>OX451737.1:388138378-389338378 GCA_948472305.1 Vicia faba
CTTCTCCTTACAGGCCGAAGATGAATGGGGCTGTAGAAGCAGCAAATAAGAACATCAAGAAAATCGTGCAGAAGATGACAGTGACTTACAAATATTGGCACGAGATGTTACCGTTCGCTCTACATGGATACCGTACCTCAGCTAGGACGTCAACCGGGGCAACTCCTTTCTCTCTGGTTTATGGCATGGAGGCAGTCTTGCCGATCGAAGTGCAAATACCCTCTCTCTGGATAATGAAGGATGCAAATCTGAACGAAGATGATTGGATCCAGACACGACTTGATCAACTCAACCTTATCGACGAAAAGAGTCTTGCTGCTATCTGCCATGGTCAGACATATCAGAAACGGATGATCAGGGCATTTAACAAAAAGGTCAGACCACAGGAATATCAAGTTGGAGATCTGGTAATCAAGAGAATCATCCTTCCTCAGAGTGATCCAAGGGGAAAATGGACCCCTACGTACGAAGGGCCATTTGTGGTTAAGCATGTGTTCTCAGGAGGAGCAATGATATTAACCAACATGGATGGTGACGACCTTCCTCACCCCGCCAATGCAGACATAGTAAAAAAATACTACGCATGAAAAAAGACCCGCTAGGCTGACATGCCTAGGCAAAAAATTAGGGCTTCCCGTCGAACCAAAAGGGTTCGGGCAAAATGAAGGGATGAAATGAAAAAAAATCTGTACACCCGGCAAGTCGAAAACCTGAAAAGGCGGCTTGGGCAAAAATGGGTATCCCGATGGACTGAAAACCCGAAAAGGCGGTCCAGGCAAAAATTAGGGATAAAAGCGTAATACTATGTCTCATTGGATCACCTTGCATCCAGAATCCGGTATCTGCATCAAGTTCAAACGGCATCGATCAGTCAGCTTCACCTTCAACCAAGGTCATCAAGTGATGAGACGCTCGGAGTTATAAAGGCAATAGCAGAGTTGAAACCCAGTGGGATCATTCATTTCACACAGCTGTTTTATTTTCTCTTGTACAAAACTTGTATAAACTCTCTTGTTCGGCGGCGTTCCTCTTACTAGGACGTCAGCCTCTTGTACACAAAACGCCTATTCACAGGCCATTCAAAATCAATACAAATATATTTTCAGTTAAACGTGCCAAGTGTTTTTCTTTTTCTGTTTTGTTTTGCGAAGAACGTCCAAGGTTCAATTTGTGATATATGCATTGACGATAATTTGCTAACTCATAAATATTTGCATACGAAACAAAGAAATTAATTGCAGGTGACACTAGAAACAGGGGCAATAAAAAGTTGTCTAAGCAATCTAATTGTTCTGTCCTCCAAGGTACCAAGGTAGGTTCAGCTAAAGAACATAACCAGTACATCTTAATTCCCCAGAGAGTAAGTCAGCAGTCAGTGCATTCTTCTCCAGGCAGAGTCATCAAGTCTCAAGGAAATTGGGTATCCTCCAGCAGATCCCAACATTCCCCAGCGGTATACATATATTCTTAACAAGCATCCCCGGCAGTCTTGGTCTAAATATTGTTCCCCGGCGGCATATCAACATTCAAAGGGATCACTTCCCCCGCATAACAAGAACTCCCCAAAAGAGTCCAATCCAGTTTCCCCAGGAAAATTGGAATTCATCTCCCCAAGCAGTAAGCTTATCCCCAGTAAATTCTGGAAGCTTATCCCTCGCAGAGCACGAACGCGTCGTCCGGCTTTATTCAAAGAGTTATTTCCTTACCAGGATATAACTGGGTTATCCTCAGCCAAAAGCCACGGAAAGAGCGTCCTCGACAAAGTCTTCTTACCCCAGCGAAGTCCATCAGCACTTCCAACAACAAGGGTATCCCCAGCAAATTATTATCAACACTCAGCAAGGCATCCCTCTTCCCACAGAGTATTGCTTCCCAGCATGGTCGCTAGAGTATCTTTTCTCCCCGCAGAATCTTCCATTTGCCAAGTTTATTCCGTCTCCTACCGGTATTCTTGCAGTTATTATCCCCAGCGGAAGCAAAATCTATTCGCAACATCAGCCCAGGATATGACTTCTCGGCACCCGTCAAGGATTTAATTTCCTAGACGAAAACATACAGTCATAAAACATCACATACATCATGATAGCATGCATAGACGCATTATATCATACAAATCTCATTTATGTTGAGAACATCATTGCTTGATCCCTATCATGCATGGCATATGACTGACCTCTACCTTTCAGGAAAGATGCAGTTAAATTCTCAAATCATATTTCAAGACCTGGACCGGTTCAGTTAATCGACTCCAAAGATTTCTTATCCAGTCCAAGGCCTTCTCTAGTCCAGCTAAATCGACTCCTAACATATTTTTCTGATGAAGACTCAGTAGAAGTTATTTCAGGTTGTAATTTCCTAATAGTTCCCTCTCCGACGGTGAGTGAGGCGATAATTAATTTCCTATGGTTCCGTCTCCGACGGTGAGTGAGGTGATAATTCCTTTTCAGATGGTTCCCTCTCCGACGGTGAGTGAGGTGATAATTCCTTTCAGATGGTTCCCTCTCCGACGGTGAGTGAGGTGATAATTCCTTTTCAGATGGTTCCCTCTCCGACGGTGAGTGAGGCGATAATTCCTTTTCAGATGGTTCCCTCTCCGACGGTGAGTGAGGCGATAATTCCTTTTCAGATGGTTCCCTCTCTGACGGTGAGTGAGGTGATAATTCCTTTTCAGATGGTTCCCTCTCCGACGGTGAGTGAGGTGATAATTCCTTTCAGATTATAATTGCCTATGGTTTTCTTCCCGATACTGCGAAGATGGTAATTCCCACCAAGATTTTCTCAACGAGCGTTGTTGAAGTTAAAGTCACCCAAGGTTCTCTTACCATTCATGCTAAGGTAGTGACCATCCCTGGTTCATTCATCATCTTTTGAAGCTCCAGACTCAGCTCCTGTAACCAGTCAGGACATATCTATGCCAAGCAGCTGAAAACCAGTCCTTGCAACGTGTCAGGTACTCTTTTTTCTTTTGCAGGTATGCAGGTTCTCGCTAAGGAATCTCTTACGCAATCAACATCAAGATGGCATCTATAAGCCCATCATCCTATTCATCAATCTCTAAATGGCATCTATAAGCCCATTCCCACCACACTGCTACTATGTGAGCGCAAATTTATGGGCACTCTAGTGTCCAATCATCTTCTACCTTTGGATTACGAAAGGCACGTCAGCCAATCTGCATCCTCAGGTCTAAGAAGATTGAACAGGGGCAACTGTTGTACCCCAAAATTTTCCCTCCCATATTCTTTAAGAAATTGCCAAGTCAAGCTTCAAAATTCCCCAAGGGGTTGCACAGTGCAAAGGTCTCCTATACAGTCAAGATTAGGGTTGGTGTTTTGGTCAAGAAAATGAAGGTTCCAAAGGTCCAATCAAGTCTCATATGCCTACAAACATGGTCAAGCATCCTCATACCAAGTTTCAAGACATTCAGCACTAAATTGCACAGTCAAAACCCTAATTGCACTACAGTCAACTGTAGGGGCAAAATGGTCATTTGACAGTCAAAAGTTCAAATTTTTGGTCAACATATCATTTTGAAGCCACAAACATCATTTGATCAATGCTTGATCATGATTCTCAAAGTTTGGCTCAAAAATCATCAAAATGCAAAAGTTTCCTTATTTGGACAGCTGAAAAAGTCAACTGAAATTGACCAAGGCATAACTTTCACATGGATTATCAGAAAAATTCCATCCAAAGCTCATTTTGAAGAGAAAGACATTTCCTACAACTCATCTTCATACTTCAAGTCCAAGAAATGCTCTCACAAAAAGTTATCAATTTCAACATTATAGGTCATTTTCAAAAGTCAACAAAAAGGGACTTTAAGTCAAAGGTCATAACTTGAGATTGGTAAATCAAAATGACATGGGACCAAAGACATTGGTTAGAGGACTCAAAGACCTTTCCAAAATGTCCAAGAACATGAGCAAAGCTTAAAAATTGAGCAAGTTATGCCTTGTGAAAGTTGGGAAATTTTTGGATATTTTGAAAAGTCAACATTGATTCAAATGACCTAAAATTGCTAATGGGCCCATTTTTCTTCCATAATTCATCATCCATGACATGTGCACGACCACTTGGCCCAAAGGGAAGTATTTCTTCATCTTTTATTTATTTATTTGAATTTTTATTTATATTAATTCATTTAAATCAATTAAATATATGAAAAATACTTAATTTAACCTAACAAATCTTTTTGCACATGTAATCTACTCAATAATTCGTGCACATTCGAATATGGGAAGATTTGGTTTGATTGGATCATAATTGGTACAAAATTGTATGGAAAAGATTGAAAAAACAAAGCTTGAAAATCAAATCTTCAAAACCATGATTGCAAGAGATTTTGAGCAAGTTTCTTGACCTAATCCATTCAGTACATAAGCCTAAAGGAAAACCTAATGCAAATACACACTGAGCTGCGCAGAAGAGCATAAATCAAACTTGGAATTTTTGTCTAAAAACTGAAATCTGAAAACACCCTTACAAGGCGATTCAAGGAAGAATTCTTGTTTCAATAGCTTCCTCAAGCATCACTTGACATATTCCAATCACTAACATCCATCAAGACTCCAGGAATTGGTAACACGAGTGCAAACTGTACCAAGAAAAATTCATAATCGTGCATCATGATTTACGCATCCTTTGTAATTTTTAATGCTTGATTCATGTTCATTATGAGATTCTCAAACTAACCATACAAATTAATTGCGTTTTTGTGCTATGTACATGATTTTACCATTGATGCAGGCTAGGGTTTCTTGGACTCCCAATTAGGGGTTTCCTAATACTGTAAAATTCGACCACCACAAGGCCATGGATGGATTCAGGGAGTTTGGACGATTACAAGCCCACCCTCGCGCTCAATTTATGAGTGTCTGAGGGCTAATCGCTATTTTCCCTAAAGATGCCTAAGAGAACGCATGAAAAACCATGGCCAATGTGTTCTTGTTTCAGAAAAAAATAAAACATGTGAAGAAGATGAATTCGTGGCCAGCTGTGATTGGTCTTTTTAAATCAGCGCGCGTTTTTCTATGTTTTTCATGCCACTAACCAATTTTTATTTTTATTACTTATTCGTTATTATATATACAAAGTGCGCATTTGGATCAGATGGCAAGCGTGAGGGTTGGCAAAGCACATGACCTGGGTTCGAGCCCCAGGTCTTCACACTCTCAATATTATTTTCCACTTCATATTCACATGCAGCGCCAACGTTGAATACCATGGTACACGTCCAAATCCAGCATGCCACGCGTTCAGCTTCAGGAATTCAAAGGCGTAGATTGGAGGAACACCATACACGTGAGTCAATGTGCCAGCACGCTAATTGGAAAAGTCAAATGGACCCAGATTAATGGGCCTGAACCATCAAGAAAATACCTCCCATTTGGGGTCTGAACCCCCTAGGTTTGCCAATTTATTTTCTTTCTCCTTTATTTTTTATTTATACTTTCTTTTAGATTATTGCTTTATTAATAAAATCAATTATTTTCATAAATATAAAAAATACACAAAAAATCAGAAAAGATTAAAAATACAATAAATAATTTTAGTATTTTCTTAAATAAATTTGCATGTAATTGAATGTAGTTTTAAATTAGGTTTGCAACTTTAATTCTTTTAATAAAAAATGTAAAAAACATAGAATTAGGTTTAATTAGTGTTTTTATTCCTTTTTAATCTTTCTTTTTTATAATAATATTATTTATTTTATTTATTTTTATAATTAAATTTGTATATAAAAATTAGGTTTGATTTAGGTTAAATTCTAACGTTTTCTTAATAAATTAAAATAAAATAGAATTAGGGTTAGCGTTTAATTTCAATTAACTTTTTCTATTAAATCTTAAAATTCTAAAAATACCAAAAACAAGTTCTTTCTTTTTTTCATTAATTAACTTCATCATTAATTTAATTTTTTGCAAAAGGGTCCAACGCCCTCGTTTCGATTTAATTTCGCGTATTTATTTATTTTCTAAATATTATGTATCTCTCCCGAAGCCTTGTAAATAATTGCTCGCATTTTTAATTCTTTTACTTTCTTTATTTTTTCTGTCAAATTGGGTCCTGGTTAATTTTGGCGATGTGGACCCGCGCCTTTTGTAATAGCTTAGAATTTACTTTCCCGCAAATATTTTAACTGTTAAATCAAAGCATGAAAGACTGTATGGACAAAATAAAATCAAGCGTAGAACACCAATGACATGAACAAGACAAAAATAAATGAACATGACACACATCGCACACACCACCCCTAGGGTACGCCTCACTGTTGCCTTGCCTCGAAAGGTGATCGTCGAGTAGAGGATGTCTTAGTAAGTCCTCATGATCCGGGAACCTGGCATGAGGGTAGCTTCTAAGGTATCTTCCTATTGCTCTGGTGATCACCATGTCCCGAACCCTCGAATTGACCCGAACACCTCCAACGGTGGTGCTACCTACCTCTCAATGGTGGGATGGCACTACTTTAAAGGACATCTACACAGACGAATTCCTTAGGGTAGGTAGACGACTCTAGATACTTGCTCTAATTTCGAAACAAAAATTCAAACATACTTTTCACACCGACACCTTTTCAAAAAGCTTTCGAAAGCAATTTTTCAAACACTCTTGAGGATAGATACAAGAGTCGAACTGGAATTTTCAAAGAAACTTTTTTAAAAACCACAGTTGGAAAGCAAACAAACCATTTTGAAAACAAAAGTGAGCAAGTATCTAAGAGCCCATGGATAACCATGGATAGAAAGGGTGCTAACACCTTCCCTTTCTATAATCTACCTCCCGAACCGAGAGCAATCTCTTTAAGGAATTTTTCTGTGCTTTTGTCCTTTCCATTTGGAGAAAATAAAAGACGGTGGCGACTCTTGCTTCCGCGACATTTCGCGAACCAGCGTTAAACAGTCAGTTCCCGATCCACCGATCACATACGGTATTTGGGAATTTGAAACAATGCCTATACATTGTCAGCAGGGTTTTTATTCAAAAGCACACCATTAGAGATTTTTAGTATATTTTCCATCATCCTCCCTCCAGAGGTTTTTGCTTTATTTAACAAGAGTTAGGTATCAAAAGGCAAAGAAAAATATTAACGAGTGAATACGAATGGATTAATTCAAGACAAATATACTCAATGCATTATGATTAATATTAAAAAATAAGCAAGTTTTGCATACAAGAAACTAATGAACCAAAACAAGAAAGATTACAAATAAGAATGCAAATGTAATTTGAAATTTCCATGTTGAGGAGACTAGTCTCCATATGGGCTTGTTGCTTCAGACGATGCTCTGAAAGTCTTGACATTCACTGAGTCAAAGGAGACTCCAAATCTGACCAGCTGGTGCAAAATTGATGACTTTTGCATCAAATAAATCTTGCACTTCATCTCTAAATGGTTTACAACCTTCAGTTGAATGGCCAGGTGCCCCAGCATGGTAATCACATCAGATTCCCTCAATAGATATGATGAATTCTTTATCAAGCGAGCTTGCATAAACTGTATCACAAAGTGTCTTCTACTACATAGAAGAAAGGCCAATCATTTTATACTACACAGAAGAGAAAATCAGTCGCTGAATTCTGGAACATCTTCTACTACATAAAAGAAGCACCGTCTTCTACTACACAGAAGCAAAATACAGAAATTGTACCAAAGAATCTTCTACTACATAGAAGAAAATAAACTCTGAATATAGAATTCGACCTTTGAGGTATTTTCCTTCTACACAACAACAGATGTCCAAGATCTCAATTTCTTATACTTCTTCATCACAAAAGCATCACGCCATCTTCTACTACACAAAATAAGCATTCAACTGAGGAGAAAGAGTCTAAAACAGTTTGCCGAAAATGGACTAAACCTTGGAAAAGAAGCCAGCCAAGTACCAAACTTCATACTCTAATCTCTTGCATAATTCAATATCATAAGCAGGTGCCCCAGAATGGGAGACACATCTAGCATTTGCATCAAAATTTGGAAAGAAATTTGTGAGAGGATGACCCAAAGCACGAAGCTTAATCAACTGGGCTTCCAACACACAAGGAAGTAACTGGATGCAAGGTATAGAGATTTTATCAACATGCTTCTCAGGTTTCTTCTGTCTTTGCTGATAAGCTTTTCCCCATGGGTTAACTTGAAGACCAGAAACTAGCTGCTAGCAAGAAAATCCGGGAACACGAAGTTCTGGATGAGACCCACAAACTATCTCTCGATTTGAAAAATGTCCCACGGGCTAGGGATGAATGGAAATTTATGTTGCAACAACATATATAGGATCATTTTCCTTTGTTGACACTGTCTTCAGAACTTCTGTACCCGATTCAACTGAGTCTTCAATTGGTTACTTCTCCCTTAAGGATTTCTGACCATGGACCATTTCCTACATGTCTACGATAAACAATCCCATCTGATTTTTCATTTCATTCTCTTATCCAATTCCCTATGAAGTCATTCCATGGATTTTTCGGATAACGGAGCGGTAAGAAGTCAAGATTCATAATTCTAAAAAGAATACTAGGCCTGAATAAGAATTCCCCACTCTGAGTACCTGTTATGAATGCATAAAGATGCATGAGGTGAATGGGTGGATGCAATGCCATGTTTAATCATTTTCAAGGAACTCGCATGCTTTTAATTTTGATTTTGATCCAATAAGTGATGGATAAACATAACATAAGGTACACAAGCACGATTCCTTGGAAATGGAAAGGACATGTGTGTTAACTTTTTTCATGCATACCATTTTTCACATTTATTTTTTGTGTAAAATAAATATGCTATGATGCAGGCGCAATATCACAGGTTCAAAAGTTCAGCATAACAACTGTACAATCTTCTGGGTAACTACTGTATCAATCTGCTGAATAATCTGAATATCGTAGGATCAAAGGTTCAACACCAATTTCAAAACACAACTGAACCAAGTACCATGAATAATCGTTGTATAATCTCTGGCCAAGTTGAATATATCAGGATCAAAGATCCATAACATAACCAAAGAACCAGGTCACCAACAGAATAATACGGTCACCATAAGAACATAGTCACCATTTGTACCTGTAATAATCAAGTCCCTCCCCACTCATGGGTGAAAACTAGGTCAGTGTAAGATCGGGTAACCCATAATCAAGGGTACTCCTGAAAAACTATCTCCGTATCACCTACGTGAAAATGATAGCCCCTCATTTGTACCTCATATGAGCGTGGACGACATGACGGAAATAGTGAAACATAAGTCAACTAGTCGTTCATGTTCCACTCTATTCCTAGGTTTCCTATGGTTGTCACTTGGCCTGGGTATTGGGCCTTTTACCTCATTGTAACACCCACCCAATCATGAAAACAGATCCAGCACAATAATATCACCAATATATGAAAAGCGATAAAATGCAATGCAAACATATGCTCAGATAATCATATATAAATTAATAAACTGAAAGCATAAAAATAAACACCCAAAGAAAAGAAAACAAGAATTACGAGCGACTCCGGGATGAACCAGCATTTGGTCAATCTATCCCTAGTGAAGTCGCCAGCTGAAACAACCGGCTGAACAAATCATCGAAATGAAATCAATGAAGTCGTCATCGAACATTTTTTATCCCACAAGAAGGGAAAGGTAAACATAAAGTAAACTTGATAAGGGTGAAATCATGAACAAACGACCGAGAGATCGGATAAGGGAGTCTGTTACGCGAGGGGAAGGTATTAGCATCCCACACGACCATAGTACTCTACGGTATCCACTCATGTTATTCTAATCAAAGTTTGTGTAAGAATATATATCTAAGATGTACATGGAATGCATGCAAAAGAAAGGAGAAAATAATGTAGGGAAAGTCAAGTTGTGGTCATTCGGGATCTACCCCAATACCTACGTATCCCTTTTAAGGAATCAGAGCAGTCGTAGTTCGACTCACAAGTTTCTGTTAGTTTGTATTTTTTAATGAACAATATTAATTTCGCTTTCTGGCGCAACTCGACCTTTGGAGACTCACGCATTAACACATAAGTGAATTAACATGTTCTTTTTGAGAAAGTTTTAAATAAAAGCCCGAAGGCGCAAAAGAGTTTGCATTGGTTGATGTTTTTTAACCTTGAAAAAGGATTTGAAAGTTGTTAGATGCTTTATGCATTTTCCAAGTAAAAGAATTTTTTTTTGTTTTAAACGCAAGGATTTTCCCTCACAAAATTTTCCCTCCCAAAATTTTACCCCCAAAATTTTCCCTCACATTTTTCTCAAAGCATTTTTTCAAGGCTCTTCAAGTAATCAAGACACTAAAGGGTTGACTAGTCAAGATGCACCTCCAAAACCAAAGGCCCAAAACTAGGGTTTGGAGTTTCTCAAGGAAATTTGGTTTGAAAAGTGTTAGAACAAAGTTTGAATCTACTACCCTATGTTTAAGTTTTGATGATAACAAAGTGAAAAGATATATTATTTATATGATTCATGTATGAACTATCTGCTGCCTAAATTATTACGTTCTGATTTGCAGATACTCTGATTGGTATAAGCAAGATCACACCTAATCAGCATCAGAAATTTGGTTCTTGACATCAGCATCAGAAGTTGCCATATCAGAATGTCAGAATCAGAAGATTAACTCACGTGTATGCTGAAGCCTGATGAACAGAACTGCGCTCAACACTCTGATAAAGAAACACAACAGTTCATCAGCAGCTAAGCAGAATCAGAATGAGCCAAGCCAGAACTTGCATTAAGTAAGCAACGGTACTGTGCATTAAAAGCAAATTAATACCAACGGCCTCATTCTAGACAAGATCTGCTCGATAAGGAAAGTTTGTTATTAGCATTGAATCAAGAATATTGCTCCAACGTTCAACATCTCAGTGCTATATAAACAAGACTTTGAAGATTGAATTGGCTAATGCTCTCCAAATCTTTACACGCCTAAAAGCTGATCATAATCTTCCTTCTCTTAGTTTGCTAAACACTACACATTCTCTTATTCAATCATTGTTTAGCAATCTAGTTTCTAAGCTTTAAGTTGTGTATACATCACAGTTGTGATACAATTTTGTAGAAAACATTCACACACTTAGATTTATCTTCTTTGTAAGAAAGTGTTTCCTTGACAAACCGGGTTGTGGTTTGCATCAAGAAGGCTTTAGCAGTTGTTAAAGCAGTCTATAATATTCAGTTGAATATAGTGGATTAAGACCTCGTTGGAGAGAGGCGAAATCACCTTGACGGGTGGACTGGAGTAGTTTGAGATCAAACGAACCAGGATAAAAATATCTTGTTCATTGCATTGATTTTCAGTTTTACAATTCAACCCCCCCTTCTTGTGTTTTTCACTACTTCAATTGGCATCAGAGCGCCTGGTTCTGAGCTAAAACACTTAACCGTGTCAGTACAAGATCCAGCGTCAGAAAAACACAATGGCAGGAAACTACTCTCACACCAGCAATGACAACAATGAGGACAGAGACAGATTCAGCGGCAAACCTCCAGTCTTTGATGGAGAAAACTTTGATTACTGGAAAGACAGAATTGAAAGCTTCTTTCTGGCACATGATGATGATCTGTGGGATATGGTGACAGATGGATACACGCACCCTGTGAATGCAAGCGGTCAGAAGATTGATAGAAAAACAATGTCTGACCAACAAAAGCGTGACTTCAAGAATCACCACAAGGCCAGAACAATCCTCCTCAGCGCCATCTCCTATACTGAATATGAAAAGATCTCCAACAGAGACACAGTGTTGTACCCCAAAATTTGCCCTCCCATATTCTTCAAGAAATTGCCAAGCCAAGCTTCAAAATCTCCTCAAGGGTTGCACAGTGTAAGAGCCTCCTGAACAGTCAAAATTAGGGTTTTGGTTCTGATCAAGAAAATGAAGTTTCCAAGGGTCCAATCAAGTCCCACATGCCTACAAAGATGGTCAAGCATCCTCATATCAAGTTTCAAGACTTACAGCACAAAATTGCACAATCAAAAACCCTAATTGCACTACAGTCAACTGTAGGGGCAAAATGGTCATTTGACAGTTAAAAGTTCAAATTTTTGGTCAACATATCATTTTGAAGCCACAAACATCATTTGATCAATGCTTGATCATGATTCTCAAAGCTTGGCTCAAAAATCATCAAGATGCAAAAGTTTCCTCATTTGGACAGCTGAAAAAGTCAACTGTAAATTGACCAGGGCATAACTTTCACATGGATTATCATAAAAATTCCATCCAAAGCTCATTTTGAAGAGAAAGACATTTCCTACAACTCATCTTCATACTCCAAGTCCAAGAAATGCTCTCACAAAAAGTTATCAATTTCAACATTATAGGTCATTTTCAAAAGTCAACAAAAAGGGACTTTAAGTCAAAGGCCATAACTTGAGATTGGTAAATCAAAATGACATGGGACCAAAGACATTGGTTAGAGGACTCAAACAACTTTCCAAAATGTCCAAGAACATGAGAAAATATTGAAAATTGAGCAAGTTATGCCTTGTAGAAGTTGGGAAATTTTTGGATATTTTGAAAAGTCAACATTGCTTCAAAAGACCTAAAATTGCTAATGGGCCCATTTTTCTTCCATAATTCATCATCCATGGCATGTGCACGACCACTTGGCCCAAAGGGAAGTATTTCTTCATTTTTTATTTATTTATTTGAATTTTTATTAATAATAATTCATTTAAATCAAATTAAATACATGAAAAATATTTAACCTAAGTTTTACAATCTTTTTGTGCATGAAATCTACTCAATAATTCGTGCATGATTCAATATGGAAAGATTTGGAGAGAATTGATCATGATTTGTACAAAAACACATGAAAAAAGATTGAAAAAGATCTTTGAAAATCAAATTTCAAAAACCATGAATGCCAAAGATTTGGAGTGTTTTATTTGACCTAATTGGTTCTATACTTAAGCCTGAATAAAAACCTAATGAGATTGACCATTGAGCTGCGCTAGAAATTCATTCACAAACTTGAAATTTTGTCTAAAAAATTCAATTCTGAAAACTAATTTGTAGGTGGTTTCAAGCCAAGATTTTCATCTCATTAGCTTCCTGAAGCTTCAAGGAGAATTTTCCAATCAAAACCAATCGTTTTAACACCCTAAATCGGTAACACGACTCCGCCCTGTACAGAGAAAATCTCATAATCTTGCATCTCGATTCATGCACTTTTAATAATTTTTGATGCTTGATTCATACTCCTGATGCAATTCTGAAGCTAACCCATATGTTTAATTGTATTTTTATGCATTGTGTGCAAATATACCATTGTTGCTTTTTAGGGTTTGCAGAGTTTCGAATTAGGGGTTTTAAAGTAAGGCAAAATTAGGACATCACGGTGCCATGGTCGTGATCAGCGCATTTGGACGAAGAAGAAGCCACCCTCGCGCCTAATTTATAAGCGCCCTAGAGCTAGTCGCTATTTTCCCAAAACCTGCCTAAGAGAACACCATGAAAACCGTTGCCTGTTTCTTTTGTATTTTCAGGAAAACGAAATCCATGAAGAAGATGATATCGTGGCATTAGATGGTTGGCCTGTTTAAATTTTTCGCGCGTTTTGAATCACTGACTATTGTTTCTTTTATAATATTTGCTAGGTATTCTATATTAAACACGCGTGAAGTGGTTCAGTGGCAAGCATAGTTGTTGGTAAAGTATATGACCTGGGTTCGAGCCCCAGGTCTTCATTCTTTCCATCTATTTTTTCCTTTAATATTCATATGCAGAATAAGCGTTGTGGATCATCATACAACCCTCTATCCAGCCATCCACGCGTCCAATTGCAGCCATCCAAGGGCCAGGATTTGGGGAGTATGGTAGGCTCTAGTCAACACTGGGGTACGTGTCCTGAAAAGTCCAACGGGCCAAAGCATATTGGGCCAGATTACTAAAGAAAAACCTCCTGTTTGGGGTCTGAACCCCCTAGGTTTTCCAAGTTTTTTTACTTTCTTTATTTTTAGTTTTTATTATTTATACTTCTTTTTATTATTGTTTTATTAATTAATTTATTATTTTCATAAATATAAAAAACACAAAGAACATAAAAAATCAGGAAAAAAATAATAAATATTTTTATATTTTTATATTTCTTGTAAATAAATTTGCATGTAAATTAATTAGTTTTAAATTAGGGTTTAATTTAATAATTTCAAAAACAAATCAAAAAATACTTTTCACACCGACACCTTTTCAAAAAGCTTTCGAAAGCAATTTTTTCAAACACTCTTGAGGACCGATACAAGAGTCGAACTGGAATTTTCAAAGAAACTTTTTTAAAACCCATATTGAAAAGCAAACAAACCATTTTTGAAAACACAATGAGCAAGTATCTAAGAGCCCATGGATAACCATGGATAGAAAGGGTGCTAACACCTTCCCTTTCTATAACCTACCTCCCGAACCGAGAGCAATCTCTTTAAGGAATTTTTCTGTGCTTTTGTCCTTTCCATTTGGAGAAAATAAAAGACGGTAGCGACTCTTGCTTTCGCGACATTTCGCGAACCAGCGTTAAACAGTCAGTTCCAGATCCACCGATCACAGAACTGGCGACTCTGCTGGGGAAAAACTTAAAGTGAGGTGTACCTTAGGGCTAGTTCATAACTGTGTTTTCAATTGTTTTCCTTGTGTGCTTTAAATTGTGGGTTGCTTGGGAGTTCTATAGATCCTAACCCGGATCTGGGGATACCTTTCTTAGAAAGTAGCAACAAGGCTGCGAGGGAACTGTGCGGGGTATACCGACATGGTTGAAATAGTCTGCTACGTTGATGTGGCACTTTGGTGTGTACCGGTAACCCTTGAGTTCAGTCAAGGAGAGTACGGGGCCTCCGCGTGGTGTCGTGAAGCATCAACAGACCTTAGGAACCTTAATTGAACTATCTTGGCCTCTTTAGGGTAGTGAGATAACTGACTTTGGTGCAGTCCGAGGTTGGTTGATACTCGATACTACACCCAATTGAGGGTTGCTTTCCTGGAATATTTCGGTCGCCAGTTTAGTGGCTAAATCGAAACGATGAACAATGAAAGCAATCCCGTGATATTGGGACCCTTAGAACCCGGTTACTTTGATAGGACAGGTTGAACCCACCAACTTCAAGAGGGTACTACCCAGACCCCATGCTGGCCTTAAACCCTAAGGGCTTGTCTTGTGTGCCTTGTGTGCCTTACATGTTTGTCTTTGTAAATATCTGTGGTGTGTTTAATCATAGCATCATGACATCATCCAGCATCATATGCATTGACTAACCATTTCAGGGGTTCGAATTTTCATCTTTGTTCTTATTTTGTAGGACATGGAAACTGTTCGTAGAAAGACCATTCAAGTCAGTCTTGTAAGGATCCCTCCTCAGCTTAAGGAGCTTATATCCAGGATTCCCGAGAACTCTTCATTCAGTGAAAGACATGGAAGTCTCATCAGCTTGGTCAATACCAACATTGAGGAAGACATGATCAAGGTCCTGTTCCAATTCTTTGACCCTCTGCATCACTGTTTCACCTTCTTGGACTATCAGTTGGTACCTACATTGGAGGAGTTCTCCCGGCTCCTGAAGATCCCTATCCTTGATCAGCTACCCTTCAACGGTACAGAAAAGGAACCTAAGCTTGAAGAGATTGCTAAAGCCTTGCACCTACAGTCATCTGACCTCAAGGGACATTGGGAAGTCAGAAGTGGTATCAAAGGGTTCTTAGCCAGGTTTCTGTTTGAAAAGGCCCATGAATGTTGGAACTCCCTTGACTTGCAAGCTTTTGAAGAGGTTGTGGCCCTCCTTGTCTATGGGTTGGTGTTGTTCCCTAATCCAGATCAGCTTATTAATATCAGTGCTGTCCAGATCTTTATGTCCAGGAATCCTATACCTACGTTGCTAGGGGACATCCTTCACTCATGTTACACTCGAACCATGAGAAAAAGAGGTGTCCTTATGTGTTGCACTCCTCTCCTGGGAAGGTGGTTTATTTTGCACCTTCCACAATCAGTTTTGAAGAATGAGCGGGGTTTGAGATGGTCACAACGGTTGATGACTCTTACACATGCAGATATACATTGGTGCCCTAGGTCCAGAGAAGATGTCACTATCATTGATCGTTGCGGGGAGTACCCTAATGTTCCTTTACTTGGAATCAGAGGAGGTATTACTTACAACCCATGCCTGGCTTGGAGACAGTTTGGTTATGCTCGGAGGGATGGTCCTCATGACATGTTAATTCCTGACATAGTTTTTGACTTCGACAACGATACTCAAGGACTTCGCCAGAGATTTATCAGAGCCTGGAGGATGCCCAGTAGGATAGACAGCAAGACACTGGGGCACAGAAACTCCATCCCGTTGGAACCTTATCTCAAGTGGGTACGAGCCCGCTCCCAGAAGTTAGTGATGCCCTATCCTCATATGCTCCCAGTAATCAAAGAGCCAGTCTTGGAAGGAGAAGTGTCCTACACTATTCAGCATCCTGATATGCCCACATCCTGGGAAGAGATGCAGAAGAGCTGGATCCAGCTTAAGGAAGAACGGAATTCTCTTGAGACCAGTCTGCATGCCAGTGAAAAGAAGGTCTTGGAGCTCACCCGCCTGTTGCATGAGGAGAGGAATCTCAACACTTACATAGCTCCAAAGAGGATGCGTAGCATATTTTGGGATTGATTTGATTTTTGTATTATTTTTCCCATGAGGCTTTGATGTACTAAACAGTTATTTCCTTAATGATAACGTGTGTTCCTTTTTGTCTACAACGAAGTTGAACTTTCGAACCCTTGAATGCATTGCATAAACATATCATTCATCATGTGCATAGCAGGTTTTTCCTCTTTTCAGGTTGCTTACAGTTCTTCGTTGTTTATTTCAGCATCATGAATCCCGACTCGTCATCAACTGAGACTTCCATCAAAGCTCTTCAGGCGCAGAATGCGCAATTTCAGGAATTAATCAAGGGTTTGGCTCAAGGCCAAGAAGAACTGAAGGCTCTGCTCCTGAAGAAGGAGAAGAAGAAGAAGAGAAGAACTGTTCTATTCAACTCGGGCCGAAGGTTTGGCAATACCTTGCAGAATGAAGAGGCTGGTTCTTCTGTTGGCAAGGGCACTCCTCAAGAGGCAAGGGTTCCTAGTCCGGTAGTCTCCGACAACGAGACTGATTTTGATGAAGAGCAGTACCCTCCGGCAGAAGACCGTTACAAGCAACTGGAAGATAGGTTAAATGCTATGGAAATACAACAGGTACCCGGGCTGGATTTCGGAGATCTGGGTTTTTCTACTGGTGTGATTATTCCTCATAAGTTCAAAGCACCATCTTTCGCTAAGTATGACGGGGCGTCTTGTCCCAAGCTACACCTCAGGTCCTATGTTCGGAAGATCCAACCGTACTCAGCGGATAAGAATTTGTGGATCCACTTCTTCAAGGAGAGTCTTTCAGGGACTCATCTCGAATGGTTCTACCAGCTGGATGGGACCAAGGTTCGTAACTGGGAGGAGTTGGCTACTGCTTTCTATAAGCAGTATCAATATAATGCCGACCTTGCCCCTACACGTACCCAACTCCAGGGTATGTCGTTAGGTTCAAGTGAAGGTTTTAAGGAGTACGCTCAGAAGTGGAGAGACCTGGCTGGCAGGATGCAGCCACCATTGACTGATCGGGAGTTGGTAGACATGTTCTTGGGGACCCTATCTGGGCCATTTTTCAACCATCTCATTGGGAATTCTTCTGCTGGGTTCACTGATTTGATTCTGACTGGAGAAAGAATTGAGGCTGGGTTAAAGTCTGGTAAGATTCCGAAGGGTGCATCATCTAATTCCGAGAAGAAACCCTTCAAGAAGGAGGCTAGTGCCGTGTATGGTTCCAAGAGATCAGAGAGACCTGAGCGCCGCCAATCTGTCAGTGCGGTAATGATTGCTAAGCCTGCTGCCGCTCCTCGGCCGACCAATCCTCAAAGGGCTGAAAGACCCCGTAGAGAGTTTACCCGGTTAAGCATGACCCTATCCCAAATCTTACCACAGTTGCTCTCAACCAATTTAGTGACTATCAGAGAGGCGCCGAAATTCCCAAATACTGCATCTCCTAAGTACAACCCGAATGCTCGTTGTGCTTACCATTCAGATAGCCCGGGGCATTCTACTGATGACTGTTGGGCATTAAGGAGTAAGGTGCAAGACCTTAACGACGCAAAGGAGATACAGTTTGAAGCGCCTGAGAGGCCGAATGTGGTTAATGCTCCTTTGCCTCAGCATGGGGTAAATGCTGTTGACGAAGATGTTTACGCTGTTTCTGTGGATGATCTAGCCACTCCTCTGAAGACTGTCAAGAGGAACCTGCTGCTGGCCGGTTTATTTCCGGGTTGCAGTGAGGGTTGCCTGTTCTGTGCTGTTTCCCTATCTGGTTGTCCCTTGCTGAAGTTAGGCATCCAAAGCTTAATGGATAGCAAGGAGATTCTATTCAAAAAGTCTGCTGTTCAGTTGGTCCCGGTAGAAGAAGTTTCTGTGGTTACCATATTCAATAATCCAATCCAGGTTCTCCCGAAGAAGCCTGTTCAAATCATGGCCGTCGCCCCTATTGTTATCACTGTTCCGGGGCCCATGCCCTATGTATCTGATAAACCTGTCCCCTGGCATTATGGGGCAGATGTGTATGTAAATGGGATTAAGCAAGAGTTCAACGCTGGCGCCAGCATCTGTGATATCACTGGCCCAGCCAAAGTCACCCGCAGTGGCAGGCTCTTCTCGCCTGACATTGCACCGCCTGCTACTCGAAGACCACTCATTATAACTCCTACAAATATACTTGTTCCTGCTGCTGATCAAGTTGTTTCTCCTGCCGCCGAGTCATCCAATGCTCGGGGCAAAGGAATTGAAGTTGAGCCTGCCCAGATGGAGGCACCTATACCTGTAACTGCTGAAGCCTCCCAACAAGAAATGGAGGAGATTCTAAAATAATAAAGAAGAGTGACTTCAATGTTGTGGAACAGCTGGGGCACACGCCCTCTAAAATCTCCATGCTCTCTTTATTGCTGTGCTCCGAGGCCCATGCTAAGGCCCTAATCTCATTCCTCAAGATGGCCCATGTGCCACATGAGACGTCTGCAGTCCAGTTCACTGATTGCGTAGCAAATCTGACAGCAGACAATGGCTTGAGTTTCTCAGATGCTGACCTGACTGCAAAGGGAAGAGACCACAATGATGCTCTGCATGTCTCCATCGAGTGCAGGGGCACTACTCTGGCACATGTATTGGTGGATACTGGTTCTTCTTTGAATGTGCTGCCCAAGAAGGCTTTGGACCGTTTAGATTGTGAAGGCCTGGAATTGAAACCCAGCAATATCATCGTCAGGGCCTTCGACGGTTCAAAAAGGATGGTTCATGGAGAGGTTGACATTCCGATTCGTGTGGGCTCTCAGGTGTTTGACTCTACATTTTATGTGATGGATATCCGTCCATCTTACTCTTGTCTATTGGGTCGACCTTGGATACATAAGGCTGGGGCGGTGACCTCTACCTTGCACCAGAAGCTGAAGTACCCCGTCAGAGGGAAGATCGTCACTGTGCAAGGAGAGGAGGAATATATGGTGAGCCACTTGAACTCCTTCAGATACATTGAGATGGATGGGGAGTTTATTGAAACCCCCTTTCAGCATTTCGAGGAGGTGCTTCCAATTGCAGCAGCAGCAGAAACAGCAGCGGAAGAAAGTGTTCCTTTGAAGATGGCCTCCCTGAGGGATGCCCGGGATGTGGTTCAGAAAGGTGAGTATGCTAACTGGGGCAGGCTTCCAGACTTCACACAGAAGACTGACAAATTCGGGCTGGGTTTTACCACAGAAGGTCAGAAAGCTATACGGAAAGCGAAGACCGGAAGACCTCCTATGTTCATTACAAATCCAGGAGTGAATGCTGTTGGGGAAGACAACGAAGTGGACGAAGCTGAGTTCAATAGCTGGATCTATCCAACGACTGAAGGCGGATTGACCAATTGGATTGCCAAAGACCATACTCCTGTTACCTTTGTGACGCAGTAATAAATTTCTTTGTTTCGTTATTTTGTAATAAACAATAAATAAACTCTATGGCCCGGTGTCTTACCCGAGGCACCGTGGTTTCATTTGTGAGGGCATATAAATTGTCATTTCATATATCATGAATGAAAATCTTGGACGTTTTCTCGCGTTGCAAATCTTATGCTCCTTTTCTGTCTTTCTTTCCTTTACATATTTTTCAAAAAAACAGCTGTATTTACACACACACTCACTCATACAGGTTTCAATCCACTCTGGATCTCACTGGTAACAACTCTGCTACTGCCAGATATGACTTCGAAAATCCGATCAACTTAGCCGAAGACGAAGGTGAAGATGATTGCGAAGTGCCTGGCGAGCTTGCAAGACTGTTGCTTCAGGAAGGGAGGGCAATTCAACCCCATGAAGAGCCAGTGGAAACAATAAACCTGGGTACAGAGGCAGACAGGAAAGAGGTAAAGATTGGTGCCAACCTAGAGCTCAGCGTGAAGCAACGGTTAACCAAGATGCTACATGATTATATGGAGATCTTCGCTTGGTCCTACGAAGACATGCCCGGGTTGGATACCGATATTGTGGTCCATCACTTGCCAACTAAGGAAGACTGCCCTCCAGTTAAGAAAAAGGTCCGCCGTATGCGTCCAGAGATGTCTGAGAAGATTAAAGCCGAGGTTATGAAGCAGTTTGATGCTGGGTTCCTTGCAGTGACTTCCTACCCTCAGTGGGTTGCTAATGTGGTGCCGGTACCAAAGAAGGACGGTAAGGTCAGAATGTGTGTCGACTACAGGGATCTGAACAGGGCCAGCCCCAAGGATGACTTCCCTCTACCTCACATTGATGTCCTTGTTGATAATACAGCTCAGCACAAGGTGTTCTCTTTCATGGATGGCTTCTCAGGTTACAATCAGATCAAGATGGCACCTGAAGACATGGAAAAGACTACATTTGTTACTCAGTGGGGCACCTTCTGCTACAAGGTCATGCCTTTCGGGTTGAAGAACGCTGGGGCAACCTACCAACGTGCCATGGTTGCTTTATTTCATGACATGATCCACCATGAGATAGAGGTGTATGTTGACGACATGATCGCAAGGTCCCAGACTGAGGAAGAGCACCTGGATCATCTGCAGAAGTTGTTTGACCGGTTGAAACTGTACAAGCTGAGATTGAACCCGAACAAGTGCACCTTCGGGGTAAGATCTGGAAAGCTGCTAGGCTTCGTGGTCAGTGATAAAGGTATTCAAGTGGACCCTGCTAAGGTCAAAGCTATTCAAGAGATGCCAGTCCCTAAAACAGAGAAGGAAGTCAGAGGCTTTCTAGGACGCCTGAATTACATCGCTCGGTTCATCTCACATCTGACTGCTACCTGTGAGCCAATCTTCAAGCTGCTGAAGAAAGATCAGGTAGTACGTTGGAACGATGAATGTCAGGCTGCTTTTGACAGAATCAAAGAGTATCTCCAAGAACCACCCATCCTTATGCCACCGATTGAAGGGAGACCTCTGATACTATATCTAACAGTGCTTGACAACTCAATTGGGGTGTGTGATGGGGCAGCATGACGAGTCTGGCCGAAAAGAGCATGCCATTTATTACCTTAGCAAAAAGTTTACCGACTGTGAGACCCGATACTCACTGCTCGAGAAAACTTGCTGCACTTTGGTATGGGCTGCTCGCCGGCTGAGACAGTATATGCTGACTCACACTACCTTGTTGATCTCAAAGATGGATCCTATAAAGTATATATTCGAAAAGCCTGCTCTGTCTGGGAGAATTGCAAGATGGCAAATGATCTTGACGGAATATGACATTCAGTATATGACCCAGAAAGCCATCAAGGGAAGTGTATTGGCAGACCACTTGGCACATCAGGCCGTAGATGACTATCAGTCAATGAACTTCGAGTTTCCGGACGAAAGCATCATGATAGTGACTGATTGTGAAGTACCTGGACCGGATGAAGGACCTGAACCAGGATCCCGATGGGCTATGCACTTTGACGGAGCCTCCAACGCTTTGGGAAACGGTATCGGCGCCATAATCATATCACCTCAAGGCACTCATACTCCACTAACTGCCCGGCTGTGTTTCAATTGTACCAACAACATGGCAGAGTATGAGGCATGCATCATGGGTCTTCAAGCTGCGATCGACCTAAGGATTAAGTTTCTGAGTGTCTTCGGAGATTCCGCTCTTGTGATCAATCAGATCAAAGGAGAGTGGGATACGAAACATCCGAACCTTATTCCTTACAGAGAATGTGTGGTGACCCTGATCCCCCACTTTACAGAGATAACCTTTGAGCACTTTCCAAGAGAAGAGAATCAGCTGGCGGACGCGTTAGCTACAATGGCTTCTATGTTCAAGGTCAAATGGGATAATGAGGCTCCCCGGATCATCATCTGGAAACTGGACGAACCGGCATACTGTTGTGATCTCGAGACTGAATTGGTGACTGAGAAGCCTTGGTACCATGAGGTGAAGAGATATCTGGAAGCTCAGGAATACCCTGAAGGTGCCTCTATCAATGATAAGAAGTTCCTGAGAAGGTTCACGGCAAAATTCTTCCTTAGCAACGACATCTTGTACAAGCGAAACCATGATTCAACCTTACTGCGTTGTGTGGATAAGACTGAAGCAGAAAGGATCATGGAAGAGCTACATGAAGGGACCTTTGGTACACATTCCAGTGGGCACACTATGGCTAAGAAGATCCTTCGGGCAGGGTATTACTGGTCCACAATGGAAGCTGACTGCTACCAACATTCCAGGACATGCCATAAGTGCCAGATTTATGCGGACAAGGTACATGTTCCTCCAGTTCCCCTGAATGTTCCGACTGCGCCTTGGCCGTTTGCAATGTGGGGCATAGACATGATCGGCGAGATTAAACCTACGGCATCTAATGGACATCGCTTCATCCTAGTGGCGATTGATTATTTTACGAAGTGGGTTGAAGCAGCTTCCTATGCTACGGTAACCAAGACCGTTGTGGCACGGTTCATTCGACATAATCTGATCTGTCGGTACGGCGTCCCAGAGAGAATCATTACAGACAATGGTACCAATCTGAATAACAAGATGATCGCTGAGCTCTGCGAGCAGTTCAAGATACAGCACCACAATTCTTCTCCTTACAGACCGAAGATGAATGGGGCTGTAGAAGCAGCAAATAAGAACATCAAGAAAATCGTGCAGAAGATGACAATGACTTATAAGAATTGGCACGAGATGTTACCGTTCCCTCTACACGGGTACCGTACCTCAGCTAGGACGTCAACCGGGGCAACTCCTTTCTCTTTGGTTTATGGTATGGAGGCAGTCTTGCCGATCGAAGTGCAAATACCCTCTCTCCGGATAATGAAGGATGCAAATCTGAACGAAGATGATTGGATCCAGACACGACTTGATCAGCTCAACCTCATTGATGAAAAGAGACTTGCTGCTATCTGTCATGGTCAGACGTATCAGAAACGGATGATCAGGGCATTTAAGAAAAAGGTCAGACCACAGGAATATCAAGTTGGGGATCTGGTAATCAAGCGAATCATCCTTCCTCAGAGTGATCCAAGGGGAAAATGGACCCCTACGTACGAAGGGCCATTTGTGGTCAAACATGTGTTCTCAGGAGGAGCAATGATATTGACCAACATGGATGGTGACGACCTTCCTCACCCCGCCAATGCAGACATAGTAAAAAAATACTACGCATGAAAAAAGACCCGCTAGGCTGACATGTCTAGGCAAAAATTAGGGCTTCCCGGCGAACCAAAAGGGTTCGGGCAAAATGAAGGGATGAAATGAAAAAAATCTGTACACCCGGCAAGTCGAAAACCTGAAAAGGCGGCTTGGGCAAAAATGGGTATCCCGGTGGACTGAAAACCCGAAAGGGCGGTCCAGGCAAAAATTAGGGATAAAAGCGTAATACTATGTCTCATTGATCACTTCGCATCCAGAATCCGGTATCTGCACCAAGTTCAGATGGCATTAATCAGTCAGCTTCACCTTCAACCAAGGTCATCAAGTGATGAGACGCTCGGAGTTATAACGGCAATAGCAGAGTTGAAACCCAGTGGGATCATTCATATTTCATACAGCTGTTTTATTTTCTTTTGTACAAAATTTGTATAAACTCTTTTGTTCGGCGACGTTCTCTTACTAGGATGTCAGCCTCTTGTACACAAAACGCCTATTTTTCAGGCCATTCAAAATCAATACAAATATATTTTCAGTTAAAAGTGCCAATTGTTTTTCTTTTTCTGTTTTGTTTTGCGAAGAACGTCCAAGGTTCAATTTGTGATATATGCATTGACAATAATTTGCTAACTCATGAATATTTGCATACGAAACAAAGGATTAATTACAGGTGACACTAGAAACAGGGGCAATAAAGAGTTGTCTAAGCAATCTAATTGTTCTGTCCTCCAAGGTACCAAGGTAGGTTCAGCTAAAGAAACTGACCAGTACATCTTAATTCCCCAGAGAATAAGCAGTCAATACACTCTCTCCAAGCTATACTGTCAATCTTAAGGAAGTTGGGTGTCCTCCAGTAGATCTCAATACTTCCCCAACAGCACATATATTCTTAACAAGCATCCCCGACAGTCTTGGTCTAAAGATTGTTCCCCGGCGGCATATCAAACATTCAGCGGAGCCTTTTCCCAATACAGTTCAAAACTTCCCCAAGAGAGTCCAATCCAGGTTCCCCAGGAAAGTTGGAATCCATCTCCCCAAGCAGCAAGCTTATCCCCAGTAGATTCTGGAAGCTTATCCCTCGCAGAGCACGAAAGCGTCGTTCGGCTTTATTTAAAGAGTTATTTCCTTAACAGGATATAACTGGGTTATCCTCAGCCAAAAGCCACGGAAAGGTCGCCGTCAATACAGTTCTTTCTTATCCCCAGCGAAGTCTATTAACACTTCCGATACAACAAGGGTATCCTCAGCAAGTTACTATCAACATTCCGACAAAGTATCTCTCTCCCCACAGAGTATTGCTCCCCAGCAAGATCGCTAGAGTACTTCTCTCCCCGCAGAATCTTCCATTTGCCAAGTTTACTCCTCAACAGAGTCATCTTCTCCTACCGGTATTCTTGCAGTTATCATCCCCAGCAGGAGTAAAAGCTTATTCTTCAACATCAGCCCAGGAGTGACTTCCCGGCACCCGTCAAGGAGTTACTTTCCTAGACGAAAAACACATTCATAAAACATCACATACATCATTATAGCATGCATAGACGCATCATATCATACAAATCTCATTTATGTTGAGAACATCATTGCTTGATCCATATCATGCATTGCGTATGACTGACCTTTACCTTTCAGGAAAGATTCAGCTAAATTCTCAATTATCCTTCAAGACCTAGACCGGTTCAGTTAATCGACTCCAAAGATTTCTTATCCAGTCCAAGGCCTTCTCTAGTCCAGCTAAATCGACTCCCAACATATTTTTCTGATGAAGACTCAGTAGAAGTTATCAGGTTTTTCTCAAACGTCCGCTTTTGAGATTATAATTTCCTATTGGTTCCCTCCCCGACGGTGCGAGAGGTGATAATTCCATTTCAGGTTATAATTTCCTATGGTTCCCTCCCCGACGGTGCGTGAGGTGATAATTCCATTTCAGGTTATAATTTCCTATGGTTCCCTCCCCGACGGTGCGTGAGGTGATAATTCCATTTCAGGTTATAATTTCCTATGGTTCCCTCCCCGACGGTGCGTGAGGTGATAATTCCATGTCAGGTTATAATTTCCTATGGTTCCCTCCCCGACGGTGCGTGAGGTGATAATTCCATTTCAGGTTATAATTTCCTATGGTTCCCTCCCCGACGGTGCGTGAGGTGACAATTCCATGTCAGGTTATAATTTCCTATGGTTCTCTCCCCGACGGTGCGTGAGATGATAATTCTATCCCAGGTTTTTCTCAGACGTCCGCTTTTGAGATTATAATTTCCTATGGTTCTCTCCCCGACGGTGCGTGAGATGATCATTCCAACTCAGGTTTTTCCCAGACGTTCGCTTTTGAGATTATAATTGCCTTTTGGTTCTCTTCCCGATACTGCGAAGATGGTAATTCCCACCAAGATTTTTTCTCAACGAGCGTTGTTGAAGTTAAAGTCACCCAAGGTTCTTTCACCGTTCTTGCTGAGGTAGTAACCATCCCTGGTTCATTCATGACCGTTTGAAACTCCAGGCCAGTTCCTGTAACCAGTCAGGACATATCTATACCAAGCATCTGAAATCCAGCTCCTGCAACGTGTCAGGTACTCATTTTTTCTTTTGCAGGTATGCAGGTTCTCGCTAAGGAATCTCTTATGCGATCAACATCCAAATGGCATCTATAAGCCCATCATCCTATTCATCAATCTCCAAATGGCATCTGTAAGCCCATTCCCACCATCACACTACTATGTGAGCGCAAATTTCTGGGCACTCTAGTGTTCAATCATCTTCTACCCTCGGATTACGAAAGGCACGTCAGCCAATCTGCATCCTCAGGTCTAAGAAGATTGAACAGGGGCAACGGTTGTACCCCAAAATTTTCCCTCCCATATTCTTCAAGAAATTGCCAAGCCAAGCTTCAAAATCTCCTCAAGGGTTGCACAGTGTAAGAGCCTCCTGAACAGTCAAAATTAGGGTTTTGGTTCTGATCAAGAAAATGAAGTTTCCAAGGGTCCAATCAAGTCCCACATGCCTACAAAGATGGTCAAGCATCCTCATATCAAGTTTCAAGACTTACAGCACAAAATTGCACAATCAAAAACCCTAATTGCACTACAGTCAACTGTAGGGGCAAAATGGTCATTTGACAGTTAAAAGTTCAAATTTTTGGTCAACATATCATTTTGAAGCCACAAACATCATTTGATCAATGCTTGATCATGATTCTCAAAGCTTGGCTCAAAAATCATCAAGATGCAAAAGTTTCCTCATTTGGACAGCTGAAAAAGTCAACTGTAAATTGACCAGGGCATAACTTTCACATGGATTATCATAAAAATTCCATCCAAAGCTCATTTAGAAGAGAAAGACATTTCCTACAACTCATCTTCATACTCCAAGTCCAAGAAATGCTCTCACAAAAAGTTATCAATTTCAACATTATAGGTCATTTTCAAAAGTCAACAAAAAGGGACTTTAAGTCAAAGGCCATAACTTGAAATGGGTAAATCAAAATGACATGGGACCAAAGACATTGGTTAGAGGACTCAAAGACCTTTCCAAAATGTCCAAGAAAATGAGAAAATCTTGAAAATTGAGCAAGTTATGCCTTGTAGAAGTTGGGAAATGTTTGGATATTTTGAAAAGTCAACATTGCTTCAAAAGACCTAAAATTGCTAATGGGCCCATTTTTCTTCCATAATTCATCATCCATGGCATGTGCACGACCACTTGGCCCAAAGGGAAGTATTTATTCATTTTTTATTTATTTATTTGAATTTTTATTAATAATAATTCATTTAAATCAAATTAAATACATGAAAAATATTTAACCTAAGTTTTACAATCTTTTTGTGCATGAAATCTACTCAATAATTCGTGCATGATTCAGTATGGAAAGATTTGGAGAGAATTGATCATGATTTGTACAAAAACACATGAAAAAAGATTGAAAAAGATCTTTGAAAATCAAATTTCAAAAACCATGAATGCCAAAGATTTGGAGTGTTTTATTTGACCTAATTGGTTCTATACTTAAGCCTGAATAAAAACCTAATGAGATTGACCATTGAGCTGCGCTAGAAATTCATTCACAAACTTGAAATTTTGTCTAAAAAACTCAATTCTGAAAACTAATTTGTAGGTGGTTTCAAGCCAAGATTTTCATCTCATTAGCTTCCTGAAGCTTCAAGGAGAACTTTCCAATCAAAACCAATCGTTTTAACACCCTAAATCGGTAACACGACTCCGCCCTGTACAGAGAAAATCTCATAATCTTGCATCTCGATTCATGCACTTTTAATAATTTTTTATGCTTGATTCATACTCCTTATGCAATTCTGAAGCTAACCCATATGTTTAATTGTATTTTTATGCATTGTGTGCAAATATACCATTGTTGCTTTTTAGGGTTTGCAGAGTTTCGAATTAGGGGTTTTAAAGTAAGGCAAAATTAGGACATCACGGTGCCATGGTCGTGATCAGCGCATTTGGACGAAGAAGAAGCCACCCTCGCGCCTAATTTATAAGCGCCCTAGAGCTAGTCGCTATTTTCCCAAAACCTGCCTAAGAGAACACCATGAAAACCGTTGCCTGTTTCTTTTGTATTTTCAGGAAAACGAAATCCATGAAGAAGATGATATCGTGGCATTAGATGGTTGGCCTGTTTAAATTTTTCGCGCGTTTTGAATCACTGACTATTGTTTCTTTTATAATATTTGCTAGGTATTCTATATTAAACACGCGTGAAGTGGTTCAGTGGCAAGCATAGTTGTTGGTAAAGTATATGACATGGGTTCGAGCCCCAGGTCTTCATTCTTTCCATCTATTTTTTCCTTTAATATTCATATGCAGAATAAGCGTTGTGGATCATCATACAACCCTCTATCCAGCCATCCACGCGTCCAATTGCAGCCATCCAAGGGCCAGGATTTGGGGAGTATGGTAGGCTCTAGTCAACGCTGGGGTACGTGTCCTGAAAAGTCCAACGGGCCAAAGCATATTGGGCCAGATTACTAAAGAAAAACCTCCTGTTTGGGGTCTGAACCCCCTAGGTTTGCCAAGTTTTTTTACTTTCTTTATTTTTAGTTTTTATTATTTATACTTCTTTTTATTATTGTTTTATTAATTAATTTATTATTTTCATAAATATAAAAAACACAAAGAACATAAAAAATCAGGAAAAAAATAATAAATATTTTTTTATTTTAATATTTCTTGTAAATAAATTTGCATGTAAATTAATTAGTTTTAAATTAGGGTTTAATTTAATAATTTCAAAAACAAATCAAAAAATACTTTTCACACCGACACCTTTTCAAAAAGCTTTCGAAAGCAATTTTTTCAAACACTCTTGAGGACCGATACAAGAGTCGAACTGGAATTTTCAAAGAAACTTTTTTAAAACCCACATTGAAAAGCAAACAAACCATTTTTGAAAACACAATGAGCAAGTATCTAAGAGCCCATGGATAACCATGGATAGAAAGGGTGCTAACACCTTCCCTTTCTATAACCTACCTCCCGAACCGAGAGCAATCTCTTTAAGGAATTTTTCTGTGCTTTTGTCCTTTCCATTTGGAGAAAATAAAAGACGGTGGCGACTCTTGCTTTCACGACATTTCGCGAACCAGCGTTAAACAGTCAGTTCCAGATCCACCGATCACACATAGCAAAGAACATTTTTGACTCACTCAGAATGACGCATGAGGGCAACGTTCAGGTCAAAGAAACTAAAGCTCTGGCGCTCATTCAGAAGTATGAGGCGTTCAAAATGGAAGAATCTGAATCCATTGAAACAATGTTCTCAAGATTCCAGATTCTGGTAGCTGGTCTCAAGGTTCTGGACAAAGGATACTCTACTGCTGACCATGTCAAGAAAATCATCAGAAGTTTACCCAAGCAGTGGAGACCAATGGTTACAGCTCTGAAGCTAGCTAAAGATCTCAACAAAATCACTCTGGAGGAACTTATCAGCTCCCTCAGAAGTCATGAGATAGAGCTAGAAGCTGACGAGCCTCAGAAGCAAGGTAAGCCTTTAGCATTAAAATCTAACAAAAAATCTGAGTCTAAAGTTTTGCAGGCAGTTGAAGAAACATCTGATGGATCCTCATCAGAAGAAGACGAACTCTCCCTCCTCTCCAGAAGAGTAAATCAACTGTGGAAGCAAAGACAAAGGAAATTCAGGAATCCCAGAAGATCTGATCAGAACGAGTCTTCTTCCAGATACAGAAGGACAGATTCTTCCTCTGGATACAGAAGATCTGAAGGTTCCTCTAGTAGCAAAAAGCCAAACACCAAGGACATTATCTGCTATGAGTGCAATGAGCAAGGACACTATAAGAGTGACTGCCCAAAGCTTCAGAGGGAAAAGCCCAAAAAGAAGTTTGGAAGAGAGAAGAAGAAAAGTCTCATGGCTACATGGGATGACTCTGACTCGTCTGAAGCTGACTCAGAATCAGATGATGAGAGGGCAAACATAGCTCTCATGGCTAACATCTCAGAAGATAGTGAAGCTTCTGAATCAGACTCAGAATCAGATACTGAAGAGGTATTTCCTAACTTTGCTGTTAACTTTACCAAGGCTGAACTTGCTGAAAGCCTTAATGAGATTCTGGAACGGTATCAGCAAATTAGAGTTAAATTCAGAGACCTGAAAAGGAATCTTGAATCTGACTCTAATAAGACTGAGAGTCTCAAATTGGAGAATTCTGAGCTGAGAAATAAGATTTCAAAATTAGAAAACACTTTACAAAACTCTCAGAAGGAACCAATTTCTGAAACTCCCAGCAACGCTGATGAGATCATCAAGGAGTATGATCACAGTTTCCAGAAGTTCCTCGCTAAAAGCATAGATAGAAGCAAAATGGCTTCAATGATCTATGGAGTTAGCAGAAACGGCAGGAAAGGAATAGGATACCAAGGTAAGGTTCCTACACCAAAGAATGTCATGGACTTAACCATTAAACACACTCCTCTGAATTCACATTTTGTGTATGGTCACACACATGATATTAAATACACTAGCAGTAAGCACTCTGTGAAACCAAAATTCAACCAGAGTTTTGGTAAAACTAACAAATCAGGACCCAAGAAAATCTGGGTACCTAAGGATAAAATAATACATGTTGCAGATATCTTTAGCAGCAAGTCAGAAACACCAGTCATGGTACCTGGACTCTGGCTGCTCGCGACACATGACGGGAAGAAGGCATATGTTCCAAAGCCTGGAACTTAAGCTGGAGGCCATGTTGGTTTTGGAGGCAATCAGAGGGGAAAGATAATTGGCTCTGGAACTGTAGGTAATGGAAATCTTCACTCTATTAATAATGTTCTGCTAGTAGATGGATTGATGCATAATCTGTTATCCATAAGTCAATTAAGTGATAACGGTTATAATATAATCTTTAATCAAAAATCATGTAAAGCTGTTAGTCAGAAAGATGGGACTATCCTGTTTAATGGTAAGAGGAAAAACAACATTTACAAAATCAAACTTTCTGAACTAAAGAGTCAGAATGTAAAATGCCTTCTGTCTGTTAACAACGAGCAGTGGATCTGGCACAAAAGATTGGGGCATGTTAGTATGAGAAGAATATCTCAGATTAACAAACTCAATCTGGTCAGAGGACTTCCTAATTTGAAGTTCAATTCAGATGCTCTGTGTGAAGCATGTCAGAAAGGCAAGTTTGCAAAACCTTCTTTTAAATCTAAAAATGTTGTTTCTACCTCTAAGCCATTAGAACTTCTGCACATTGACTTATTTGGACCAGTTAAAACTGCTTCAGTCAGTGGCAAGAAGTATGGGTTAGTAATCGTAGATGACTACAGCAGATGGACATGGGTAAAGTTCTTAAGACATAAGGACGAGTCACACTCTGTGTTTGTTACCTTCTGTAACCAAGTTCAGAATGAAAAGGATCTTAGAATCGTTAAAGTCAGAAGTGATCATGGTGGAGAATTTGAAAACAAAGATTTTGAGTCATTCTTTAATGATAGAGGCATTCTGCATGATTTCTCTTGTCCTAGAACTCCCCAACAAAATGGAGTTGTAGAATGAAAGAACAGAACATTACAAGAAATGGCCAGAACCATGATCAATGAGACAAACGTTGCTAAGACCTTCTGGGCAGAGGCAATAAACACAGCGTGCTACATTCAGAATAGAATCTCAATAAGACCTATTCTGGAAAAGACTCCATATGAATTGTGGAAGAACAGAAAGCCCAACATTTCATATTTTCATCCATTTGGATGTACTTGCTTTATATTAAATACAAAGAATTATTTGAACAAGTTTGACTCTAAAGCACAAAAGTGTATTATGTTAGGATACTCTGAACGCTCAAGAGGGTACAGAGTATACAATACAGAAACACAGATTGTGGAAGAATCAATCAGTGTTCATTTTGATGATAAGCTTGACTCTGAAAAGTCAAAGCAGAATGAAGTTTTTGCAGGTATGGAAATTGAATTTACAGGTTCTGAAGACAAGTCATCAGAAGCTCTCAACACAGACACTCCTTCAACGTCTGAAAGGAGCATTGCTAGCAATCCTACAACAGCTGCTGATCAACCTCAGAAGAGATTACCCAGAAGTAGCTTGGATCACCCAGAAGAGACTATCTTAGGAAGAAAGGAAGATCCAATCAGAACAAGAGCAAGCTTCAAAAACTCTGAAGAAACTCTCATGGGACTTGTGTCTCTGATTGAACCTTCTTCTATTGATGAAGCACTTCTGGATAATGACTGGATTCTGGCAATGCAAGAAGAGCTGAATCAATTCACCAGAAACGACGTATGGGATCTCGTTCCCAGACCAAAAGGATTCAACGTCATTGGAACAAGATGGGTGTTCAGAAACAAGCTAAATGAACAAGGTGAAGTCATCAGAAACAAGGCACGACTGGTTGCACAAGGTTATAGTCAGAAAGAGGGGATAGACTATACAGAAACCTTTGCCCCAGTCGCCAGGTTAGAATCTATCAGACTTTTAATTTCATTTGCTGTTAATAGAGGCATCACTCTGTATCAGATGGATGTCAAAAGTGCATTCTTAAATGGTTATATAGAAGAAGAAGTTTATGTACACCAACCCCCTGGTTTTGAAAATACAAAACATCCAGAACATGTTTTCAAACTAAAGAAGTCACTATATGGTCTGAAACAAGCTCCCAGAGCTTGGTATGAAAGGCTAAGTAACTTTCTATTAGAAAATGAATTCACCAGAGGGAAAGTGGACACTACTCTATTCTGTAAATCAGTTAAGAATGACATCTTAGTCTGTCAAATTTATGTTGATGATATTATTTTTGGTTATACTAATCCTTCTCTTGGAAGAAAATTTGCTAAGTGTATGCAGGCAGAATTTGAGATGAGCCTCATGGGGGAACTGAAATTCTTTCTAGGAATTCAGGTCAATCAAACTCCAGAGGGAACTTACATTCATCAGAGCAAATACATCAGAGATCTTCTGAAGAAATTTGACCTCTTAGAATGTAAGCCATCAAAGATTCCAATGCATCCCACGTGCATTCTGGAAAGAGAAGAGGTAAGCAAAAATGTAGAACAGAAAGCCTACAGAGGTATGATTGGTTCTCTCCTCTATCTGACTGCTTCAAGACCTGACATATTATTCAGTGTTTGTATCTGTGCTAGATTCCAATCAGATCCTAGAGAATCTCACTTAACAGCTGTTAAGCGATTTTTCAAGTATCTGAAAGGTACTACTAATCTGGGTTTGTTTTATAGAAAATCTAGTGATTACAGTTTAGTAGGCTACTGCGATGCTGATTTTGCTGGAGACAGAGTGGAGCGTAAAAGTACTTCTGGAAGCTGCCAGTTTCTGCGAGAAAATCTGATCTCTTGGTCCAGCAAAAGGCAATCAACAATTGCGCTATCAACAGCAGAAGCTGAGTACATAGCAGCAGCAGGATGTAGCACACAAATGCTCTTGATGAAAAGTCAGCTTGAAGACTTCCAGATTTTTGAGAGTAACATTCCTATACTCTGTGATAATACTTCTGCTATTTGCTTAAGTAAGAATCCCATTTTACATTCTAGAGCTAAGCATATAGAAATAAAACATCACTTCATTAGGGACTATATTCAGAAAGGAATTTTGAACTTAAAATTTATAGATACAGACCATCAATGGGCTGATATCTTTACTAAACCCCTTTCAGAAGATAGGTTTAATTTCATTCTGAAACATCTCAGCATGAAAGTCTGCCCAGAGTGAAAATGTTTTAATTCCATATATTTACCTTCAGAATGTAATTGTTTTACTGTGAACTTCTGATCAATCTTCTTTCAGAAAGATAGAACATGCAGATTGTATCAGATGCAAGTCTAAAGATCTGAGAGTCTAAGCTCAAAGACAGACGTGCTGATCACTACATCAAACAAGTGTCATCCAATCATCAGCAAATCTCTGAAGCAGAACGCGTGCACGCTTCTGAGAAGGCAAAACGCTGATTGGGTGCATTGAGACACATGTCTGGTAACCGTTTTTAAGTATCTTTCTAAAATCCCCCAAAATCAGCAAGCATTTAATAAAAGTAATCATGCTTTTAAAACGCAATCATGATTTTTCTCTTTCTTAAAAACGTTTATTTTTTCAAAATATTCTGAAACTCTATTTAAACACATTAACCTCTCATTCTAATTCTTTACAGTTTCTCACTAATTCTCAAGCATTCTCTGCATTTTTATGTGTTCATCTCTTGCAAAACCCTTTTTCTCAGTTTCTTCTCAAAATCTTTTAGTGTGAACATGGCAACCTTCAGCAGTGCTTCTGCAGGTCCTCAGAAGAAAGCATCATCTGAACAGTATCAAGTGCCATTCAGAACACTCCTCACTCCTGTGAAGAATCTTGAAGTGTTATCTGAATTGATCATTGATTTTGGAAGCTTGAAGGAGAACGGTTTTGACCTAACAGAAGAAGTTAGGGCACAGAAATGGGAAAGGTATTTTGACAGGTTGGCTGGACCAACATTCCCTATGTTAGTCAAGGAGTTCTGGATTCATGCGAAGGCTTCAACACATCTAGTCACCTTCTTCGTTATGGGGAAGAAGATTGTGATCACTGAGGATCACATAGCAAGGCTAATCGGTTACAGTGGCGGTGGCGTCCGCTGTATTGATATGGCTGAGAGATGTGCTGACGTGGGCGTGATAGCTGAAAGGATTTTCACCCATGGGGTGCCCAGCAGCAAGATCAAAGATCTGAAGGATCACCACAGAGTTTGGGCAAAGATAATTCTGGGGTGCTTCAACCATAGGAAGCCAACTAGTTCCCCTGATTACATAAATGTGGATCAGCAGTTTCTGATCTACTTTATCGATCAGAAGGTAAAAATCAACTTGGCTCATCTTCTGTTCAACCACCTCAGAACAAGTGTGAAGGAAACCAGGGAAGAAGAAAGAACTAAGAGGGATTGGATACCCTTTGGAAGGTTGATATCAGATATTCTGACAGAGAATAGGCTGATAGAGCATCTGATAGAAGCTCAAGAGTTAAGCACCATTGAACCAACAGTTGGGAAGCCTCTGAACGCGAAGAACTTGAAGAAAATGAAGTTGATAGAGAATATCAAAAAGGAACCCATAGCTACTCCTATTGCTGATATCACCAGCAGAAGAGTTCCACTGAGTGACTTTCCTTTATTTTCTGAGATAGAATCTAAACCAGAGGTGGTTCTCAAATACCTAGACGCGTGCAAGGCAGATGGTACAAATCCAAATCTGATTATCAAAGATCTGCATCAACCTCAACCAGAAGTGACTCTGAAGAAGACGAAGAAGAGAAAGGCACCTTCAGAAGGATCATCCCAGCAGACACCCAAGAAAAGAGGTAATTTATCTGCTGCTTCTGTTTTAAATTCTTCTACTATTCCAGCATCTATTCCACCTCCAACCTCTCATAGAATCTCAATCCCCATCCCAACAATAGATGAAACTGAACCAGAAGATGACCCTTCTGAGGCATTAAAACTCAGAAGACCCAGAACCAAACATCCCAAACCAACAATCTCAACAACATCAGCAATTGACAAAGTGCTGTCTAACATTGATCAACACACTTCTGATCACTCCGCCAATCCAAACTCTGAACCACAAATTGTCCCTCCTCCACAACCAGAACAACAGCAATCTGCTGAAGAACCAGAACAACAATAACCTCTCTCATCAATTCCAGAAGAACCCCTTATCCCTAAACAACCAGAAATTCCAACAACTTCTCCTAAACCAGCAATTTCGTCTCCCTCTCCTCAACCAGAAATTCATCCACCATCACCTCAACCCGAGTTTCATCACTCTGAAACTCAAACTCCTCCACCTTCTGAACCTCATTCACCTCAATCATCTGAACCACAACCTCTGGCAATCCAGCTGCCATGTGGAACAACAGTCACCATGGCCCAGTTGCCATCCTCACCAGAATCTACACCACCCAATACTCCCAAAACACCAAACAGTCCAATCATAATTTCTGATTCTCCCACTCCATCTCCAAAACAAACAGCTGCCAAGCAAACCACCGAAAACCCCAGCAGGACCTTCATAGACTTAACCAGCCTTGACCGTCTTGCTGATCTGAAACACAAAATTGCCATCCCAAAACCAAAACAACCAGATGTTGGCTCTGGTATTATGAATTTTGAAACAGGTTTGCAGCAATGGATTGCTTCTTTGAAGCAAGTCTGTCCTGGAATGATTGACCCAGCTGCCTCTGACCAGCTCTGGTCACAATTCAGACTTTGGGTACGTGCTGAAGCCCTCAAGTTGCAGGATATCAACTATGAGCAGGCACAATAGAACTTCAGCAAGCTGCTGAAGGAAGTTGAAAGTCAGCTGCCTCAGGAAGCTGTGCTCCCTCTGGATAGTGAACCTTGGTCTGAGAAACAGCTAGCTTCAAAGGTGCAACCAGAAGAAGACAAGACCATTCAAGCTGAAGCAAGTCAAGCAGAAGATGTTGCAGAAAGCTCTCAGAAGCTTCCTGCTTCTGATGTTTCTCAAGCTACCTTGGACAGGCAGACTCTGGAAGAGCTGAAGCTGAATGACATGCGTCTGCAGCAGAGGATGGATGAAAACGACCAGAAGATGAAAGAAAGAATGGATGTGCAGGATAGCAAGATTGACACTGTTGTCAGCATGGTGCACAAGCAGAATGAGACTGCTGATCAGATCAAAGCCATGCTGGAGAACCTGTTCACACGCTTTCCTCCCCAACCTTAGTTTTTTCATTCATGTCTTTTTCATGTTTTCTTTAATTTTCTGATGTATTGTTTGAATATGTTTTGTTTGATTCTGAACCTTTTAATATGACAAGTTTTTCTGATCTTAATTGTTTTAGCACATCACCTACACTTTTTGATTGCTGACAAAAAGGGGGAGAACAAGAATGATATTTTAAACAATAACGGTTAACTAAGACAGAAATTCTCGAACATTCTAACTCTATTATACTTGAAAATGTTTTTTTTCTGTTTTGCTTAAAGTCTACAGGTACAAGGAAGCTCTTGGACACTCTGAAGCTCTGATCCGCTCTAATACTCTGATCCAAAGCAAAGCTCTGACAAGAAAAGCTCTGATACGCTGATCTGAAGCTCTGCTCTGATATGCTGATCTAAAGCTTCCGATAGTCAAAGACTCTGATACTCTGATGTTCAAAGAAAGGCAAAAAGATCTGATCCTGAAGAACACTTATAATCAAAAAGGGAAGTAATAAACTCAGGGGGAGTATCTCTCAACTCTGATATCTTTTTATCCCTTATCTTTGATAACCTCTTACTCTGATGCATCTCTCTGATACCTTTTCACGTTATTTTCATTAAAAAATATCTAGTTTTTGTCATCATCAAAAAGGGGGAGATTGTTAGAACAAAGTTTGAATCTACTACCCTATGTTTAAGTTTTGATGATAACAAAGTGAAAAGATATATTATTTATATGATTCATGTATGAACTATCAGCTGCCTAAATTATTACGTTCTGATTTGCAGATACTCTGATTGGTATAAGCAAGATCACACCTAATCAGCATCAGAAATTTGGTTCTTGACATCAGCATCAGAAGTTGCCATATCAGAATGTCAGAATCAAAAGATTAACTCACGTGTATGCTGAAGCCTGATGAACAGAACTGCGCTCAACACTCTGATAAAGAAACACAACAGTTCATCAGCAGCTAAGCAGAATCAGAATGAGCCAAGCCAGAACTTGCATTAAGTAAGCAACGGTACTGTGCATTGAAAGCAAATTAATACCAACGGCCTCATTCTAGACAAGATCTACTCGATAAGGAAAGTTTGTTATTAGCATTGAATCAAGAATATTGCTCCAACGTTCAACATCTCAGTGCTATATAAACAAGACTTTGAAGATTGAATTGGCTAATGCTCTCCAAATCTTTACACGCCTAAAAGCTGATCATAATCTTCCTTCTCTTAGTTTGCTAAACACTACACATTCTCTTATTCAATCATTGTTTAGCAATCTAGTTTCTAAGCTTTAAGTTATGTATACATCACAGTTGTGATACAGTTTTGTAGAAAACATTCACACACTTAGATTTATCTTCTTTGTAAGAAAGTGTTTCCTTGACAAACCGGGTTGTGGTTTGCATCAAGAAGGCTTTAGCAGTTGTTAAAGCAGTCTGTAATATTCAGTTGAATATAGTGGATTAAGACCTCGTTGGAGAGAGGCGAAATCACCTTGACGGGTGGACTGGAGTAGTTTGAGATCAAACGAACCAGGATAAAAAATATCTTGTTCATTGCATTGATTTTCAGTTTTACAATTCAACCCCCCCTTCTTGTGTTTTTCACTACTTCAAAAAGGTCTCAATTGGCTTCCATGGTTATTCATAGGTCATCAAAAAGGTACATGTCAAGTTTCAAGCCCTACATCACAAGTTTGCTCAGTCAATAGCTCAGATGATTGAAAGTCAACTATATTGATAAAAAAGTCAACTATGGTCAACATACAGTTAAACTCCAAGATTTTTGGTCAACATTTTGAAGTAATATTCATCATTTTTCAAGGGTTGATCATGATTCCCCAAGAAAAGTCCTCAAATTATCAAAAGTCAAGAATTGGAAAATTAGGATTCTCTTATGAGAAGTCAAGTGAACTTTGCCCAGACATAACTTTCACATGCTTCATCCACTTTTCTCCAACCAAAGCCCATTTTGAATAAAATTCAGTTTTCTACAACTTTGTATATGTTCTCAAGTCCAAAAAATGCTTCATTTGGAAGATATGATCTCATACATTATATGTCATTTTCAAAAGTCAACAAAAGACACTTTTTGTCAAGGCAACTTACATCAATATAATGTCTTCAAAAGCAAAAATGATCAACATATAGATTGTAAAGGAGATCTTGAGCTTTCCAAAAGTCCAATATCATATTTAAAAGTTGAAAATTGAGCAAGTTATGAGTTGCACAAGTTGGACAATTTTTAAGAAATGCATGAAATGCTAAATGTGCAAACTTGAAATTTTGGACTTGTGACCTAACTTTTTGGACTTAAAACATGTCCATGACCTTGAAAAAGACTCATAAACTCACTCTTACCTTGTATTTTCTTATTATTTTATTTATGTTTATTTTGTTTTTATTCAAATAAATGCAAAATAAATTAAATAAAATCACAAAAATCATGGGCTATGCATATGGGCTGGATTTGATCCACTTTGGAGCCCATTAATTTGTGAAAGGTACATCACAAATGTTCAGGTTCATGCAGCATCAAGGAAGGGCAAGAATCACTCATTTTTGGCAAGCTTTGAATGTGTTTTATTCTTGTCTCAAAGGCCATCATGGCTTGGTTTTCCTGCCATATTTATCTAATCCCCTTTTCCCTCTATATAAAGCACTACAAGGCAGGCCAAAGGGAGCATGGAATTTATACATGCAAAAGCTCTCCAGAAGCTCTCTAAAAAAGCTACTCAAAGAGTGCACTACAAAATTCTCAAAAATTCCAAAGTTGTCAAAATTTGTAGCTGTATTTTTAGCCATCCTCGATCCAAACCAGTCACATATTTGTCTTCCCGAGACTCCCAGAAGTCCATATCAATCACTATCCATGCCTGGAGCATCCTAAGACGCGCAAACTGAATCACTCTGATTGGGTAAACTTCTCTCATCTAAATCTCTTAATCCATGTAATTTAAATAAATTTGAAGCATATATTCATGTTCATACTGTTATTTAGAACTGTTCTAACGTATTACATGAAAGATTAAATGCTTAAATCATAGGATGCAGTTAAGGCGCCCCTCTTCTAGATCCTGGGTTCGAGTCCCAGGTTTTACACTTTTGTGTTTCAATTTTTTTTGTAGGTCTTGGGCTATTTTTGAAATGGGTCTGAGTTCGTTTTCTCCTGGAATCCCTCCATTTTCTGGCACAAACGTTGGGCTCTGGCCAGTTTGGGCCAAATGATCTTCAGACTCTCACTCCCTAATTACTTCTACAGGCCCATTTCCTATTTTTTTTCTTTTCTTTTGACTTTATTTATTTAAACTTTCCTTTAATTCTTTTTATAACAAAAAAAATCATAAAATAAAAAAATCACAAAAAATAATTAGACTTGGATTTTCATTAATTAAATTAATTTCAATTAATTATTTTTAATCATTTTATTTCTTTTATTAATTAATTAATTAGAATTAAGTTTCCATAAATTTAATTTAAATATTTTCCTAAAACAAAAAAAATAAAAAAAATATTTTCTTTTCACCACTTAAGATTTTTTAGATTTTCTTTACATCTTTCTCTTTTCTTCCCCGCGCGTTTATCTATTTTTATTCCCATTATTTTCACAATTATGTAATTGTACATGGGATGTGATAGACTTTAAATATGACCTTTTTACTTTGTCTTTCCCCCATTTTTTGGTTTGTAATTCTCCCCGTCCCGAAGAATTGTAATAGTGTAGATTCAAATTTCTGCATTTTTATTTTCCGTACCTATATTAACTGCTAGATGTATGCTAATAGGATTGTGTGATGCGGTGGGAGAACTGACTAGAAAATTCGCGTTTCGTTCGCACTTGTGCGGTTAGCAAGAGTCGCCACCGACTTTTCTTTTATCTAAAAGGAAAGGTAAAAAAGCACAGGAAAGACCTTTCGAGAATTTTCTTGGGTTCGGGGGGTAGATTATGAAAAGGGAAGGTATTAGAACCCTTTTCATCCATGGTTTTCCATGGGATCTTATTTACTCGTTTAGATCACTTGCTTTTGTTTGATTGTGTGCTTGTGGTGTGGGTTTTGAAAGTATTTTGGAAAATTTCTTTGTAATGGTTCTCGTCTCTATAAGAACGTATACAAAGTTTTGTTTCGAAAAATGGTTCAAAGAGGTGTTTGTGAATCGTGTTTCGAAAAGTGTTTTGAAAAGAGGTTTTGCAATGGTTCTCATCTCTATAAGAACGTATACAAAACATTTTTGTCTTTTTGAAAATGTTTTTGAAATGGGAGTGTAGGTGTAAAGGTTTTTTGTCGTGAGCAAGCGAGTAACTAAGAGCGAATCTATCTACTCGAAAGGTCTTAAGTTGTTCTTTTCTTCTTCCTTTTAATGGTGCTATCTTACCATTGATTTGGTAAGAAGCCCCACCATTGGATGTGAAGGGACAGGCGCGGGTCAATTTCGCAATCATTGAAGGCAACTTGTGAGACGCTTTAGCAATTTTTGTAAGGGACGAGATCGTTTTAATCGAAGGCAACATCGAGGGTCATCGAGGGACTACGATCTTTTTTATTGAAGGGTCATTGCTAGAATGTCCCATATTTGAGGGACATGATTGTATTTCCGAGGCAACGAGTAAGGTTACCCTAGAGGTGCACGTGTGAGAAAGTGTGTTGGTTTCAAGTTATTTTATTCTTTGATTAGGTCATCTAGCGATTGATTTTTGAATCTTTCCATACATGCCTAGTTACTATACAGTATATGGAAAACAATAAATTGCAGGAATTGAAATTCTACGCTATTACAGAATGTTCGGGAGTGGGGGTACAATTGTTACAAATGGGGATGAATCAAATGAAAATAGCAATGCCCAAATATCAAACAATACAACCAAATCGAATTGTTGTGCGATTTAATATAAAGCTATGACAATTTATGAGATAAAGTCAACAAAATATGAAATGAAATGTATTTACTTGAAAAGAGAAAAATAAAACCTATTCTAAAAAGAAACTGATTAAATCTTTATTATTATTATTTTTTGTATTTTATTAATTATGAATAAGATACGGTACAGATACACTCCAGACATGGAAGTCATTCTACTACTCATTCGGATCTCTTATTCAGATACAGTATGGATACACTCCAGACACGGAGGTCATTCTACTACTCATTCAGACTTCAGCAATCGGATACAGACTAGATACGCTCCAGATACGGAAGCCATTCTATTTCTCATTCAGGTTCAACTATCAAATTCAAGTTTAGATACACTCCGGACACGGAAGTCATTCTGTCACATATCCAGATCCAAGTTACAGTACGGGTACACTCCAGACACGAAAGTCATTCTGCTACTCATACAGATCTTGACTTCAGATACAGTCCAAATACGCTCCAGACACGGTTGCCATTCTGCCACTCATTCAGAATTTATCCTCAGCCCAGAGATGCCCCATACACAGGTGTTTCTCTGTCGCCCATTCAGATCTCAGATACAATACATATACACTCCAGACACGGCAGTCATTCTGATATTCATTCGAGAATCAAATACAAGTTACAGTACGGATACGCTCCAGACACGGACGTCATTCCCTTGCTCATACGAATCCAATCTCCAGATACAACTCAGATACGTTCCAGATATAGTTACCATTCTGATGTTCATTCTACTGATATTCAACAAACATTTTTGATGGCATCTCTAAGTCCATCTCCAGCAAGATTCTATCATCTCCAAATGGCATCTTTAAGCCCATTCCCTCATCAATATTTTGACGAGTGCAAATTTACGGGCACTCTAGTGTCCAATCCTCTTTTACCTTCGAGTCACGAAAGGAAAACTTGCCAATCTAACTCTTCAGGTTCAAGAAGATTGAACAGGGGCAACTATTGTACCCCAAAATTTTCCCTCCCATTTTATCAACATTTCTCATCACAAGGCTCTTTGAACTCAAGACCAAGCTAGGGTTTGCTCTGCTCAAGACATCTCCTTACACTGTTAACCTAAATTAGGGTTTGAGTTTTCACATGGATATTTTGACTTACAATGCCCAAAGTGACTTTCATACTTCATGTTGGACTCATAAGTTTGCCCATACCAAGTTTCAAGCCTTGAATCAAATTTTTGCCCAGTCAATTGGACAGTTGACCAGAAATCAGATGTATTGGAGAAAAAGTCAATTGTGGCCAATTTATAGTCAAACCTCATGAATTTTGACCCACATAAACATTATGAACTCATATGAACCATTTGATAAAGTTTGGACCACAATTCCACAAGAAAATTGATCAGATCACCAAAAGGGCAAAATGGTCATTTTTAGGGTTTTGACTGTACAAAGGCAATTTCTGATTTTTGACCTAGCCAATGGAAAATTGGGCTCAACCATGGAGTCAAGGACTAAATTCCATCATCTTTACCTATTCAATAAGTTCAAAAGATCTCAAATGCATTGGATTGACAGATGAATTTTTTCAGTCAACTGATCAAAATTTGACTGTACACTGAAAAGTCAAACTTTGACTTTTGGGTCAAAATCAAGTACCAAGGGTCATATTTCATCAAGATGTGTCAAAACATGAAACTTGTTCATCAAGTAACCCAAAATTGCAAATTAGGGTTTAAAGTTGAAAATTTTCATAACTTACAATTTTTTTAAGTTATGAAATTTTCTTAATTTTTCCTAACTTTGCCCCACATTTTCACCATGATACAAATGGATTCAAACAAAACCTCCAACATGAAAGTTGTATTCCTCCACAAAGTCTACAACTTTTATTCACAAAGTTTTCTCAAAAGAAGCTTGGATCTAAAGTTATGATTTTTGGAACAAGGGTCCCTAAAACTTTTAACTTAGAGAAATTTTGCCCTAGTTTAGGCAGGATTTTGACCTATCTTCTTGGCCATTTTTCACATAGTTCCACTTGGAATCTCAAGTTTCATTTCAAATATGAATTATAGATCATGTTTCAAGATTTCCAAATTTTCCAAGAACTCCTCAAACACATTTGTGGTTAGGGAGAATCGAAGGCTTGAAGTTGGCAAAAAACTCACTTTTCATCCATGGCATATTCATGTTCATACAAGTTGCATTTTCAAGTCAGCATGCCTTACAGTAGTTTACAGGCCTCTAAACCACTTCACACTCCATAATTTAAATCAATTCCATCAGTTTAAGCCATTGTTTTGTTCATTTGGACATTGTACACAAAATTAAGCCCTGAGTAGAAAAAGGCACATTTCTATTTTTGCCATAATGTGCTTTATGTCAAACCACAATCCCTTGAGCGTTGGTCCATATCTCATAGAGCAAATCAAATCTACAAGTTGGAGGGACCAAGGGAAAGGTGTGCAAGCATAAGGATAGCCTGTACAGGTCTGTTCCAATGACTTCCACATTTTACTTCAAAAACAAGAAACTTGTCCAAAACCTTAGAACTTGGATACCAGCAAAGAAAAACTTGTGCAAACACTTTGAACATCTTTCTCACATCCCTCTAAGTCAGAAACACGATTGCTTGAGCCTCTAAACACCCTATATCCATAAATCATATTCCTTTGGCAAAATAGGGCAGAATCTGCAACTTGAGTTCCATAGCTCATTTGGCTCGTGCGTTTTGCCCCAAGTTGCTTCAAACACCTTCCATTCAACTCATCCAAGCTATCCCAAACCTCAAACACCAACTGTAACTCCATTTACAGTGTTTTCCATTTTCATTTTGAGCTTGTGCAGGTTGAGTTCTATAGGTTGATTCAAGCACATTCAAGGCAAGCAAGCTGTTGGAGAAGGTCAAGTGAAGTCTAAGCAAGCTCCCAGACATCTCAAGCCTTGTTGAAAAGCCCTACATTACCCTACACGAAGTCAGCTGAAACAGGTTTTTTCCTACTTCCTATCTCTCTATTTAGGAACATTTAGCCTTAAGTTTGTGAATAAAAAATGTAGTTTTCATTGCAAGGAAGTTGTACACATGCTCAGTTTCCATTTATATTAAGCATGCTGAGAGAATTTCATCCATGAACATACTGAAAAAACTAGGTTAGATTTTAAGGCCAGAGAAATTCTCTCTGGTCTTTGAGAGTTAAGACAAGTTGTTTATATGGTTGGAATCGTCTTGAAATTCTCTACAAGTTTGATGTTATGTGTTTTTGCAATAGAGCTCGTATACAGGATCAGGTAGTTAGTACAGGGGACGCGCGCGTTTTTTCAAAAGCCAAAGGTTGAAGATGAAGTTTTGGGTTGGGCTTGGCCTGGCTGCTTTTGACACCCCTTATTTCCTTTTTGCACCCCCTGGCCCAATTTCTTGTAATTTTATATTCTTGCATTTTTGTTTTCATTTCTTATTTTATTTATTTATTTCCAAATATAAAAAATGCTCAAAAATATTTTTATAATTTTTTCACATTTATTTTGCATTTTATTTTTATTTTTCTAACATAAAAAGCATTTAAATACTTTTATCTTATTTATTAAAACTTGAAAATAATATATAAATTATACTTTTATTTTTATTCTTTATTTTTATTCACACTAAAAATATTTTCCTAAATATATTTTATTTTTGTATACATTTTATTTTTATTTTATCATATTTAATATAATTAATACATATTACAAATATATACTTTTATTAAATACTTTAGAATAAAAAAATATAAAATATTACACTTTTATTTTTATTATCAAATATACTTAATAAATACTTTTTTTTACTTTTTACATATAATATTTTATTTTTATTGTATATAAATAAAATAATTAATATATTTATTTTCTTAAAGAAAATTAGGGTTTTACCCTTAACCTAATAAAACTAATCTTTTATTTATTTCTTTATTTTTTACAATTAAATATTTTTACATACATAAATAAACAAAAACCTTTTTTGCATAATTCATTTTTTTTATTTGATATATTTATTTTGTTCATTTAAATATTGTCCATTTATTATTTATGCATTTAAATTCAATTTGGATGTAATAGTAAACTAGGGTTTATATTTATTGTCAAATACACCCCCATTCAAAGATTGTACCCCCATCCCCATAATCATGTTGTAATAGCTTAGCATTTTAATTCTCGCACTTTACGCTTTCAACTATGTCATGATTAGAGAATTAGGGTTTGTATGCAAAAGAATCCAAAATCAACAAGTAGCTTGACCTAATCAAAGACAAATATGCATGAAAATCAAACACAATGCACACTTGCATCCCTAGGGTTACATTCCACTTGTTGCCTTAAAAATGGGTCATGTTATGCATGTTGGGTATTTTGGCAAAACAAAAACAAAACAAAAGGTCATAGTGCCTCGATGACGCTATCTTGGTTGCCTAAACAAAAATGATCAAGTCCCTCAAAAATTTGCCAAAAATACTTGACACAATTGCTATCATGGTATATACGATGACCCACGCCTGTCCCGTTTAACATTCTAACACAAGGTTGTTCACCAAATGCAATGGTGAAACAACACTGTCAAAAGGGTTAAAAACATATGGGAAAGATCTTTGAGTAAAATAGGGTAGACAACTCTTAGTTACTTGATCAAAGCTTGCAAACACATCCTTGTTATTTTTAAAACACACCTCACAAACACAATTTCAAAACATTTCCCAAATCAAACTTTCAAACATTGAAATCTTTTTCAAAAGACAAAACATCTTTGTATACATTCAAACAAGAATTATTACAAAGGTTGCCACAACGATGGCCTCATTTCAAAACATCTTTCAAAACCACACACAAAGCACCATTTCAAACAATTGAAAAGCAAAAGCAAGTGACCTAAACAAGTAACTAAGATCCCATGGATAACCATGGATGAAAAGGGTGCTTGCACCTTCCCTTTTCATAATCTACTCCCTGAACCCAAGAAAACATCTCAAAGGTCTTTCCTGTGCTTTTTGACCATTCCTTAGGATAAAATAAAAAGTCGGTGGCGACTCTTGCTAAACCGAAACATTTGCGAATACAAAACGCAAAAACCTCAAGTCAGTTCTCCCACCGTATCACAGACGAGAACCATTACAAAGAAAATTTCCAAAATACTTTCAAAACCCACACCACGAGAACACAATCAAACAAAAGCAAGTGATCTAAACGAGTAACTAAGAGCCCATGGAAAACCATGGATGAAAAGGGTGCTAATACCTTCCCTTTTCATAATCTACCCCCCGAACCCGAGAAAATTCTCGAAAGGTCTTTCCTGTGCTTTTTTACCTTTCCTTTTGGATAAAAGAAAAGTCGGTGGTGACTCTTGCTAACCGCACAAGTGCGAACAAAACGCAAAACTTCTAGTCAGTTCTCCTACCGCATCATAGAACTGGCAACTCTACTGGGGAAAATAAATCATTGACTGTTGCCGGGGGAAATAAATCCTTGACTGCTGAGGATTCCGTTGTGAGAGTAATGCCAAATACTTCTTGAGGAAACTGCTTGGGGAGTCCAGAGAAATTTAATGACTTCTACTGGGGATTGTTGACGGGAGTCTTTGTTCTGTCGAGAAGCAATAAAAACTCTGTGGGGGAAAATTTTATCCTGTAGTGAAAGCTCTGTGGGGAAAAGCTTAATTCCGCTGGGGAGTTCAGGAGTTTAGGTTGTATGCCAATCTACTAGGGAGTTACCCTAGGTTGGGGAGAAACAGAAGTTAACTGTTATCTGGTTGATTTTCAGGCTTCAATACAGCTTGCTGGGGAAACCTGGAGAAACTGGATGATTTCCGTTGTGGGTTGAAAGTTTCAGCTCTGCTGGGGATTGATAGTTGGTAGTCTCAGCTCCGCTGGGGATCTGTAGTTCAAAGTTTTGGCTCCGCTGGGGATCTTAATGACGTGCTGTAGGGATTGCTCATGGAATAGCCTAAAGAAGTTTTCCTAATCTTTCTACCTGTCAGTAATTACTCTTTTTTATCATGTTTATTTGTAAACAATAATTATGTTCAAATGCATATGTTCATTAATGAATCATTGGACGTTTTTGCAAATAAAACACAAGTGTAAAGAAAAAGGAAAATAGTTTTCTGTACTTTGAAAGAGGTATCTTTGTATTTACTTTGAATAAGTATTTTGTACAAAGGAGACAGACATCCTAGTAAGAGGATGGTGTCATAAAAAATGAGAAAAATTTATACAAAGAAAGATGGCTATATGTAAAAATCCCATGGGGTTCCCATTCTGCTATAGCCTTCGTAACTTCGAATATCTTGTCAATTCGTTGCTTCGTCCGAAGATGATTGGATTGATCAGAAGCTCCAGGTTTTTCTGTGAAGAGATTATCCTTAAAGTGATCCGATGAGACATAGTCATACGCTTTTAATTCCCTAAATTTTACCTGGACCTCCCTTTCGGGTTTTCAGTCCACCGGGAAACCCTTTTTTTCCCAAGTCGCCCTTTCGGGTTTTCAACTTGCCGGGTGTATAGATTTTTTTGTCTTATCCCTAATTTTGGCCTGAACCTCCCTTTCGGGTTTTCGATTCACCGGGATTCCCTTGTTTTTCCTAGGATCTCTAACTTGATACATTTGGCGTCTGATTTTCTTGTTGAAAGCTTTGATCATCCGTTTTTGATACGTCTGACCGTGGCAAATAGCAGTAAGTCTCTTTTCGTCAATTAAATTCAACTGATCAAGTCGGGTTTGGATCCAATCGTCTTCACTCAAACCTGCATCCTTCATGATTCTCAAGGAGGGAATCTGAACCTCGATAGGTAAAACAACTTCCATGCCATATACCAAAGAATAGGGTGTTGCCCCAGTTGATGTGTGAGCCGTGGTACGGTACCCGTGGAGAGAAAACGGTAGCATCTTATGCCAGTCCTTGTAGGTGACTGCCATTTTCTGTATGATCTTTTTGATATTTTTGTTTGCAGCTTCGACTGCACCATTCATCTTTGGCCGATAGGGAGATGAATTGTGATGTTGAATCTTGAACTGCTCGCACAAGGCGGTGATCATAGTATTGTTAAGGTTGGTACCGTTATCAGTGATGATCCTTTCGGGGATACCGTACTGTGATCGGTGGATCTGGAACTGACTGTTTAACGCTGGTTCGCGAAATGTCGCGGAAGCAAGAGTCGCCACCGTCTTTTATTTTCTCCAACAAGGAAAGGACAAAAGCACAGAAAAATTCCTTATGAGATATGCTCTCGGTTCGGGAGGTAGATTTATAGAAAGGGAAGGTGTTAGCACCCTTTCTATCCATGGTTATCCATGGGCTCTTAGATACTTGCTCATTTGTGTTTTCAAAATGTTTGTTTGCTTTTCGAAGTGAGTGGGTTTGAAAAAAGTTTCGTTTAAAATTTCAGTTCGACTCTTGTATCAGTCCTCAAGAGTGTTTGAAAATTTGTTTTTGAAAGCTTTTTGCAAAGTGTCGGTGTGAAAAGAAGTTTTTGATTTGTTTTGAATTAGATCAAGTATCTACGAGTCATCTACCTACCCTAAGGAATTAGGCTGTGTAAATGTCCTTTAGGTAGCGCCATCCCACCATTGAGAGGTAGGTAGCACCACCGTTGGGGGGTGTTCGGGTCAATTTGAGTTCGTAGGGACAGTGTGGTCACCAGAGCAATAATAGGACACCTTAGAAGCTACCCCCATGCCATGTTCATGGACATGAGGACTTACTAAAACGTCCTATACTCGACGACCACGTTTCGAGGGGCAAGGCAACAGTGAGGCGTACCCTAGGAGTGGTGTGTGAATTGTGTGTCATTTTCAGTTATAGTTTATCTTGATCATGCATTGAGTGTTCTACGTTTTGATTTTATTTGGGCATGCATTCTTTCATGTGATAGTTAGCAATTAAAAGGTGCGGAAATTAAAATGCGGAAAATAGAGGTCCTACGCTATTACAAGGCGCGGGCCTATACATCGCCAAATTAAATAAAGACCCGATTTGAATAAATAAAAATGCGGAAAATGAATGTCCTAATTATCTATTACAAGGCTTTGGGGCAATTACATAAATTTAAAACGAAAAATAAAGACAAACATGCGAAAGGAACTTGGAATCGAAAGTGCGAGGGCGTTGGATCCTTTAAAGAAATTAGATTGGAATTGAAAGTAATTAATGATTAAATAAAGAAAAGAACTTGTTCTTATGTTTTTTTGGTATTTATGAAATTTAATGAGAAAATTAATTATTATAGGAAACCCTAATTCTATACTATTTTTAACTTGTTAAAGAAAAAGAATTTAAGTCTAAACCTAATTTACTAATTGTTTAATTATAAGAGTATTTACAAAATTAATTAATAATTAATAATGATAAGAAATCAAAAATATTATTTATTAAGAAAAAAGAATAACAATGCTAAAACCTAATTTTTATGTTTTTTAGTTTATTTAAGAAAAAAATGTTAAAGTTAAAAAGCCTAAATTAACTTAAATGGATTATTAAATTTATTTACAAAACTATTTATGAATAAAAAAAATTAAATAAACATATTTTATTTTTTGACTTTTCTGATTTTTTATGTTTTTGTATTATGAGAATTAATTAAAATAATCAAGATAATTTAAAATAAATAAAAGAGAATAAAAAGAAAGGGAAAGAAAATACAAACAGGGGGGTTTCTGGCCCAATTATGGAGGTTAATTTGCAGCAGTTAGGCCCATTGAAATGCAAGGTCTGGTTGACTTCTCTGATTGAGTGGGAAGCGGTTGACTGTTGTCCATGGTGGACTGTCCATCCTGGCCTTTGGATTGGAGTTGTTGGGCGCGTGGCAAGCAAAGATGTGAAGCTGCATGGTAGGCCCTGGGGCATGTACTACATGGAAGTACGTTATGGAAAAAAATATAAAGCATAGTAGGGGACCTGGGAATCGAACCCAGGTCTCATTGCCTGCGTGACAACACATCAACCAACCCAACCAACGCCTGTCTTTGTTAATTAAATGGAATATGAATAATATCAGAGAGAAACAATTGTTATGTTGGACAAATAAAAAAGGGCGCCAGTTATTCAAACTGGCCAATCATCATTCAACACGCTAGCATCTTCTTCTCCCTTCTTCATTTTTGTCTGAAAATATAGAATAGATAGCGGGGGTTTTAAACCCCCACTAACTCAAACCTGCAAAAATAACGATTAGGCCATAGCGTAATATAAATTGGGTGCGATGTGTGGAATTGAATCGTCTGAATGTCACGATTGTAATGGTGTGGGTCTTGTTGTCTAATTTTTCCAGACGTGTAAAGCCCTAAATCTAGGTCTCTGAAACCCTAAGCAATGTCCATGGTGAATTCGTGCTCAGACTGCTATTCTTTAATTGAGTAATACCATTAGCTTCAGAAGGTCATGGTTAGTATAAATCAATAGCTTAAATGCATGAAAAATGTCCAGAAATCAAAACACGATTATGCATAATTTTGAAAGGGAAGCAACTCTGTTTTACCAATTCTTTGTGTGTGGAGAGTGGAAAAGGATTGAGGTACGTCCAAAAAGGTCATAGCAAGCCTTTGGAATACTTTTTAGGCCTTGAAAGGAGCTCTATCTATGAAAACAGTTTTCAGAATTTTGTGAAAAAAATGCAAAGTTGTTTTGTGTTCTTGGGTGCAGCTTTCTTCCTCTTGGCTTTAGGGTTATGTTATGCTTATGTATGTGAACGATTTAGGTTAGAAAAACTGGCCTAAAATCCATGTATTCAATGCTTTTGAATTTGTGATTTTCCATGATCTTTTTCAATCTTTTCCATTCCCTTTTTATGCCAATCATTGCCAATCATATTGAATCTTTCCTTATTGAATAGTGCACGAAATATTGAGTGAATATGCTGCATAAAAAGATTTGGAAAACATGTTTTTGTATTTTTCTTATATTTAATTTTAACTAAATGAATTAATAGGATAATAAACTCAATTAATTAATTAAAAATAAGAAAATAACTCCCCTTTGGGTCAATGGGTCGTGCATAGCTTTTGGGTGATGATTCTTGGAAGAAATTGTGGCCCATTAGCAATTTTGAGGCATTTGAAGCAAAGTTGACTTTTCAAAATTCCCAAAAATTTCCCAACTTCCACAAGGCATATCTTGCTCAATTTTTAAGCTTTGATCATGTTCTTGGACATTTTGGAAAGGTCTTGCAGTCATCTAACCAATGCCTTTGGTCCCATGTCATTTTGATATACCAATATCAAGTTATGGTCTTTGACTTAAAGTGCCTTTTTGTTGACTTTTGAAAATGACCTATAATGTTGAGATTGATAACTTTTTGTGAGAGAATTTCTTGGACTTGAAGTGTGAAGATGAGTTGTAGGAAATGTCATTATCTTCAAAATGAGCTTTGGATGGAATTTTTCTGATAAACCATGTGGAAGTTATGCCCTGGTCAATTTGCAGTTGACTTTTTCAGCTGTCCAAATATAGAAACTTTTGCATCTTGAGACTTTTTGAGCCATGCTTTGAGAATCATGATCAAGAATTGATCAAATGATGTTTGTGGCTTCAAAATAAGATGTTGACCAAAAATCTTGACTTTTGACTGTCAAATGACCATTTTGCCCCTGTAGTTGAGTGTTGAGCAATTAGGGTTTTTGACTGTGCAATTTTGTGCTGTGAGTCTTGAAACTTGACATGAGGATGCTTGACAATGTTTATAGGCATGTGGGACTTGTTTGGACCCTTGGAAACTTCAATTTTCTTTGCCAGAACCAAAACCCTAATTTTGACTGTTAGGAGGCAACTGGACTGTGCAACTCTTGGGAGATTTTGAAGCATGCTCTTGGCAAATCTTGAAGAATATGGGAGGGCAAATTTTGGGGTACAACACGTACCGACAGATAAGGTTCTGCTTGATGAAGCGGGCAACAACATTCTTTGTAACGGATGCAAAGGAAGTTGCTTCGACCCACTTGGTGAAGTAATCAATGGCCACTAGAATAAAGCGGTGGCCATTGGAGGCTGTAGGCTTGATCTCTCCAATCATGTTGATTCCCCACATAGCGAATGGCCAAGGAGCTGTTAAGACATTTAGAGGAACAGGAGGCACGTGCACCTTGTCTGCATAGATTTGACATTTATGGCATGTTCGGGAATGTTGATAGCAGTCAGCTTCCATGGTAGACCAGTAATAGCCTACCCTTAGAATCTTCTTTGCCATCGTATGCCCGCTAGAGTGAGTGCCGAAGGTACCTTCATGCAATTCGGCCATAATCTTTTCAGCTTCAATTTTATCCACACAACGAAGCAGAATAGAATCATGATTGCGCTTGTACAGGATGCCATTACTCAGGAAGAACTTAGCTGAGAATCTTCTTAAGAACTTTTTGTCATTGACTGAAGCTCCTTCAGGATATTCTTGAGCCTCGAGATACCTTTTGACTTCATGAAACCAAGGCTGGTCCACTACTTCTTCGGTATTAATCTCGTGACAGTGCACGGGTTCGTCCATCCGTTCAATGGTGATCTGGGGAGCCTCGTTATCCCAATTAAGTTTAAACATGGATGACATTGTAGCAAGAGCATATGCTAGCTGATTTTCTTCTCGCGGGAAGTGCTCGAAGGTAATCTGCTTGAAATGTGATAGCAATGTCAGAACATGTTCTTTGTAAGGGATGAGGTTTGGATGTTTAGTGTCCCACTCTCCTTTGATTTGACTGATAACCAAAGCTGAGTCCCCAAGTACAATCAAAGATTTGATTCCCAAGTCTATGGCAGCCTTGAGTCCAAAGATGCATGCTTCATACTCTGCCATGTTGTTCGTACAGTTGAAGTAAAGTCTGGCGGTGAAAGGAGTATGGCATCCTTCTGGAGATATGAGTATCGCGCCGATACCGTTGCCAAGTGCATTGGAGGCACCATCAAAGTACAGGGTCCATCGGGATCCTTGTTCAGGTCTGTCATATGGTCTGATATCTTCAATATTGTCCAATGTCATGATGTCTTCGTCAGGGAAGTCAAACTTCATGGATTGATAATCTTCGACAGCTTGATGAGCCAAATGGTTATCTAGCACACTCCCCTTTATAGCTTTTTGGGCCGTGTACTGTATATCATATCCGGTCAGGATCATCTGCCATCTAGCTATTCTTCCAGACAAAGCAGGCTTCTCAAAGATGTATTTGATCGGATCCATCTTAGATATCAGCAAAGTGGTATGAGTCAACATGTACTGCCTTAGCCGGCGAGCAACCCATACCGAAGCGCAGCAAGTTTTCTCGAGCAGTGAATATCTTGTTTCACAGTCGGTAAACTTTTTGCTAAGGTAATAAATGGCATGCTCTTTTCGGCCAGACTCGTAATGCTGCCCCAGTACGCACCCAATTAAATTCTCTAGGACGGTCAGATACATGATTAGCGGTCTTCCTTCGACGGATGGCATCAGGATAGGAGGTTCTAGTAAATACTCCTTGATTTTATCGAAAGCAATCTGACAGTCATCATTCCATCTAACTACCTAATCTTTCTTCAAAAGCTTGAAGATTGGTTCACAAGTAGATGTTAGGTGAGAAATGAACCTAGCAATGTAGTTTAGGCGTCCCAAGAAACCTCTGACCTCCTTCTCAGTGCGAGGAGCGGGCATTTCTTGTATAGCTTTGACTTTGGCAGGATCAACCTCGATGCCCTTGTTGCTGACAATGAAACCCAAGAGTTTACCAGATCCGACTCCGAATGTGCACTTGTTAGGGTTCAATCTTAGCTTGTACTCCTTTAGTCGGACAAACAGCTTTTGCAAGTGATCGAGGTGTTCTTCTTCAGTTTGTGAACAGGCTATCATGTCATCTACGTAGACCTCTATCTCATGATGTATCATATCATGAAACAAAGCTACCATGGCGCGTTGATAGGTTGCCCCGGCATTCTTCAGTCCGAATAGCATCACTTTATAGCAGAACGTACCCCACTGTGTAACAAAAGTAGTTTTCTCCATGTCCTCAGGTGCCATTTTGATCTGGTTATAGCCTGAGAATCCGTCCATGAAAGAAAATACTTTGTGCTGAGCTGTGTTGTCAACTAGGATGTCAATGTGCGGAAGTGGAAAGTCGTCTTTAGGGCCGGCCCTGTTTAAGTCTCTATAATCCACGAACATTCTCACTTTTTCGTCCTTCTTTGGCACGGGCACAATGTTAGCAACCCATTGAGGATAGGAAGTAACAGCCAGAAATCCAGCATTGAACTACTTCATAACCTCCGCTTTGATATTCTCTGACATGTCAGGTCTCATGCGGTGGACCTTTTTCTTCACCGGTGGACAGTCTTCTCTTGTGGGTAGACGGTGTACCATAATGTCTGTATCGAGTCCCGACATGTCTTTGTATGACCAGGCGAAGATTTCAACATAATCATGCAGTAGCTGAATTAAGCGCTCCTTGACACTCGGCTCTAGGTTGGCACCCACTCTGATCTCCTTTCTGTCTTCCTCAGTACCCAAATTGATTGTATCCAACTGCTCTTCATGAGGCCGAATAACCCTTTCCTCTTGTTGTAGAAGTCTAGCCAATTCCCTTGGCACCTCACAATCTTCCTCACCTTCGTATTCGGCTTGGTAGACCAGATCTTCAGAGTCACTGAAGGTTATAGCAGTATCGTTACCCATGGGATCCGAAATGGAAGAGTACCTGCATTTGTGAATGTGTGTGTGTGTGTAAGGGTATAGCCACCTTTAAACAAATAAAATGTAAAAAGAAAGACAATGAACACAAAAGTTGATATGAAAAATGTCCATGATTCATTAAATGGCATATGAAGATGAAAAATAAGAACCCTTATAAATGGACCTTTATACCTCGGGTAAGACACAAGGTTAAAAAAGTACGAATTGTTTGTGAATTATTACAGGCCAACAAAAATGTTTGAAAGATAAATTACTGCGGTATAAAAGTAATCGAAACAAAGTCTTTTGCTTCCCAGTTGCACAGTCCTCTGCCAACGGTAGGGAATATCCAGTCTTCCAGGCTGCCTTCTTCATCACTGTCCTCTAGTGCATTAACCCCATGACGGCTGATCTTCACAGGTGGCCCTCCGGCATGGGCGTGGCGCACGGCCTTCTGAGCAGTTGAGGTGAACCCCAAGCCAAATTTGTCTAATTTGAAAGGAAAGTCTGGAAGTTGTCCCCAGATTGTGCTTCCTCCCTCTTCAACCACTGCTTTTGCATCCTTGAGAGATGACATCCGAGGTGGAGGTCTGGTAATCATGGGTACAGAGGACACTGTCTTGGTCGCCGCTATCTCCTGAGCTACCTCTTCAAAATGTTGGAAGGGAGTTTCGATGAATTCGCCATCCAATTCTACATAACAGAAAGAATTCAGATGACTGATCATGTATTCCTCTTCGCCATGAACAATTATGATTTTCCCCTGGACAGGGTACTTGAGCATTTGATGTAGAGTAGAAGTGACAGCTCCAGCATGGTGGATCCAAGGTCTTCCCAACAGGCAAGAGTAAGAAGGACGGATGTCCATCACATAGAATATGGAGTTGAAGGTTTCAGTTCCCACCTTAATCGGGATTTCCACCTCCTCGTGGACCATCCTTTTAGAACTATCAAAGGCTCTGACAATGATATTGCTGGGTTTCAGGGTTAAGCCTTCACAATCCAGTTTATCCAAGGCTTTCTTCGGAAAGACGTTTAGAGACGAACCGGTGTCTACCAGTACGTGTGCTAGGGTTGTCCCTCTGCATTCCATCGAGACATGTAAAGCATCATTATGTTTTCTCCCTTTCGAAGTTAAATCTGCATCGGAGAATCCTAGATCATTGTCAACTGTTAAACTAGCCACATATTCCTGGAACTGATCAACGGAGGTTTCTTGTGGCACGTGGGCCGTCTTCAAAAATCTTATCAGTGCCTTAGCATGAGCTTCTGAACAAAGCAACAGGGCCAACATGGAGATCTTTGAGGGGGTTTTCCCCAGCTGTTCCACCACATCATAATCGCTTTTCTTGATTATTTTCAAAATTTCCTCCATTTCGTTTTGAGAGGTTTCAGGGATGATCAACGGCTGAGCCCTCGTCCTGACGGGCTCTTCTTGGATCCCTTTCCCTCGAACATCAGCAGCAGGAGAGGGGATAACCACGGGAGTTATGACTTCTTCTATGATTGGTGTTATTTCATATATGTTTACCGGTGTAGAGATAACCTTGGGAGCAGCTGAGGGTCCAAAAATTGCCTTTGGAGGGGCAATCTTTGGAGAAAAGATTCTTCCACTACGGGTAACTTTGCTTATTCCGGCAATGTTACTGATATCGGAATTGTCTTCTTTAGAACTCTCTTCCTCGGCAGTTTGTTCAATCTGTTTGACACCATGATAGTAGATTTCTCCACCGTAGTTCCATGGTACTGATTTCTCGGACTTGTACGTGACTGGCCCGGACATGGTTATCTTCAAAGGTGCAGCATTCGGAGCGGGTGTAATCCTAACAGGTCTTTTAGGGACCTCGGAAGGATTGGCGGATATGGTTATTATTGAAACATCGTTAACATGAGTTGATAAAACAGGAGACTTCTCAAATAGGATTTTTTGGTTATCAATTAGGCGTTGGATGCCTATCTTCAACAATGGACAGTGGGTTAATGAGGATGAACAAAGGTGACAATCTTCTTCACAACCTGGGAAAACCCCAGCCTTCAACAAATTTGACTTGATTATAGGGAGCGGAGTGATCAAATCATCTACAGTAGCAACAAACAGATCCTCCTCAACAGCATAGGCGTTGTGGCCGTGCCTTGGCATTGGAGAAGAGATAACATTGGGTTTTTCAGGTGCGTCAAATTCAAATTCTTTAGCATCTATCAGGTCCTGAATTTTATTCTTCAGGGCCCAACAATTGTCAGTGTCGTGCCCTGGGCTCTCCGAGTGGTAAGCACACCTGGCGTTCGGATGGTAATATGGAGAAGTAGTGTTAGGATTTTTAGGGGCCTCTTTCAGCATGGCAAGGTTCAACTTCAGAAGATGTGGTAGGACTTGAGCAGGAGTCATGTTTATCTTGGTGAATTGCCTTACAGGCCTTTCCACCCTTTGCTGATTGTTTCTCGGCTGATCATTCCTCGACTTATTGTTTCTGGGCTGGTCTGATGCAGACTTCTGAATCATAACGGCCCCCACCGCTGGCCAACGCTCAACTATTCCTTGACCCCTCTGAGAGTAGACAACTGATACTTCCTTCTTTCCCATGAAAGGTTTTCTGATGGAAGCAGAAGTAGATGCATCTTTTTGAATTTTTATGCTTTTAATACCGGCCTACACTCTTTCTCCGGTTAGAATCAATCCAGTGAACCCAGCAGACGAACTTCCAATCAGGTGATTGAAGAAAGGACCTGACAGGGTACCCAGGAACATGTCCACTAGCTCCTTCTCAGATAGAGGTGGTTGCACCCTTCCAGCTAAGTCCCTCCACTTTTAGGCGTAGTCTTTGAAGCCCTCACTGGTAGCCATAGCCATACTCTGTAGCTGAGTACGGGTTGGCACCAAGTCGGCGTTGTATTGATACTGTTTATAGAAGGCGGCTGCCAAGTATTCCCAATTATGCACATCAGACCTCTCCAACTGGTAGAACCAATCAAGCTGTGTTCCTGACAAACTGTCCTGGAAAAAGTGGACCCATAAATTTTTGTCAGCAGAATGTGGTTGAATTTTCCTGACATAAGATCGTAGGTGAATCTTTGGGCAAGACACTCCATCATACTTAGAAAACAGTGGCACTTTAAATTTAGGAGGGATTACAATTCTAGAAACCAACCCTAGCTCCTCAAAATCCAGCCCCGGTACTCTCTACACTTCTATAGCAGCTAGTCGTTCTTCCAAGTTCTTGTATTTGTCATCGGCCGGAGGATACTGTTGTTCGGAGTAGTCCTCTTCCTCTTCTTCTTAAGCTTCAGAGTCTGAAGGCACTGCAGTCTCTTTACCTTTTCCTTCCCCTTCCTCAGAGGTTGATGGAAATTCCAAAACCCTTCTGGCTTGTCCTTCAAATCTTCTTCCCATGATAGCCACGCCGGCTCACTTCTTCTTATTTTTATCTTTTCCTTTCTCTAGCAGAGTCTTAAGTTCCTCCTGCCCCTAAGCCAAGGTCAAGAGTAGCGGCTGAAATTATGAATTCTGAGCTTGCAAGTCTTTAACTGTTTGTTCAAGATCCATGTTGCTGAAATAAACAGCAGAGGGATGAGGAAACTTCTTGCAAAGACCTGCTTATGCATATGATGAATGATATGTATTCATGTAATGCTTTCAAGGATTCATAAATTCAAATTTGTTTTAAACAAAAAAGAAACACACGTCATATTAATAAGATAGAATTCGTTAGTACATCAATGCCCCTTGGGCAAAATAATACAAAATTCTAAGGTAAAAAGACGTTGTGCATCCTCTTTGGTGCAATGTAGGTGTTGAGAGTCTGCTCTTCGTGAAGTAACTGAGTGAGTTCTAAAACCTTCTTCTCGCTTGCGTAGAATTGGGCTTCAAAAGTATCGTGTTCTCCCTTGAGCTGTATCCAACTCCTTTGCAGATCTTCGAGTGATGTTGGCATGTCAGGATGTAGGAGGGTGTATGGAACCTCTCCTTCCTTAACTGGCTCTATAATCACTGGGAGAATGGAGGGGTAGGGCATCATAAGACTTTGGGCGTGGGTTCGTACCCATTTGAGGTAAGGCTCAAGGGGGATGGAATTCTTGTGTCCCAAGGTCTTACTGTCTACCTTGTTAGGCATCCTCCAAGCTCGGATGAACCTTTGTCGGAGTCCTTGATTGTCGTTGTCGAAGTCGAAAACCAAGCCTTGAATCAGCATGTCATGTGGGTCATCCCTTCGAGCATAGCCAAACTGTCTTAGAGCCAAATAGGGGTTGTAGGTGATGCCTCCCCCAATGCCAAGTAGAGGGACATTAGGGAATTCCCCATAATGGTCGACGATGATAACATTCTCTCTGGATCGAGAACACCAATGAATATCTGAATGTGTAAGAGTCATCAATCGTTGTGACCACCTCAAACCTTGTTCATTCTTCAAGACTGACTGGGGAAGATGAGAAATAAACCATCTTGCCAGAAGAGGAGTGCAACACATGAGAACACCTCTTTTCCTCATTGTTCGAGTGTGAAAAGAGTGTAAGATATCCCCAAGTAATGTAGGCACTGGGTTCCGAGACATGAAAATCTTGACAGCACTTACATCTATAAGCTGGTCAGAGTTTGGGAACAAGACCATCCCATAGATGAGAAGAGCTACAATCTCCTCAAAATCTTGTAAGTCCAAGGAATTCTAGCAGCTTTGGGCCTTCTCAAACAAGAACTTTACCAAGAAGCCTTTGACACCACTTCTAATTTCCCAATGACCTGTGATATCTGATGGTTACAAGTACAGGGCTTGAGCAACATCTTCTGGATTTGGATCTCTTTCTGTACCGTTGAAGGGTAGTTGATTGATAATAGGAATCCTCAAGAGTTGAGAAAATTCCTCCAAAGTGGGCATGAGCTGGTAGTCAGGGAATGTGAAGCAGTGATGTAAGGGGTCAAAGAACTGGAAAAGAACTTTCACCATATCTTCTTCTGTGTTGGAAGTGACTAAGTTGAGAAGACGACCATGTCGCTCAGTGAATGGAGAATTCCTAGGAATCCTTGAAGCTAGCTCCTTGAGTTGTGGAGGAGTTCTCACAAGGTTGACTTGGATAGTTTTCCTGCGAAGTGAATCCAAGGCCTACAAAACAGGAACAAAGATGAACTTCCAAAAATCCTTGAAATGGTTAGTGGATGCATATGATGCTTCATGATGTCTGTTGTACCCCAAAATTTTTCCTCCCATATTCTTCAAAGTTTTGACAAGCATCATCTCAATTTGCTCAAGTCTCTCAAGGGTTGCACAGTCAACCATCCTCCTAAGCCAGTCAAAATTAGGGTTTTGGTTCTTGCAAGGAAGTTGAGGTTTTCAAGGGCTCAATCAAGTCCCATATGCTCATATACATTGTCAAGCACCTACATGTCAAGTTTCAAGGCTCACAAGGTCAAGTTGCACAGTCAAAAACCCTAATTGCTTCACAATCAACTGTAGGGGCAAAATGGTCATTTGGCAGTCAAAAGTCAAAATTTTTGGTCAACATCTTATTTTGAAGCCACAATCATCATTTGGTCAAATCTTGACCATGATTTCACAAGAATGTCTCAAAAATCATCAAGATGCAAAAGTTTCTATTTTTGGACAGCTGAAAAGTCAACTATAACTTGACCAAGGCATAACTTTTTCATGGTTCATCAGAAAAATCCCATCCAATTCTCATTTTGAAGGGGATGACATTTCCTACAACTCATCTTCACATTCCAAGTCCAAGAAATGCTCTCACAAAAAGTTATCAATTTCAACATTATAGGTCATTTTCAAAAGTCAACAAAAAGGCACTTTAAGTCAAAGACCATAACTTGAGATTGGTAAATCAAAATGACATGGGACCAAAGGCTTTGGTCAGAGGACTTCAAGACCTTTCCAAAATGTCCAAGAACATGTTCATATGATCAAAATTGAGCAAGATATGCATTGGAGAAGTTGGGAAATTTTTGTGAAATGGAAAAAGTCAACTATCCTTGAAACTTCAATTTTTGACAAAAGGGCCCACTTTTTTCCACTTGATTCATCCTTGTCATGCAACCCACGTGTCCCATGATCAATTTCAAGACCAAATAATTATTTTTCCATTTTTATTTAATTTTTATGGATTTAATTCATTTTAATCCATAATAATTCAAATAAAATTAAAAAAATTAATTAAATGGTATCTTGTGGTTTGATTAGCCTTCGTGTGTCATATTCCACATACCAAAACCGTGCCAAGCTCATTTATGCACAAAATTTTGAATTTGGACAAAGCTTTGAAAGGCCTTTAATGGTGGTTAAGACAAAATCCAAAAACATAATGGCACAAGTTTAAGGCTCCTAAAGGTGAATTATTCTCATTCATGACTACATATGCAAGCCTTGCAAGCCTCATTCACGACCTAGTGTGTGCAGAAACAGCCAAGAGAAAAACCAAAAATTGTCCAAAAAGTGAGACTTCTAAAACACAGTTACGAGCATTTTCAGATCAAAAGGAGGACGTGACTCTCTTCTTTGCCATACCCTGAAGCTAAAGCAATCCTTGCCACGTCCTAAGGTCCATCATACCGCGCTGTAAGTTCTTCCAAAGTCACCCCTGTACATGAAACATGAACTCTTTATTCTTGCATTTTTCTTCAAAAATATTAGCATATTTATGTTTCTTGTTTGATTTCTGATCTAATGACAATAGCCAATTTCATTGTTAGGCCTTATACTGTGATACACGATTCTAGGTTTTGCTTGCTTATTTTTTAGGCGTTTTCAGTGCAGGAAAAATTGGTCACCATGATGGGTATAGAAGTGATCAAGACATGGAGACGAAACCAACCATGGTTTTGGAATTAATTTTCGAAGCCTAGGGATGATTTTCAGAAGAGCCTACGAAACTACCCGCGGATAAAAATCCGCAGGTAAATAACCAGGAATTTTCATTGAAGAAGATGATGATGTGTTGCAGCTTGATTCGCCCATTTCAAAAATTGCGCGTTTTTATATTTTTTTTAGGCATATGCTGTGGTTTTCCCATTTAATAATTACGTGTTATTTTAATAACGAATGAAGCATGCAACACAGTTGGCTAAGGCGTTGGTGTAGTGAGCGTTGGGACCTGGGTTCGAATCCCAGGTCCCCCATAATTTCCATGTTATTTTGCTTTACATGTTCACGTGCAGGCCCTCAAGGACGTCCCACCATACACCTCACACCCAAGCGCGCCAGATGTCCACAATCATAGATCCAAAGGCCAGGGATGGTTGACCACCATGTGCTCAAGTCAAAGCCAGCGTGGATAATAAAAAAAAGTCAAACAGGCTTGCTTCTATTGGGCCAAAAATTCAACAAAAAACCTCCCATTGGTCCATTAACCTCTTGGTCTATTTGCCTTTTTATATTTTTCTCTTTTCAATTCTTTTAATTATTAATATTATTTTCATTAACTAACAAATTAATTTTTTTTTTATAAATTCAGAAAATACCAAAAAAAATAGTAATAATATTATCATTAATTAAATTTAATTAGTTATTACTTTGTAAATAAACACTAACATAAATTAATTTAGTTTAATTAGATTTTATTTTAATTTTCTTTTACAATAAATAAAAACAATTTAGAATTAGGTTTTTACTAACTTTTAATTTCTATTTATTTTCTCTTTATTTTCATTAAAAACATAAAAACACAAAAAATATTTTCTTAATTAATCAATTAATTAGTACTAGGTTTAATTTTAATTTAATCACAAAAAGGACAAAAAAATTTCAATTCTTATTCAAAAAAGGGTCAAAACCCTTAGGACGTTCCCGATTTAATTCTTCCGCGCGTATTTATTTATTATGATTATATTCATGTATCTGTACGGAGGATGTAATAGTAATTATGATTTTATTACTTTCCTTAATTTTCTGCATTTACTTTTCAAAAACGGGTTTTTGTTTTTGGCGATTTATAGAACCGCGCCTTGTAATAGTTAGAATTTACATTTCCGCAATTTATTTTCCGCACTCCTAACTGCTAATATGCCTGCAAGAATGTATGTAAATAAAATCAATCCGTAGCTCACAAATAACATGTGCAAGACCTTAACTGAAAAACAACACACAAAGCACATGCCACTTCTAGGGTACGCCTCACTGGTTGCCTCGACGTGGTCATCAAGTATAGGGTGTCTTAGAGGTCGCCCTCCTGTCTAAAGATCATGTTGCCTCGAAACGGTTGCCTCGGATGAAAAAAAGGATCTAGGACGTTAGGGCTACTTCTAAAGCGTCCTACTATTGCTTCAGTGACCACACTGTCCCTATAATTGAATTGACCCGAACACCTCCAACGATGGTGCTACCTACCTCTCAATGGTGGGATAGCACTATCTAAAGGACTCTTACACAACTTAATTCCTTAGAGTAGGTAGATTCTCCTGGGTACTTGCTCTTTTCAAACAAACAAAACAACTTTTCGCACTCACACTTTCTAAAAGTTTTCAAACAAATTTTTCATACACTCTTGAGGACTGATACAAGAGTTACTTAGAAATTTTTTCAAACGAAACTTTTTCAAAACCCACACACACTTGAAAAGCAAACATCTTTTGAAAACATAAGAGCAAGTACCTAAGAGCCCGTGGATAACCACAGATAGAAAGGGTGCTAACACCTTCCCTTTCTATAAATCTACCTCCCGAACCGAGAGACATCTCGAATAAGGAATTTTGCTGTGCTTTTGTCCTTTCCATGTTGGAGAACATAAAAGACGGTGGCGACTCTTGCTTACCGCGACATTTCGTGAACCAGCTTATAAAAAACAGTCAGTTCTATTTCCACCGGTCACAGAACTGGCGACTCTGCTGGGGACTATAAAAGTGAGGTGTAACTTAGGATTAGATCATACTTATGTTTTCAATTGCTTTGCTTTGATTGCTCTATATTTGTGGGCTTTGCATCAGAGTTTCATAGATCCTAACTCGGATCTGGGGATACCCTTTTAGGTAGCATAAGCTGTGAGGGACCTGTCCGGCGTAGACCGACACGGGTGAAGCAGTGGCTACATTGGTGTGGCACCTTGGTCTGTACCGATATCCCTTGTGTTGCAACAAGGAGAATATGGGTCTTATGAGGAGTCATTAAGCACCAACCGACCTTAGAACCCTAATGTGACCCAAGTTGGCCATAGAACAGTAGCAGTATGCTACACCCATTGAGGCTAAACTCTCGCGATGGTTCTGGCCGCAAGAAAAGATTGCGACGTTGGAGTTATGACCGATTGAGGGTAGTCAGTGATATTGGGATCCTCTAGAACCCGGTTACTTTTGATAGGACAGGTCTTAACCATCGAAACTGAAAGAGGGTAGTACCTGAACTTCATGCCGGCCTAAACTCTAAGGGTTGTCTGGTGTGACTTGTGTGCCTTATCATGTTTGCCTTTGTGAATACTTGTGGTGTGCTTTACCATAACATCATACCATCATACCACTGCATGCATCCTGCATAAGGACTGACCTATTTGAAAGACAAGAGGGTTTCACCTTTGCTCTGTTTTGTAGGACATCATGATGCCTGTGCGAAGGAACACTATCCGGCTCAACTTTGTTCACCCACCTGATTTTCTTAAAGAGTTGGTTGACAGAATTCCAAACACTGCTTCTTTCATCCAGAGGCATGGTTCTCTTCTCGGTTTAGTCACTTCAAAGCGGGACCAACAACTGATGAGTGTCTTGACCCAGTTTTATGATCCCTTGTACAATTGCTTCACCTTTCAAGACTTCCAGCTGGTCCCTACCCTGGAAGAATTCTCTGATTTGCTTGGTATCCCTATCTTGGATCAGACCCCATTCACTGGTTGGGAAAAGACTCTTAGGCTTAAGGAGATTGCTGCAGCCCTTCCCTTGACCAACAAGGAGGTAATGGACAACTGGGTGACTAGAAGCGGAGTTAAGGGCTTCTTGGCTAAGTTTCTGATTGGTAAAGCTAACAGTTTCTGGAATGACTTAGACTTCAGAGCGTACGAGGACATTCTGGCTCTCTTAATCTATGGTCTAGTATTGTTTCCAAATCCTGATAACTTTGTCAATATCAATGCCATAAGGATCTTCATGTCTCGGAACCCTGTACCCACTCTCTTGGGTGATATCCTGCAACAACTCTATGCTCGTACTGCCCGAAGACGAGGAACTTTGTGGTGTTGTACTCCTTTGTTAGTGAGGTGGTTTATTTCGCACCTCCCCAAGTTCGTGCTGAAGAACCAAGAAGGAAGAGGCTGGGCTCATAGGTTAATGTCTCTCACTGATAATGACATCATTTGGACTCTCAGAGGTTTAGATGAGGTGGCTGTTATTGATCGTTGCGGAGAATATCCTAATGTTCCATTGATCGGTACTCATGGCGGAATCTCTTATAATCCATGTTTAGCTCTCCGTCAGTTTGGAAGAGCCAGAAGAGCAGGGCCTCATGAGATGTTGGTGCCTCACATCAGTTTTGAGTTTCAGGTAGATAGTGACGAACTGCACCGTAGATTCATCAAAGCTTGGGACGGAATTCACAAAGCTGACCCACATGAGTTAGGACCGAAGACTTCTCTACCAATGGAACCCTATTACAGATGGGTCCGCATCCGTGCTCAGAAGTTAGGTATGCCATATGAAGCTATCAGGCCTATCATTCTTGAAATTCCTGATGGAGACGGGGTTCCTCCAACCATACTCCCTCCTCAGATACCCACTGATGTTGATACACTAAAGAGGTCTTGGGTGCAACTACAGGAAGAGCGGGATTATTATCGGGAAAAGTTCAATGAACAGGAACAGAAGATCTAGAAGCTGACCAAGCAATTGGAGAACGAGCGGATCATGAATGACTACATCCGTACTGAGAAGAGGAGGCCATGGGAGCACTGATGGGCTTTGGATGTTTCCTTTACAACTTTTATTTCCTTTTCAGTATTTTCATTCCTGTAACGCCTAAGGGCAATTTGTTGAACAATTTAAATTCCAAAGTTTAAATCTAATAAAGTGTGTTCCTTTTGTCTACAAAGTTGATTCCCGATTGTCTTTGAAAACATAATTCATACGCATTTCATTCATCATATGCATCACAGGTACCCTTTTTCTACAGGTTGCTTAATCTTCTTCGCTGTTTATTTCAGCACTCAATCATCATGAATCCTGAACCAACTACTGAACAAGCTATCAAGGCCCTCCAGGCCCAGAACGCCCAGTTTCAAGAGATGGTCATGAACTTAGCCCAAGGACAACAGGAGTTGAAGGCTTTGCTCCTGAAGAAGAAGAAGCAGAAGAAGAGGATTGTGCTGTTCAACACTGGACGCAGACTCGGGAATACACTGTAGAATGAAGCTGAGAGGACTACTCCATATGTTGGGGAAGGCAGTCACCAGGAGGGAAGGGTTCCTAGTCCCGTGGTCTCTGACACAGAGACAGATTTCAATGATGAACAGTACCCTCCTGCTGAGGACATGTACAAACAGCTGGAGGACAGGTTAAATGCTATGGAGATTCAACGTGTGCCTGGGTTGGACTTTGGAGACCTAGGTTTATCTTCTGGGGTGGTGATCCCACACAAGTTCAAGGCACTTGCCTTTGTGAAGTACGACGGGGCTTCCTGTCCTAAACTGCACCTCCGCTCTTATGTAAGGAAGATCCAGCCTTACACTGCAGACAAGAACTTATGGATCCATTTCTTCCAGGAGAGTCTTTCAGGGACTCATCTCGAATGGTTCTATCAGCTGGATGGAACCAACATTCGTAACTGGGAGGACTTGGCTACTGCTTTTTATAAGCAGTATCAGTACAATTCCGACCTCGCTCCTACGCGTACCCAACTCCAGGGTATGTCACTAGGAACGGGTGAAGGTTTTAAGGAGTACGCACAGAAATGGAGAGACCTGGCTGGCAGGGTGCAGCCACCGTTGACTGATCGTGAACTCGTGGACATGTTCTTGGGGACCCTGTCTGGTCCTTTCTTCAACCATCTGATTGGGAATTCTTCTGCTGGGTTCACAGATCTGAGCTTAACTGGTGAGAGGATAGAAGCTGGTATCAAGTCCTGGAAGATACAAAAGGGTGACTCCTCGAACGCTGAGAAGAAACCATTCAAGAAAGAGTCCAATGCTGCGTACAGTCAGAAGGATCGTCGTGACCAACACGTAGGGGCAGTCATGATCTCAGGTTATGCGTCATGCCGACAACCGCCAAAGGGAAATCAGCGAAGACCAGACGAGCCTAAAAGACAATTCACCAACATCAACATGCCATTGTCACAAGCATTGCAGCACATGTTGAAAATGAATCTGATTGCGGTGATCAACCCTCCTACAAATCCCAAGACCTCTTCTCCAAACTACAACCCAAATGCGAGGTGTGCTTATCATTCTGGTAGCCCGGGGCATGATACTGAGGATTGTTGGGCGCTGAAATACAAGATCCAGAATATGATTGACGCCAAAGAGATCAAATTCGAGCCTGCTGAGACTCCCGATGTGATCACTGCTCCCTTGCCAAAACATGGATAGGATTGAGAGACTCTTGTTCATTTAAATTCTGATATTGTATTTTTCTATGCTTATTCAAACAATTATCATGTCAAACTCTATTATTTCATTAATGCATTACACGTGTCTGTTTTGAAGTAATTGTGCTCTCTATATTCAAAATTGCTTTTATTTTTTCTTGATGTTCAACTCTCGATTGAAAATTCTAAGCCTCTTGAGGGAGGATGACAAAAACAATACCACGATCTTTACAGTATGCTTTTGAACAGACCCCGCTGATGAGGTACAGGCATTGTTTCAATTCCTAAACACCAGAGTTATAAGGAAGATAATCCCTCGTCAACCCCTCTAAGCCAAAGAAGTAGGAGTTTTTCTTTTCAAAAATCAAAACCCTTAATCATAACCTGGGGCAGGGTAGTTCTCTCAGTTTGATCCAGATGCACAACGAGTGGCACCAAAGAAGTCCTTACAAAACAAAAGACAGTGATGGTCCTGAATAATCATAAAGACAGGCAGTCATTATCCCTCAAAATAAACGCCCAATAAGTCAAAACCTATGAAGGGGACTTACAAAGCTGGGGAATCCCGCTGACTGTAATCACAAAAAGGAACAATTCAGGCAAAAAACAGGGATAACACAATCAAAAAGAAAGAGGTCCTACAAACCCTCGAAAAAGAAATGACTGCCTATTCAAGATAAACTGTCAATATCCGAACCATCACCGGAATACCAGGATAAAGACTCAAACAAGGTCTAACGCACGATCAGCTGAGTTTAGGTTTGAAGAACATCACGAAGAACGGGTGGGTACAAATAAAATTTGAGCCTTTATCCTTTGTTTCTTAAACCGTGAACCAGGCCACGCAACAACCCTTAAAAGTCCTAGCTGAAGCATGGGTTAGTTCGAAAGCATACTGTTACCAAAGGTATCCTGACTCCTTAAGGCTTGCGGTAAAATAAAGAGTTGACATCACGGTTCAAAAAAAAATTCACTTGTTTTTATGAAAAAATGCATTTTCAAAAAAGACATAAGCTTTGCATTTTCAAAATAACATTGTTTGCAGATGATTACTTGTTTGAACAGCAGAGAACTTTGCACGACGAGCATCTAGTGAACAAAAGCCTTCTCAACAAAAGGTCACCTCAAATGGAAAAGCACTTCCAACCAAGGGGGCAGACACGATCATTGTCCATCATCTGGGGCAGTTAGGTCAAGATTCGAAGAATATCTCAAAAGGCCAACCAGCTTGGGGCAAATCTCCATCTGGATCACTTGGGGCATTGGACGATCAAACGAAGATCTTCTGGTGGCATGGTAACACTGCACTACTGACAGTGACAACTCCCTGCATCCTGAGAGCACGGACATAGTCGAAAAAATACTGCGCATAATCAACGACCCGCTAGGTTGACACCCCTAGGCAAAAATAAGGGCTTCCCGGCGAACCAAAAGGGTTCGGGCAAAAATAAGGGATGAAATGAAAAAAAATCTGTACACCCGGCAAGTCGAAAACCTGAAAAGGCGGCTTGGGCAAAAATGGGTATCCCGGTGGACTGAAAACCCAAAAAGGCGGTCCAGGCAAAAGTTAGGGATCAAAAGCGTACGACTATGTTCCGTCATCTCGTCACTTGCCTACCAGAAGAAGATTTGTCAACCGGCAGTCATCAAGCGCCTCCACAGGTATCTTCTCCCATAGAAACAGGGGCAATATGAGTTGTCTAAGCGATCTAGTTGCTCTGTCCACCAAGGTACTAAGGTAGGTTCAGCTGAAGAACGTGACCAGGATACCTCCACTCCCCGCAGAGTAAGACAGGGTTCAACAATACTCTCCCCCGAGCAAAGTTGGTCTCCCAATCAGTCCTGAAAAGGCACAGTATCTCCAGCAAGTCAACACTCTCCCCAAGCAGAGTTAGCCTACAGTCAGCCTTATGGAAGTGGGCATCCCCAGAAAATCTCAATATTCCCTAGCGGAGTATACAGATGTTCCTAAGCAAGCATCCCCGGTAGTCCTAATATAAGATTGTTCCCCGGCGAAATACAGACACACCAGCGGAGCCACTTCCCCAGTACAGTCCAAAGTTTCCCCAGGAAAGTTGAATCAATCTCCCCAGTAGATTCTGGAAGCTTATCCCCAGTAGATTCTGGAAGCTTATCACCTGCAGAGTACGTACGTCTCTCCCCGACTTTATTCAAAGGTTATTTCCCCACCAGGGTATAACTGGGTTATCCTCAGCTAATTACCACGGAAAGATCGTCCTCGGCGAAGCTCTTCCTACCCCCAGCGGAGTTCATCAGAATCCTCAATAAAACATATCAACAAAATCCCCAGTGGAGTTATCATCAAAACCTCAGTGAAGTATCTCTTCCCACAGGGTAGATTCCCCTCAGAGTAATATCTTCATCAGGATTATTCCCTAACAGAGTCATCTTCTCCTACCGGTTTATTCTTGCAATCATCATCCCAAGCGAAAACGAAGAACTCTACTCTTCAACATCAGCCCAGGATTCAACAAACTCCCGGCATTCGTCAAGGATTTATTTTCCCAGACGAGAATACATTCATAAACATCACATCTTCATACATTATAGCATGCATACGCATCATACAACACAAATCTCATTTATTTTTGAGAACATCTTAAAATCATGCAATTCATGCATCATGACATTGCATACGACTAATACTTTGTCTTTTCAGGAAAAAGTCAATCAAAAGATGATTACCATCTACCTTTACAGTTCCAGATCAACACCGGTAACAAGCCAGGAAAATTCTGTGGATGACTAGTCGTGGGTTAATATCCGAAACCAAACAGGACAATTATCTACTTGATCATCCTCAGGCAACCCTACACCGGTTCCTTTTCTTTCAGAAGAAGTCTTACACAGGCTCATTAACAGGCAACCCTACACCGGTTCCTTCTCAACCTCAGATGTAGTTTTACACGAACTCATCATCAGGCAACCCTACACCGGTTCCTTCTCAATTTTCAGACGAAGTCTTACACGGACTTATCATCAAAGTAACCCTACACCGGTTCCTTTTCTTTCAAGAAGTCTTACATGGACTTATCTCAAGATGACCTTACCCTGGTTCATCCAGAAGTCTTACACGGACTTATCTCAAGATGACCTTACCCCGGTTCATCCAGAAGTTTTACACGAACTTATCCTGCAGTAACCTTACCCCGGTTCCTCCAGAAGTCTTACACGGACTTATCTCAAGATGACCTTACCCCGGTTCATCCAGAAGTTTTACACGAACTTATCCTGCAGTAACCTTACCTCGGTTCCTCCAGAAGTCACCATTTTTGTCAGTATTTCACCATTTAAAAAGTAAGAATTCAGGTAAACTGTTTGATTTAACACGCGATTTTAAGTTATCTTTGTTCTTTTCAGTAACAAGTACTTTGCTTAAGGCAATTTCTTTCTGGTTTCTTTTTACGCTCTTTTTGGTATATTTAGTGGTTTCAGGTTTATGAGCATGGATGTCAAAGTTTATGAGCACAAAAGCTGGGACAAGCAAGGAAGGAAGAAAATCCAAGCCAAGGCAGCCCATACGCGTATGGCCTTTCTGATACGCGTATGGCAATCCAAGTCAAGGCAGGCCATACGCATTCCTTCAAAGTCCAAGGCAAAAAGCAGATCTGATCATACGCGTATGGGAAAGTCATACGCGTATGGCCCTGGCTTATACGCGTCTCATACGCGTTTTGTTCAAATCTTGTGCAAAAGTTCACTCTGTCCATACGCGTATAGGGAGTCTCATACGCGTATGAGGCCCAAAATGCTGCCCATCTCAGATCTATATAAACCAGTACTGCGAATTTCGCGAGGCGGACGATTTTTGGACGAAAAAGACACTTGGAGAGCGCTGGAGAACTCAGAATTTGAAGAGGGTTTCACATCATTCAAGAGTTTACACAATTGAAGATTGATTCCTCGACAGATTTTGTAATGGCAACAATTCTTTTCATTGCTTTGTTTTTGATTATGAGTATCTAAACCCCCTTCTGCTAGGGGGGTGACCCTGATTCTAAATGTAATGAATTCGTATTTGTCAATGCATTAATCTCTGTTATTCATTGTTATATTGATTTGTTCTTGTTATCGTTCTTAATGCGTAAACCGTCGGAAAAACGGATTATGAGTTTTTATAAATATTAAGCTGGACAGCTATTGTTTATCGACCTGAATAAGAACATTTGATAATAAATATTATCTAGGACTAGAAATATTTTATCTCGACCGGAAAATTCTCGATATCTGAATGCTTGATCATTCCCGTAATTGACTATGGACATAGAAGTTATGGTATGTGTTCAAAGATCTTCTGACTAAGGACTTAGGCTTAGATGCTCTAGAGAGCCGGTAATCAATTGGATTGAAGTACAGTAGTGCATTGATAAGTCGAAATTATTGCAGGCAGAATCATTCACCTACTCCTAGCATATTACTCATATCTATTATTCGTCTAACTGATTTATTCGCTCTTCCTGAATTGCAAATTTTAATCATTTTCTTATAAACCAAACCATTACCAGTGATCTTTTGTTTAATTGAAATCATACTCCAACTCTATATCCTCAAGCAGTCCTTGAGATCGACATTCGGAGAAAACTCCTTTTATTACTACAATAGGTAAACAAATAGTACACTTGCTATTTTCCTATCAAGTTTTTGGCGCCGTTGCCGGGGACTGCCAAAGATAATAGAGTTGAAGGAATTATTTCAATTAAAATTTTGTTGCTCCGCGACTAAAATTTTATTATTATAGTTACTTTTGTACTTTCATCATACTAACTTCTGTCTAATCTGTTTATGCGAGGTAAGGCCTCAGCTGACTTTCATTTTGACGCAGAACCCGAAAGATCTTTGCGTGCTAGACTCCGACAAGCTAAACAGGAAAGACTGGCAGAAGTAGAAAGAGAGGAAGAAATCATTGTTCAGTCCGAACATTCAGATTCTGAGTCAGACATAGGTTCACAACCAGAAGTTCATATCATGGCTGACTTACCTCCTCCGGAAAGACTTTTGGGTGATTATGGCAGGGAAAATAATCCAGCAGTGAGATTGACAATAGTCAATCAACCGGTAAATGTGGCTCACTTCCAGCTGCACCCGTCAACCATTCGTCAGCTAGAAAGTAAACCTTTTTCAGGAAAAGTCAATGAAGATGCCAACAAGCACCTACAAAAGTTCCTGACAATGACCACATCATTAAAAATTGAGGGACACTCAGAAGAAGCAAAACGGTTGGTAATGTTCCCTTTCACCTTATCTGAGGACGCCGAAGAATGGTTTTATTCTCTACCTGCAGGAAGTATTACTAATTGGCAACAAATGGAAACAGCATTTCTGAATGAGTATTTTCCAGCCTCTGTGTATATCCGCAAGAGGTATGACATTTTGAATTTTAAACAGAAGGATGGAGAGTCACTGGGAGATGCGTACAAAAGGTTTAAGAGGTGTTTAGTTGCATGTCCCACTCATAATCTGGACGCAACTGAACAAATGCAAAACTTTGTGAATGGGCTGAAATTGAAGACAAAGCAACTTATTGATACAGCTGCCGGTGGCTCAACTAACTTCTCAACAGCCACTGGTATTAAGAAGATTATTGAGGCTATTGCTGCTAATGAGCATTTGGAGCTCTATGATCGTACTATGAGTCAACCTGAAGGAAAAATTGATTTAAAACTGGCAAATCAGGTCGTGAACATGGAAGATCAAATTAAAGCTGAAGTGGAAAGAAGACTGAAAGGTATGAATTTAGGTACTCAGACGGTAGCTCAAGTTCAACCTGCTCAAGCAATGGTTTGTGAAATTTGTGCTGGACCACACTTCTCCATTCATTGTGTGGCTACGGCAGAACAAGTGGAGGCTATAAAGTTCTTGAGGCAAAATAACCCCTACTCAAACACTTATAATCCAGGGTGGAAGAATCATCCAAATTTTTCGTGGAAAGATCAACAGGGTAATGTCCAAAAGCAAGTTCCTCAACAACAATAGTACATGCCTCAACAACAACCACCTTACCAGCAACAATATCACCCACCTCAGCAATCCTATCAACAACAAGGGCCGAAGAAAGCAGATTGGGAGATTGCCATTGAAAAAATGGCAGTGCAGAATGTTAAATTCCAGGAAGAGACAAGAGATAACCAAAGGAACACTAATGTTTCTATCAAAAATCTTGAACGTCAACTGGGGCAGATAGCACAGCAGATTACGAGTTCTCAAGCACCAAGTGGTTTACCAAGTGCAACTGTGACAAATCCAAGAGAGCATAATAATGTGAGTGCAGTAACTACAAGAAGTGGAAAAGCAAATGAAGTTCTTGAAAAGAAAGTTGAGGGAGAAGACACACTACTTGAAGTGGATTTGGAAATCTTAGAAAATAAAACACCACTAACGGAAGAAGTCATATTGAAGCCAGCAGTGAAGGAAAAGTCCACTGAGCAAAAACCCATAATTAAGCTGCCATTCCCACAAAGGAACAAGAAGCAGAAGCAGGACGAGAAAAATTTTCAGAAGTTTGTAGAAATGTTCAGAAAGTTAGAAATCAACATCCCATTCTCTGAGGCACTCGAGCAAATGCCTATTTATGCCAAATTCATGAAGGACATCATATCCAAGAAGCGCACCACCGACACTGACTCTGTTATACTAATTGAAACTTGTAGTGCTATTTTGCAGGGTATGAAGATTCCAGCTAAAAAACCAGATAGAGGCTCGGTTACTATTCCTTGCACCATTGGAGATAGATCCTTTAAAAGGGCTCTGATTCATTTGGGGGCTAGTGTGAGCCTTATGCCTTTGTCCATCTACAGGAAACTAGGGATTGGAAGAGTTCAAGACACCAGAATGACACTTCAATTTGCCGATCACTCAGTGAAGAAACCCTTTGGGATTGTTGAAGATGTTCTGGTTAAAGTTGATAAATTTGTTTTTCCTGTTGATTTTGTAATTCTGGAAATGCCAGAAGATGAGGAGATACCCCTGATCTTGGGTAGACCATTTTTAGAGACAGGTAGGTGTATGATAGACATTGAGAATGGAACTATGACTCTTAAGGTTTATGATGAGGAGCTGAAAATTAATGTGAGAAGCACTATGAAGCACAAAGAGGATGTTGGTACAAATCATTCAGTAGAAGTGATTAATCAGATAGTAGCCGATAACATTCAGAGCAGTTTTCCCGAATCACCATTAGAAAGAGTTCTGTGCTTGTCAACTGAGGAGATGGAGGAGAGTGATAATGAGAAGGAAAGAGAAATTCTTGCTCTACTTGATGCACAACCACCTTGGTTGAAATCCAAACCACACCGGTGGGAGGATTTAAGAGGTTCACCAGAAACTGAAGATAAAAAGGAAAACAAAACAGGTACAGATTCTGAGCTAAAACAACTTCCTGTTAATCTTAAATATGTTTTTCTAGAATCTGGAGAAAAATGTCCTGCTATTATCAACTCTGAGTTAGATGAAAAAGATGAAGAAAAGTTGATACAGGTACTTAAGAAGCATAAGAGTGCTATTGGTTGGACTATCGAGGATATAAAAGGAATTAGCCCCACAGTATGCATGCATAAAATACTGATGGAGGATAACCAGAAACCGGTTGTGCAACCTCAAAGGAGGTTAAAACCTTACCATCAAGTCCAAGAGGTAGGTTTGATTCAATATCTTCGTCTCACATCTTGATGTGGAGACCGTCGAGCCATGCGACGTTAAATGAAGCGCTGCTTGGGAGGCAACCCAAGGAAGGTACGAATTTTGTTTTACTGCAAATTTCTGTAATTCAGTTAATAAAATTTTGAAACAGATGAAAAGAAAAAAAAAAAAAAAAAAAAAGAAGGGAGAAATTGGCTGCCCATACGCGTATGAGACCTAGTATACGCGTATGGGATGTTGGATTCTGAGGTTTTACGCACTGGGCAAACGCGTATCATACGCGTATGGTAGGAATGATACGCGTATGGTAGGCATGATACGCGTATGGTTATTCATGATACGTGATCTGAAATTTTTCAGTTTAAAAAAGCCACTGCCCATACGCGTATGCTGCGTATGATACGCGTATTGCCCGGTCATCTTCGCGTATGATACGCGTATGTGTTTCTGGGCCTACTATATAAATTTTTTTCATCCATTTCCTGCTCATTCTTCTATTTTTGCATACACACTGTTCTCGTATTGCTCTGATTTTATCTGCAGAAGGGTGGATCTTTTTTTTTTGTTGTGTGTCTGTCCCACCATTTTCAGGTTACACTGTTCGTCCCTCTCAACCATGGCCCCATTTGATCGAAATAGATTCAGATCTGCTGCACATTTTGCAAAGTTTGAGAGTTTAGCCACAAGAAACATCATTGAAGAAAGATCCTGGACATTAACAACCGAGGAACTACCGGAAGTCCAAACGGTTCTTCAGGAACAAAAGTTGACATATTTGAATGAGCGGATTAAACCTGTCAGCAGAGTTTTGATCCAAGAATTTTATGCCAACGCCTACAAAACAGACTCAGAGGGTGAACCAGTGTTGGAATCTCGAGTTCGGGGAAAAAGAATCAACTTCAGTGCTGATAAGATTAATCGGATTCTGAAATCAAAACCCCTCGAGGAACATTGTCCCTTTCAAGAGATGAAAATGTCCATGAGAAGATTCTGGCCATTTGATGAGATGAAGAATTTGTTGCTGCAAGAAGGAAAGGACTGGAACCCTACTACAAGAGCCACGCCTTCAAAGATGATGGTTGTGGATTTGGCCCCTATTCCAAAAGCTTGGGCTTTCTTTGTCCATCACACTCTGAGCACCAATCAAAGCGGCTCTGATCTAATTGCTGAAAGAGCAATGTTGCTATATTTTTTTCTAACCCACCGTCCTGTGAACATTGGGCGGATCATCTCTTCTGATATTGACGATATAGCGCAATCTTCTTCCAAGAAAGCGCTCGGTCATGCTTCTGTGATTTATCTGTTGTGCAGGAAAGCAGGCGTTCCGGATCTTGATGGACCAGTGGTTAGACCAGCTAAATCATTAGGGTCGAGTTGGTTGTCCCTCGTTGCACCTCACAGCACTCAAACTGAAGAACTTAGAGATGATGGTTCAAGACCGAGTGGCACAACGAGACCTGAGAACACCACATCCGCACCAGAGAGTACTACTGCTCCAAATACTTCTGCATCTGTTCCATCATCTTTTGCTGCAGATATGATGGATGAAAGCTCTCGCTTGTATCGGTTTATGATGTCAGGTTGGTGTATGTGGCAAGACCAGTGCCTGCAGATGGGGATTCCAGCACGTTACATGTGTCACCAGACTGATTTATGGAATGATGCTCAGCGTTTCCGTGATCGCTACTCTGGCACTTCAGATGATCCTTCTTTTGGGATCGTTCGCATTCCGGGATTCCCTGCACCATTTCAGATGGGGGGACCCTTTATCCCGCAACAACAGCAACATCAGCAAACCCCTAACCCGCAGCCGACTGTATCCCCGCTAGATGCATTTGTTCAGGGGACACCTTTTGATATCGATGAGCACATCAGTTTTGATGCAGATATGCAGGACAGGGATGGAAGAACCGACGCATAGGGTTCTTTGTTATCTTCTAGTTTGTTGTTAGTTTTTTTGTTTCTTCTGTTTCGATCGCTTCTAGTATCTTATGTTATGATGTACTTTGTTTTCGTTGTTTTTGTTTTATTTTAAGTTTTATTTCTCTGTAATCGCCCATTTGGGCATAACTTATTAATGAATTCGTGTTTTATCATTCAGTATGAATTTCTTGTTTATAGAGATGGTGGTTCTGACAAAATGGGTGACATCGATTCTAGACTCCACAAATGTGTAAAATCATCCAATCATGTTACCTCATTCATAGATACATGTGACTCAAGATCGGACGCACTTCAGTCAACGTCATCCTGAAATCCTAACATCTTTGTGCCAACTGTAGTGAAGACGCACAATATGGAGAGACATCAGGAGACCTGTCAAAATCAACCTACCATAGTGAGTTCAGATATAGCCGATTATTCATTCATTTCCATGAGGGATATTCAGGTATGATTCTACTATTCAGAGTTTGCATGCGTCCTTTTCTGTTGTATACTGCATAATAACACACTGAGGCAAGTTTTTTCTTTCACCCTAGAGCCTTTTGTAGTCACCTGAGCATGATTACCCCTTGTTTCCCATTGTCGACCTTATAAAAAAAAAAAAGACATATCTTTTCTTTCTCTCACACCCTGGTTAAATGTCACTTTCCCCTGTTTCAAGTTTGTGAATTTCAATTGTGGGTTTATCGGTTTTTGTGTATGTTTGGGGTTGCTCATGGAATAGCAACGTGTAAGTGTGGGGTAGCTATGCAATGATATTCAAGAGATGAAATATGAGTACCTAAAAAAAATAATAAAGAAAAAAAAAAGGAGAAAGCTTACAATGAAAAGGTACTCATAAATATATGCATGGAACTACCCGAATACTTTTCCAAGAGACCCAACAGTAACCGTGTTTAGCAATGAGACGCATAGACACAGACTTGAAACTTGTAACTTCCCTCCTTTTGTTTTTATTCCACCTTAACCCGAGCCCCATTACATCCTTAAAGACCTCAAAAAGTGTGTGACTTATGCATGTTAACAAGGATTAGGATTCATTCGAATTATTGAGTGAGTATTACATGCCATGAATTTGAGTGTAAACACATGAACCCCTGAGAGAACTGGTGAGAGTGTGAAGGAAGCTGACAGGTCGAATGATGTTTCAAAATGGAAGTGTTTCTAAGCGATGGTGGCATAAAGTTGGAAGAATTAAAGGGTGGTCGCGAAATGAGGTGCGAAAGATTTCACAGGTATTGTGGTAAGAGTTTTGTTTCAAATAAGTTTGGGGTGATCTGATTGGTCTTGATTTGAAGTTGCTTGAGGACAAGCAACAATTTAAGTTTGGGGTTGTGATCAGTCACCATTTTTGTCAGTATTTCACCATTTAAAAAGTAAGAATTCAGGTAAACTGTTTGATTTAACACGCGATTTTAAGTTATCTTTGTTCTTTTCAGTAACAAGTACTTTGCTTAAGGCAATTTCTTTCTGGTTTCTTTTTACGCTCTTTTTGGTATATTTAGTGGTTTCAGGTTTATGAGCATGGATGTCAAAGTTTATGAGCACAAAAGCTGGGACAAGCAAGGAAGGAAGAAAATCCAAGCCAAGGCAGCCCATACGCGTATGGCCTTTCTGATACGCGTATGGCAATCCAAGTCAAGGCAGGCCATACGCATTCCTTCAAAGTCCAAGGCAAAAAGCAGATCTGATCATACGCGTATGGGAAAGTCATACGCGTATGGCCCTGGCTTATACGCGTCTCATACGCGTTTTGTTCAAATCTTGTGCAAAAGTTCACTCTGTCCATACGCGTATAGGGAGTCTCATACGCGTATGAGGCCCAAAATGCTGCCCATCTCAGATCTATATAAACCAGTACTGCGAATTTCGCGAGGCGGACGATTTTTGGACGAAAAAGACACTTGGAGAGCGCTGGAGAACTCAGAATTTGAAGAGGGTTTCACATCATTCAAGAGTTTACACAATTGAAGATTGATTCCTCGACAGATTTTGTAATGGCAACAATTCTTTTCATTGCTTTGTTTTTGATTATGAGTAGCTAAACCCCCTTCTGCTAGGGGGGTGACCCTGATTCTAAATGTAATGAATTCGTATTTGTCAATGCATTAATCTCTGTTATTCATTGTTATATTGATTTGTTCTTGTTATCGTTCTTAATGCGTAAACCGTCGGAAAAACGGATTATGAGTTTTTATAAATATTAAGCTGGACAGCTATTGTTTATCGACCTGAATAAGAACATTTGATAATAAATATTATCTAGGACTAGAAATATTTTATCTCGACCGGAAAATTCTCGATATCTGAATGCTTGATCATTCCCGTAATTGACTATGGACATAGAAGTTATGGTATGTGTTCAAAGATCTTCTGACTAAGGACTTAGGCTTAGATGCTCTAGAGAGCCGGTAATCAATTGGATTGAAGTACAGTAGTGCATTGATAAGTCGAAATTATTGCAGGCAGAATCATTCACCTACTCCTAGCATATTACTCATATCTATTATTCGTCTAACTGATTTATTCGCTCTTCCTGAATTGCAAATTTTAATCATTTTCTTATAAACCAAACCATTACCAGTGATCTTTTGTTTAATTGAAATCATACTCCAACTCTATATCCTCAAGCAGTCCTTGAGATCGACATTCGGAGAAAACTCCTTTTATTACTACAATAGGTAAACAAATAGTACACTTGCTATTTTCCTATCAGTCTTACACGGACTTATCTCAAGATGACCTTACCCCAGTTCATCCAGAAGTTTTACACGAACTTATCCTGCAGTAACCTTACCCCGGTTCCTCCAGAAGTCTTACACAGGCTTATCTCAAGGTAACCCTACACCGGTTCCTCCAGAAGTCTTACACAGACTTATCTCAAGATAACCTTACCCCGGTTCATCAAGAAGTTTTACATGAACTTACCCTGCAGTAACCCTACCCCGGTTCCTCCAGAAGTCTTACACGGACTTATCTCAAGATGACCTTACCCCGGTTCCTCCAGAAGTTTTACACGAACTTATCCCGAAGAAACCCTACACAGGTTCTCTCTCTCCAGACGTAGTTTTACACGGGCTCGTCGTCAAAGAAACCCTACACAGGTTCTCTCTTCCCAAAGATGCAATTTTACACGGACTCGTCATCAGAAACCATACCCAGGCTTTACTCCTTCCAGGATGCAGTTTTACACGGGCTCATCATCAAAGTAACCCTACACAGGTTCCCTTCTCAAACTCCAAACGTAGTTTTACACGGACTCGTCATCAGTAAACCCTACACAGGTTTCCTTCTCAGCTCTAGATGCGGTTTTACATGGACTCGTCATCAAAGTAACCCTACATAGGTTCCTTCTCCATTTCAGATGCAGTCTTATACGGACTCATTATCAGTAAACCCTACACATGTTTCCTTCCTTCAAAGATGCAGTTTTACACGAGCTCATCATCAGTCAACCCTACACAGGTGTCCTTCTTTCCAAGATGCAGCTTTACACGAGCTCAACATCAGGCAACCCTACACAGGTTCCCTCTTTCAACTTACAAAAATTACACCTCCAAATGGCATCTACAAGCCCATTCCCGACAAGGTTCTGTCACATCTCCAGATGGCATCTATAAGCCCATCTCTACAACTATCCATCACATTTCCAAATGGCATCTATAAGCCCATTCCCGATAAGGTTCTGTCACATCTCCAGATGGCATCTATAAGCCCATCCCCCTATCCACCATCTTTCCAAATGGCATCTGTAAGCCCATTCCCGACATCACACTGCTGATACTCTACTATGTGAGTGCAAATTTCTGGGCACTCTAGTGTTCAATCATCTTCCACCCTCGGATCACGAAAGGCACACAAGCCAATCTACATCCTCAGGTCTAAGAAGATTGAACAGGGGAAACTGTTGTACCCCAAAATTTGCCCTCCCATATTCTTCAAAGTTTTGACAAGCATCATCTCAATTTGCTCAAGTCTCTCAAGGGTTGCACAGTCAACCATCCTCCTAAGCCAGTCAAAATTAGGGTTTTGGTTCTTGCAAGGAAGTTGAGGTTTTCAAGGGCTCAATCAAGTCCCATATGCTCATATACATTGTCAAGCACCTACATGTCAAGTTTCAAGGCTCACAAGGTCAAGTTGCACAGTCAAAAACCCTAATTGCTTCACAATTAACTGTAGGGGCAAAATGGTCACTTGGCAGTCAAAAGTCAAATTTTTTGGTTAACATCTTATTTTGAAGCCACAATCATCATTTGGTCAAATCTTGACCATGATTTCACAAGAATGGCTCAAAAATTGAGCAAGATATGCATTGGAGAAGTTGGGAAATTTTTGTGAAATGGCAAAAGTCAACTATCCTTGAAACTTCAATTTTTGACAAAAGGGCCCACTTTTTTCCACTTGATTCATCCTTTTCATGCCACCCACGTGTCCCATGATCAATTTCAAGACCAAATAATTATTTTTCCATTTTTATTTAATTTTTATGGATTTAATTCATTTTAATCCATAATAATTCAAATAAAATTAAAAAAATTAATTAAATGGTATCTTGTGGTTTGATTAGCCTTCATGTGTCATATTCCACATACCAAAACCGTGCCAAGCTCATTTATGCACGAAATTTTGAATTTGGACAAAGCTTTGAAAGGCCTTTAATGGTGGTTAAGACAAAATCCAAAAACATAATGGCACAAGTTTAAGGCTCCTAAAGGTGAATTATTCTCATTCATGACTACATATGCAAGCCTTGCAAGCCTCATTCACGACCTAGTGTATGCAGAAACGGCCAAGAGCAAAACCAAAAATTGTCCAAAAAGTGAGACTTCTAAAACACAGTTACCAGCATTTTCAGATCACAAGGAGGACGTGACTCTCTTCTTTGCCATACCCTGAAGCTAAAGCAATCCTTGCCACGTCCTAAGGTCCATCATACCGCGCTGTAAGTTCTTCCAAAGTCACCCCTGTACATGAAACATGAACTCTTTATTCTTGCATTTTTCTTCAAAAATATTAGCATAATTATGTTTCTTGTTTGATTTCTGATCTAATGACAATAGCCAATTTCATTGTTAGGCCTTATACTGTGATACACGATTCTAGGTTTTGCTTGCTTGTTTTTTAGGCGTTTTCAGTGCAGGAAAAATTGGTCACCATGATGGGTATAGAAGTGATCAGGACATGGAGACGAAACCAACCATGGTTTTGGAATTAATTTTCGAAGCCTAGGGATGATTTTCAGAAGAGCCTACGAAACTACCTGCGGATAAAAATCTGCAGGTAAATAACCAGGAATTTTCATTGAAGAAGATGATGATGTGTTGCAGCTTGATTCGCCCATTTCAAAAATTGCGCGTTTTTATATTTTTTTAGGCATATGCTGTGGTTTTCCCATTTAATAATTACGTGTTATTTTAATAACGAATGAAGCATGCAGCACAGTTGGCTAAGGCGTTGGTGTAGTGAGCGTTGGGACCTGGGTTCGAATCCCAGGTCCCCCATAATTTCCATGTTATTTTGCTTTACATGTTCACGTGCAGGCCCTCAAGGACGTCCCACCATACACCTCACACCCAAGCGCGCCAGATGTCCACAATCATAGATCCAAAGGCCAGGGATGGTTAACCACCATGTGCTCAAGTCAAAGCCAGCGTGGATAATCACAAAAAGTCAAACAGGCTTGCTTCTATTGGGCCAGAAATTCAACAAATAAACCTCCCATTGGTCCATTAACCTCTTGGTCTATTTGCCTTTTTATATTTTTCTCTTTTCAATTCTTTTAATTATTAATATTATTTTCATTAACTAACAAATTAATATATTTTTTATAAATTCAGAAAAAACCAAAAAAATAGTAATAATATTTTCATTAATTTAATTTAATTAGTTATTACTTTGTAAATAAACACTAACATAAATTAATTTAGTTTAATTAGATTTTATTTTAATTTTCTTTTACAATAAATAAAAACAATTTAGAATTAGGTTTTTACTAACTTTTAATTTCTATTTATTTTCTCTTTATTTTCATTAAAAACATAAAAACACAAAAAATATTTTCTTAATTAATCAATTAATTAGTACTAGGTTTAATTTTAATTTAATCACAAAAAGGACAAAAAAATTTCAATTCTAATTCAAAAAAGGGTCAAAACCCTTAGGACGTTCCCGATTTAATTCTTTCGCGCATATTTATTTATTCTGATTATATTCATGTATCTGTACAGAGGATGTAATAGTAATTAGGATTTTATTACTTTCCTTAATTTTCTGCATTTACTTTTCAAAAACGGGTTTTTGTTTTTGGCGATGTATAGACCCGCGCCTTGTAATAGTTAGAATTTACATTTCCGCAATTTATTTTCCGCACTCCTAACTGCTAATATGCCTGCAAGAATGTATGTAAATAAAATCAATCCGTAGCTCACAAATAACATGTGCAAGACCTTAACTGAAAAACAACACACAAAGCACATGCCACTTCTAGGGTACGCCTCACTGGTTGCCTCGACGTGGTCATCAAGTATAGGGTGTCTTAGAGGTCGCCCTCCTGTCTAAAGATCCTGTTGCCTCGAAACGGTTGCCTCGGATAAAAAAAAAGGATCTAGGACGTTAGGGCTACTTCTAAAGCGTCCTACTATTGCTTCAGTGACCACACTGTCCCTATAATCGAATTGACCCGAACACCTCCAACGATGGTGCTACCTACCTCTCAATGGTGGGATAGCACTATCTAAAGGACTCTTACACAACTTAATTCCTTAGAGTAGGTAGATTCTCCTGGGTACTTGCTCTTTTCAAACAAATAAAACAACTTTTTGCACTCACACTTTCTAAAAGTTTTCAAACAAATTTTTCATACACTCTTGAGGACTGATACAAGAGTTACTTAGAAAATTTTTCAAACGAAACTTTTTCAAAACCCACACACACTTGAAAAGCAAACATCTTTTGAAAACATAAGAGCAAGTACCTAAGAGCTCGTGGATAACCACGGATAGAAAGGGTGCTAACACCTTCCCTTTCTATAAATCTACCTCCCGAACCGAGAGACATCTCGAATAAGGAATTTTGCCGTGCTTTTGTCCTTTCCATGTTGGAGAACATAAAAGACGGTGGCGACTCTTGCTTACCGCGACATTTCGCGAACTAGCTTACAAAAAACAGTCAGTTCTATTTCCACCGGTCACAATGTCCATGATGTTATACACAAGTATGTATGTACAAGCAAATCACACAAGTTCCTAGTTTAGGCTTGCATGGGGTTTCATAGGTAAGTACCCTCTTGAAGTTTAGTTGGCTCAACCTGTCCTAGAAATAGTAACTGGGTTCTAAGGAGCTCAATATCACTGGATTGTTTCCTTGTTCATTGTTTCAATTTAGCCTCTTACTGGCGACCTAAATATTCCAAGGAACCAACCATCAATGAGTGTAGTATCGGGTATCTACCAACTTCGGATTGCACCAAAGTCGGTTATCTCACTACATCCTAAAAGGCTAAGTTGGTCAAGTAAAGGTTCTAAAAGTTCGTTAGTGCTTCATGACATCACTCAGCGGCCCCTTATTCTCTTTAATTGACTCAAAGGCTACCGGTACCCACAAATATGTCACACTAACATAGCTATTGCTTAGACCGTGTCGGTATACCCTGCACAGTTTCCACAACGTATTGCTATTTACCTATGAATGTTTCCCAAATACGGGTAGAGGATTCAAACCCAAACAATAGAACCAAAGGGTAAAGAAAACAAAGTCAAGCAAGATAAGCATGTAAAGGTGATCTAAAACCCTAAGGTAACCCCACTTTTATATTACTCCCCAGCAGAGTCGCCAGTTCTGTGATGCGGTGGGAGAACTGACTAGATGTTTTGCATTTTGTTCTCACTTGTGCGGTTAGCAAGAGTCGCCACCGACTTTTCTTTTATCCAAAAGGAAAGGTAAAAAAGCACAGGAAAGACCTTTCGAGAATATTTCTCGGGTTCGGGGGGTAGATTATGAAAAGGGAAGGTATTAGCATCCTTTTCATCCATGGTTTTCCATGGGCTCTTAGTTACTCGTTTAGATCACCTGCTTTTGTTTGATTTTGTGCTTGTGGTGTGGGTTTTGAAATTATTTTGGAAAATTTCTTTGTAATGGTTCTCGTCTCTATAAGAACGTATACAAAGTTTTGTTTCGAGAAATGGTTCAAAGAGGTGTTTGTGAATCGTGTTTCGAAAAGTGTTTTAAAAAGAGGTTTTGCAATGGTTCTCGTCTCTATAAGAACGTATACAAAACGTTTTTGTCTTTTTGAAAATGTTTTTGAAATGGGAGTGTAGGTGTAAAGGTTTTTTGTCGTGAGCAAGCGAGTAACTAAGAGCGAATCTATCTACTCGAAAGATCTTAAGTTGTTCTTTTCTTCTTCCTTTTAATGGTGCTATCTTACCATTGATTTGGTAAGAAGCCCCACCATTGGATGTGAAGGGACAGGCGCGGGTCAATTTCGCAATCATTGAAGGCAACTTGTGAGACGCTTTAGCAATTTTTGTAAGGGACGAGATCGTTTTAATCGAAGGCAACATCGAGGGTCATCGAGGGACTACGATCTTTTTTTATCGAAGGGTCATTGCTAGAACGTCCCATATTTGAGGGACATGATTGTATTTCCGAGGCAACGAGCGAGGTTACCCTAGAGGTGCACGTGTGAGAAAGTGTGTTGGTTTCAAGTTATTTTATTCTTTGATTAGGTCATCTAGCGATTGATTTTTGAATCTTGCCATACATGCCTAGTTACTATACAGTATATGGAAAACAGTAAATTGCGGGAATTGAAATTCTACGCTATTACAGAATGTTCGGGAGTGGGGGTACAATTGTTACCAATGGGGATGAATCAAATGAAAATAGCAATGCCCAAATATCAAACAATACAACCAAATCGAATTGTTGTGCGATTTAATATAAAGCTATGACAATTTATGAGATAAAGTCAACAAAATATGAAATGAAATGTGTTTACTTGAAAAGAGAAAAATAAAACCTATTCTAAAAAGAAATTGATTAAATCTTTATTATTATTATTATTATTTTTTTTGTATTTTATTAATTATGAATAAGTTTAAAAGAAAGAAACTAAACTAAATTAATTCTTTTGATGTTTTATCATGTCAATTAAAATTAAAGCAAAAATTAAAAAGAAACCAAATGATAAAAATTAATTTACAAAAAAACTTAAATCAGTTTAATAAAATATTTTAAATTATATTAGTAAATTTGTTAATAAATAAAATATAGGAAGAAGAACAAATGAAAAAGAAAGAAGTAAAAAAAATGGGCTTAAGAGAAGTTTTTAAGGATAAGGCCCAAAGAAAAGGGGTGTTTGTTGTTAACAAAACAAGCCAGATGGGGGGGGGGGGGGGGGAATTAGCAATAGCTTGGGGCTTTAGGGTTATTTGAACAAAAAGGCCCAAAGTTCTTAAACTTTGCATTAGCTTCTGATTAGAGGTGGAAAATGAATTAGGGTTCTTGGAACCCCTTTCGTTCACAGCAGCGTCGTTCGTTCTCGTTCATCCAAACTCTTCTACTTTCGTTCATCCTCTCACCTTATCACTCACCTCTTCCTAATTTCATGAACAAACTACTTTTGGCCTCTTTGATTCAACCTGATTTGCGCCCCTTTTTGGAAACCCTAAGTTCTGATTTATGCCTAAAATGTTCGAATTTAGCCTATCTGATCTTCCCCCCCAATGTTCTGTTGCCGGAGCGCCTCTCAACCTCACCTTCTTAAACGATTTTCAGTGGTTTTCTTGGAAACGGTACGGTTCTGTTGTTATTAAAGCTTGAACGATTTTGTTGTTTTTTGTCTTGTTCATGTGTTTTCTGTTAATCCAACTTATTGTCTATTGAGATGTAGGAAATAATTTATGAGGAATGTGAAGAATCCATACCTTTGGGAACTTTTATGTGAAATAAAAAGGGGGTAGTGAGACTGAGGGAGGTGCTCCCTGGTGGCGGAATTTGCGAGGAGGAAGAGATGATGACGAAAGCCTTGGTATTTCTGGTAACCTTTTTCTGTCCTCTGTGCTTTGAATGATGATGATGTTGTTCAATGAGTTTTGGGATTTTTTGTGATAGTGGTTTTAGTTTGATGATGTTTTGGATATGTTTTGAGTTGGTTGCTTTACAGATTTGATGGTTGTTAATTTTTGTTGACAGTTTGGACTGTTTTACAGGTTTGAGATTTGAGGATGGTGTTTCTATAAGCTTGAAGCTTGAGACTTTTTTCTGTTTTGTTTTGAATATGTTTTTTCTGGTTTGAACTGTTTGACAGTTTGGGGGTTTTGGTTATGCAGGTTTGGTTTGAGGTTTTTCTGAGTTTGTTGTTTTTGGGTTGATGCTTTGGAAGTCTTGACAGTTTTTGTTTGCCTTTGGTTTTGGAGGTTTTTGGTTATGCAGGTTTGGTGTTGTTGGAATTTGGTTTCGTGGATTTGTTATTGTTTTGTTGATGAACAGGTTGCAAGTTAGGTTGATGGTGTTGAAATGATTTTACAATTTGGGTTTTGAATGTTTGACTGTATTTTTGAAGGTTGTGTTTTGTTGGCTTGAGATTAGGCTTGGGATTTTCTTTTGACAGTTGAGACTTCTTGAGTTTTAAAATGGTTTGATGGATGATGGTTTGAAGGTTGGTTTGACAGTTTGGAGGTTTTCTTTGGTTTGCTCAGTTTTATAATTTTTCTCTCCCTCTTTTGCTTTAGCCTTGTCTACTGTTATATTATGTTGCTTCTGTTGAAATCTTATTCAAAATGGTGGGAAAACCACCAGATTTTGAATATTTGGCATATTATTCTTATGCTCTTTTTCTTGTAGTCTTTGTTTTCTAGCAACTCTTATGCAATTGTGACAGCAGGGCAGCAGGGTTGTGCATCCCTAGGTGACTTCTTTCCTCTCTTCTCTCTCAATGACCCTAAGAGTCAATTGCTCTTTTACCTTTTTCTGAAAAGTTTGCAATAAAAATGGAAAATGATGAAAATGGCTTCTTGAACAAGTTTCTTGCTTGTTTGACTTGATTATTATATGTTATACTTCTGCTTTTTTGTTTGCTGCCAGCTTCCTACTGCTATGCTGCTGCCTCGTTTGCATTGATGTTGTTTGTATTTTGTCCAATTTTGTGCTGCTGTTTTGGGCATTCTGTTTGGTGATGCGCTGCTGTTTGCAATATGTGTTTGGCTGCTTTCTTGCATTTCTTGTTTGGACAGCCTTGTTGCATTTGGATAGTTTGCTTGCATTTCTTATTTTTCATTTTTTGAACCAAGAAGAATAATCTTCTTGTGATTTTCAAATAGAAAAATAAAAACGTGATGAATTAAAAATAGCCTTCTGATTCCAAATTGCAAACTTTAATGATGAACACTTTTTCTTTTGAAAATTATTTCTCATGTCCAATTAATTTGTACTAACTTTTTCTTCTGTCTTTTGTTTTCATATGAGCACAATTGGATGGTGGCAAAGTAGGGGAAGCAAGAGACTCTGTGGTAAGCATGGAAGCAATGGAAGCTCAGTCAATCTTAGGCATAGATTCATTTTCTTTGTAATTTAGAGAGAAACATTCAATCAATTGTACTAATTTATTTTTCAAATACGATAAATTGTAAAACCTAAAGCATTTAAATAATAAATTGTTTTGTAACAACGTTTGAAAAATTGGAGAAAGTCTTATGAAATATTCTGGTGTTAATTGAAATCCTTTACTGTCAAGAACTTGTAATTTTCTCTTCGCATCTTCACTGATTCTTAAAGATTCCCGATCAAGATAATTGAAACTGCATTCCAATAATTCCAATCAAGATAAATTTAATTTCAATAATCATGTAATCTTGCAACTGCATTCCAAACAAACACGCACTGTGTATTCCAATTCCTAAACAAGCAAATGTTTTAGAAGACGCAAATCATCTAGTTACCCTTGAGAACAAACACTGCCTTTTCAGTAAACTTGAAAAAGTATGAAAACATGTGAAAGCCAATTGGATCTTTGAGAATTCATTTCTTTTGAGAATTGCAGGAGAAACCCTAATTGCTGGTTTACTGCCACAGAAGAAAATATGTCTGATCGATTCCTGAGCCAACTTGAATATCTGAGAAACCCTAGGGTTGTGTTTTATTATGAAACATGGGAGGGAAAATTTTGGGGTACAACAGATTGCATGGAAAGAATTAAAAACAAACGCTAGAAAACCTAACATTCAAGACAAATAACTAAAACACAACACACTCGCACACGCGCACCTCTAAGGTACCTACACTTTGTTGCCTTCGGAAAAACAGTCATGTCCCTCGAACGCAAGACACTTTAGTAAAGACCCTCGGTTAAAAAGATCGTAGTCCCTCGATGATCCTCCGATGTTGCCTTCGGTATACAATCTAGTCCCTTACGATAAAATTGCTAAAGTGTCCTACGAGTTGCCTTTATGATTGTACGATAACTCACGCTTATCCCTCAAACATCCAATAATAGGGCTACCTACTGACTAATAGTAGGATAACACTATCTAAAAGAAATGAGGAAAAAAACAAAAATATTTCGAGTAGGTAGATAGCTTATAGTTGCTTGCTCACACAAACAAACAAAACAATTTTTCACACATGCACACTCTCTTTTCAAAATATTTTCAAAGACAAAAAAAAAACTTTGTATACGTTCTCGCTGAAACGAGAAACATTATAAAGTTCGCCGCACTAAGGTGTCTTTTCAAAATATCTTCAAAATACAATTACACAAAAAAGACATTTTTAAAATGAGCTAACAACTAAGAGCCCGTAGATAACTACGAATGGAAAGGGTGTTAACATCTTCCCTTTCTATAACCTGCCCCTCATTCTCAGAAAATATTCACGAAAGGTCTTTCCTGTTCTTTTCACTCTTTCCTTTATTGGATAAAAGAAAAGTCGGTGGCGACTCTTGTTAACCACAACATTTGAGATAAAATGCAAAACCAGTAAAGTTAGTTCTCCCACCGTATTAGAGACTATATAAATCTAATCCCTAATGTTATCATGCAATGATTGATCCTAAAGTTGAGTTTTGAAGGGAAATCTCTACCCTATGTTGACATGCTTGGATAATAATCCTAATGTTTATCTCAAATCATCATCTATAGATGAATCAATAAGTTCTAAAGGAGCATAGCAAGGGTCTATCACCTAAAACTATGTCTATCTTGAATCATCATCTATAGATGAATCAAGAGTTCCTAAGGGAACATGTCGAGGATATATCATCTCAAAACATGCACACACAAATGAAATCAAGCAAGCAAGCCAATAAGCTCAAGAGAGCACACATAATATGTCATGAGTAACTCGTGCTAACTCAAGTCAAATGCCTAGCCATGATATAGACGATCAAGGTATGAAAACAAATTAACAATTAAAAGGCTCAAGAGAGCACACCTAGAGAGATCCTATCTAGGCTAGCATACCAAAGAAAGTCTAACAAAACTATCTTATGGGGAACTTGCAATGAGATCGAAGTCGTGATCTCAATTCCTAAATTGAGTGACTCATCGGTCAACAACCAAGGAAAGCGATAAAATCCTATAGGAAGCATGCATTGAGAGCGCATTCGTGATCTCAATTCCTAAATCGAATGACTCATCGATCAACAACTAAGGAAAGCAATAAAACCCTATAGGGAGCATGCACTGAGAGCGAAGTCGTTATCTCAATTCCTGAGTGATTCATCGATCAACAACCAAGGAAACAAACACAAGCACAACACATATAGAAAAGAAAGTGCGGATTTCCGGCTACAGGTCTTTAAACATGGACTTCGAGCGCACCTCTTTATTTCCTACTTCCTACTTCACATGATTTCTAGAAAGCGATAAATGCCCCTACTATACATGATCTCTAGAAAGCGGTAAAATGCTGAAATGAGATAAACAAGGGAAAATACCAAACATATATCAATCAGTAACAAAGCCTATCAAAACAAAGAAAACCGACGATCTTCGCGAAAGCTTCACCAACCAAAGAAAAGAGCCAGAAATCAAATGCCCGGAATAAGTGTCAAAGTATCATCGATGTGAAAATAAATCACAATCGAAATCTCGAACATATCCGTATATCACACAATAAACCTGCATAAAACTCAAATCTCAACAAGCAAAGGTGAATTAGAAATCTCAAGTAATCAGATAATCGGAATTTAATTCCTAAAATCAAATAAAAAACTCTAACAAATTTTTATTGATTTTATTATTTTTTATCATGTAAAGAAAAAGTTCAAACAAAACTAAACAATTATCAAAATTATTCAAAAGAAAATTGCAAATAGCAAAAAAACAAGCCCAAGGGATGCATACTGGAATTTGTGTGGTATGCTGAAGTAATCTGGGTGCAGGCCCAATCAATTGAGTCCAATAAGCTAGAAGATAGAAGATAGAAGATTGTTGTAGCAAGATGAAGATTGAGTCCAATAATCTGGGTAACAGAGATGAAGATAGAAGATTGTTGTAGCAAGATGATGTTAATGCAGTCACGTGGATGTTGCAGAATTGATGCGATGATGGTGATGGTTATGCAGAGGGAAGTAGTTACAGAGAGAGTTTGAAGTTTTTCTTGTGATCTTTGAGAAATGAATCGTGAATACAAATTTGAGAGAGAGAGAGGAGCAGAGAGAAGGTTTTGTGATTCTTCTGAATGATAGAAGAAAAAGATCTGGTAAGATTTTTTGTTATATCCTGTTAGTCTGTTAGAGTTTGATAGGAATTTGTTAGATGAAACTGAGATAGTTAGAAAGGTAGTTATAGTTTGGAATTCTGGTTTGATTTAGTTAGTTATTTTTTTGGTTTTCTGTTAATTGATGCTGAGCTGGAAAACTATGAGTTTTTTCCTTCTTTTCCTGATTTTATATTCCCGATTTTCTGATTTTTCTTCTTGATATTTAAGAAAATCCCGGGTACTTGAGACAACCAAACCAAGACGATTTTGTTCGTCAAGAACATTGATAGCTGACATAACAAAATTAACTTTTGAACTCTGAAATAGCTCTTTTGGCATCTTGATAATGCTATTGATGACTGCATCCAGTCCACATATGAAATACACTAATCTACTGATAAAACAATCTAGTCAAATTGATGGAAATATCCCCGATATGTGAGTTTTGATTACTCTCTGAGCCAGTGCTAACTGCATCGTGTGCTAACCTATAAAATGTAGCAGTAGAATTGTAATCTTTTTTTTTAGCCTCACAAACCAGTCCATGTAAGTTATGGGATTCAGGATAGTGAGGGGAATGTTGCACAACCTACTGAATAGCTCAAAAACCCTGTGAAGATGCAAGATGGCCACTCAGCAAAGCAAGCTCTGTTAGTCCAATTTAGAATTCAGCTAAAGGCATTATCTGCACTGCTCGGGAACAGCTTTCAAATGCCTTATCTGGTGCAGACTCCTTACTCACATAAGACTTGACTGACATGCTAGCCCATGGCAATGCAAGGTCGGGATCGATACTTCGCACCCGACCAAACACTTGCCTTGCCAATTTCTTTTCGTCCACTTTAAGAGACAACTTCCCAAGATATCCCCAAGCAACAGCTAGAGATGCATTTAACTGCAGTCCTCTGATCAAAGAATGTTGATTTAGTCGTCGTTTTGAGTATACTTGTTTGCAATCTGAATTTTTCTACTATTCTCTTTTGAACTTGTATATTGCATGGATTGTTATGACTGTTGTTTCAATTGCAAGCTTTTTGAACTGGTTATATTTGGATTTGAATAAGATTGCACATGTACTGATGTTTTTATCTCTTGAAGGTATTATGTTAACATCATATTTTTCTGTAAGACTACATTAATGATGGGCTATATTGATGACTTGGTTTGGTGCATATGACTAAGCATTGTATTGAATTTTGTAGGTTTTTTTCTTATGGAATGGCGTGGAGCATGAATTAAGGATGGTATCATAGGCCTGGAAAGGAAACTACAAGAGAGTCTAAAAAGGGCTTTGGAAAAGAAGATGAACATTATGTTTTAGGCTTAGAATCAAGATTTTCGGGTAGTTTTTGATGTATGTGAAATAGTTTGAACTTGTAATGATTTTTTTATGTAACAAAACTTGATTGGAATTGTAATGCTTATATGCTTTTGTAGTAAATTAATGTAACATGGTGTATATTATCTTCTTGTAATGTAACTTGTTTTTGTGTAATTTCTTTATGTAATAGGCTAAGGTAGTGACTTGAATGGATCTTTAGATTGGTCCATGTTTTGAAATGTAGTTGGATAATTGAGTACACCTTCTTTGACCTTATGTTTGTGAAATCCCAATGTCTCACATTCTATCAATTTGGATGAACTTAAAAACTTGAATGGATATTTGTAAATTAATCTTTAAAGAACAAAACCACTCCACTTCTATTGTAAGTAACAAGTATAACAATGAATCTACATTATCTATGTACCATAATTTAATGTTCTTGCAAATCAACCAATAAACTCTTAACTTGGTGACCAAAGATCCCACAAGGTGTCGTGTCTTGAAGAAAACTTATATCCTAAGAAAAAGTTGACTGGAAAAGCCTCTTTAAATCATGATACACAAATCCCTAATTGATTAAGTAAGGAACTTATATCCTATGGAGGAATATTTTTCAAAATGCATGGATTTTATCTTGACCTGTTTTTTTGGAAATATTCAAAAGAATTGAATATTTGGTTTTAAAGCCCAAGCCCACAGCTGCGCATATATAAGGACTTGCTTCCTTGTTCAAACAAATGCAACTTTTGAAGAAGAATACTTTCTTTCTGTTTTAAAAAGTCTAAGTCTTTTAATTGTCAAACACTCTAGCATTGATTGAATACTTGTGTTGTTATTTGAGTTATTAATTGTGTATCATTCACAAGCTTTTAAGTATTGAATGATTGAGGTGTTTTAAACTTATTATTTATGTTAGTTTTTCACTGTAAGTGATTAAAGGGATTTGAGGAGGGTCTCATACCTAGGTGAGTCTTAGGTAGAAGTTTAGCACGAGTAGTGGTTAAGTGATTAGATCGTAAACAGGTTATTTACTGAGGGTCTATGAATTGATACTATTTAGTGAACTTGTCTCTGACTTGGTAGCCCCCATAGTAGGTGTTGTTGTACACTGAACTGGGTGAACAATCTCTTTTGTTTTTACTGCTTTTGATTTTACTGCACCTTACTTGCAAACAGATATTTATGTCGTGACATCTCATTCGACATCATATATCTGATACCAAAATTTCAGCTTGTGTGATTGGGCATTAGAAGTCTCTTACTTGTGTGTTTGAGCATTGGAAGTATCTTGCTTGTGTGCTTGACCAATTGTAATCAATAGTGATTATAATGAAATTCCTTGGAAGTACAAGGGGACTGGACTACTCATGTTTTATGGGAGAAACTAGGATAAATTTCTTGTGTCTCTTTTTATCTCATTCTCTAACTCTGGTATTGCTTTTATCTGTTGCAAACAACTTACCTTGAATCATATTCTAGACCATGTGTTTAAAATCTGATAAGTGTGTTTTGAAAAAGAAAGAAAAATCCTACACAATTCAACCCCCCTTCTTCTGTTTTTCTCACCTTCATTAACAATGTTCCCCCATCAGAGTTACACATGTTGACTTCATTGTGGCCTTTCTTAGAAAGGGTCATGGACATTCTTTGTCCCTTTCCTCTGGCCCCTAAGATGATTGAAATTTATGATCTTGGCATTTGATTATTTTAGAATGTAGGTGTAATTCGAGGCCTTGGCAAAGATAAATGCTGCCAACATACTGAAATTATTCGAGAAAAACATTTTGTCTAGGTATGGAATTCCCCAAATTTGTTACGACGGACAACGAAACGCAGTTTATAGATAAACATTTGAAAAAATTGCTTACAGATCTGAAGGTCAAGCAACATTTCATGTGTGTAGAATATCCCCGTACAAATAAGCAAGTAAATAAAGCTAAATGAGTTTTGTTAAGGGGACTAAATAGAATATTTGAAGCATCTAAAGGAAATTGGGTCTATGACCTCCCACATGTTCTTTGTCCATATATGAACACACCTCGGTTGACTATGGGAGAAACCTTATTCTGACTTAATTCCAAGGCTGAATTCGTCATTCCTGTTGAGATGAGAGAACTTAGTTGGAGGACGACACACCCCTCGCTGGAAGAAGATGACATGCAAGCTATCAAGCAAGAGGTATACCTTTTAGAAGAGAATAAAGCCTTAATATTCATCATGAACACTATTGTAAAACAATAAACCACATCCAAGTAAATAACGAGTAAGGCATCAAGACTTCCAGCCTGACGCCCATGTGTTGAGACAGACTAACATAGGAGGAAATGATGTTGGGGACGGTAAGCTTAAATCCAACTATAAAGTACCATGCATGATCAAGAATAGCACATGGAATAAAGCATACACCATGGATGCCTTATTTGGAGAACCAACCCAAGGAACATGGAACACTACCAAACTCAAATTGTATTTTAACTAAAGTGTTCTTTCGAATTGCACCTATGCAGTTCGAAAATAACTCTCTTATGTAATACATTTGGAGTAAATAATGAAATAATCTATTATGAGTTATATGATTTGTTTCCTAAATTATAACAAGACACGTGAATGATGCGAAAAAACCTAAAATTGGGCGAACAAAGTTGCATTAGACATACCCCTTCTTGGTAGATATCCATTCCAAAGCATAGGTGGTTGAGCCCCCAGGTACGTTAGCCTCGAACCAGGTTTCCACCTAGGGCAAGAAAGGGGAACTAACCTTTGGCTGAGCATAGTCCCAAGATACGTCGAAGCAAAGCAGGCCCTCAGCTCGTTCACTCCACAAATATGATGAATTAAAATCATACAAGAAGATATGATGAAATAAAATTATGAAAGAGTATATGATGAAGATAAAAAATATAAAACTATATGATAAAATAAAATCATGAAATACTATATGATGAAATAAAATCATGAAAGACTATATGTTGAAATAAAATCATAAAAGTCTAAAACAACAAAATGAAATAGATATGGGGTGATGAAATATAATCACCCATAAAAAAAAGGAAGAAATTTGATTAATTATAAAATAAGAGTTATAAAATATCAAAGGAAAATATCATTATAAAGACTAAGAACATGCAGCAAATTGACAACTATTAATTGATATAACAACATAGTTTATTCATCATCACCAAATAGCTTTCCTCCCACTAATTCCTTTTCCGAATCAAGCAACTCCTTGGGAATATCCACACTAGGGAAAAACAACTTTACTTGGCTCAAGGCATTTTGGAAGGATACCTTCATTATGTTGGTACTCTCATTGAGAGAGTCTTCGACCTCCTTTTGCAAGTCTTCAACCTCATTCACCGACCCTGCAAAATGTTTTAGTGACAAGACTTGTATTTAATGTGCTAGTTCCCAAGGTTACTGTTGTACCCCAAAATTTTCCCTCTCTTTATCAAGATTCTCCTCACAAGACTCTTTGGACTCAAGACCAGATTAGGGTTTGCTCAACTCAAGACATCTCCTTGCACTGATGACCTGAAATTAGGGTTTGATTTTGCACAAGGATTTTTGGACTTAAAATGCCTCATGTGACTTTCATAATTCATGTTGGACTCCTAATATTGCTCATACCAAGTTTCAAGCCTTGAATCAAATTTTTGCCCAGTCAATTGGACAGTTGACCTAAAAATCAGCTGTATTGGGGGAAAAGTCAACCATAGCCAATTTACAGTCAAACCTCATAATTTTTTATCCACATCAACATTATAGACTCATATGAACCATTTGATCAAGTTTGGACCACAACTCCTCAAGAAATTTGATCAGATCATCAAAAGGGCAAAATGGTCAAAATTAGGGTTTTAACTGTAGAAGGGCAATTTCTGATTTTTCACCTAGCCAATGGAAAATTGGGTTCAATCATGGTTTCAAAGACTCAATTGCATCATATTGACCTAATCACAAGGTTCAAAAGATCTCAAATTCATTGGATTGACAGATGAATTTCCCAGTCAACTGATCAAAAATCAACTATACACTAAAAAGTCAAACTTTGACTTTTTGGTCAAAATCAAGTGCCAAGGATCATTTTTTATCAAGATGTGTCAAAACATGAAAACCAAGAAACCTAATTTTGAAATTTAGGGTTTAAGATTGAAAATTTTCATAACTTAGAAATTTTCTAAGTTATGAAAATTTCTCATTTTTTCCCAATTTTTCCCAACTTTTTCACCATGATGCAATTGGATTCAAAGAAAACTTCCAACATGAAAGTTGTATTCCTCCACAAAATATACAACTTTGATTCACAAAGTTTTCCAAAAAGATGCTTGGATCTCAAGTTATGATTTTGTGAATAAGGGTCCATGAAACTTTTAACTTAGTGAAATTTTGCCCTAGTTTAGGCAGGATTTTGACCTATCTTCATGGCAACTTTTAACCTAGTTCCAAGTGGAATATAAAAATGAATTTCAAATAAGGATTGTAGAGCATGTTACAAGATTTCAAAAATGTCCAAGAACTCTCTATGATCATTTGTGGTTAGGGAGAATCGAAGAAAAGAAAATGGCCATTTCTCACTTTTATCCATGGCATTTTTCACATTGGCACAAGTTGCAAATCAGTTTGGATTGTAACACCCTCTAAAACCCCGAATAAATTTCGCAAATAATTAAAATCATATTTTCAGAGTACATGTATTAACGAGGATGTCACAATTCTCTTTTAATAAAAACAAGTTCCTGTCATGCATAACATAGAAGCAACTCATACATGTTTACACAGCGGAATAATTTAATTAACAAACCAATGTTATAATATTTTCAAAATCATCAGGGATTAACACCTGGAATATATCAACATCATATTATAACAAACATAAGGAAATAAACGAGTCTGACTAAAGCAGCTCGACAAACAAACGTTCCCGGAGTTACAACTATCAGAGCATGACCCGGACAATACTTAAACTGAAATAAACTAGAAACAACAAGCCTTCGCCAAGCACCTGAACGAAGCTCCTCAATCTGAAATATTCAACATGTAAGGGTGAGCATCTCAACTATACATTTGATTATACGTTCAAAACAATCAATTTAGGAAACCATAGACATCACCCAACAATTAAGCATGTTTTATAAATTACAAAAACCTTTACAATTCATATATTCATAATATCTTACTTTTCATGCTTGTAATTATCATCAAACGTCATTAACAATTTAGTATCAATACATGCATACAATCAATCAAATACAACATTGGAAAAATCATCCATTCATGTCATATTCAATGTAATGCAACACACCCATGCATGTGGTACCATTTTACCGCCCCATTAAATCTCGGGTCACGGATAACTCACCGTTCCATTATATCGCGGACACGGCTACCACCTCAACGTTCCATTAAATCGCGGACACGTATATTGGCCACCCTGTTAATTCCACACAATGGGAATTAACAAATGCAACATGATATGTAAAGTATGTAACACTCAGCATACTATTAACATCAATCAACATATCATGCAACATCAACAACATCAATCATAACAGGATATGGATAGCATGTAATCACTCAGCATACTATCAAACATCGATCATATCAAGTTATATCATAATTCATGCTTGATACATCATCTAAAGCATGGCAATAACATCCCTATAGTGTTGGTATCATAACATACAATCGTTATTCGATACAAATATCAATCAACACTAGGCAATCAATAAACAGCATATGCAAAACATATCAAACACTGCACATCAAAACAGGATCACTCCGTACATAACAGCATGCACAGAAAACAAAATTCAGAAAACAACACAGCAGCATCAACACGGGTGCCCGTGTTAAACAACACGGCCCGTGTTGTAACGTGTCCAGAAAACACATTATCCTTATCAATACAGGGGATCAACACGGGTACCCGTGTTGTGCAACACGGCCCGTGTTGATGAGCGCAATCCCAAAATTCCTGCACCTGCAGCAGCTCATATATCCATATTTTTTTTGCACGAAAATACCTTTCTACGGCAGTGCAATGCAGTACAAAAACATCCAATCTACCATGGGAACCTAAAATCCCTAATTGGTTCATAAAATTTGGGAACCTAAACCTTTTCTAACAAGATTCGACCCTAAAGTCATCGATCATTCAGAACATCATAGAAGATGGGGTTATCCTACGAATTACCCGACCAATTGCATCTAAACCCATAAGCAAATATAAGTGGAGTAGTAGCCCCCCTTACCTTATCAAATTTGCAGCTTCGAACTCTTGAGCGATTGTCCGTCGTTCTTCAGAGCTCCAATCCCAAATATCTCCAAACACCTCACTAAAATACATAACAACCAAATTCACTTATAAACATAAATACTTTCTCCAATAATCACTTATTAAAATAAGCTCTTAAAGCTACTTAATTCCTCATAATCATATAGAAAATTTCACTAGCTTTCCAACGCATCAAACGGCGCCTAAATCGGAGTTACGGTTCAAAAGTTATAGCCGAAACGATTTTTGGGAAAAACCTACCCGAGCATCACACAGAAGATCAACACGGGTGCCCGTGTTGTGCAACACGGCCCGTGTTGATGACTCTGCAACACCATATTTCACGTTTTTATGCTTCCCAAAATCTCCCCAACTCATTCCTAATCATCCCCAAACATCCTAAAACCATCAAAATCGAATTCCTATCATATAGCAATGATCTAAAGCATACAATTAGGATCAATACCACATCAAAACCCAATCAATTCCATTCATGTTTCATCATCACAACAACCATGGCATCAAGAATCCATCATCCCTACAAATCCCTAACTCATATAGAATATATATCACAACTTATTCATAGTAAAAGAATGATCAACCCCTTACCTCGGATAATCTGCAGCTCCTGCAACTTCCTCGATCAATCTTCTCCTTCTTCTCCTTTCTCTTCCTTACACGTTCTCTGAGTTCCAAAATCCCAAAATCTCAGTTTTACGTGAAAGTGAACAAAAGTGACATATAAGTCCCAAATAACATTTTACTTCACTTGCACCCCCTCTTTTACCAATAACATCATAGCCCAATAACCTTCAATCCTTATTTTTTTTTCTACAATTATTTATAAAATAAATAATAATCCTTCTATTTTATATTAACCCAAATAAAATAATTTTATTGGTTTCAAATAAAATAACTCTTATTAAGATAATTCCAAATAAATAGAACTGGGGTGTTACAACTCTCCCCCACTTAGGATATTTTCGTCCTCGAAAATCCAATCGACACAACCACTCTCAACACCAATTCTGGACATACCAAACACTCAACGTATTATCAACCAACAACTGTTGCACTCAGGCACACAACGTCGTCTTTTCGTCTTAACAATATCACATGATCAACTTAGCGACCATATCGACACCAAACATACACAACTAATCATAACGATATACCCGATATTAGCTCATCGACACCCTCAACACCATCTTGATACATCGCTTATGAAGTAATAACATCCGCAAACTACTTATACTTGAACATACAACCATCATATTATCATCTTGACAACATTCTTAATACAAACTCACGCGCCAATTCATTCCTTAATATACGAATTCCAATTATCAACCAAATACTTACAACTTGATTACTCTCGTCATATCACTCTTATAGTGACATCCACATAACCGACCAAATCACCTTTAACACAATCTGAAATATTACCATTCCTTTTAGTAATCAACACTGACATCACAACAACGAAAACAAAATTCTCATAACATCTGCTTACGGGTCTTAATCCAAAAATTATATACAACTCTCCATAAACCAACAACCACATTAATATCCTTATTAAATCAACTGACATTTATAATAAACCAACATACTCTCGCACATCACGCTTCAGATGCGCAACTCCGATTACTTATAAAGTATCAACTCTACCAAGTTTACTCCAATTGCCACTCTTGGATGAAACATTCATATACTTCCATAAATTCCCAATTGTCATAAAACATAACTACGACTTTATCATCTTTTTAGTAACATAATCCTCAAAATCGTCTTAAAAACATAACCACATTACAACCACATACCGTACATGGGTCCAATTAATTCCAACAAGATGACTCATCTTCTTCCAACCAAACTCGCACTTTAATAAACAAACTTATAATTTCACTTCTTTTAAATAGCAACAAGAAACAAAAATAACAACATATTCTTCAGAATGCACTATACTAGTCGACACAACACATCTATCCATCAACTATGATTCCGTCTACTATCAACAATAGATTAAGGGTGATCAGTTCCTCAATTTGCCAATAGATAGACGAAACCATAACGGAGCATAAACCATCGTTACCAAACTATAATAGTGTTCCTTCCGAACTTTTTCTCAAATCTTTCACAACATCATAATCCAACAATTACCAATCATCATAAGATCCACCTCTGACACTTTCGCATCCTTCCATGCAGAACAACATGTCTCTCAACTCATTTCCAAACAACATTTTACGATTGAACTCGTCTCAACAACTGCAATAACAACCACCCATGTCCAAAAAGTTTATAATTCCTCAACCGACTTCAAAGTCTCTTCCTATGAGAATACTTCTACCACACTTGGAAACATTTTCATATAAAAGAAATATACTTTTGTCTCCTTGCAGGTTCAAACAGAACATCAATCCAACAATCCAAACACAAGATACGGATCCCAAAGTTATCCGAAAATACGAACACTAACGTCATACAACAACCTACTACAACACATCTTACGACAACATCGGAATAAAATTTCTTTATCCATACTTTACATCCTTCTTCACTCTTTCAATTTTTTTCAACAAGCAACACCCAACGTCCAACACAATTATTTCTTTCGATACATGCCTCCCAAGCATAAAATTATATTCTATAATGAAGGTAATTACTTGTAGATTCTATAACTTCATGAATCGCTCAAATCTGAGTCACGAGCAAAAAGTTATCATCTTTGCAATGGGACTGGTTCATAATTCCCGCATGCAGAATTTTCCAAAATTCAGCATCAGACCAAATATTAAAATGCATTTTTCTCCTTCTTCATGAACTTTCCGAAGACAAATCTTATGTGCAAACTATATGGAATTTCGTAAGCTTTCCAAAAAGTCAACAACCGCTTTGATCGGAATCACGAGTAAAAAGTTATACCACTTTTACTAACAGCTGCTCCAAAATTACAAAAAATCTGAATTTGAGATTGATGAACATAAGTTCCATCTTTCTCTCTTTCTTCCAAAATTCACCCACATCCTTTCTTTTTATCCAACTACGAAAATCATCTGATATTAATCCAACTATACTAAAGACATACGATCCGACGAGTTAATCCCTTCAACTTATCATTTTCTTTGGAATAGACTTTATTCTCAATTGTCTTAAATTCACCGTCTAAAAACTTACCCACATTTTCAACTTGACCGGTACAGATTCATGAGTCCATACTCTCGCCGGTTCGCAACAACAGCGACTCAATGACCTTTGCACTCTTCCAATCAACGTCGCCTTCAACAACTTCATGATACTTGATGAAATAGTGTAAATTACAACCATCCAGAATAACTCGCACACCAAGTTTTCAACACAATTCTTCGAACATAACAACATACATTGACTTTAGTGGCATGCTACCATAGGAGATTAGTCCAATTACTACACTAATAGTATCCAAAATATTCCTCCAGGTAATCAACTAAGGTTCAGTTCCACTTTCCGACCATTACAGATCAAAACATAATTTAGCCATTTTCCACAAAACCACACAGTACGCGCCGTGAAGGCCAGCACGCACTGCGATGACAGCAAAAATATGCAGTTTAATCCAATTTCCCCTACGAGTTCACTAGCATACCAAAATTCTTGAATCTATATCACCTTCGCATTCAGGAAGCATCCAAACTTCAACAACATTTGCTTTATCGCCGTCAGCAACATTCTGAACCGGCCTATCACAACTGAAGCGCATCCGAGAAGAAAAGCTTCTCTCCCACTTATCTTCAAGTCAACTCCTGCAACAAACAGTTAGAAAAGCAAAAAGTACCGACAGTGTTTCACACACCTGTCGCGCACTAAGGGATAAACAACATATCGACAATATTCAACTGTCACGCTACACAACTGACTCAAGACTCTGGTCGCAACGACCGACTATGCTCTGATACCACTATTGTAACACCCTCTAAAACCCCGAATAAATTTCGCAAATAATTAAAATCATATTTTCAGAGTACATGTATTAACGAGGATGTCACAATTCTCTTTTAATAAAAACAAGTTCCTGTCATGCATAACATAGAAGCAACTCATACATGTTTACACAGCGGAATAATTTAATTAACAAACCAATGTTATAATATTTTCAAAATCATCAGGGATTAACACCTGGAATATATCAACATCATATTATAACAAACATAAGGAAATAAACGAGTCTGACTAAAGCAGCTCGACAAACAAACGTTCCCGGAGTTACAACTATCAGAGCATGACCCGGACAATACTTAAACTGAAATAAACTAGAAACAACAAGCCTTCGCCAAGCACCTGAACGAAGCTCCTCAATCTGAAATATTCAACATGTAAGGGTGAGCATCTCAACTATACATTTGATTATACGTTCAAAACAATCAATTTAGGAAACCATAGACATCACCCAACAATTAAGCATGTTTTATAAATTACAAAAACCTTTACAATTCATATATTCATAATATCTTACTTTTCATGCTTGTAATTATCATCAAACGTCATTAACAATTTAGTATCAATACATGCATACAATCAATCAAATACAACATTGGAAAAATCATCCATTCATGTCATATTCAATGTAATGCAACACACCCATGCATGTGGTACCATTTTACCGCCCCATTAAATCTCGGGTCACGGATAACTCACCGTTCCATTATATCGCGGACACGGCTACCACCTCAACGTTCCATTAAATCGCGGACACGTATATTGGCCACCCTGTTAATTCCACACAATGGGAATTAACAAATGCAACATGATATGTAAAGTATGTAACACTCAGCATACTATTAACATCAATCAACATATCATGCAACATCAACAACATCAATCATAACAGGATATGGATAGCATGTAATCACTCAGCATACTATCAAACATCGATCATATCAAGTTATATCATAATTCATGCTTGATACATCATCTAAAGCATGGCAATAACATCCCTATAGTGTTGGTATCATAACATACAATCGTTATTCGATACAAATATCAATCAACACTAGGCAATCAATAAACAGCATATGCAAAACATATCAAACACTGCACATCAAAACAGGATCACTCCGTACATAACAGCATGCACAGAAAACAAAATTCAGAAAACAACACAGCAGCATCAACACGGGTGCCCGTGTTAAACAACACGGCCCGTGTTGTAACGTGTCCAGAAAACACATTATCCTTATCAATACAGGGGATCAACACGGGTACCCGTGTTGTGCAACACGGCCCGTGTTGATGAGCGCAATCCCAAAATTCCTGCACCTGCAGCAGCTCATATATCCATATTTTTTTTGCACGAAAATACCTTTCTACGGCAGTGCAATGCAGTACAAAAACATCCAATCTACCATGGGAACCTAAAATCCCTAATTGGTTCATAAAATTTGGGAACCTAAACCTTTTCTAACAAGATTCGACCCTAAAGTCATCGATCATTCAGAACATCATAGAAGATGGGGTTATCCTACGAATTACCCGACCAATTGCATCTAAACCCATAAGCAAATATAAGTGGAGTAGTAGCCCCCCTTACCTTATCAAATTTGCAGCTTCGAACTCTTGAGCGATTGTCCGTCGTTCTTCAGAGCTCCAATCCCAAATATCTCCAAACACCTCACTAAAATACATAACAACCAAATTCACTTATAAACATAAATACTTTCTCCAATAATCACTTATTAAAATAAGCTCTTAAAGCTACTTAATTCCTCATAATCATATAGAAAATTTCACTAGCTTTCCAACGCATCAAACGGCGCCTAAATCGGAGTTACGGTTCAAAAGTTATAGCCGAAACGATTTTTGGGAAAAACCTACCCGAGCATCACACAGAAGATCAACACGGGTGCCCGTGTTGTGCAACACGGCCCGTGTTGATGACTCTGCAACACCATATTTCACGTTTTTATGCTTCCCAAAATCTCCCCAACTCATTCCTAATCATCCCCAAACATCCTAAAACCATCAAAATCGAATTCCTATCATATAGCAATGATCTAAAGCATACAATTAGGATCAATACCACATCAAAACCCAATCAATTCCATTCATGTTTCATCATCACAACAACCATGGCATCAAGAATCCATCATCCCTACAAATCCCTAACTCATATAGAATATATATCACAACTTATTCATAGTAAAAGAATGATCAACCCCTTACCTCGGATAATCTGCAGCTCCTGCAACTTCCTCGATCAATCTTCTCCTTCTTCTCCTTTCTCTTCCTTACACGTTCTCTGAGTTCCAAAATCCCAAAATCTCAGTTTTACGTGAAAGTGAACAAAAGTGACATATAAGTCCCAAATAACATTTTACTTCACTTGCACCCCCTCTTTTACCAATAACATCATAGCCCAATAACCTTCAATCCTTATTTTTTTTTCTACAATTATTTATAAAATAAATAATAATCCTTCTATTTTATATTAACCCAAATAAAATAATTTTATTGGTTTCAAATAAAATAACTCTTATTAAGATAATTCCAAATAAATAGAACTGGGGTGTTACATGGATCATACTTGTACTTGTTTTACAGGTCTTAATCCTTTCCAAACTCCTTAATTTAATGCAAATACATTTGACAAAGGCATTGTTCTGAGTTATGGAGCATTGTACAAGGAATTATTCCAAAAATGGCAAAAAGTTCACATTGCCACTTTGATAAAGCATGCTTTAAGCAATTTTGTTTATCTTGAGCATTGGACCCAATCTCTTGCAACAAAAAAAGTCTGTGAATATCAGGAAAAGTTCACCAACCCTATGCAGACCTTGAGCTAGCTTGTACAGCCTTGGCCTTTGTCATCTCAACTTTTGCTTCAAAAGCAAGTAAGCTTGTAAAAAGTCCATAACTTGTGCATCTGTTAAAACCAAGCCTTGTGATCATTTCAAAGAGGTTCAACACATTATACCAAGCCAGAAACACGAGCTCATAGCATCTCAAACACCCTTAAGCATAAAAATCACAAGTTCTTGCCCAAACATGGCATCTTCTGCAGAACCACTTCTAAAACATATTCCACTCGTGCGTTTTGCTTGGAACCACTTCAGACACATTCCCTATAATACACCTGAGCTATCCAAGCCATTGTTCAGCAACTGTAACCTTATTTTCACACTTCACCATTTTCAATTTCTGAGTTTGCAGGTTGAGTTCTACAAGGAGATTCAAGCCATTTCAAAGTAAGTTGAGCATTGGGAAAGGTCAAGGGAACTTCAAGCAAGCTCAAAAGTCTTTCATGCCTCATTCAAAGTTGCTACATTGTCATATTCGAACTTGACTGAACAAGGTAATTTTCAAAGTTCTATCTCCTTATTTAGGCATCATTAGGCTTAGGTTTGTGAAGCAAAAATGTAGTCTCTAATGTGCTTGAGCTGTACATATGTATAACTTGTATTTATATTAACTGAGCTAGGAGAATTTGGATGATGAACATGCTGAAAATTTTAGGTTAAAATTTAGGGCCATTAAAATTCTCTCTGTCCTTTGAGAGTTAGGTCACAAAATGGATATGGTTGGAATCGTGTTTGAAAATGCTATAACTTTCATATTATAAATTTTTGATTTCATGCAAGCAATAGAGAGAACATGTTTGAGTTGCAGAAGGCGCGCACGCGTTCGTTCCAAGGACAGGGACGAAATGAGAGTGGGCCTGGGCCTGACTTGTTTGACTATTCACACCACCATCTTACTTTCTGCACCCCCTTTGCTTATTTCTTTTATTTTTTATATTTTCTTGTACAATTTATATTTTCTGACTTTATTTATTTTTTCTAAATATTTAAAATCACAAAAAAAATATTCTCTTAATTTTTCACATTTTATTTTATTTTATTTATTTATTTTGGCATAAAAATAGTTTATTAAATAATATATACTTTATTTTCTTAAATAAACTTGCAAATAATATAAAAATATTATATATTTTTTATTTTTATTATTTATACACTTCAAATAATATTTCCATACAATATTTAATTTTTAACACTTTTGTATATATTTTATTTATTTATTTTCTTGTACATAAATGAAATAAAATAATATTAGAATATATTTTCTATTAAACCAAAATGAGGGTTTTCACCCTTTCCAAAAATAATCATTTTTATTTTCTCTTATTTTTAAGACACAAATAAACTTATTTTTACATACATAAAAATAATACAAAAAAACATTTTGCATATTTATAATTTATTCCATATTTAAATATTTTCTTTGTTTATTTATTTGTACAATAAATTCAATATGGTTGTAATAGTTTTAGAGTTTTATTTTGAGCAATACCCCCTATTCAAACTTGTATCCCCCTCCCCAGAATATTGTTGTAATAGTCTAGATTTACATTACGCAATTTATTGTATTATATGCATGATAGTAAAAACTAAGGTTTGTATGCAAAGACAAAAATCAAAACAAATAGCATGACTTAATGCAAGACAAAAATGCATGAAAAATGACAACACATTGCACACAAGCACCCCTAGGGTTTCATCCACTTTGTTGCCTTAAAAATAACCATGGTATGCATGCTAGGTATCTTGGCAAAACAAAACAAAAACAAAAAGAGCATAGTCCCTCGATGACGCTATCTTGGTTGCCTAAACAAAAATGATCTTAAGTCCCTAAAGCTTGCTAAGATACTTGACACCATTGCTATCATGGTCATACGATGTCCCGCGCCCATCCCGTTTAACATCCAAAGACAAGGTTGTTTACCAAATACAATGGTAAAACAACAATGTCAAAGGGTTAAAAATGTGTAGGAAAGACTTTTGAGTAGGTAGACAAGCTCCTAGTTACTTGATCAAATTTGCAAACCATCCTTGCTATTTTCAAAAACACACACACAATTTCAAAGCATTTCCCAACAAACTTTCAAACATTGAAACATTTTTCAAAAGACAAACATCTTTGTATACATTCTTCAAACAAGAATCATTACAAAGATTTCCAAAACGATGGCCTCTTTTCAAAATACTTTCAAAACCACACAAAGCACCATTTCAAACAATTGAAAAAGCAAAGCAAGTGATCTAAACAAGTAACTAAGAGCCCATGGAAAACCATGGATGAAAAGGGTGCTAGCACCTTCCCTTTTCATAATCTACCCCCCGAACCCAAGAAAACATCTCAAAGGTCTTTCCTGTGCTTTTTGACCTTTCCTTTGGATAAAATAAAAAGTCGGTGATGACTCTTGCTAAACCAAAACATTTTCGAACACACGCAAAACCTCAAGTCAGTTCTCCCACCATATCACAGAACTGGCGACTCTGCTGGGAAAATTTTAAAAATGGGGTTACCTTAGGGTTTAGATCTCCTTTACATGCTTATATTGCATGACTTGTATGCTTTACACTTTGGTTCTATTGTTTGGGTTTGAATCCTCTACCCGGATTTGGGAAACATTCATAGGTAAATAGCAATACATTGTGGAAACTGTGCGGGGTATTCCGACACGGTCTAAGCAATAGCTATGTTAGTGCGACATATTTGTGGGTACCGGTATCCTTTGAGTAAATGAAAGAGAATATGGGGCCGCTGAGTGATGTCATGAAGCACTAATGGACTTTTAGAACCTTTACTTTACCAACTTGGCCTTTTAGGATGTAGTGAGATGACCGGCTTTGGTGCAGTCTGAAGTTGGTAGATACTCGATACTACACTCATTGAGGGTTGTTTTCTTGGAATATTTCGGTCGCCAGTAAAGTGGCTAAACTGAAACAATTAACACAAAAAATAATCCAGTGATATTGAGCTCCTCAGAACCCGGTTACTATTTATAGGACAGGTTGAGCCAACTAAACTTCAAGAGGGTACTTACCTATGAAACCCCATGCAAGCCTAAACTAGGAACTTGTGTGATTTGCTTGTACATATATACTTGTGAATAACATCATGAGCATCATGAAGCATCATATGCATCCACTAACCATTTCAAGGATTTTGGATTTTCATCTTTGTTCATGTTTTGTAGGTCATGGAATCACTTCGCAGGAAAACGATCCAAGTCAACCTTGTGAGAATTCCTCCACAACTCAAGGAGATTACTTCCAAGATTCCAGAGTATTCTCCATTCACTGAGAGACATGGTCGACTTCTCAACTTGGTCAACTCCAACACAGAGGAAGACATGGTGAAAGTTCTCTTCCATTTCTTTGACCACTTACACCACTGCTTCACATTTCCTGACTACCAACTTGTGCCTACTTTGGAGGAATTTTCTCAACTCTTGAGGATTCCTATTCTCCATCAACTACCCTTCAACGGTATGGAAAGATATCCAAAGCCTGAAGATGTTGCTCAATCCCTACACTTGCAACCATCTGATGTCATAGGCCATTGGGAAACTAGAAGTGGTGTCAAGGGTTTCTTGGCAAAGTTCCTGTTTGAGAAAGCTCAAGAATTCTGGAATTCCCTAGACCTGCAAGCTTTTGAGGAGATTGTAGCTCTTCTCATCTATGGGTTGGTCTTGTTCCCAAACCATGACCAGCTTATAGATGTCAATACTGTCAAAATCTTCATGGCTCGTAACCCGGTACCTACATTGCTTGGAGATATCTTGCACTCTTTTCACACTCGAACAATGAGGAAAAGAGGTGTTCTCATGTGTTGTACACCTCTACTAGAAAGATGGTTTATTTCTCATCTTCCCCAATCAGTCTTGAATAATGAGCAAGGTTTGAGATGGTCACAACGGCTGATGACTCTTCCACATTCAGATGTTCATTGGTGTTCTCGGTCCAGAGAAAATGTTATCATCATCGACCGTTGTGGGGAATTCCCTAATGTCCCTCTACTTGGCATTAGGGGAGGCATAACCTACAACCCCTGCTTGGCTCTGAGACAGTTTGGGTATGCCCTAAGGGATGGCCCACATGACATGCTGATTCCAGACTTGGTTTTTGACTTCGACAACGACGCTCAAGGACTTCGACAAAGGTTCATCCGAGCTTGGAGGATGCCAAACAAGGTGGACAGTAAGACCTTGGGACACAAGAATTCCATCCCCCATGAGCCTTACCTCAAGTGGGTACGAATCCGCGCCCAAAGTCTTATGATGCCTTACCCCTATATGCTTCCTGTGATTAAAGAGCATGTTAAGGAAGGAGAGGTTCCATACACCCTCCTACATCCTGACATGCCGACATCACTCAAAGATCTGCAAAGGAGTTGGATACAGCTCAAGGGAGAACGCGATACTTTTGAAGCTCAATTCTACGCCAGTGAGAAGAAGGTTTTAGAACTTACTCATTAACTTCACAAAGAGCAGACTCTCAACACCTACATTGCACCAAAAAGGATGCGCAACGTCTTTTTACCTTAGAATTTTGTATTATTTTGCCCATGGGGCATTGATGTACTAACAAATTCTATCTTATTAATATGACGTTTGTTCCTTTTTGTTTACAACAAATTTGAATTTCTGAATCCTTGAATGCATTACATGAATAGATATCATTCATCATATGCATAAACAGGTCTTCAAACCAAGTTTCCTCATCTCTCTGCTGTTTATTTCAGCAAGATGGATATTGAACAAACGGTCAAAGACTTACAAGCTCAGAATTCACAGTTCCAACAGCTACTCATGACCTTGGCTAAGGGTCAGGAGGAGCTCAAAACTCTGTTAGAGAAGGAAAAAGAGAAAAAGAAGAAGAAGAAGAGAGTTGGTGTGGCTACCTTGGGCAAAAGATTTGAAGGTTAAGTCAGAAGGGTCCTGGATTTCCCGTCAACATCTGAAGAGGGTGAAGGAAAGGGTAAAGGAGTTGCAGTGCCTTCTGATTCTGAAGCTGAAGAAGAGGAAGATGAGGATTAGTCTGAACAACAGTATCCTCCTGCAGATGAAAAATATAAAAACTTGGAAGAACGTCTGGCAGCCATGGAGATACAGAGAGTGCCTAGGCTGGATTTTGAGGAGTTAGGTTTGGTTTCTGGAATTGTAATCCCTCCTAAATTCAAAGTGCCACTGTTTGCTAAATATGATGGGGTGTCTTTCCCAAAGATGCACCTACGATCTTATGTCAAGAAAATTCAACCACATTCTTCTGACAAAGACCTGTGGGTCCACTTTTTCCAGGATAGTTTATCGGGTACGCAGTTGGATTGGTTCTACCAGCTAGAGAGGTCTGATGTGCATAATTGGGAGGATTTGGCTGCTACCTTCTACAAGCAGTATCAATACAATGCAGACGTAGCACCAACCCGTACTCAATTACAGAGTATGGGCATGGTCTCAAATGAAGGCTTTAAAGAGTATGCCCAGAAATGGAGAGACTTGGCAGGAAGGGTGCAGCCACCTTTATCTGAGAGGGAGCTAGTTGATATGTTCTTGGGGACTCTGTCAGGTCCTTTATTCAATCACTTGATCGGAAGTTCGTCTACGGGGTTCACTGAGTTGATTCTAACTGGTGAGAGAGTTGAAGCCGGTATTAAAAGCGGTAAGATTCAAAAAGATGCATCTACTTCCGCTGCCATCAAAAAGACCTTTCCAGCAATGAAAGAAGTGTCAGATGTTTACTCCTAAAGAGGTCAAGGAAGAGTTGAGCGCCGGCCAGCGGTGGGGGCCGTAATGATTCAGAAGTCTGCAGCTGATCAGGCCAGAAATAATCAACCCAGAACCAACCAAGAAAGGGTGGAAAGGCCTGTAAGGAAATTCACCCAGATAAACATGACTCCTGCTCAAGTTCTACCCCATCTCTTGAAGTTAAACCTTGCCAGTCTGAAAGAGGCTCCGAAGAATCCGAATACTACTTCTCCGTACTACCATTCGAACGCCAAGTGTGCTTATCATTCAGGGAGTATAGGGCACGACACCAACAATTGTTAGGCCCTGAAGAATAAGATTCAGGATTTGATAGATGCTAAAGAAGTTGAATTCGATGCCCCTGAAAAGCCGAATGTGATCTCTGCTCCAATGCCAAGGCATGGCCATAATGCCCATGCTATTGAAGAAGATCTTTTTGTTGCTACTGTTGATAATTTGATGACTCCGCTACCAATAATCAAGTTGAATCTGTTGAAGGTTGGGATTTTCCCAGGTTGTGAAGAAGATTGCTGCCTTTGTTCATCCTTACCAACCGACTGTCCATTGTTGAAGTTAGGCATCCAGCGCCTAATGGATAACCAAGAAATCCTTTTTGAAAAGACTTCTGTTATACCGACTCCTGTCAATGATATTTCAATAATAACCATATCTTCCAATCATTCCAAGGTCTCCAAAAGACCTGTTAAGATTACATCCGCTACGAAGATTGCACCTTTAAAGATAACTATGCCCGGGCCCATCTCGTATAAGTCCGACAAATCAATACCGTGGAACTATGGTGGAGAAATCTACTACCACGGTGTTAAGAAAATTGAATCAACTGAAGAAAGTTCTGATGAAGAGACTTCTGACATTGGAAACATTGCTGGAATGAGCAAAATCACCCGCAGTGGAAGAATTTTCTCTCCGGAGATTGCCCCTCCAAAGGCAATCTTCGGACCCTCAGCTGCTCCTAAAGTTACCCCTGTACCAGTAAACATATCTGCGAGAACTCCAATTATTGAAGAAGTTGTAACTCATGTGGTTGTCCCTTCTGCTGTTGTTGATGATAGAGGGAAGGGGATCCAAGAAGCGCCCGTCAGGACGAGGGCTCAGTCATTAGTCATCCCTGAGACCTCTAAAAAAGAAATGGAAGAGATTTTGAAAATAATCAAGAAAAGCGATTATGATGTTATGGAACAACTGGGGCAAACCCCCTCAAAGATATCTATGTTGGCCCTGCTGCTTTGTTCAGGGGCTCATGCTAAAGCTTTGATATGATTCTTGAAGACGGCCCACGTGCCACAGGAAACCTCCACGGATCAGTTCCAGGAATGTGTAGCTAGCTTAACAGTTGACAATGGTCTAGGATTCTCCGATGCTGATTTAACTTCAAAAGGGAGAAAACATAATGACGCTTTGCATGTCTCGGTGGAATGCAAAGGGACTACTCTAGCACACATTCTGGTAGATACTAGGTCGTCTTTAAATGTCTTGCCGAAGAAATCCTTGGATAGACTAGATTGTGAAGGCTTAACCCTGAAACCCAACAATATCATTATGAGAGCCTTTGATGGTTCTAAAAGGATGGTCCATGGAGAAGTGGACATCCCGATTAAAGTGAGAACTGAAACTTTCAACTCCACATTCTATGTGATGGACATCCGTCCTTCCTATTCTTGCTTGTTGGGAAGACCCTGGATTCACAATGCTGGAGCCGTTACTTCCTCTCTGCATCAAATGCTCAAGTACCCAGTCCAGGGGAAAATTATAACTGTTCATGGCGAATAGGAATATATGATAAGCCATCTAAATTCTTTCCGCTATGTATAATTGGATGGTGAATTCATAGAGACCCCTTTCCAACACTTTGAAGAGTTTTCTCCTGAAGTGGCAGCGACCAAGACAGTGTCCCCTGTACCTGCAGTTACAAGACCTGTGCCTCGGATGTCATCTCTCAAAGATGCAAAGGCTGTGATTGAAGAAGACGGATCCATAATCTGGGGGCAGCTTCCCGACTTTCCTCACAAATCAGATAAATTTGGCTTGGGGTTTACTTCGGCTAGTCAGAAGGTTGTGCGCCGCTCCCGTGCCGGAGGGCCACCAGTGAAGATCACCCATCATGGAGTCAATGCTTTGGAGGATAGTGAAGAGGAGAGCAACCTGGAAGACTGGATTTTCCCTACTGTTGGCGGAAGACTGTGCAACTGGGAAGCAAAAGACTTTGTTCCGATTACTTTCATAAATCAGTAATTTATCTTTCAAACATTTCTGTTGGTTTGTAATAATTCTCAAACAATTCATACACTTTTAGCCTTGTGCCTTACCCGATGCACATAGGTCTATTTGTAAGGGTTTTATTTTTCATCTTCATATGCCATTTTATTGAATCATGGACGTTTTCACATATAAAATTTTATGTTCATTGTCTTTCTTTTTACATTTTATTTGTTTAAAGGTGGCTATCCCTTACACACACCCACACTCACAAATGCAGGTACCCTTCCATCCCGGATTCCATGGGTAACAATTCTGCAATGGCCTTCAGCGACTCTGAAGATCTGGTCTACCATGCCGAAAATGAAGGTGATGAAGACTGTGAGGTACCGAGAGAATTGGCTAGACTACTACAACAGGAAGAAAGGGCTATTCTACCTCATGAGGAGCTGTTAGAGACAATCAACTTGGGTACTGAGGAAGACAGAAAAGAAGTCAGAGTGGGTGCCAACCTAGAGCCAAGTGTCAAAGCGCGCTTAATTCAGCTGTTGAATGAATATGTTGAGATCTTCGCCTGGTCATACGAAGACATGCCGGGACTCGATACAGATATTATGGTTCACCGTCTCCCCACAAGAGAAGACTATCCACCAATTAAACAGAAAGTCCGCCGCATGAGGCCTGACATGTCTGAAAAGATCAAAGCAGAAGTTATGAAGCAGCTCAATGCCGGATTTCTTGATGTTACTTCCTATCCACAATGGGTCGCTAACATTGTTCCCGTGCCTAAGAAGGACGGTAAAGTGAGAATGTGCGTGGATTACAGAGACCTAAACAGGGCTAGCCCTAAAGATGATTTTCCACTACCGCATATTGACATCTTGGTTGACAATACAGCTCAGCACAAGGTATTTTCTTTCATCGATGGATTTTCAGGTTACAACCAGATCAAAATGGCACCTGAAGACAAGGAGAAAACTACTTTTGTTACACAGTGGGGTACGTTCTGCTATAAAGTGATGCCATTCGGACTGAAGAATGTCGGGGCAACCTATCAACGCGCCATGGTGGCTTTGTTTCATGATATGATACATCATGAGATAGAAGTCTACGTAGACGACATGATAGCCCGTTCACAAACTGAAGAAGAACACCTCGACCATTTGCAAAAGCTGTTTGTCAGGTTGAAGGAATACAAGCTCAGATTGAAACCTAACAAGTGCACTTTCGGAGTCCGATCCGGTAAACTCTTGGGTTTCATTGTCAGCAATAAAGGCATCGAGGTTGATCCTGCCAAAGTCAAAGCTATACAAGAAATGCCCGCCCCTCGCACTGAGAAGGAGGTCAGAGGTTTTTTGGGATGCCTAAACTACATTGCTAGGTTCATCTCTCACCTAACATCTACATGTGAGCCAATCTTCAAGCTGTTGAAGAAAGATCAGGTGATTAAATGGAATGATGACTGTCAATTTGCTTTCGATAAAATCATGGAGTATTTGCTAGAACCTCCTATCTTGATGCCTCCCGTCGAAGGAAGACCGCTAATCATGTATCTGACTGTTTTGGATAATTCAATAGGGTGCGTACTGGGCCAACATGACGAGTCTGGCCGAAAAAAGCATGCCATTTATTACCTTAGCAAAAAGTTTACCGACTGTGAGACCCGATACTCACTGCTCGAGAAAACTTGCTGCGCTTTGGTATGGGTTGCTCGCCGGCTAAGGCAGTATATGTTGACTCATACCACTTTGCTGATATCTAAGATGGATCTGATCAAGTACATCTTTGAGAAGCCTGCTTTATCTGGAAGGATAGCTAGATGGAAGATGATCCTGACAGAATACGATATACAGTACACGACCCAAAAAGCTATAAAAGGGAGTGTGCTAGCTGACCATCTGGCTCATCAAGCTGTCGAAGATTACCAATCCATGAAGTTTGACTTTCTCGACGAGGATATTATGACATTGGATAACATTGAAGATTTCAGACCATATGACGGACCTGAATAAGGATCCCAATGGACCCTATACTTTGATGGCGCCTCTAATGCACTTGGCAACGGTATCAGTGCGATAATCATCTCCCCGGAAGGTTGCCATACCCCTTTCACAGCCAGGCTTTGCTTTAACTGCACCAACAACATGGTCGAGTACGAAGCTTGCATCTTTGGACTCAAGGCTTCTATAGACTTGGGAATCAAATCTTTGATTGTATTTGGAGACTCAGCTTTGGTCATCAGTCATATCAAAGGAGAGTGGGACACTAAACATCCCAACCTCATTCCTTACAAAGAACATGTCTTGACATTGTTACCACATTTCGAGCAGATTACCTTCAAGCACTTCCCGCGAGAAGAAAATCAGCTAGCAGATGCTCTAGCTACAATGTTATTCATGTTTAAACTTAACTGGGATGATGAGGCTCCCCAAATCACCATCGAGTGAATGGACGAACCTACACATTGTCACGAGATTAATGCCGAAGAAGTAGTGGACCGACCTTGGTTTCATGAAGTCAAAAGGTATCTCGAGACTCAGGAATATCCTGAAGTAGCTTCATTCAACGACAAAAATTTCTTGAGGAGATTCTCTGCCAAGTTTTTCCTGAGCAATGGTATCCTATACAAGCGCAATCATGATTGCATTTTACTCTGTTGTATGGACAAAGTTGAAGCTGAACAGATCATGGATGAACTGCACAATGGTACATTTGGCACTCACTCTAGCGGACATACGATGGCTAAGAAGATTCTACGGGCAGACTATTACTGGTCTACTATGGAAGCTGACTGCTATCAACATTCCAGGACTTGTCACAAATGTCAAATCTATGCAGACAAGGTACATATACCTCCAGTTCCTCTCAATGTTTTAACAGCTCCTTGGCCATTCGCTATGTGGGGAATCGACATGATTGGGGAGATCAAGCCTACATCATCCAATGAACACCGTTTCATTCTGGTGGCTATTGATTACTTTACCAAGTGGGTCGAAGCAGCTTCCTTCGCATCCGTCACAAAGAATGTTGTTGCCCGCTTCATCAAGCAGAACCTCATTTTTCGGTACGGCATCCCCGAAAGGATCATTAATGACAAAGGTACAAACCTAAACAACACTATGATCACCGCCTTGTGCGAACAGTTCCAGATTCAACATCACAATTCATCTCCCTATCGGCCAAAGATGAACGGTGTTTTCGAAGCTGCGAACAAAAATATCAAGAAGATCATTTAAAAGATGACATTCACCTACAAGGACTGGCATGAGATGTTACCGTTTGCTCTCCACGGGTACCGTACCATGACGCGTACATCAACTGGGGAAACTCCCCATTCTTTGGTATACGGCATGGAAGCTGTTTTACCTATCGAGGTTCAGATTCCCTCCTTGAGAATCATGAAAGATGCAGGTTTGAGTGAAGACGATTGGATTCAGTTCCGACTTGATCAACTTAATTTTATTGACGAAAAGCGACTCACCGCTGTTTGCCACGGTCAGACGTATCAAAAACGGATGATCAAGGCTTTTAACAAGAAAGTCAGGCGTCAGGTATATCAAGTCGGGGATCTTGTAATCAAGCGGATCATCTTGCCGCAAAGTGATCCCAGGGGCAAATGGACTCCTACTTACGAAGGACCGTTTATGATCAAAAACATCTTTTCTGGTGGGGCAATGATATTAACCACCATGGACGGTGATGACCTGCCGCACCCTGCGAACGCAGACATAGTCAAAAGATACTACACATAAATGACCCGCTAGGTTGACACACCTAGGCAAAAAAAGGGCATCCCGGTGAATCAAAAACCCGAAAGGGCGGTTCAGGCAAAAATTAGGGATAAACAAAAAAAAAATTGTACACCCGGAAAGTTGAAAACCCGAAAGGGCAACTTGGGCAAAAAAAGGGTTTCCCGGTGGACTGAAAACCCGAAAGGGCGGTCCAGGCAAAAGATAGGGAATTAAAGCGTATGGCTATGTCTCGTCGGATCACTTTAAGGACAACCTCTTCACAGATAAGCTCTGGGCTTCTGATCAACTCAATCATCTTCGGACGAAGCAATGAATGGACAAGATATTCAGAGTTACAAAGGCTATAGAAGAATGGGAACCCCATGGAATTTTTACACATAGCCATCTTTCTTTGTATAAATTTTTCTGATTTTTTATGACAACATTCTCTTACTAGGATGTCTGTCTCCTTTGTAAAAAATACTTACACAAAGTTAATACAAAGATACTTCAAAGTGCAGAAAACTATTTGCCTCTTCTCTTTTACACTTGTGTTTTATTTGAAAACGTCCAATGATTTATTAATGAGCATATGAATTTGAATATAATCACTGTTTACAAATAAACGGAATGGGAAAGAGTAATTACTGACAGGTTGAAAGTATAGGAAAACGTCTTTAGACTGTTCCAGGAGAAATCCCCTGCAGTACATCATCTAGATCCCCAGCGGAGCTAAAACCTTGAAATACATATCCCCAGCGGAGTTATATTTCAAATCCTTAATTCCCACCAGAGTTAAAACTTCAAACTCCCAATCCCCAGCGGAGCAAAAACCTTGAACTACAGACCAGCAGGGGAGATGAAACCTTCTTCCCCAATCGAATCAAGTTTCCAACTATCAATCCCCAGTGGGAACCCATTTAGTTTTCCCCAATTTCCCCAGCAAGTTGTCTTAAAATCTAAGAATCAACCAGATAACAGTTAACTTTTGTTTTATCCCCAACCTAGGATAATTCCCCAGTAGATTGGCATACAACCCAAACTCCTGATATCCCCAACAGAATGAATATTCTCATTCTTGACTCCCCAGTAGATTGGTATACAACCCAAACTCCTGAACTTTTTTTTTCAAACAAGAATAAGCTTTTTCCCCCAGAGTCCTGAACTTACTCTCCAACAGTATAGCTACTCCCCACAGAGTTTTTCATCCCCTAGCAGAATGAAGATTCTCATTTTTGATTCCACAGTGAAGTTTCCAGAGTCTTCATTACTCCCCAGCATGAATTTGTCAGAATTTTTATTCCCCTGCAGATTGAAGATTCTCATTCTCATTTCCCCAGTAAAGTTGCCAGTGAAGATGTGAAAAACACAAGAAGGGGGTTGAATTGTAAAACTTTAAATCAAATGCAGACAACACTGTATTTTTATCCTAGTTCGTTTGATCTCAAACTACTCCAGTCCACCCGTCAAGGTGATTTCGCCTCTCTCCAACGAGGTCTTAATCCACTATAATCAACTGATTACACAACTACTTTAACAACTATTAAAGCCTTCTTGAGTCTAACCACAGACCGGTTTATCTCAAGGAAATTTCTCTTACAGATAATTGAACAAAAGTGTGTTTGATGTTTTCTAATAAAACTATATATCACAACTGTGATAATACACAATATTAAGCTTAGAATGAAACTGGATTTGCTAGAGCGATATAGTAAGCGTGGTTGGAAAGCTTAGCAAATGTATGAGTGAGATCGTTTATGTAGGCGTGTATATGCGTGAAGATTATTAGCCTTTTCTTTTCTCACACTGACTTGTTTATATAGCCTAGGAAGAGATACGTTGTTTTCCATAACGCCATTTCAATGCTAATAACGTTCTTTCCTTTTTCATAAGATCTTGTCTTGGATAAAGACGTTGGTAATTAATCTGTCTTGAATGCATAGTAACGCTTCAGAGTGTTCTGCTAATGATAATCAGAGTGTTCTTTCCTTTATGCTGACGCTTTTGAGTGCTGATGACTTGGTTAGGATCTTGATCAGAATCAGAGTATTTTATGCGCAGATTATGTTCATCAGGCTTCAGCGTATGATCTGGTAGCTTCAGTGTGTAGCACATGTTATTTGATCTTCTGATGCTGACATATCTTCTGATGCTGATGTTGATACTGATCTTTTGATGCTAATTCCATCAGAACTTCTGTAAATACACAACATAATTTTAAGTAGCATATATGTCTTATATATAAATCTTACAATTTATTTATTCTTGTATTTTGTTATCATCAAAACTCTAATTGAGGGTTGTAGAATCAAACTATGTTCTAACAATCTCCCCCTTTTTGATGATGACAAAAACCAGATTTTTTCAATTAAAATTAAAGAATAAAAGGTATAAGAGATTAAAGATAAAGAATAAAAGGTATCAGAGATAAGAGGAGAAAACTCCCCCTGAGTTGATTACTTCCCTTTAATTCCATGAGACTTTGAGCATCAGAACTTTACTTTATCAGAGTTCATCAGATTCATCAGAGTTTTGTACCTGTAAGCTTTTCAGAAGAGAAGAAAATTAAATAGATCAGAATGTTTGAGACTTATGTCTCAGTAATCCGTTATTGAAAAATATCATTCTTTCTCCCCCTTTTTGTCAGTTATCAAAAAGCACAAATAATCAGAGCTAAAATGATCAGAGCTAAAAAGCGTTTGTATTAAACAGAAGCAATGAAAAGTTCAGAACAGTGTAAAAATATTACAGACAAACATGTAAAGAAAACACAAGAAAATTCTAAGAGGGAGGTGGAAGACGTGTGAACAGAGCTTCTAACATGCTCTTGATTTGGGTGCTGGTTTCCTGTTGCTGAGATACCATGTTCGCTATTGCATCAATTTTGATGTCCTGCTTATCCATTCTTTCATTCATCAGCATATCAGATCTTTTCAAGTCCTCCAGAGTCTGCCTGTCAAGGGAGGAAGCTTGAGGATCTTCAGAAATAGGGTGCTTCTCAGAGCTTTCTTCAATATCTTCTTCTTGACCCAAGTCTTCAACTGGAATCATCTGTTCTTCTGCAGGTTGAACTTTGGATGTTGGACGTTGTTCAGACCAAGGAGCAATGTCTAGATGGAGAACTTCTTCCTTAAGCAGCTTGCTCAGAACTGGACCTTCAATCTCTTTCAGCAGATTGCTGAAGTTCTGTTGAGCCTATCCATAGCTCTGGTCTTGCAACTTAAAGGTTTCAGAGCATACCCATCTTCTGAATTTTGTCCATAGGTAGTCGGATACAGCAGGATCAACCAGTTCCAGACTTGCTTGTTTCAGAGAAGTGATCCACTTCTGTACATCTGTTTCAAAGTTCAATATGCTGGAACCAACATCTGGATGTTTTGGTTTAGGGATAGCAGTTTTGTGGTTGATGGAAGCAAGGCGTTCAAAGACTGTTAAATTAATGACAGTCTTGCTGTGGTCTTTTGAATTGTCTTTTGGTGAGAGAGTGTGAGAGTCATGAATTATGATTGGACTTGATGGGGAATTTTGTGGAGTTATTTCTGGTGAAGAGGGAAGTTGAGGAATATGCACAATGGTGCCAAAGGGCAATTGAATGGCCAGAGGTTGTGGTTCAGGGGATTCAGAGGGTTGAGCCTCAGAGGTTTGAGTCTCAGGTTGTGGAGATTGTTCAAGTTGAGGAGATGAAGGTAGCGGGATTTCTTGATCTGGAGAGAGTGGAATTTCTGGTATTTGTGAGAGGGGAATTTCTGGTTGTGCTTCTGTGTGGGTTTCAGGATTTGGATTATCTGTTTCGGGAGCGGATATGTGTTGGTCTATATCAGAAAGAACTTGTGCAAGTTCTTGTTCTGGTATGCTTTCAGTATTTGGATTTTGTGGTTGGGAGCGAGATCTTCTGAGGGTTAATGATTCAGAAGGGTCAAAATCAAGGTCAAAATCATCGAAAGTTTGAGGTGTTGGGTTTTCAGATGAAGTTGGAATTGGAATTGGAATAGATGTTGATACAGCAGTTGAATCTAAAACAGTTACAGAAGAAGGATTACCTCTCTTCTTAGGAGTCTGCTGAGATGATCCTTCTGCAACAACTTTTCTTTTCTTCGTCTTCTTCAGAACAACCTCTGGAGCCTTCTGCTGAAGATCTTGAATATTCAGATTTGGTGCTGTACCATCAGCTTTACAAGCATCCAGATATCTCATAATGATTTCTGGTTTAGAGTCAATTTCTGAGAACAGAGGGAAGTTGTCCAGAGGGACTCTTCTGCTGGAGATTTCAACAAAAGGAGTGACGCTGGGCTCCTTCTTAATGTTCTCTATCAACTTCATTTTCTTCAGATTTTTGGCATTCAGCTGCTTGCCAACAGTAGGTTCCAGAGTGTTGATTTATTGAGCCTCTGTCAGATGATCAATCAGCCTATTCTCTGTAAGAATATCTGATATCAGTCTTCCTAAGGGTATCCAATCCCTTTTTGTACGTTCCTCTTCCCTTGTTTCTTTAACACTTGTTCTGAGATGGTTGAACAGAAGATGAGCCAGATTTATCTTGACCTTCTGAGAGATAAAATAGATTAGAAATTGCTGATCAATATTAATGTAATCAGGAGAGCTGGTAGGCTTCTTGTGGTTGAAACAGCCCAGAATGATCTTGGCCCAAATTCTGTGTTTGTCCTTCAAATCCCTTATTTTGCTGGAGGGAAGCCCCAGAGTAAAGATTTCCCTTGCAATTAGGGCAGCATCTGCACACCTTTCTGCCATATCAATACAACGAACACCACCACCATTGTAGCCTATCAAGCGAGCAATGAGGTCTTCAGTAATAACAATCTTCTTCCCCGTGATGTAAGACATAACTTGATGATTTGAAGAAGAAGCGTGAATCCAAAATTCCTTTACCAGAATAGGAAATGTTGGACCCACCAGCCTGTCAAAATACTTTTCCCAACCTTGAGCTTTAACCTCTTCAGATAAATCAAAACCATTCTCCTTAAGACTGTTGAAATCCACGATTAATTATGACAGAACCTCTAGGTTTTTGATTGGAGTTAGAAGCGTTCTGAAGGGTACTTTAAATTGTTCAGATGAAACAGTTTTCTGGGAACCTGAAGAAGGAATGCTGGAAGAAGCCATGTTCACACGAGGTTTTTGTGAAAAAGATTGAAAGGTTTTCTTGAGAAAGAGCAACACTGAAATCAGAAATATTCAAAGAAAATGAAAGTGAAGGTAAAACGTGTAAATGGTGTGAAGTGTGTTTAAATAGATTTCTAAAAAGGTTTTGAAAACATAAACGTTAAGAGAGAGAAATAAATAATGATTATTAGCATTTAATGATAGCTGATTTTAGGGGATTCATAAAGATATTTGGAACGGTTACCCATGACATGTGTCTCAATGCATCCAATCAGCACTTTTGCCTTTTCAAAAACGTGAACGTGTGTTCAGCCTCAGAAAATGGCTGATGACTGGATGACACTTGTTTGCTTGAGTGAACAGCACATTTCCATCCTTGAAATGAAGCGCTCAGATCTTCATGGATAGTGTGATACGGTGGGAGAACTGACTTGGGTTTTGCGTTTGTATTCGCAAATGTTTCGGTTGAGCAAGAGTCGCCACCGACTTTTTATTTTATCCTAAGGAAAGATTAAAAAGCACAGCAAAAACCTTTGAGATGTTTTCTTGGGTTCGGGGAGTAGATTATAGAAAGGGAAGGTATTAGCACCCTTTCTATCCATGGTTATCCATGGGCTCTTAGTTACTTGCTTAGATCAACTTGCCTTGATTTTCAATTGTTTGAAATGGTGCTTTCAATTGTTTGAAATGGTGCTTTTTGTGTGGGTTTGAAAATGTTTTTGAAAAGAGGCCAATGTGGTGGCAACCTTTGTAATGACCCATGTTTGGATGTATACAAAGGTGTATGTCTTTTGAAAAGTTTTCAATGTTTTTGAAAGTTTGTTTTGAAAGTGTGTTGTGAGGTGTGTTTTGAAAAATAGGCAAGTGTTTTTGCAAGTTTTGATCAAGTAACTAAGAGTTGTCTACCCCTAAATTTACTCAAAGGCTTTTTTCTATGTTTTTAACCCTTTTAACAATTTTGTTCCACCATTGTATTTGGTGGACAATCTTGTGTTAGGATGTGAACGGGACGGGCGCGGGTCATCATTTAGACCATGATTGCAATGGTGCCAAGTGTCTTTGGCAACTTTTTCCTTTAAGGGACTTGATCATTTTTAGGCAACTTTCGAAAGCGTCATCGAGGGACTATGATCATTTGAATTTGTTTTGTTTTGCCAAAAGACACCCAACATGCAACATGGCCCATTATTGAAGGCAACAAGTGGAGTAACCCTAAGGGTGCAAGTGTGATTAGTGTTGTCCATTTTCATGCTTTTTTGTCTTTTGTTTAGGTCAAACTATTTTTGGTTGATTTTTGCATACAAAACCCTAAGTCTATCATGGTATAATTAGAAAGCTTTAAAGTGCGAAATTTAAAGTCCTAAATTATTACAACACAATTATGGGGATATTTAGCAAGAAAAGTTAAATCTAAACTATTACATCCAAATTGAATATACAAATTATTTAATATACAATAAAAATACAATAAATATGCAAGATGCAAAAAATGATTTTTTTTTATATGTATGTAAAAAGTATTTTTCATGTGTCAAATAAACAAAAATAAAGAGGTTAATTTTTTTGGGTATTTTTATGTTTTTAGGGCAAAACCCTAATTTTATAAATAAAAAGGTATTTATTATATATTATATACAATGTTTATTAATTATATACAAAAAATAAATAAAAAGGAAGTATATTGTAAAAAAAGTATTTTTGAGGTTAAATATTAATAAAAATAAAAATGTATTATTTTTGTATTTTTCCCTAAATGTTCTAATAAATATATAAGTATTTATATTATTTACTAAATATATTAAATATGTACAAAAATAAAATATTTATTATTTACAAAAAAAAAAAGTATATTTTTAGAGAATGTTTTCAAAAGATAAAATAAAATAAAATTAGAAAACAAAATGTTTTTGTATTATTTTTAGTATTTTAAATAAAAGGATATATATATGTTATTTATATGTATAAACTCAAATAAAACAAGTAAAATTCAAATAAAAATGCAAAAATGGTTGAAAAAATGTTTTTAATATTTTTTATATTTTGGCAAAAAATAGTAAGTCAGAAACAAAAAGAAAAAATCAAAAATGATAAAAATAAAGCACAATGGGCCAAGGGGGTGTATGTGAAATAAAGTGGTGCAAATAGAAAAAAGAAACAAGCCCAGCCCAAAGAACTTTGTCTTCAACCTCTGGCCAGATTCAAACAAAAAACGCGCGCCTTCTTGTTCATCTCCCTAACTCCTGATTCTTTGATCCTTTGATAAATCTTAAAACATGAAACTTGTAGAGCTTGAAGCCACGATTCTAAACATATAAAAAAGTTAATCTAACTCTCAGAAATGAGAGAGAATTTCTTCTCCCCCAATTCCTGACCTAGTTTTTTTCAGATGTTCAGATTCAAAATACTCTTAGCACACACCATATAAATGAAAAGTAACTATATGGATGGCTTCAGGGCTATGATTAGAACATGTTTTCTTCACAAACTTAAACCTAACTATGCCTGGATAGAGAGATAGAAGTTCAAAAACTTACCTGTTCAGCTTGATTCGTGTATGATAATGGAGGTACTTTCAATGCAATGTGAGGACTTGTATAGCTTGCTTGAGGTCCAGGGATGCTTCTCCTATGCTTAACTTGCTTTGAATCTTGCTGAATCGAGCTACAGAAGTTAACCTGCACAGATGAAAAATGAAAATGGCACACTTGGCTATGGCTGTTACAGTTCCAGTTCAATGCTTGGAATAGTTTGTATGGATGTTATGGAATGTGTTTGCAAAGGTTTCAGCCAAAACGCACGAGTGGAAGTGTTTGTGGAAGTCAAGTTACAGAAGGGACTCTGTTTTTGCAGCAAGGAGGTGTTTCTGTGAATCAGGAGGGATTGAAGGTGGTTGGCTCGTGTTTTAGGTCAGGTTTGATGTTTGGAATGTGTTCACTAAGTTTGCTTAGGCTTGTGTTGACAGGAATGTGAGTTGTTGTTAGTTATGTCAAGTTTCTTCTAATGTAAGCAAAAGTTGTCAAGTTGGTTTACAAGCTTATGCAGGCCCCCTAAACATGCTGCAAAGTTAGTCTTGATCAGTGGGATTAGTTCAATAACTTGTGCCTCAGAGATTTGCATTGTACTTCTTGGATTTGTGTTTGACATAAAGTCATGCTTTACAAGAATGGATAACTTGCTTTTTCCAAATATGGCTTAATTCTTCATGTAATGTCCAAATGCACAAAATAATGCTAGAACACAATGGATTGGCATTTAATTATTGAGTGTAAATGAGATTAGAGGCCTGTAACTAGCTTGTGCAAGCTGATTTCAAAAATGCAAAGTGTATGAACATGTCTTTGGCCATGAATCCAAGTGACTTTTGCCCATATTGCCAAATTCGATTCTCCCTAACCATGAGGGTGTTTGATAAATTCTTGGACAATTTGGAAAGCTTGGAATGTGTACTACAATACATCTTTGTAATGCAAGTTGAAATTCCAAGTGGAAGCATGTGAAAAGTGGTCATGAAGTTAGGCAAAAATCCTGCCTAGAATAGGTCAAAAATTTTCTAAGTTAAGAATGTTTTGCACCCTTGTTCCAAAAATTGTAACTTGAGCTAAAAGCTTCTTTTGAGGAAACTTTGTGAATCAAAGTTGTATATTTTGCAATGGACTACAACTTTCATGTTTTGAGTTTTGTTTGAATCCAAATGCATCTTGATGAAAAATTGGGACAAAGTTAGGAAAAAATTAGGAATTTTCATAACTTAGAAAAATTCTAAGTTATGAAATTTCTTCATTTCAAATCCTAATTTGTGATTTTTGATTTCTTGATGAACAAGTTTCATAATTTGACATGTCTTAATGAAAAATGAATCTTGACACTTGATTTTGACCAAAAAGTCAAAGTTTGACTTTTCAGTATACAGTCAAATTTGGCTTAGTTGACTGGAAATTTCATCTGTCAATCTTGTGCATTTGGGATCTTTTGAACTTGTTGAACATGTCAAGACAAAGCCATTGAGATATTGAGTCCATATGTGAGCTTGGTTTGCCATTGTCTAGGTCAAACAGTCAAAAATTGCCTTTGTGCAGTCAAAACCCTAAAAATGACCATTTTGCCCTTTTGGTGATCTGATCAAATTTCTTGTGGAATTGTGATCCAAACTTGACCAAATGGTTCATATGAGTTCATGATGTTGATGTGGATCAAAAATCATGAGGTTTGACTGTCAATTGACCACAGTTGACTTTTTCCCCAATACAGCTGATTTCTAGGTCAATTGTCCAATTGACTGGGCAAAGATTGGAATCAAGGCTTGAAACTTGGCATGGGTAAACTTGTGAGTCCAATATGAAGCATGAAAGTCATCTTAGGCATTTTAGGTCAAAACATCTTTGTGCAAACTCAAACCCTAATTTGGGTCAACAGTGCAAGGAGAAGTCTTGAGCAGAGCAAAACCCTAACTAGATCTTGAGCTCCAAGGGTCTTATGGTGAGAAAATATTGATGAAATGGGAGGGAAAATTTTGGGGTACAACAAATAGATTCTGATACAATCTGCACTTCTAAAGTTCTAAAGGAAGATTGATCAGTAGTTCATAGAAAAATAAACAAAGTTCTGAAGGTTAAGATATAAAATCAAAACAATTTTATTCTGGACAAAGCTTCATGCTGAGATGTTTCAGAATGAAGTTGAACCTATCTTCAGAAAGTGGTTTTGTAAAAATATCATCCCATTGATGGTCTGTGTTAATAAATTTAAAATTTAAAATCCCTTTCTGAATATAGTCCCTAATAAAATGATGTTTTATTTCTATATGCTTAGCCCTAGAATGTAAAATTGGATTTTTACTTAAGCAAATAGCAGAAGTATTGTCACAGAGGATATGAATGTTACTCTCAAATATCTGGAAGTCCTCAAGTTGACTTTTCATCCAGAGCATTTGTGTGCTGCATCCAGCTGCTGCTATGTATTCAGCTTCTGCTGTTGATAGAGCAATTGTGGATTGTCTTTTGCTGGACCATGAGATCAGATTTTCTCCCAGAAACTGGCAGCTTCCAGAAGTACTTTTACGTTCTACTCTGTCTCCAGCAAAGTCAGCATCACAGTATCCTACTAAGCTGTAATCACTTGATTTTCTATAAAACAAACCCAGATTAGTAGTACTTTTCAGATACTTGAAAATTCGCTTAACTGCTGTTAAGTGAGATTCTCTAGGATCTGATTGGAATCTAGCACAAATGCATACACTGAATAAAATGACAGGCCTTGAAGCCGTCAGATAGAGAAGAGAACCAATCATACCTCTGTAGACCTTCTGTTCTACCTTTTTACTTACCTTTTCTCTTTCCAGAATGCACGTGGGATGCATTGGAATCTTTGATGGCTTACATTCTGAGAGATCAAATTTCTTCAGAAGTTCTATGACATATTTGCTCTGGTGAATGTAAGTTCCTTCTGGGGCTTGATTGATCTGAATGCCAGAAAGAATTCCAGTTCCCCCATTAGGCTCATCTCAAATTCTAATTTCATACACTTAGCGAACTTTCTTCCCAGAGAAGGTTTAGTAGATCCAAAAATGATGTCATCAACATAAATTTGACATACTAAAATGTCATTCTTAACTGTCTTACAGAATAAGGTTGTGTCCACTTTCCCTCTGGTGAATTCCTTTTCTAACAGGAAGTTACTTAGTCTTTCATACCAAGCTCTGGGAGCTTGTTTCAGACCATACAGTGACTTCTTTAGTTTGAAAACATATTCTGGATTTTTGGAAATTTCAAAACCAGGGGGTTGGTGCACATATACCTCTTCTTTTATATAGCCATTTAAGAATGCACTCTTAACATCCATCTGATACAAAGTGATGCCTTTATTTACAACAAAAGAGATTAAGAGTCTGATAGATTCTAACCTGGCGACTGGAGAAAAGGTTTCTGTATAGTCTATCCCCTCTTGCTGACTATAACCTTGTTCTACCAATCGTGCTTTGTTTCTAATGACTTCACCTTGTTCATTTAGTTTGTTTCTGAACACCCATTTTGTTCCAATGACGTTAAATCCTTTTGGTTTGGGAACTAGATCCCATACGTCATTTCTTGTGAATTGATTCAGCTCCTCTTGCATTGCTAGAATCCAGTCATTGTCCAGAAGTGCTTCATCAATTGATGATGGTTCAATTAGAGAAAAAAGTCCCATGAGGGATTCTTCAGAGTTTCTGAAGTTGGCTCTTGTTCTGATTGGATCTTCCTTTCTTCCTAAGATTGTTTCTTCTGGGTGATCCATGTTGCTTCTGGATGGTCTTTTCTGAAGTTGATCAATAGAAGGTGTTGGATTGCTTGCAGTGCCTCTTTCTGATGTTGAGGGAGTGTCTCTGTTAAGAGCTTCTGATGACTTGTCTTCAGTACCTGTGAATTCAACTTCCATACCTGCAAATACTTCATTCTGCTTTGACTTTTGAGAGTCAAGCTTATCATCAAAACGAACACTGATTGATTCTTCCACAATCTGTGTTTCTGTATTGTATACTCTGTACCCTCTTGAGTGTTCAGAGTATCCTAACATAATACACTTTTGTGCTTTAGAGTCAAACTTGTTCAAATAATTTTTTGTATTCAGAATAAAATAAGTACATCCAAATGGATGAAAATATGAAATGTTGGGATTTCTGTTCTTCCACAATTCATATGGAGTCTTTTCCAGAATAGGTCTTATGGAGATTCTATTCTGAATGTAACACGTTGTGTTTATTGCCTCTTCCCAGAAGATCTTAGCAACGTTAGTCTCGTTGATCATGGTTCTGGCCATTTCTTGCAATGTTCTGTTCTTTCGTTCTACAACTCCATTTTGCTGGGGAGTTCTAGGACAAGAGAAATCATGAAGAATGCCTTTGTCATTAAAGAATGACTCAAAATCTTTGTTTTCAAACTCTCCACCATGATCACTTCTGACTTTGACGATTCTAAGATCCTTTTCATTCTGAACTTGGTTGCAGAAGGTGACAAACACAGAGTGTGACTCGTCCTTGTGTCTTAAGAACTTTACCCATGTCCATCTGCTATAGTCATCTATGATTACTAACCCATACTTCTTGCCACTGACTGAAGCAGTTTTAACTGATCCAAATAAGTCAATGTGCAGAAGTTCTAATGGCTTAGAGGTGGAAACAACGTTTTTAGATTTGAAAGCTGGTTTTGCAAACTTGCCTTTCTGACATGCTTCATACAGAGCATCTGAATTAAACTTCAGGTTAGGAAGTCCTCTGACCAAATTGAGTTTGTTAATCTGAGATATTCTTCTCATACTAATATGTCCCAATCTTCTGTGCCAGATCCATTGCTCGTTGTTAACAGACAGAAGACACTTTACATTCTGACTTTTCAGTTCAGAAAGTTTTATTTTATAAATGTTGTTTCTCCTCTTTCCATTAAATAGGATAGTCCCATCTTTCTGACTAACAGCTTTGCATGAATTTTGATTAAAGATTATATCATAACCGTTATCATTTAATTGACTTATGGATAACAGATTATGCATTAATCCATCTACTAATAAAACATTACTTATAGAGGAAAGATTTCCATTACCTACTGTTCCAGAGCCAATGATCTTTCCCCTCTGATTGCCTCCAAAACCTATGTGGCCTCCAGGTTTAAGTTCCAGGCTTTGGAACATATGCCTTCTTCCCGTCATGTGTCGTGAGCAGCCAGAGTCCAGGTACCATGACTGGTGTTTCTGCTTTGCTGCTAAAGATATCTGCGACATGTATTATTTTATCCTTAGGTACCCATATTTTCTTGGGTCCTGATTTGTTAGTTTTACCAAAACTCTGGTTGACTTTTGGTTTGACAAAATAATTACTACTTGTATATTTGATGTCATGTGTGTTCCCATATACAAAGTGTGAATTAAGTGGAGTACGTTTTATAACTAAATCCATGGCATTTTTCGGTGTAGGTACCTTACCTTGGTATCCTATTCCTTTTCTGCCATTTCTGCTAACTCCATAGATCATTGAAGCCATTTTGCTTCTATCTATGTTTTTAGCCAGAAACTTCTGAAAGCTGTGATCATACTCCTTGATGATCTCATCAGCACTGCTGGGAGTTTCAGGGATTGTTTCCTTCTGAGAGTTTTGCAATAGATTTTCTAATTTTGAAATTTTATCTTTTAACTCAGAATTCTCCAATTTGAGACTCTCAGTCTTATCAGAGTCAGAAGCAAGGTTTCTGAATTTGACTCTGATCTGCTGATATCTTTCCAGAATTTCATTAAGGCTTTCAACTAGTTCAGCCTTAGTAAAGTTTATAGCAAAGTCAGGAAATACCTCTTTTGTATCTGATTCAGAGTCTGACTCAGAAGCTTCACTGTCTTCTGTTATGTTTGCCATGAGAGCTATATTTGCTCTTTCATCATCTGATTCTGAGTCAGCTTCAGATGTGTTAGAATCATCCCATGTAGCCATGAGACTTTTCTTCTTTTCCTTGTCAAACCTCTTTTTGGGATTTTCCTTTTGAAGCTTTGGGCAATCACTTTTGTAGTATCCTTGCTCGTTACATTCATATCAGATGATGTCTTTGTTGTTTGGCTTTCGGCTTCCTAAAGAGCCTTCATATCTTGTGTCCAGAGGAGGATTCTGACCTTCTGTATCTGGAGAAGGATTCAATCTGATTCTCTGATCTTCTGGGATTCCTGAACTTCCTTTGCCTCTGCTTCCATAATTGGTTCACCCTTCTGGAGAGGAGAGACAGTTCATCTTCTTCTGATGAGGACCCATTAGAGGTTTCTTCTACAGCCTGCAAAACCTTGGAGTCAGATTTTCTGTTAGATTTTAAAGCTAATGGCTTACCTTACTTTTGAGGTTCATCTGCTTCTAGCTCTATCTCGTGACTTCTGAGGGAGCTGACAAGTTCTTCCAGAGAGATTTTGTTGAGATCCTTGGCTAGCTTAAGCCCTGTGACCATTGGCCTCCACTATTTTGGCAAGCTTCTGATGATCTTCTTAACATGATCAGCAGTAGAATACCCTTTGTCAAGAACTTTGAGACCAGCAACCAGAATTTGAAATCTTGAGAACATCGTTTCTATTGATTCACTTTCTTCCATCTTGAATGCCTCGTACTTCTGAATGAGCGCAAGAGCTTTGGTTTCTTTGACTTGAATGTTGCCTTCATGCATCATTCTCAGAGAGTCAAACATGTTCTTTGCAGTGTATCTGTTTGATATCTTTTCATATTCAGAATAAGAGATGGCGCTGAGAAGAATTGTTCTGGCCTTGGGATGATTTCTGAAATCACGCTTTTGCTGATCAGACATTGCTTTCCTGTCAATCTTCTGACCACTTCCATCCACTGGGTGCATGTATCCATCAGTCACCATGTCCCACAGATCAGCATCATGTGCCAGAAAGAAGCTTTCAATTTTGTCTTTCCAGTAGTCAAAGTTCTCTCCATCAAAGACTGGAGGTTTGCCACTGAATCTGTCTCTTTCTTCATTGTTGTCATTGCTGATGTTTTGATGTGGTCCTGCCATAGTGGTTTTCTGATGTTGGATCTTGTACTGACACGGTTAAGTGTTATAAGCTCAGAACCAGGCGCTCTGATGCCAATTGAAGATGTGAAAAACACAAGAAGGGGGGTTGAATTGTAAAACTTTAAATCAAATGCAGACAACACTGTATTTTTATCCTGGTTCGTTTGATCTCAAACTACTCCAGTCCATCCGTCAAGGTGATTTCGCCTCTCTCCAACGAGGTCTTAATCCACTATAATCAACTGATTACACAACTACTTTAACAACTGTTAAAGCCTTCTTGAGTCTAACCACAGACCGATTTATCTCAAGGAAATTTCTCTTACAGATAATTGAACAAAAGTGTGTTTGATGTTTTCTAATAAAACTATATATCACAACTGTGATAATACACAATATTAAGCTTAGAATGAAACTGGATTTGCTAGAGCGATAGAGTAAGCGTGGTTGGAAACCTTAGCAAATGTATGAGTGAGATCGTTTACGTAAGCGTGTATATGCGTGAAGATTATTAGCCTTTTCTTTTCTCACACTGACTTGTTTATATAGCCTAGGAAGAGATACGTTGTTGTCCATAAAGCCATTTCAATGCTAATAACATTCTTTCCTTTTTGAGAAGATCTTGTCTTGGATAAAGCCGTTGGTAATTAATCTGTCTTGAATGCATAGTAACGCTTCAGAGTGTTCTGCTAATGATAATCAGAGTGTTCTTTCCTTTATGCTGACGCTTCTGAGTGCTGATGACTTGGTTAGGATCTTGATTAGAATCAGAGTATTTTATGCGCAGATTCTGTTCATCAGGCTTCAGCGTATGATATGGTAGCTTCAGCGTGTAGCACATGTTATTTGATCTTCTGATGCTGACATATCTTCTGATGTTGATGTTGATACTGATCTTCTAATGCTGATTCCATCAGAACTTCTGTAAATACACAACATAATTTTAAGTAGCATATATGTCTTATATATAAATCTTACAATTTATTTATTCTTGTATTTTGTTATCATCAAAACTCTAATTGAGGGTTGTAGAATCAAACTATGTTCTAACAGCCAGAGCCTTCTTTACTCCCCAACATGAAGTCCCCAAGGATTCAAATTCCCCTAGCAGAATGAAGATTCTCATTCTCAGTCCCCCGCAGAAGCCATCAGAGCCTTCCTTATTCTCCAGCGGATCAGGGTTTTCCTTTGTTTGATCCCCGGTAGAGATCGCCAGAGTTTTCCCTTTTCCCCATCCGAGTAAGGATTCCCATTATTTAACCCCTAGTGGAAGTCTTCAAAGTTCTCGGGATTCCCCAAGCAGGTTTCTCAAACAACACTTGGCATTATTCTCACAATAGAATGTTTATCATCCTCCAACTCCAAAGACTTAAAGGATCCCTATCCCTGGGAAAGTCGTGAAGGATTCTCACATCCCCACAGAAGTTGTCAAAGATTTTGAATCTCCAGCAGCGGTCAAGGATTTATTTCCCCCGGCAGCAGCCAAGGATTTCATTATCCCCAGCCATCAAGGATTTATTTTCCTCAGCAAGACAGCTAATCAGCTTACATGCGCATACATTACATTCATATATCATAAACATTGATAAGGCATATTTTATTGCATCATACATTTCATGCAACATAACTCTGTGTTTCAGCTAACATTTTACCCTTTTCAGGATAAGATTAAAAGCTATCATTAACGATATTCAAAGATTTTAGATACATTAAAGATACACTCCAGACACGGAAGTCATTCTATTACTCATTCAAGATCTCTTATTCAGATACAGTAAAGATACACTCCAGACACGGAAGTCATTTTATTACTCATTCAAGATCTCTTATTCAGATACAGTAAAGATACACTCCAGACACGGAAGTCATTCTATTACTCATTCAGAATTCAAAGTCAAGATACAGTACGGATACGCTCCAGACACAGATGCCATTTTGTCACTCATTCAGACTTCAACAATCATGATACAGATTAGATACGCTCCAGACACGGAAGCCATTCTACTTCTCATTCAGATTCAACTATCAATTTCAAGTTCAAATACACTCCAGACACAGAAGTCATTCTGTCACTTATTCAGATCCCATTTACAGTTCAGATACACTCCAGACACGGAAGTCATTCTGCTACTCATACAGATCTCAACTTCCGATACAGTCCAGATACGCTCCATACACGGTTGCCACTCTGTCACTTATTCTGACTTTTTCCCCAGCCCAGAGATGCTTCAGACACAGATGCTATTCTGTCGTTTATTCAGATCCAGATACAATACAGATACACTCCAGGTGCGGAGGTCATTCTGTTATTCATTTAAGAATCAAGTTCAGATACAGCTTGGATACGCTCCAGACACGGACGCCATTCCTTTGCTCATTCAGATTCGGTCTCCAGATACAGTTCAGATACGTTCCAGACACGGATACCATTATGATACTCATTCTTATGACTTACAACATACAGTTCAACAAACATTATTGATGGAATCTTTAAGTCCATCTCTGACAAGATTCTGTCACCTTTCCAAATGGCATCTTTAAGCCCATTCCCTCAACTATACTTTGACGAGTGCAAATTTACGGGCACTCTAGTGTCCAATCATCTTTTACCTTCGAGTCACGAACGACAAATCTCGCCAATCTAACTATTCACGTTCAAGAAGATTGAACAGGGGCAGCTTTTGTACCCCAAAATTTTCCCTCTTATTTTATCAAGATTCTCCTCACAAGACTCTTTGGACTCAAGACTAGATTAGGGTTTGCTCAGCTCAAGACATCTCCTTGCATTGATGACCTGGAATTAGGGTTTGAGTTTGCACAAGGATTTTTGGACTTCCAATGCCTCATGTTACTTTCATACTTCATGTTGGACTCCAAAGATTGTTCATACCAAGTTTCAAGCCTTGAATCAAATTTTTGCCCAGTCAATTGGACAGTTGACCTAAAAATCAGCTGTATTGGGGAAAAAGTCAACCATTGCCAATTTACAGTCAAACCTCATAATTTTTTATCCACATAAACATTATAGACTCATATGAACCATTTGATCAAGTTTTTACCACAACTCCTCAAGAAATTTGATCAGATCATCAAAAGGGCAAAATGGTCAAAATTAGGGTTTTGACTGTAGAAGGGCAATTTCTGATTTTTCACCTAGCCAATGGAAAATTGGGTTCAAGCATGGTTTAAAGGACTCAATGGTATCATCTTTTCCTAATCACAAGGTTTAAAAGATCTCAAATGCATTGGATTGACAGATGAATTTCCCAGTCAACTGATCAAAAATCAACTATACACTGAAAAGTCAAACTTTGACTTTTTGGTCAAAATCAAGTGCCAAGGGTCATTTTTCATCAAGATGTGTCAAAACATGAAAACCAAGAAACCTAATTTTGAAATTTAGGGTTTAAGATTGAAAATTTTCATAACTTAGAAATTTTCTAAGTTATGAAAATTTCTCATTTTCCCCCAACTTTTCCAAACTTTTTCACCATGATGAAATTGGATTCAAAGAAAACTTCCAACATGAAAGTTGTAGTCCTCCACAAAATATACAACTTTTATTCACAAAGTTTTCCCAAAATATGCTTGGATCTCAAGTTATGATTTTATGAATAAGGGTCCATGAAACTTTTAACTTAGTGAAATTTTGCCCTGGTTTAGGCAGGATTTTGACCTATCTTCATGGAAACTTTTAACCTAGTTCCAAGTGGAATCTCAAAATTAATTTCAAAGATGGATTGTAGATAATGTTACAAGCTTTCCAAAATGTCCAAGAACTCTCCAAGATCCTTTGTGGTTAGGGAGAATCGAAGAAAAGAAAATGGCCATTTCTCACTTTTATCCATGGCATTTTTCACATTGACACAAGTTGCAAATCAGTTTGGATCATGCTTGTACTTGTTTTACAGGTCTTAATCCTTTCCACACTCCTTAATTTAATGCAAATACATTGGACAAATGCATTGTTCTGAGTTATGGAGCATTGTACAAGGAATTTTTCCAAAAATGGCAAAAAGTTCACATTGCCACTTTGATAAAGCATGCTTTAAGCAATTTTGTTTATCTTGAGCATTAGACCCAATCTCTTGCAGCAAAAAAAGTCCATGAATATCAGGAAAAGTTCACCAACCCTATGCAGACCTTGAGCTAGCTTGTACAACCTTGGTCTTTGTCATCTCAACTTTTGCTTCAAAAGCAAGTAAGCTTGCAAAAAGTCCATAACTTGTGCATCTGTTAAAACCCAAGCCTTGTGATCATTTCAAAGAGGTTCAACACATTATACCAAGCCAGAAACACGAGCTCATAGCATCTCAAACACCCTTAAGCACAAAAATCACAAGTTCTTGCCCAAACAGGGCATCTTCTGCAGAACCACTTCCAAAACATATTCCACTCGTGCGTTTTGCTTGGAACCACTTCAGACACATTCCCTACAATACACTTGAGCTATCCAAGCCATTGTTCAACAACTGTAACCTCATTTTCACACTTCACCATTTTATATTTCTGAGTTTGCAGGTTGAGTTCTACAAGGAGATTCAAGCCATTTCAAAGCAAGCTGAGCATTGGGAAAGGTCAAGGGAACTTCAAGCAAGCTCAAAAGTCCTTCAGGCCTCATTCAAAGTTGCTACATTGCCATATTCGAACTTGACTGAACAAGGTAATTTTCAAAGTTCTATCTCCTTATTTAGGCATCATTAGGCTTAGGTTTGTGAAGCAAAAATGTAGTCTCTAATGTGCTTGAGTTGTACATATGCATAGCTTGTATTTATATTAACTGAGCTAGAAGAATTTGGATGATGAACATGCTGAAAATTTTAGGTTAAAATTTAGGGCCATTAAAATTCTCTGTCCTTTGAGAGTTAGGTCACAAAATGGATATGGTTGGAATCGTGATTGAAAATGCTATAACTTTCATGTTGTAAATTTTTTATTTCAGGCATGCAATAGAGAGAACAAGTTTGAGTTGCAGAAGGCGCGCGCGCGTTCGTTCCAAGGACAGGGACGAAGTGAGAGTGGGCCTGGGCCTGGCTTGTTTGACTATTCACACCACCATCTTACTTTCTGCACCCCATGTGCTTGTTTCTTTTATTTTTTATATTTTCTTGTACAATTTATATTTTCTGACTTTATTTATTTTTTCTAAATATTTAAAATCACAAAAAAATATTCTCTTAATTTTTCACATTTTATTTTATTTTTTTATTATTTTTTTTGGCATAAAAATATTTTATTAAATAATATATACTTTATTTTCTTAAATAAACTTGCAAATAATATAAAATATTATATATTTTTTATTTTTATTATTTATACACTTAAAATAATATTTCCATATAATATTTAATTTTTAACACTTTTGTATATATTTTTTTATTTATTTTCTTGTACATAAATGAAATAAAATAATATTAGAATATATTTTCTATTAAACCAAAATTAGGGTTTTCACCCTTTCCAAAAATAATCATTTTTATTTTCTCTTATTTTTAAGACACAAATAAACTTATTTTTACATACATAAAAATAATACAAAAAAACATTTTGCATATTTATAATTTATTCCATATTTAAATATTTGCTTTGTTTATTTATTTGTACAATAAATTCAATATGGTTGTAATAGTTTTAGGGTTTTATTTTGAGCAATACCCTCTATTCAAACTTGTACCCCCTCCCCATAATATTGTTGTAATAATCTAGATTTACATTACGCAATTTATTGTATTATATGCATGATAGTAAAAACTAGGGTTTGTATGCAAAGACAAAAATCAAAACAAATAGCATGACTTAATGCAAGACAAAAATGCATGAAAAATGACAACACATTGCACACAAGCACCCATAGGGTTTCATCCACTTTGTTTCCTTAAAAATGGCCATGGTATGCATGCTAGGTATCTTGGCAAAACAAAACAAAAATAAAAAGATCATAGTCCCTCGATGACGTTATCTTGGTTGCCTAAACAAAAATGATCTTAAGTCCCTAAAGCTTGCTAAGATACTTGGCACCATTGCTATCATGGTCATACGATGACCCACGCCCGTCCCGTTTAACATCCAAAGACAAGGTTGTTTACCAAATACAATGGTAAAACAACAATGTCAAAGGGTTAAAAATGTGTAGGAAAGACTTTTGAGTAGGTAGACAAGCTCCTAGTTACTTGATCAAATTTGCAAACCATCCTTGCTAATTTCAAAAACACATACATAATTTCAAAACATTTCCCAACAAACTTTCAAACATTGAAACATTTTTCAAAAGACAAACATCTTTGTATACATTCTTCAAACAAGAATCATTACAAAGATTACCAAAACGATGGCCTCTTTTCAAAATACTTTCAAAACCACACAAAGCACCATTTCAAACAATTGAAAAAGCAAAGCAAGTGATCTAAACAAGTAACTAAGAGCCCATGGAAAACCATGGATGAAAAGGGTGCTAGCACCTTCCCTTTTCATAATCTACACCCCGAACCCAAGAAAACATCTCAAAGGTCTTTCCTGTGCTTTTTGACCTTTCCTTTGGATAAAATAAAAAGTCAGTGACGACTCTTGCTAAACCGAAACATTTGCGAATACAAACGCAAAACCTCAAGTCAGTTCTCCCACCGTATCACAGTTACCGGCTCCCACTATTAAAGTCTTTCCACTCCTACAAGGTAGGGATCTATCTTGAAGATTATGGTCGGGGGAATAACAGCCTGATACTCTTATAATCTTTTCACTACTGCGTAATGACATACCTTGGTGGCAGATGTTTTGGGTCAGATATAGGCCCAAAGGCAAAAAATTCCAATAACGACGAGGCCATGTCCATGAACGTGTGTACCAAGACGTTGAGGACTAAACGTACCCGCCACCTTGAGACTCAAACACGACCTTTCCCTCTAATGATTTCCCATCATTAGATAAATTTGATGGTCCCATTGTCAAATATAATCATCCACCATCAGATCACATTAGGAAGGTTTTAACCTCCCACTCTATATAAAGCCTAACACACGTCATTTCGTGGATTCTCTCTTCACACTCTCAAACTACTTTCTCCCTTATTCACTAACTTAGGAGTTGGAGTACTAATCTTGAAAGTCCGCTCCCACTCCCTCATACTAGAAGCTCACTCCATTACATATGAGTTATGGTCCATTCGATCTCCACCTATTTCTTGTTCTTTATAGAACATAAGTAATGAACAAACTGGGAGAATTATGGACCACGAAAGAAAAAGAAAAGTGCAAAATGATTTTAAAGTTAAATATAAAATGATAAATGTGTTAAGCATTAGAAAGAAAAATTATGTTTATAATTGTAGTACTGCCAAATAAGTGTAGGACACTCTTGAAATGATCTAAGAATGTTCTATTGAGATTAAAAGGAAAAGGATGAACACATGGACGGGGCCAATAATTAGAGATATCAAACGAAAATGAAGTAAATATTTAGAGATGGTTCTCAAGTGTTACATTTCTTGGCAATAATTTCAAATATTGCATCTCTAAGAAATATTTTAAATTTAAGGACTGATGTTGAAAACCAAACCCAATATTAAAATTTGGAGATAAAAATTATAATAATAATTTATAAGAAATGTTAAATGAGTCAAAGATTACCAAGAAACTAAAAGAAGAAGAATCAATGAAAATACTCCAAAATGAGATAGAAAATGAGAAGTATGTCACAATAGAAAATTCAAATGCATCTGAAAAATCAAGTGAAGAGGTAAATTTTTGTCTTATGACTAACCATGAATATTATGGTGAAGTAACCACTCTTTCATATAAAATAATGTATGATCTTGATATAAAAGTTAGCAAAAAAAGATGAGTTGGAAAAAATTATTATGACACATAAAAGTCATGTTAAATCTCTAGAATATGAAAATAAAAAAATTATACATGAAATGAATGAACTTAAAAGAAGAATATTAAAAAAATGGTAATTTAAATAGTAAAAATTATGATTCCCTTCAAAGGGAAATAGAAGATTTGTATAAAGCCCTAGGTTAGTTTATCAAAGGAAGATAAAATTTTGATGTGATTATATATAGTAAGAGAGTTATCTATAATAAAATTGGTCTAGATTATGAGCTTAAAATCAATGCTAAGAATTCAATAACTTCTACAATACAAACAAATCCTTCAAATTTAATGGGCTTAAATGTAATTAGTGCAATAAAAATGGTCATAACGCTCTATTATGTTTTGTGGGAAAAAGTCATGAAAGTAAAAAAAAAAATGTTTTCTTACATGAAGATTTAGAGAAAGATGTGTATTTGGAGATTCCAACTGGATTTGATTTTACAAGTGGAATCAACAGTGTGTTTCGATTGAAAATGCATTATCTAGGTTAAAGCAATCACCTTGAGTCTAGTTTGAAAGATTCACAAATTCCATGGTGTGTTTATGCTCTAAGGAAAGTTAAGGAGAACACAATTTCTTCTTCAATCATTCACAATGGAAAACACTAATTATATATCTTGTTTATATTGATGGTATTATTGTTGTAGGTGATGATTTGATTGAGAGATAACTAATCAAAGAAAATTAATTAGTGGTTGAGATGAAAGATCTTAGGAAAATCAAGTATTTCTTGAAAATTGAGGTACACTACTCAAAATAATGCATCTTTATCTCTTAGATATGCAAACCAACAAGTGTTATCATTGATAAAAGTCATATGATTAGCATTAAGGAGGAAAGTGTCAGAGTTGACAAGGTTCAATATTAGAGATTAGTGGAAAAGTTGATTTACTTGACACATACTAGACTAGATTCTCATGGTCATCTAATTTGTGCAGATCTAAGGGAGAGACACTAGCAAGTTGTAGAACATGTTCTATAATATCTTAAATTCAACCCAGGGAAAGAGGTCTTATTTAAAAGAGGTGGAAGTATCACTATAGAGGTTTGCAATAATATTGATTATGCATGTTTAGTGAGTGATACAATATCTACTTTAAGCTATTGTACATTTTTGTGTGAGAAATGTTTGCTTGGAGGAGTAAGAAACAAAGTTTAGTTTCTCAATCAAGCAGTGAAGCAGAATTTAGAGGTATGACACAAGAAATTTATGAAATATTATGAATGAAACAAGTGTTAGAAGATTTGAACATACAGTGTGATGACCCTATGAAGTTGTTTTGCAATAATAAATCAACCATCGATATTTGACTTAATATTGCTCAACACGACGTGACAAAACACATGAGATTAGTCAGTTTTTCATCAAAGAAATATGGATAATTAAGTGATAACTACAACATATTTTTCTTCTGAGTATCGTCTGATAATGTGTTAATGGAGGGTTTTCCACCACAACAATTCAAACATCTTACTCACAAACTTGAAATGATATATATATATATATATATATATATATATATATATATATATATATATATATATATATATATATATATATATATATATATATATATATATATATATATATATATATATATATATTCACCATCCTAAGGGGGTGTTCTAAATATTAAATGCAAATAATAATTTGTAGCATTAGTCTAAGGCCAGTTAAGTAAAGTTTATTAGATTTAATTTTTTCTTTCTATTTAAGTAATATTATTTTCAACATTGTAATTACAGCTTTCAACATATTAAAATCTTATTTTTTACAACATCTTAAGAATCGTGGTAAGGTCAACTCAACCTTATAAAACCGACTTGCAGGGTAAATATTGTTTTCACTTATAAATATATGTCTATGCCATATATTGTCTGATGTGAGACTTTTAACACACTCCTTCACGACTAATACTATTGAACTTGGTGCATGTATATAAATGGTGGGTGACCTCATAACAGAAACCTGATATTTGGTGGTCCAATAAATTTTGATATCATCTTAAGAACTGTGGTTGCGGAAAACTCAATCTTACAAAATCGCCTTGTAAGGTGATAATTTCTTCTACTTAAAAGCATATGTTCATGTCACATATAGTTTGATGTGAGACTCTTAACACATGAGAAATTCCAAACTTGGATTCAAATATGAATAGAATTTTGGATTTATAAGATAGGTGACTCATATACTTGATGTCTTCGGGTTTTGGATAGAGATATGATATCTCTCTCTCTTATGCTTTTGGAGTATTGATTGAATTGTTACTCTCGGCCTCTCCAACAAGTGATATCACACTTGCGGGAAGATTGTTGGATTCAAATATGAGTGTTTAAGGATATTATCACCTATGAATGAGTGGAATGTTAGATTTATAATAGTGGTGACTCATATACTCGGTGCCTTAAGATTTTGGATGGAAATGTGGCACCTCCCTCTCTTTTGGTCCATGAGCATTAAGATTTTGGATGGAAATGTGGCATATCTCTTGTGGAAATGTGGATTCAAATGGAGGAGTTGCATGACAACTAAAAAATCATGTTATTGTTGATTGGGAGACTTGAATGACAATTAGAAGATCAACCACATGAATATATGTGTTTTTCGATCTCGTTGTTGTTGATTGGGAAAGTTGCATGACAACTAGAATATCAACGTTTTTTAAAAGCATCTCTATTGGGAGAACTAATTTTTGAGTGCTCGAGCTATTTTGTGTGGGACCAATTGTCACATTGCATTTAGGACCTGTTTTTTTTTTTTAAATGATTTTTATAGTGTTACATAATTTTGTGTAAAAAAAATTACAAACAAACTTTTCATAAAAGCTTCAATTGAAAATTTGGTTTGAATAGTTGTTCTTAAAATGTTATTTTACGTATTTCATATTTTTATTGAAACTTTTTTTAGATATCAAAATTTCAAAAAAAAATCACTTAATTTTGAAGTTATTTCAAATAGATTTTCATAAAAATCATTTTTGAAATACAACTTTTTAAAAAAATTATAATTTTGACTATATAATTTTGATCTTCAATAATATATATTTATGTTATAAGGTGTCAAAACTAGTATTTCAATTTAGAAAAACCGAATATAAAACAACTTCTAATATTTTGAAAAACGATTTTGAAAAATCTATTTTCAAAAATACAAAAAAAAAATCATTTTCTAAAGCTGAAACAAACAAGTTCTTAAGCAATTCAAACCAATTTTACTCTAATAATAATTTCAATAAGTAATCTACATGTGACTCAATCAATTTATATTTAGTTCCATAAATTATCAAAATTATTATTATTTAATAATAAACAACACACTTACTTCAAGAAATAACTTACACAAAAAATTTAGCAACAAGAACCTACAAATATCTACTCTAATGGTAAAAAATACTAAACTTCAAAACTTAAAACTTAAAGTTTACATATGCATTAAATAACCTCGATTAAAGATGCTCTAAAAAATATTTAATGTTAAATTTTCCCCTCAAAATTGATTATTATCAACACATGGAAAAATAAGGAGTGATATATGAACATTATATTTATAACACCTTAATAAACACCGTAATAGACACCGGAAAAATATTCATATGTACGGTGTAGTTGTCATATTTAAGTGTAAAAATATCATTCAAGTTTGTTATACCCATCTAATTTATTGTAATCAGAATAATTCGAAAAAATGTAATATAAGAGTCATTGTTCATCCAACCTTCATTATGTCATTTGAATTGATTTGTCATTAGAATTTATCAATTCATCATCATTCAATAGACACTAAATAATTTTATTTATATTACTATTATTTAAGAAGTACAACTATATGAAAATGATGGCGTTCAAAATCAAAATCAAATTGTAGGGATGGTGGATACTTTTGCACGTCTTCTGGAAATCATAATTTGGAATATATGATATGTATAATTAATAGAAGTAAACGCCTGGTTTTTATGGCTGCTATTTAGTATATTGACTAGGTCCAAGCCATGCCCATCATTGTTCTTACACATTATCATTCACACAAAAAATACAAAGTTTCAAATCAAGCTATTATTATTATTTTTGGCAGTACTTACTATTTAATCTCACCCATTCATTAAGTCTCAGCTAATTGATGCGACTAGTTACACCTTGTAGCCTTCAAATGGTGTCCACTATATTTAGAGTTTAAAGAAAATTTTATAATAATAGTTTCTTTTTTAAAATTAAAGAAATATATAAAATAAGTTGTAGCATTATCTCATCTAAGAATGTGAAAACTGTTAAATTTTAATTCATAGTGTCGAAAAGATTAGATTTGTTTAAATTTAAATAGATTTGATTTAAGTATAGAATAAATTAGATTTGATTTAGTAACAAAATAAATATTTTGGGCTTTGGGCTTAGGGAGCAAGCTCAGTTATAAATAGAGGGAGTAACCCATATTTTTGTAAGCAAGTCAAGCAAGTCATTCACATTATTTTACAGTTGCAAAGTGAATAAGAAAGTTTTCACAGTTTGTGAGCAGAGAGAAACTCTGCAAAAATTATTTGTCTTGTCTTCTTTGTTTGTCTCATAATTAAATTGTCATTGTGGTAGAAATTCATCATAGACTTTGGTGAGTTTCTAAAATCTGATATCAAGAGCTTTGTTTCGATTCGAGGGAAGTGTCAATCAAGAACGATTGAAGAATTCACGATGACAAATTATGGGAATACAAATTATCCAGCAACTCTACCAATTCTAAAAGTAGACAACTATGAGAATTGGTGTAAACAGATGAAAGTCTTATTCAGGTGTCAATGTCTTTGGGACCTTGTAAAAGAGGGAGTCGAAGTGCTTGAAGAAAATGCTTCAGAAGAAGAAAAGAAGAAACACATAAAAATTGAGAAGCTGAGTTATAAAGCGCTCTTTATAATTCATTAATGTCTGAGTCCAGAAAACTTTGAAAAAGTGAGTGATTTAGAATCTGCAAAAGAAGCTTGAGACGTTCTTGAGAAGTCCTTTGGTGGTGCAGAAAAGGTGAAATAAGTGAGGTTACAAACTCACAAGAGAACACATGAATTGCTTCAGATGGAAGATAGTGAAAGCATATCTGATTTCTTCACTAGAGTTACAAAACTAGTGAATCAAATCAAGGTATGTGGAGAAACATTAACAACAAGAGTTGTTGTTTTGAAGATCTTGAGATCTTTGGCTCCTAAATTCGACCATGTAGTGGTGGCGATAGAAGAGGGGAAAGACTTGTCGAAATTGACAAAGGAAGAGCTTTAAGGGATGCTTGAATCTCATGAACAAAGAATTAACGAAAGAGCTGCAGGCAAATCGAAGAGTGATGTGGCTTTGCAGGTACATTCAACAAAAGAAACCAAAGGCAAAGGGAAATGTTTCGATTGAGGTAGAGGCATATACAACAAATTGAATGGTAGAGGAAACCAGAACGAAGAAAAATTTTCGAATCAAAGAAGACCATACCAAGGAAACCAAAGAGGTGGTGTTGCAAATAGAGAAAAAGATGGTGGTCGAAAACCTAATAAGAGTCACATTCAATGTTACAATAGTCAGAAGTATGGTCACTATTCGAGTGATTGTCCAGAAAAATGAAAGAATCAAGAAAGTGATGCAAAGCTTGCAAAACATGAAGAAGAAGAGATGATGTTGATGATCACAACAAAAGATGAAGATAGATTCAAGGACCAATGGTAATTGGATTTAGGATGTTCATCACAAATGTCTAGAAGAAAAGACTGGTTTGTCAACATAAAGCCCTCAACAAAAAATATGGTAAAATTTGCAAATGAAAATACCCTAGAAGCTGAAGGTATTGGTGATGTTATGATTATGAGGAAAGATGGCAAGAGGTCAGTAATTTCCAATGTGTTATACATACCAGGCATGAAGAGCAATTTGCTCAGTATAGGACAGTTGGTTGAAAAGAATTATAAAGTTTTAATCGAAGATAAGATGATGAGATTCGTTGATGTAAATGGGAGATTAATCTTGAAGGCTCCCATGTCTCAGAATCGAACCTTCAAGATTGAACTAAATGTGATGGAGCACAAGTGCCTTTCGGCTGCAGATAGCAGAGATGAATGGATATGGAATTATAGACTAGGCCATCTCAACTTCAAAGACATCAGAGATTTGAAGAGAAGAAATATGGTTTCAGGGTTTCCAAAAATCGATATTCCAAACGAGGTATGTGAGGAATGTGTGCAGGCGAAGCAACACACGAATAGCTTCAGCAAGGATGCAAGAAGCAGGTCGAAGGCTAGTCTTGAAGTCATATACTCTGATGTATGTGGACCAATCCAGGTGGATTCGATGGGAGGTAACAAATACTTTGTTACATTCATAGATGGTTTCAGTCGAAAGATGTGGACTTACCCGATCAAGAAGAAATGTAAAGTGATCGAAGTATTTGCCAAGTTTAAGTCTATGATTGAAAGACAAAGTGGTCGAAAGCTCAAAGTTTTGAGAACTGATGGTGGTGGAGAATATGTGTTGAAAGATTTCGACAGGTGTTGTACCCCAAAATTTTCCCTTTCATTCATCAAGAATTTTCTCACAAGATCTCCTTGACTCAAGACTACACTAGGGTTTGATCAACTCAAGACACCTCCTTAAGCACTGATGATCAAAATTAGGGTTTGAGTTTGCACAAGGATTTTTGAACTTCCAATGCCCCATATGACTTTCATGGATCATTATGGACCCCCAAGATTACTCATATCAAGTTTCAAGCCTTGGATCACATTTTTGCTCAGTCAATTGAGTAGTTAATCTAAAAATCAGTTGTATTGGGGAAAAAGTCAACTATGGCCAATTCATAGTCAAACTTCATAATTTTTGATCCACATCAACATTTTAGACTCATATGTATCATTTGATCAAGTTTGGACCATAATTTCTCAAGAAATTTGATCAAATCATCAAAAGGGCAAAATGGTCAAAATTAGGGGTTTGACTGGGAAAGGGCAATTTCTGATTTTTGACCTAGAAAATGGTAAATTGGTTTAAGGCATGATCTCAAGAGTCCAATTGCATCATTTTGACCTAATGACATGGTTCAAAACATTGCAAGTCCATTGGATTGACAGATGAATTTTTCAGTCAACTGATCAAAAGTCAACTATATACTGAAAAGTCAACCTTTGACTTTTTGGTCAAATTCAAGTGCCAAAGATCATAATTCATCAAAAAATGTCAAAATATGAAACTTATTCATCAAGAAATCAAAAAGTCAAGATTTCATTTTGAAAAGTCAAAATTTCTAAACTTAGAAATTTTTCTAAGTGTTGGAAATTTCATATTTTTTCACAACTTTGAACAAAATTTTCACCATGATGCAAAGTGATTCAAGAGAAACTTCCAACATTAAAGTTGTAGATCTCCATGAAATCTACAACTTTTCTTCACACAACTTCTTCCAAAAGTGCTTGGATCTCAAGTTATAATTTTATGAACATAAGGTCATGAAACAAAACACTTAGTGAAATTTTGTCCTAATTTGGTCAGGATTTTGACCCAACTTCATGGCACTTTTTCATATAGTTAAAAGGGGAATCTTCAAAATCAATTCAAATATGGGTTGTAGAGTACATTTCAAGCTTTCCAAAATATCCAAGAACTCCTTGAGATCATTCTTGAGTAGGGAGAATCGAAGAGATGAAGTTAGGGTTTTATCACTTTAATTACAAGTCATTTTAGTGATGAACAAAATTCAAATTCAAACCATGCTGCATAAACACTACTTTGTAGGCCTCAAACTTGTTAGAAACTCCATAATTAATGGTTTACACAGCTGTTGGAGGCCTCACTTCAAGCATTCAATGCATGGACATGCTTTATATCCATTTTTGGAAGAAAGGTTACATTGCCATTTTGATAAAGCAACTTTTTGTACAAAACTTGTTCTTGATCCTTGCACTTGTTCTCTTCTGATCAAACCAGTCCTAAAACTCATGAGAAATATTTCAAACACTTAGGATCACCCATCCCATGCTTGTATCTCATCTTGAAACTTGTTTCCATCTTTTCTTCAAAATCAAGTAACCTAGCCAAAAGCTAGAAAATGTTTACTTCTGACTTGCCAATGCATTCAAACACTTTTTTTATACATACACAAACCATTTGACACAAACACGTGAATGCTCAAGCCTTGAAAGAACCTTGAACTCAGAATCACACTTCAAACTTCCATTTTCATACAAACTGACAAAAAACTTGAAACTCATAATCTACTCGTGCGTTTCTTGGCCTTTTGGTTTCTAAAGTTTCTAAACCTCACATAGAATCAATCCCACACCCTATTTTAGAACTGTAACACCATTAACACCATCCTCCATTTTCAAAAACTCAGCTCTGCATATTGACTTCTCCAGACCATTTCAGCCATCCATTGTTCAAGCTAATCATTGCATTAGTTTCCTAGGACCTCAAGGAAGCTAACCTGATCATCACCATCACTTGAAACAAGCTCAAACTCAAAACACGATTTCCAGTTTTGAGGTAAGTTTTCTCAGCTTGAAACTCTTCATACAGGCATCATCAATGATTTATTTGTGAATAAAACATGTAGATATCATTGCCCTGAAGCTAACCATATCCTTAGTTTCCATTAATTTTGCTTAAGCTTAGAGAATTTTGAAACTGAAATTTCTGAGATTTTTAGGGTTCAGATTAGGGCCATTAAAATTCATGCTTATATTTGATCCATAGTTTTAATGCTTTACATTTCTGAAACCGTGAGAAAATTTGCTACAAGTTTCATGTTTACAGTTTTCATTTTTGATGAGAAATGAGCAAGTTACAGTTGGTCTGGCTGGAGGTTGAAGATGAAGTCATTAGGACGCGTTTTGCCTTGTATATTTATTGTTTTGCTTATGTTAACGGATGTATAGCCACCCCAGTGGTAGAAGTGCACGCTTGTAACCTCGGGAACCTGGGTTTGAGTCCCAGTTGTACCCCGCCTTTTCATTTTTTTTCACATTTTGCCTTCTGAAATTTGGATTTTTGGCAGGCGCTGGGCCTCTTTGGGCCTGGCTTATTGTTTTATTTTTTTGCTAACTAACCCCCTACAGGCTGTTTGCGCCCCCTGGCCCAAGTTTATTATTATTTTTTTTTTATTTTTATTTATTTCATTTATATTTTCTTAATTATTTTTCCTAATATTAAAAAATACAAAAATTAGATTTTTATTTTTAACTTAGTTTATTTTATTTTTCTCATAAAAAATATTTTTATTCAACTATACTTTATTTATTTTTATTAACTAGTCTTGTAAATTTAAATTAAAATACTATATTTTTTATTTTATTTTCTCTTACACCAATTTAAATATATTATTTTAATATATAAGAGGCCAAAAATATTTTATGACACCATATATTATTTTCAAGATAAAAAATACCAAAAAAATACTTTTCTTGAAACTTAATTTCCTTTTTTGATCAATTAATAGAATTAGGGTTTTTTTAAAAATATTTTCTTAATAAATTTAAGTTTAATTAATTATTTTCTTTAATCAATTATATTAAGACAAAATCCTTTTTCTCTAAGAAATCCAAACAAATATCCATTTACTTCATATTTTGCATTTTTGTACATTTATTCACTTTTGTACATTGTATCCATTTAGTTCCTTATACATTGATACTCATTCAATATGGTTGTAATAACTAGGTTTACATTTTTGCAATCCCCATTCAATTTATATACCCCCTCCCCACAAGTATTGTAATAGCGTAGTAACTTTAAAATTTCGCAATTTATCGCTTTTATGTATAACATGCTAGTAATTAGGGTTTGTATGGAAAGACTAAAACCAATATTTAGAAAACCCTAATTCAAGACAAAAACAAGCATGCAAATAATACATTTGCACACAAGCACCCCTAGGGTTATTCCACTTGGTTGCCTTATACAAAATGGCCATATTACGCATGTAAGGTATCTTAGCAAAAACAAGCAAATACAAGACCATAGTCCCTCGATGACGCTATCTAAGTTGTCTTTCAAAGTATCTTAGTCCCTAAAAAAGAATGCTAAGATACCTTGTAACATTGCTAATCATGATTATACGATGACCCACGCCCGTCCCTTTAACATCCAAAGATATGATTACTTACCAAATCAATGGTAAGATAACAACGTTAATGGAAAAAGAAAATGAACAAGAAAGACTTTTGAGTAGGTAGAATGCTCCTAATTACTTTATCAATTTCAAACAAACATCCTTGCTATTTTCAAAACAAGCACCTACACTTTTAAAACATCTTACAAACTTGAAAACATTTTCAAAAGATCAAACATCTTTGTATACATTCTTACAAACAAGAATCATTACAAAGATTGCCTAAACAATTGCCTCTTTACAAAATACTTTCAAAAACCACACAAAGCACAATTTCAAACAAAAAGCAAGTGATCTAGAAAGTAACTAAGAGCCCATGGAAAACCATGGATGAAAAGGGTGCTAATACCTTTCCTTTTTATAATCTATCCCCCGAACTCAAGAAATAATCTCAAAGGTCTTTCCTGTGCTTTTTCACCTTTCCTTTTGGATAAAAAAAGTCGGTGGCGACTCTTGCTAACCGCAACATTTGTGATCAAACGCAAAACCCTCAAGTCAGTTCTCCCACCGTATCATAGAACTGGCGACTCTGTTGGGGATTATTTTAAAAGTGGGGTTACCTTAGGGTTAGATCACATTTAATTTCTTTCATTGTTTGACTTGTATGCTTTACATTATGGTTCTTTGTTTGGGTTTGAATCCTCTACCCGGATTTGGGATAACTTATAGGTAAGTAGAAATACATTGTGGAAACTGTGCGGGGTATACCGACATGGTCTAAGCAATAGCTATGTTAGTGCGACATATTTGTGGGTACAGGTAGCCCTTGAGTTAATCAAGGAGAATACGGGGCCGCTGAGTGATGTCATGAAGCACTAATGAACTCTTAGAACCTTTACTTGACCAACTTGGCCATTTAGGATGTAGTGAGATGACCGGCTTTGGTGCAGTCCAAAGTTGGTAGATACTCGATACTACACTCATTGAGGTTTATTTTCTTGGGATATTTTGGTCGCCATTAAAGAGGCTTGTGGTGAAATAACGACCAAGGAAACAAACCAGTGATATTGAGCTCCTTAGAACCCGGTTACTATTATTAGGACAAGTTGAGCCAACTAAAATTCAAGAGGGTACTTGCCTATGAGACTCCATGAAAACCTAAACCTAAGGACTTGTTTGCTTTGTTTGTATATACATACTTGTACATAACATCATGAACATCATAACATCATACTCATTCACTAACCATTTCAAGGATTTTGGGATTTATCTTTGTTCTGTTTTGTAGGATATGGATTCTCTTCGCAGGAAAACTATTCAAGTCAACCTTGTAAAGATCCCTCCACAACTTAAGGAGCTAGCTTCAAGGATTTATGAAAACTCTCCATTCACCGAGAGACATGGTCGCCTACTCAACTTGGTCACCTCCAACACAAATGAGGATATGATGAAGGTGATCTTTCAGTTCTTTGACCCCTTACACCATTGCTTCACATTTCCCGACTATCAACCTGTGCCTACTTTGGAAGAATTATCCCGAATCTTAAGGATTCCCATTCTCAACCAAATACCTTTCAACGGTACAGAAAGAGACCCAAAGGCAGAAGAGATTTCTCAAGCTCTACACTTGCACTCATCTGATGTGACAACTCCTTGGGAAACAAGGAGTGGTGTCAAAGTTTCCTAGCAAAGTTCTTGTTTGAGAAAGCCCAAAACTGTTGGAATTCTTTAGACCTGCAAGCTTTTGAGGAAATTATGGCTCTCCTCATCTATGGGATGGTTTTGTTTCAAATCCTGACCAACTCATAGACGTGAACACCGTCAAAATCTTCATATCCCGCAAACCGGTGCCTACATTGCTAGGGGATATCCTACACTCTTTTCACACTCGCACAATGAGGAAAAGAGGTGTTCTTATGTGTTGCACTCCTCTCTTGGCAAGATGGTTTATTTCGCATCTTCCCCAATCTGTATTGAAGAATGAGCAAGGTTCAAGGTGGTCACAAAGGTTGATGATGCTCAAACATTCAGACATTCATTGGTGTTCCCGATCCATAGAGAATGTTACTATTGTCGACCGTTGTGGAGAATTTCCTAATGTCCCTTTACTTGGAATTAGGGGAGGTATCACTTACAACCCTTGCTTAGCCTTAAGACAGTTTGGTTACGCCCGAAGGGATGGCCCGCACGAGATGCTGATTCAAGGTTTGGTATTTGACTACGAGAACAACGATCAAGGTCTTCGCCAAAGATTTATCCGAGCTTGGAGGATGTTGAACAAGGTAGATGGAAAGACTTTGGGGCATAAAAATTCCATCCCTCTTGAACCTTACCTCAAATGGGTACGAACTCGTGCTCAGATTCTTATGATGCCTTATCCTTCCATTCTCCCGGTAATTATTGAGCCTGTCATGGAAGGAGATGTTCCATATACTATCATACATCCTGACATGCCCACCTCTCTTGAAGACATACAAAGAGATTGGATACAACTCAAGGGGGAGCGAGATACTTTTGAAGCCCAATTCTACGCAAACGATAAGAAGGTTTTGGAACTCACTAGGCTACTTCATGAGGAGCAGACTCTAAATGCCTACATCGCACCAAAGAGGATGCGTACTACCTTTCTATCTTAGAGTTTTTGTATTTGTTTGTCCCAAGAAGGCATTGATGTACTCAAAGCTTTAATTTATTAATATAACGTGTGTTTCCTTTTTGTCTAAAACAAAATTGAATCTTAAAATACTTGGAATCATTGCATATGCATTTACCCATTCATCATAACATAAGCAGGTTTCTTGCAACAAGTCTCCTCATCTCTCTACTATTTATTTCAGTAAGATGGATCTCGAGCAAATGGTGAAGGACCTCCAAGCTCAGAATGCACAGTTTCAACAGTTGTTCTTAACTCTGGCCAAAGGACAAGAAGAGTTGAAGACCTTGCTGGTCGAGGAGAAGAAAAAGAAGACGAAGAAAATAACCGGAATTCTGAACATGGGAAGAAGATTCCAAGGGAAAAAAAGAAGGGCCTTAGACTTTGCAATGACATCCGGTGAGAAAGACAATCAAGACGGGAAAGGAAAGGAAATAGTTGTTCAGTCTAATTCAGAAGAGGAATGGGAAGAAGAAGACTATTCTGAAGAACAATACTCTCCAGCCGACAACAAGTATAAGCATCTAGAAGAACGGTTGAGTGCAATGGAAATCCAAAAAGTGCATGGCTTGGACTTTGAGGAGTTGGGGTTAGTATCATGGATTGTCATTCCTCCAAAATTCAAAGCACCCGTGTTCGCCAAATATGACGGAGTCTCATGCCCCAAAATGCATCTCCGGTCCTATGTAAGGAAGATCCAACCCCATACCGCTGATAAGGATTTATGGGTACACTTCTTCCAAGACAGTCCATCTGGAACTCAACTTGATTGGTTTTATCAGTTATAAAGAGCCAATGTTCATAACTGGGAGGATCTTGCTGCAACCTTTTACAAACAATACCAATACAATGCTGATCTTGCACCCACCCGTACTCAACTCCAGAGTATGGCCATGGTTTCAAGTGAAGGCTTCAAGGACTGTGCGCAAAAATGGAGAGACTTGGCCGGAAGAGTTCAACCTCCCCTATCTGAAAGAGAGTTGGTAGACATGTTTTTGGGCACCTTGTCTGGTCCCTTCTTCAATCATTTAATTGGGAATTCATCGGCAGGTTTTACTGAATTGATATTGACTGGAGAAAGGGTAGAAGCCAGGATAAAGAATGGAAAGATTCAAAAAGATACATCGTCCGCTGTTGTAAGGAACCCATTCATCGGAAAGAAAGAAGTGGTTGTTGTATATCCTCAGAGAAATCAAGATAGGGCCGAACACCGTCCAATGGTGGGGGCTGTTATGATTCCTAAACATGCGCCTGATTAGCAAAGAAACAACCAACCAAGAATGGAAAGACCAGTCATACAGTTCACTAGAATTAACATGACCCTATCTCAAGTATTTCCACATCTGTTAAGATCCAACCTAGTGACTTTAAAAGAAGCTCCAAAGAACCATAACACAACCTCTCCTCACTATCATCCCAATACCCGCTGTGCATACCATTCTGAGAGTCCCGGCCATGACACTAACAAATGTTGGGCTCTAAAGAACAAAGTACAAGACCTCCTTGAAGCCAAAGAGATTGAATTTGATGCGCCATAAAATTCAAATTTCATTTCTGCCCCTATGCCCAAACACGGCCATAATACCAACGCCATCGAGGAAGATATGTTTGTTACTTCAGTTGATGAACTTATGACCCCACTCCTGATTATCAAAAAGAAATTATTGAATGTTAGTGTTTTCCCAGGCTGTGATGAAAGATGTCATTTTTGTTTGTCCTCACCAACCAGCTGTCCTTTGTTGAAAGCAGGCATTCAGTGCCTAATAGATAACAAGGAAATTTTGTTCGAAAAGACTTCTGTTCCAACTGTTTCTTATAATGATGTTTCCATCGTGACCATTTCCGAAAATTCTTCCAGGGTCTCCACCAAAAGACCCATAAGAATTACATCAGTTCCAAAAGTAGCTCCTTTGATAATTATAATTCCTGGAACAGTCTCGTATTCGTCAGACAAAACCGTACCATGGAATTATGAAGGGGATGTCTACTACCACAATATCAAGCAAGATTGGCCAGCTGCCGATGATTCAAGTTCTAAGAAAGTTGACTCTGATATCTGTAATATTACAGGGACTAGCAATATTACCCAAAGCGGAAGGATATTCTCTCCAGAAATTGCTCCCTCAAAAGAAGTTTCTAGACCAGTAATCTTTCATGTTGTTGTTGTCCTCCAAAAGCTGTTCCCAGCCCTATAATCATCTCTGCTAATACTCCAACTGACAAAGCTGATACAACCCCTATTATCACTCCTACTGACATTCCTGCTGCCGAGTTAACTGAAACTCGAGGTAAAAGTATTATGATTGAGCCTGTCCGGACGAAGGCACAATCATTAGCTATCCCTGAGACCTCCCGAAAAGAGACGGAGGAAATTTTAAAGAACATAAAAAGAAGCGACTATAATATAGTTGAGAAACTGGGGAAAACTCCATCCAAAATTTCCATGCTGGCTTTACTACTATGTTCTGAGGCGCATGCAAAGGCCTTGGTAAAATTCCTAAAAATTGCCCATGTACCCCAAGAAACATCTATCGATCACTTCCAAGACTGCGTAGCCAGCTTGACTGCAGATAATGGTTTAGGTTTTTCAGATGCTGATTTAACGCCAAGAGGGAGGAAGCATAATGAGGCATTTCACATCTCAGTTGAATGCAGGGGCACAACCTTGGCTCATGTCTTGGTTGACACCAGTTCGTCTCTGAATGTATTGCCTAAAAAGGCTCTTGATAGGCTTGACTGTCAGGGATTGACATTAAAACCAAGCAACATAGTAGTGAGGGCCTTTAACGGCTCAAAAAGGATGGTTCATGGGGAAGTGGATATCCCCATAAAGGTTGGAACCCAAACATTTGATTCAACTTTTTATGTAATGGATATTCGTCCTTTATATTCCTGCTTGATAGGCTGACCATGGATTCACAATGCTGGCGCTGTTACTTCTACGTTGCACCAAATGCTGAAATATCTGATTTAAGGGAAGATCATCACCGTTCATGGAGAAGAAGAGTATATGGTCAGCCATCTAAATTCCTTCAGATATATGGAACTAGATGGTGAATTTATTGAAACTCCATTCCATCACTTTGAAGAAGTCCCGCAAGATGTGGCAGTGACCAAGGCTATGTCTCAAGTTCCCAAGATCACAAGGCCTCCTCTCAGGATGTCATCTTTGAAAGATGCCAAGGCAGTGATAGAAGAAGGTGGGTACACTATTTGGGGACAACTCCCAGATATCCCATACAAATCTGACAAGTTTGGTCAAGGTTTCACTTCAGGTGCCCAGACGTCTGTATACCGCGCTCGTGCCAGAGGATTACCCTTGAAGATCAGCAACCACCAAGTCAATGCAGTGGAGGAGGATAAAGACAACTATGACCTGGAAGAGTGGATTTTCCCAACTGTCAATGGAGGGCTCAACAATTGGGAGGCCATAGATTTTGTCCCAATCACTTTTATCCCACAGTATTTTGTCTTTGCATTTTGTTTGATCTGTAATATTAAAACAATTCAGACTCTTAAAACCTTGTGTCTTACCCGAGGCACAATGGTCCATTTGTAAGGGTTATTATCTCATTTCCATATGACATCAATGAATCATGGACGTTTTTGCATACAAACTTTGTGCTTATTGTTTTTCCTTTTTACATTTTCATTTTTTTCAAAGATAGTTATACTCTTACACACACTCACACTCACAATGCAGGTCTGCATCCATCCGGGATCCCATGGATAACGGTTATACTATGGCATTTTGTGACTCTGAAAATCTAATCTACCAAGTTGAAGATAAAGGTGAGGAAGATTGTGAAGTACCAGGAGAACTTGCCAGATTACTACAACAAGAAGAGAGAACCATTCAGCCCCACGAGGAACCCGTGGATACAATCAACCTAGGTACCGAAGAAGACAAAAGGGAAGTCAAGGTGGGTGCCAATCTGGAACCTAGTGTCAAAGAGCGTCTGATTCAGTTGCTACACGAGTATGTTGAGGTCTTCACCTGGTCGTATGAAGACATGCCAGGACTTGATGCAGATATTGTGGTACATCGTCTACCTACAAAAGAGGATTATCCACCAGTAAAACAAAAGGTCCGTCTAATGCGACCAGATATGTCAGAAAAGATTAAAGCTGAAGTCATGAAGCAATTTAACGCTGGATTCTTGGCCATAACCTCTTATCCGCAATGGGTTGCCAATGTTGTTCTCGTGCCCAAAAAGGACGGCAAGGTACGAATGTGCATGGACTACAAAGATTTGAATAAGGCAAGCCCTAAAGATGATTTCCCACTTCCCAACATTGATATTCTAGTTGACAGTACAACACAAGACAAAGTGTTTTCCTTCATGGACGATTTCTCAGGTTACAACCAAATCAAAATGGCGTCTGAGGACATGGAGAAAACAACATTTGTCACACAATGGGGCATATTCTGCTACAAGGTTATGCCGTTCGGACTGAAGAATGTTGGGGCAACCTATCAGCGTTCCATGGTCGCTCTATTTCACGACATGATACATTACGAAATAGAGGTCTATGTGGACGAAATGATAGCTAGATCTCAAACAAAAGAAGAGCATATTGATCATTTATAGAAACTGTTTGAGAGACTGAAGAAGTAGAAACTGAGGTTAAACCCAAATAAATGCACGTTTGGAGTAAGGTCTGGTAAGCTCCTAGGCTTTGTCGTCAGCAATAAGGGTATTAAAGTAGATCCTGCCAAGGTGAAAGCGATACAAGAGATGCTTGCTCCTCGTACTGAGAAGGAAGTCAGAGGATTCTTGGGACGTTTGAACTACATTGCCAGATTCATTTCTCACCTGACAGCTACCTGTGAACCAATCTTCAAACTACTAAAGAAAGATCAGATAGTCAAATGGAATGATGAGTGCCAAATTTATTTTGACAAAATCAAAGAATACCTGCAAGAGCCTCCAGTTTTGATGCCACCAGTCGAGGGAAGACCATTGATCATATATCTGACTGTTTTGGAAAATTCAATGGGGTGTGTGTTGGGGCAGCATGACGAGTCTGGCCGAAAAGAGCACGCCATTTATTACCTGAGCAAAAAGTTTACCGATTGTGAAACAAGATATTCACTGCTCGAGAAAACTTACTGCGCTCTGGCATGGGCTGCTCGCCGGCTAATACAGTATATGCTGACCCATACTACCTTGTTGATATCTAAAATGGATCTAATAAAATACATCTTTGAGAAACCTTCTCTCTCTGGGAGAATAGCGAGATGGAAGATGATCCTAACAGAATATGACATACAATATACTACCCAGAAAGCAATAAAGGGTAGTATACTAGCTGATCACCTTGCTCACCAAGCTGTAGAAGACTACCAGTCCATGAAGTTCAAATTTCCAGATGAGGACATCATGATGGTAAACAACTGTGAAGAATTCAGGCCATATGACGGACCTGAACAAGGATCCCGATGAACCCTGGTTTTTGATGGGGCATCTAACGCACTCGACAATGGTATTGGTGTTGTACTCATATCTCCTGAAGGATGTCATACTCCTTTTATAGCAAGACTCTGCTTCAATTGTACAAATAATATGGCGGAATACGAAGCGTGCATATTTGGTCTCAAAGCTGCCATAGACTTGGGGATCAAATCGTTGAATGTATTTGGAGATTCAGCTTTGGTTATCAGCCAAATCAAAGGGGAATGGGACACAAAACACCCTAACCTTATCCCTTACAAAGAACATGTTTTGACATTGCTCCCATAATTTGAGAAGATTACCTTCGAGCATTTCCCGCGAGAAGAAAATCAGCTAGCAGACGCACTAGCCACAATGTCATCTATGTTTAAACTTAAATGGGATACAAGGATCCCAGATCACCATTTAACGAAGGGAAGAACCAACACACTATCACGAGATTAATATTGAAGAAGTAGTGGACCAGCCTTGGTTTCACGAAGTCAAAAGGTATATTGAAACTCAGGAATATCCCGAAGGAGCTTCAGTAAACAATAAGAAGTTCTTAAGCAGATTCTCTGTTAAATTCTTCCTTAGTAATGGCATTCTTTACAAACGCAACCATGACTTTGTGTTACTTCGGTGCGTAGACAAGGTTGAAGCTGAAAGGATCATGGCTGAATTACATGAAGGCACGTTTGGCACCCATTCTAGTGGGCATACGATGGCAAAGAAAATCCTACGGGCGGGCTATTACTGGTCTACCATGGAAGCAGATTGCTATCAACACTCTCGAACTTGCTACAAGTGTCAGATTTATGCTGACAAGGTGCACGTATCCCCGGTTCCTCTGAATGTCTTGACGGCTCCTTGGCCCTTTTCTATGTGGGGGATTGACATGATTGGGGAAATCAAGCCAACAGCATCCAATGGACACCGCTTCATTTTAGTGGCCATTGACTATTTTACAAAGTGGGTGGAGGCAGCTTCTTTCGCTTCCGTTACCAAGAATGTTATTGTCCGGTTCATCAAGAAGAATCTCATCTGTCGTTACGGTATCCTAGAGAGAATCATTACAGACAATGGTATGAACTTGAACAATACTATGATCACCGCCTTGTGCGAGCAATTCAAGATTCATCATCACAATTCTTGCCCTTATCGGCCAAAGATGAATGGTGATGCCGAAGCCGCGAATAAGAACATTAAAAAGATCATACAGAAAATGACAGTCACGTATAAAGACTGGCATGAGATACTACCATTATCTCTCCATGGATATCGTACCACGGCACGCACATCAACCGGGGCAACACCGTACTCTCTGGTTTACAGCATGGAAGTTGTCTTGCCTATTGAGGTCCAGATCCCCTCTCTGGGAATTATGAAGGATGCAGGGCTGAATGAAGAAGATTGGATCCAGACTCGACTTGATCAACTAAACTTGATTGATGAGAAGAGACTTACTGTTGTCTGTCATGGTCAGATGTATCAAAAACGGATGATCAAGGCTTTCAATAAAAAGGTCAGACGCCAAGTGTATCAAGTCGGGGATTTGGTGATCAAAGGTATCATATTACCGCAGGGTGATCCCAGGGGAAAATGGACTCCTATATACGAAGGACCGTTTGTAATAAAAAACATATTCTCTGGTGGAGCAATGATCTTGACCATCATGGATGGTGACGACCCGCCACACCCTGTGAACGCAGACATAGTCAAAAGATACTACGCATAAGAGACCCACTAGGTTGACACACCTAGGAAAAACAAGGGCATCCCGGCGAACCAAAAAGGTTCGAGCAAAAATTTGGGATAAAACAAAAAAAAAACTGTACACCCGGCAAGTTGAAAACCCGAAAGGGCGACTTGGGCAAAAAAGGGTTTCCCGGTGGACTGAAAACCCGAAAGGGCGGTCTAGGCAAAAGTTAGGGAATTAAAGCGTATGACTATGTCCCGTTGGATCACCTTACGGACAACCTTTGGTTTCCACTAACAAAATCAGAGGTTCTGATCAATTCAATCATCTTCGGACAAGGCAACAAATAGACAAGATGCTCAGAGATACGAAGGCTATAGCAGAATGGGAACCCCATGGGGTTATTGCACATAGATATCTTTTCTTTGTATCAAAATTTTCATTTTTTATGACGGCATTCTTTTATTAGAATGTTTGTGTTGTACCCCAAAATTTCCCCTCCCATATTCCTTCAAAGTTTATCAAGAATCATCCTCAGTTGGTTCAAGGCTATTCAAGGGTTGCACAGTCCAAACATCCTCCTAAGCCAGTCAAAATTAGGGTTTTGGTTCTTGCAAGGAATTTGAGGTTTTCAATGGTCCAATCAAGTCCCATGTGCCCATATACATTGCCAAGCATCTACATACTAAGTCTCAAGACTCACAGGATCAAATTGCACAGTCAAAAGCTCCTATTTGATCCACAGTCAACTGCAGGGGCAAAAGGGTCATTTTACAGTCAAAAGTCAGAATTTTTTGTCAACATCTTATTTTGAAGCCACAATCATCATTTTATCAAGTCTTGATCATGATTCCACAAGCATGGCTCAAAAATCATCAAGATGCAAAAGTTTCCATTTTTGGACAATTGAAAAGTCAACTGTAACTTGACCAAGGCATAACTTTATCATGGTTCATCAGAAAAATCCCATCCAATTCTCATTTTGAAGGGGATGGCATTTCCTACAACTCATCTTCACATTCCAAATCCAAGAAATGCTCTCACAAAAAGTTATCGATTTCTACATTATAGGTCAATTTCAAAAGTCAACAAAAATGCACTTTAAGTCAAAGACCATAACTTGAGATTGGTAAATCCAAATGACATGGAACCAAAGGAATTGTTTAGAGGACTTCAAGACCTTTCCAAAATGTCCAAGAACATATTCATATGATCAAAATTGAGCAAGATATGCATTGGAGAAGTTGGGAAATTTTTGGGAATTTGCAAAAGTCAACTTTGCCCAAAACACATCATTTTTGCTAATGGGCCTCAAATTTCCTCTTGAATCTTTGTCCAAGGCCTATGCACGACCCAATGAGATTAAATTGATTTATTTTCTTATTTTTAATTAATTAATTTAATTTTTTATTAATATTAATTCATTTAATTGATTTTAAATGTAGGAAATTCAAAGATATGGTTTTCAAATCTTTTTGTGATGCAAAAAAGGTCAACACATGCTGAAGATTTCGTGTACACATCAAGGAGACAAAATCATCCAATTTTGGCAAGTTTTATCAATCAAAAAGGTTGAAAAAGATTTGATTGAAATCAAATATTGAAATCATAAAGCCATGGATTTTTGGACAAAGTTTTACCCTAATTCCATTCCACTACATATACTAAAGCTAACCCTAATGCTGTGAACGTGCAAGCTACTGCAAAAAGCCATAAACTAATTCCAAAAAATCAAGAACAAAGTCAAAACTGAATTCAACCTTCCAGGCCAATTCAAAGCCTTTTCTTGATTCCAACACCTTGCTGGGACACTCAGGAACGCATTGCAATCAAAATCAAGTGTTAACACCCAAAGAATCCCAAGAACAGTCGTACGGTTTGCCCACTCTTTTCCATAATCGAAACTCAAGTTTTATGCATCATTAACATGTTATGATCATTGCTTTGCATTGCTAACACCATTATGAAGCTAATGGTACAGATTAATTTGATTATGGTGCCCTAAAACGAAAACTGCCATTGGAGAATTCTAGGTTTTTCAAGCTTCAAAATTAGGGCTTTACATCATAAGAAAAATTAGGACTAATAAAGCCTATGGTTGAATTCGTCAAGGCCAGACGAATCAAACCCAACCCTCGCGCCCTATTTATATAGTGTGGATTTCTATTCGCTATTTTTGGCTGTTCCATATTGTGGGGGTTAAAAACCCCCGCTATTTGTTTTGTTTTTTACAGGCAAAAGGAAGAAGATGATTGCGTGTTGATACAGGATTGACTGGTTTGAACGAGACGCGTGCTTTTTGTTTGGATAACATATGAATTGATTTTGCTATATTATAATTACTCATCACTATGTTAACAGATGCAACGCAATGGCCTAGTGGGAGATGATGTGTCTGGTAAGCATTGGGACCTGGGTTCGATTCCCAGGTCCCCCAAAATACTTGTTCTATTTTTTCTAACAAATTCCCATGCAGCGCTTTCTAATGGTTCCACCATACACCTCAACCATCCAAGCGCCAGGTGTTCATAATCAGCAATCCAAGGGTTATGAAGTGTTGACCATCATGTTTCCCAGTCAAAGCCAGCGTAGACTATCCAGAAAGTCAAAGCAGGCTTGATTCTTAATGGGCCAAATTGCTTCTTCAAACCTCCATTGGGTTCATCAACCCCTCTGGTTTTCTTTCTATTTCTTTTTGCTTTCTTTTTATTTCCTTTTTATAATTATTAATTATTATTATTTAACTAACAAATAGCTATTTTAATAATTAATTCAGAAAACAAATATTTATAATATTTATTATTATGTATTAATTTCATTATTAATTTATTTTGTAAATAAAATACTAACAAATTAATTAGTTTAATTAGTTAATTTTAATCTTTTTTCACAATAAATAAAATAGGTTAGAACTAGGGTTTTTCTTGACTTTCAATTTCTTTTATTTTATTTTCATTAAAATATAAAAAAAAAACACAAAAACATTTTTTTCTTTAATTAAATAATTAATTAGTTTAGGTTTAATATTTAATTAATTGCAAAAAGGGACTAAAAATTTCTTTATTTCTCAAAAGGGTCAAAAACCCTAGGACGTCCTGATTTAATTTCTTTTGCACTTTAATTCTTATTTTGATTATATTTATGTAACTGTTTCCAAGGATGTAATAGTTAATTAGGATTTTACCGCTTTATTTACTTTCCGCATTTATTTTAAAACGGGTTTTTATTTTTGGCAATGTATAGACCCGCGCCTTGTAATAACGTAGATTTACCTTTCCGTATTTTATTTTCCGCACTCTTAACTGTTAAAATGCATGAAAGATTTGTGTGAAAATTAAAAATAACTCGTAGATCACCATGATACATGTACAAGATAATATAACATGAAAACAACACACATGCACATGCCACTCCTAGGGTACGCCTCACTGGTTGCCTCGAACGTGGTCGTCAAGTATAGGGTGTTTTAGAGGCCGCCCTCCTGTCTAAGATCCAGTTGCCTCAAAACGGTTTCCTCGGATAAAAAGGATCTAGGACATTAGGGTTACCGCTAAGGCGTCCTACTATTGCTTTGGTGACCACACATGTCCCTTAATCGAATTGACCCGAATACCTCCAACGACGGTGCTACCTACCTCTCAATGGTGGGATAACACTATCTAAAGGACTCTTACACAGCCTAATTCCTTAGAGTAGGTAGATTTCTCATGGGTACTTGCTCTCTCAAAACAAACAAAACAACTTTTCGCACTCGCACTTTCAAAAGGTTTTCAAACAAATACCTCATACACTCTTGAGGACTGATACAAGAGTTACCTAGAAGTTTTTCAAACTAAACTTTTTCAAACCCACACACACTTGAAAAGCAAACAAAATTTGAAAACATAGAGTGAGCAAGTACCTAAGAGCCCGTGGATAACCACAAATAGAAAGGGTGCTAACACCTTCCCTTTCTATAAATCTACCTCCCGAACCGAGAAATATCTCGAATAAGGAATTTTGCTGTGCTTTTGTCCTTTCCATGTTGGAGAACATAAAAGACGGTGGCGACTCTTGCTTACCGCGACATTTCACGAACCAGCTTTAAAACTGACAGTTCTATTTCCACCGATCACAGAACTGGCGACTCTGCTGGGGATTATTATAAGTGAGGTGTACCTTAGGATTAGATCATTCTATGTTTTCAATTGCATGCTTTGTATGATTTATATTTGTGGGCTTGTATCGGAGTTTCATAGATCCTAACCCGGATCTAGGGAATACCCTTTAGGTAGCATAAGCTGTGAGGGACCTGTCCGGCGTAGACCGACACGGGTGAAGCAGTGGCTACATTGGTGTGACACCTTGGTCTGTACCGATATCCCTTGTGTTGCAACGAGGAGAATATGGGTCTTCTGAGGAGTCATTAAGCACCAACCGACCTTAGAACCCTAAATTGACCCAACTTGGCCATAGAACAGTAGCAGTATGCTACACTCATTGAGGCTAAACTCTCGCGATGGTTCCGGCCGCAAGAAAAGATTGCGATGCTGGAGTTATGACCGATTGAGGGTAGTCAGTGATATTGAGATCCTCTAGAACCCGGTTACTATTTTCTAGGACATGTCTTAACCAACGAAACTGAAAGAGGGTAGTACCCAAACTTCATGCTGGCCTAAACTCTAAGGGTTCTCTGTGTGACTTATGTGCCTTCAAACTTGACTACTTGCATGCTTGTTATCTGACACATGGGTTTCTTGCAGGGTTTGTTTACAGTCCTTAATCTGGGCTCATAACAGGGTTTACTTACATCACTCCACGCATAGCATAACATCATACCATCATACCATTGCATACATCCTACATAAGGACTAACCCATTTCAAGGATCTCAAGGGCTTGTGATGCATGTCATGATGAACCAATAGCAAGGGGCAAAGGGGATTTATTTTCCTCTAGCCAGGTTGATGACTTGAGTCAGGGGCTATAACCCACTCGATATGGTGAGCCTTGACTCTTGAAGAAGGACTCTCAACAACACGAAGTTCCTTCAATCAAGCTACGAAATTCAGATTCTAACAATTTTCTTGTTTACCCCGCGAGATCCTTGAAAACATTGCATGCATACATACATACCATTGCATAACAGGTACCCTTTTGACAGGTCACTTACCTTCTTTGCTGTTTATTTCAGCAATCATCATGAATCCTGAATCATCCAATGAACAAGCTATCAAGGCCCTCCAGGCCCAGAATGCCCAGTTCCAAGAGATGGTTATGAGCCTAGCCCAGGGTCAACAGGATTTGAAGACTCTGCTTCTGAAAGAGAAGAAGAAGAAGAAGAGGACTGTTCTGTTCAACCCTAGACGCAGATTTGGGAATGGATTACCGAATGAGGCTGAGCTGACTACCTCGTCTGTGGGCAAAGACAGTCCCCAAGAGAGGAGGGTTCCTAGTCCCGTGGTCTCCGACAATGAGACAGATTTCAATGATGAACAGTATCCTCCTGCCGAAGACAGGTACAAACAGCTAGAGGACCGGTTAAGTGCTATGGAGATATAGAAAGTGCCCGGTCTGGATTTTGAAGATCTAGGTTTATCCTCTGGGGTGGTGATCCCTCACAAGTTCAAGGCACCTTCTTTTGCGAAGTACGACGGGGCATCCTGCCCTAAGCTGCATCTCAGATCTTATGTAAGGAAGATCCAACCGTATACTACAGACAAGAATTTATGGATCCATTTCTTCCAGGATAGCCTTTCAGGGGCTCAACTCGAATGGTTCTATCAGCTGGATGGAGCCAGTATTCGAAACTGGGAGGACTTGGCTACTGCATTTTATAAGCAGTATCAGTACAATGCCGACCTCGCTCCTACACGTACCCAACTCCATGGTGTGTCGCTTGGGACGGGTGAAGGTTTTAAGGAGTACGCGCAAAAGTGGAGAGACCTTGCTGGAAGGGTGCAACCACCCCTGACCGACCGGGAGCTTGTGGACTTGTTCTTGGGGACCCTGTCTGGTCCATTCTTCAACCATCTGATTGGGAATTCTTCTGGTGGGTTTACAGATTTGATCTTGACCGGGGAGAGGATTGAAGCTGGTATCAAGGCTGGAAAGATTCAAGAAGCCGCACCTTCTGATGTTCATAAAAAACCTTACCATGGGAAAAAGGAGTCCAATGCTGTGCACGGTAAAAAGAGTCGTCATGATCAACAGGTAGGCGCAACCCAGATCTCCAATCCTATGCCTGCTCAGCAAAGACAGGGGCATCAACGTAAGGAGGTCGCACCCAAAAGGAAGTTCACTAAGATCAACATGACACTGGATCAAGCACTACAGCAAATGTTGAAGGCAGGGCTGATTACCTTAAGGGCTCCTCTTCGGAATCCAAACACTTCCGCTCCCAACTATCATCCCAACGAAAGGTGCGCATACCACTCTGATAGCCTGGGGCATACTACGGACAACTGTTGGAGTTTGAAGAACAAGGTCCAAGACATGATTGATGCCAAGGAAGTCCAGTTTGAAGCACCAGAGACTCCAAACATAATCACTGCTCCTTTGCCAAATCATTGAAGGCTTTTGTTTATTTGAATTTTCGAGTTGTATTTTTCTTTGCTTATACAAACAATTAATGTCATAGCAAACTCTTTTATCCCATTAATGCATTGCATATGTCTGTTCTGAATCAATATATTCGTATTCACTATATTCAAACTGCTTTCATTTTTTGTGATGTTTAACGTTCGATTAATAATTCTAAGTCTCTTGAGGGAGGATGACGAAAACGATACCACGACATTTACAGTATGCTTTTGAACAGACCCCGCTGATGAGGTACATGCATTGTTTCAATTCCTAAACACTGGAGTTATAAGGAAGATAATCCCTCGTCAACCCCTTCGAGCCAAAGAAGTTGGAGTTTTTCTTTTCACAAAAATTAAAACCCTTAATCATAACCTGGGGCAGGGTAGTTTTCTCAGTTGATCCAGGTGCACAATGAATGGCATCAAAGGAGTCCTTCTAAAACAAAAGACAGTGATGGTTCCCTACAATCGTCAATACAGGCAGTCATTACCAAAAAAAAAACTAAAGCCCAATAAGTCAAAACCTATGAAGGAGACTTACAAAACTGGGGCATCCCGCTGACTGTAAATACAAAAAGAAACAGTTCAGGCAAAAGACAGGGATAACAAAAAAAGAGGTCCTACAAGCCCTTAACAACAAAAAATGACTGCCTATTCAAAATAAATTGTCAATATCCGAACCATCACCAGAATATCAGGACAAAGACTCAAACAAGGTCTAATGCATGATCAGCTGAGTTTAGGTTTGAAGAACATCACGAAGAGCGGATGGGTACAAATAAAATTTGAGCCTTTATCCTTTGTTTCTTAAACCGTGAACCAGGCCACGTTACAACCCTTAAAAGTCCTAGCTGAAGCATGGGTTAGTTCGAAAGCATACTGTTACGAAAGGTATCCTGACTCCTTAAGGCTTGCGGTAAAATAACGAGTTGACATCACAGTTTACAAAAAAAATTCACTTATTTTTATGAAAAAAAACTGCATTTTCAAAAAAAAAAAAAAAAAAAAAAATTCAAGACAGACATAAGCTTTGCATTTTTTAAATAACACTGCTTGCATATGACTATTTGTTTGAACAGCAGAGAAATTCGCACGAAGAATATCTAGTGGACAAAAGCACTTCCAACCAAGGGGCACGGCATGATCATGGTCTATCATCTGGGGCAGTTAAGTCAAGATTCGGAGAATCTCTCAAAAGGCCAGCCAGCTTGGGGCAAATCTCCGCCTGAGTCACTTGGGGCACTGGACATGAATTCCAGCAACGAATCTTGCCTACTCAAACATCTTCTGGTAATATGGCAACACAATGCTACTGACAGTGACAACTCCCTACACTCTGAGAGTATGGACATAGTCGGAAAAAATACTATGCATAATCAAAGACCCGCTAGGTTGGCACACCTAGGCAAAAATAAGGGCTTCCCGGCGAACCAAAAGGGTTCGGGCAAAAATAAGGGATGAAATGAAAAAAATCTGTACACCCGACAAGTCGAAAACCTGAAAAGGCGGCTTGGGCAAAAATGGGTATCCCGGTGGACTGAAAACCCGAAAGGGCGGTCCAGGCAAAAAGTTAGGGATCACAGCGTACGACTATGTCTCGTCATCTCGTCACTTGCCTACCTGAAGAAGATTTGTCAAACGACAGGTATCAAGCATCTCATAGGCCTTTTTCTCCCGCAGAAACTGGGGCAATGAATTGTCTAAGCAATACAGCCGCTCTGCTCACTCAGGTACAAGGTAGATTCAGCTGAAGAATCTAAACAAGATATCTCCACTCCCTGCAGAGTAAGACAAGGTTCAGCAATACTCTCCCCCGAGCAGAGTTGGTCTACCATCAGCCCTAAAAAGGCACAATATCCTTAGCAAGTCAGCAACGCTCTCCCCAAGCAGAGTTAGTCTACTGTCAACCTTAAGAAAGTTGGGTATCCCCAGAAGATCTCAATATTCTCCAACAGAGTATACATATATTCCTAAAGGAGCATCCCCGGCAGTCTTAATATAAGATTGTTCCCCGGTGGAATACAAGACACCCCAGTGGAGCCACTTCCCCAGTACAGTCCAAAGTTTCCCCAAGAGAGTTGAATCATCCTCCCCAGTAGATTCTAGAAGCTTATCCCCAGTAGATTCTGGAAGCCTATCCCCTGCAAAGTACATACGTCTCTCCCCGACCATATTCAAAGGTTATTCACCACCAGAGCTTATAACTGGGTTATCCTCAGCTAATTACCACGGAAAGACCGTCCTCGACGAAGTTCTTCCTATCCCCAGCGGAGTTCATCAAATCCCTCAACAGAGCTCATCAACGGTATCCCCAGAAGAGTTATCATCAAAACCTCAGCGAAGCATCTCTTCCCCACAGAGTAATTCCCCGCAGAGTAATCTCTTCGACAAGTTTATTCCCCAACGGAGTCATCTTCTCCTACCGGTTTATTCTTGCAATCATCATCCCCAGCGGAAATGAAGAACTCTGTTCTTCAACATCAGCCCAGGATTCGACAAACTCCTGGCATTCATCAAGGATTTATTTTCCTAGACGAAAACACATTCATAAACATTTCACATTTTATACATCCTGCTTACATACATACGACACTATCTCATTTTTGAACATCATGACATCATGCATTTCATACATCATGACATTGCATACAACTGACGTTTTGCCTTTTCAGGAAAAAGGTCAATCCAAAGATGATTACTATCAACTGTCGCAATCCCAGATTCGATACCTGTATCTAGCCAGGGCATATCTGTGAGAAATTGATTATGGATTCGATACCTGTATCCAGCCAGGGCATGTCTGCATGAAGAATTTAGAGATTCGATACCTGTATCCAGCCAGGGCATATCTGTAGACGACCAGTTCCAGATTCGATACCTGTATCTATCCAGGGCATATCTGTGAGCGATTGATTGTAGATTCGATACCTGTATCTAGCCAGGGCATGTCTACATTAAAGAGATTAAAGAGATAGCTGGGAAATGCTCCAGATATGGATGTTGTTCTTTTGCTTATTCAGATTTTCTCTTCAGAGATAGCTTGGAAATGCTCCAGACATGGATGATATTCTTTTTCTTATTCAAACTTCCTTCTAGAGATAGCTTAGAGATGCTCCGGACACAGATGCTATTCTATTGCTTATTCAGATTCCCTTTCAGAGATAGCTTAGAGATGCTCCCGACGCGGATGATATTCTATTGCTTATTTAGATTTCCTTTCAGATATAGCTGGGAAATGCTCCAGATATGGATGTTGTTCTTTTGCTTATTCAGATCGCCTTTCAGATATAGCTTGGAAATGCTCCAGATATGGATGCTATTCTTTTGCTTATACATAGATAGTGTAGAGATGCTCCAGATCCGGATGCTATTCTTTCGCTTATTCAGATTTTCTCTCGAGTAATAGCTTAGAGATGCTCCGGACCCAGATGTTATTCTATTGCTTATTCAGAGATTCCTTTCAGAGATGGCCTAGAGATGCTCCAGATCCGGATGCTATTCTACTGCTTATTCAGATTTCCGTCTAGAGATAGTTCAGTTGTAACCCAGACACGGCGACATTCTGATACTTATTCAGATTTCCTTTCAAGAGATAGCTTAGAGATGCTCCTGACCCGGACGCTATTCTATTGCTTATTCAGATCCAAACTCCTAAAGATAACTTAGAGATGCTCCCAACCACGGACGCTATTCTATTGTTTATTCCAGAGATAGCTCAGAGATTCTCCTGACCCGGACGCTATTCAATTTCTTATTCAGATTCCAACTTCTAAAGACAACTCAGAGATGCTCCAGGCCCGGATGCTATTCTATTGTTTAGTCCAGATTCATTCAAAAGACAGTCCAGATACGATCCAGATTCGGATGACATTCTATCACTCATTCAGATGCAGTATGGATATACCCCAGACACGGCGGTCATTATACTACTCGTTCAGACGTCAGTAATTAGATATAGACTAGATATGCTCCAGACCCGGAAGCTATTATATTTCTTATTCAGATTCAATTATCCAAATGGCATCTATAAGCCCATTCCCGACAAGGTTCTGTCACATCTCCAGATGGAATATATAAGCCCATCCTCCCATCCATCATATCTCCAAATGGCATCTGTAAGCCCATTCCCGACATCACATTGCTGATACTCTACTATGCGAATGCAAATTTCTGGGCACTCTAGTGTTCAATCATCTTCCACCTTCGGATCACGAAAGGAACGCAAGCCAATCTACATCCTCAGGTCTAAGAAGATTGAACAGGGGCAACTGTTGTACCCCAAAATTTGCCCTCCCATATTCCTTCAAAGTTTATCAAGAATCATCCTCAGTTGGTTCAAGGCTATTCAAGGGTTGCACAGTCCAAACATCCTCCTAAGCCAGTCAAAATTAGGGTTTTGGTTCTTGCAAGGAATTTGAGGTTTTCAATGGTCCAATCAAGTCCCATGTGCCCATATACATTTCCAAGCATCTACATACCAAGTCTCAAGACTCACAGGATCAAATTGCACAGTCAAAAGCTCATTTGATCCACAGTCAACTACAGGGGCAAAAGGGTTATTTTACAGTCAAAAGTCATAATTTTTGGTCAACATCTTATTTTTAAGCCACAATCATCATTTTATCAAGTCTTGATCATGATTCCACAAGCATGACTCAAAAATCATCAAGATGCAAAAGTTTCCATTTTTGGACAGTTGAAAAGTCAACTGTAACTTGACCAAGGCATAACTTTTTCATGGTTCATTAGAAAAATCCCATCCAATGCTCATTTTTAAGGGGATGACATTTCCTACAACTCATCTTCACATTCCAAGTCCAATAAATGCTCTCACAAAAAGTTATCGATTTCTACATTATAGGTCAATTTCAAAAGTCAACAAAAATGCACTTTAAGTCAAAGACCATAACTTGAGATTGGTAAATCCAAATGACATGGGACCAAAGGCATTGGTTAGAGGACTTCAAGACCTTTCCAAAATGTCCAAGAACATGTTCATATGATCAAAATTGAGCAAGATATGCATTGGAGAAGTTGGGAAATTTTTGGGAATTTGCAAAAGTCAACTTTGCCCAAAACACATCATTTTTGCTAATGGGCCTCAAATTTCCTCTTGAATCTTTGTCCAAGGCCTATGCACGACCCAATGAGCTTAAATTGATTTATTTTCTTATTTTTAATTAATTAATTGAATTTTTTATTAATATTAATTCATTTAATTGATTTTAAATGTAGGAAATTCAAAGATATGGTTTTCAAATCTTTTTGTGATGCAAAAGAGGTCAACACATACTGAAGAATTCGTGTACACATCAAGGAGACAAAATCATCCAATTTTGGCAAGTTTTATCAATCAAAAAGGTTGAAAAAGATTTGATTGAAATCAAATATTGAAATCATAAAGCCATGGATTTTTGGACAAAGTTTTACCCTAATTCCATTCCACTACATATACTAAAGCTAACCCTAATGCTGTGAACGTGCAAGCTACTGCAAAAAGCCATAAACTAATTCCAAAAAATCAAGAACAAAGTCAAAACTGAATTCAACCTTCCAGGCCAATTCAAAGCCTTTTCTTGATTCCAACACCTTGCTGGGACACTCAGGAACGCATTGCAATCAAAATCAAGTGTTAACACCCAAAGAATCCCAAGAAGAGTCGTACGGTTTGCCCACTCTTTTCCATAATCGAAACTCAAGTTTTATGCATCATTAACATGTTATGATCATTGCTTTGCATTGTTAACACCATTCTGAAGCTAATGGTACAGATTAATTTGATTATGGTGCCCTGAAACGGAAACTGCCATTGGAGAATTCTAGGTTTTTCAAGCTTCAAAATTAGGGCTTTACAGCATAAGCAAAATTAGGACTAATAAAGCCTATGGTTGAATTCGTCAAGGCCAGACGAATCAAACCCAACCCTTGCGCCCTATTTATATAGCGTGGATTTCTATTCGCTATTTTTGGCTGTTCCATATTGTGGGGTGTTAAAAACCCCCGCTATTTGTTTTGTTTTTTACAGGCAAAAGGAAGAAGATGATTGCGTGTTGATACAGGATTGGCTGGTTTGAACGAGACGCGCGCTTTTTGTTTGGATAACATATGAATTAATTTTGCTATATTATAATTACTCATCATTATGTTAACAGATGCAACGCAATGGCCTAGTGGGAGATGGTGTGTCTGGTAAGCATTGGGACCTGGGTTCGATTCCCAGGTCCCCCAAAATACTTGTTCTATTTTTTCTAACAAATTCCCATGCAGCGCTTTCTAATGGTTCCACCATACACCTCAACCATCCAAGCGCCAGGTGTTCATAATCAGCAATCCAAGGGCTATGAAGTGTTGACCATCATGTTCCCTAGTCAAAGCCAGCGTAGACTATCCAGAAAGTCAAAGCAGGCTTGATTCTTAATGGGCCAAATTGCTTCTTCAAACCTCCATTGGGTCCATCAACTCCCCTGGTTTTCTTTCTATTTCTTTTTGCTTTCTTTTTATTTCCTTTTTATAATTATTAATTATTATTATTTAACTAACAAATAGTTATTTTAATGATTAATTCAGAAAACAAATATTTATAATATTTATTATTATGTATTAATTTCATTATTAATTTATTTTGTAAATAAAATACTAACAAATTAATTAGTTTAATTAGTTAATTTTAATCTTTTTTCACAATAAATAAAATAGGTTAGAACTAGGGTTTTTCTTGACTTTCAATTTCTTTTATTTTATTTTCATTAAAATATAAAAAAAAAACACAAAAACATTTTTTTCTTTAATTAAATAATTAATTAGTTTAGGTTTAATATTTAATTAATTGCAAAAAGGGACTAAAAATTTCTTTATTTCTCAAAAGGGTCAAAAACCCTAAGACGTCCTGATTTAATTTCTTTCGCACTTTAATTCTTATTTTGATTATATTTATGTAACTGTTTCCAAGGATATAATAGTTAATTAGGATTTTACCGCTTTATTTACTTTCCGCATTTATTTTAAAACGGGTTTTTGTTTTTGGCGATGTATAGACCCGCGCCTTGTAATAGCGTAGATTTACCTTTCCGTATTTTATTTTCCGCACTCTTAACTGTTAAAATGCATGAAAGATTTATGTGAAAATTAAAAACAACTCGTAGATCACCATGATACATGTACAAGATGATATAACATGAAAACAACACACATGCACATGCCACTCCTAGGGTACGCCTCACTGGTTGCCTCGAACGTGGTCGTCAAGTATAGTGTGTTTTAGAGGTCGCCCTCCTGTCTAAGATCCAGTTTCCTCGAGACGGTTGCCTCGGATAAAAAGGATCTAGGACATTAGGGTTACCGCTAAGGCGTCCTACTATTGCTTTGGTGACCACACATGTCCCTTAATCGAATTGACCCGAATACCTCCAACGACGGTGCTACCTACCTCTCAATGGTGGGATATCACTATCTAAAGGACTCTTACACAGCCTAATTCCTTAGAGTAGGTAGATTTCTCATGGGTACTTGCTCTCTCAAAACAAACAAAATAACTTTTCACACTCGCACTTTCAAAAGGTTTTCAAACAAATACTTCATACACTCTTGAGGACTGATACAAGAGTTACCTAGAAGTTTTTCAAACTAAACTTTTTCAAACCCACGCACACTTGAAAAGCAAACAATTTTGAAAACATAGAGTGAGCAAGTACCTAAGAGCCCGTGGATAACCACAGATTAAAAGGGTGCTAATACCTTCCCTTTCTATAAATCTACCTCCCGAACCGAGAAACATCTCGAATAAGGAATTTTGCTGTGCTTTTGTCCTTTCCATGTTGGAGAACATAAAAGACGGTGGCGACTCTTGCTTACCGCGACATTTCGCGAACCAGCTTTAAAACTGTCAGTTCTATTTCCACCGATCACAGTTTGTATCATTCTACAAAAATACTTACTCAAAGTCAATACAAAGATATTCCTTTGGAAGTACAAAACTATCTGTTTTTCTTTACTCTTGTGTTTTGTTTACAAAATCGTCCAATGATTTATTTTTGAACATATGCATTTGAACATAATTACTGTTTACAAATAAACAAAATAGAAATACAATCACTGGTGGCTTTAAGAGATAGAGAAATCTCTCTAAGCTACTTCCATGAAAACCCCCGAAGTGTGCAGTTTAATCCCCAGCGAAATAAAGCTTCCAGTTATCAATCCCCAGTAAAAGTCATCCAATTTTTCAGGATTTCCCAATAGGATTTTACAAGCAGTCACGACATTTCCCTTACAACAGAGTTTATTTCTCTAAGTGGAAATCCATCAACACTTCAAAATATGAAGACTTACACTCCATATCCTCAGCAGTAGTCAGGGATTTATTTTCCAAATCCAACAAACAACACAACAGATTATCTCACATACGCACATATTGCATCCATATATCATAAACATTGATAACACAAATGCATTATACCATGCATTTCATACAACATGACTTTGCATTTTAGCTAACATTTTACCCTTTTCAGGATAAGGTTAACAACTACCATTGACATTGTTCAAAGTTTTCAGATACGCTCCAGACACGGATGCCATCCTGAAGCTCATTCAACTCTCAGATACAGTTCAAATACACTCCAGACACGGATGCCATCCTGAAACTCGTTCAACTCTCAAATACAGTTCAGATACGCTCCAGACACGGATGCCATTCTGATACTCATTCAGATTCAACTTTCAGATACAGTTCAGATATGCTCCAGACACAGATGTCATTCTGATACTCATTCAGATTCAGCTTTCAGATACAATTCATATATGCTCCAGACACGGATGCCATTCTGATACTCATTCAGATTCATCTTTCAGATACAGTTCAGAAATGCTCCAGACACAGATGCCATCCTGAAGCTCATTCAACTCTCAGATACGCTCCAAACACGGATGCCCTCCTGAAACTCGTTCAACTCTCAGATACAGTTCAGATTCGCTCCAGACATGGATGTCATTCTGATACTCATTCATATTCAACTTTCAGATAAAGTTCAGATATGCTCCATACATGGATGCCATTCTAATACTCATTTAGATTCAGCTTTCAGATACAGTTCAGATATGCTCCAGACACGGATGCCATTCTGATACTCATTCAGTTTCAGCTTTCAGATACAGTTTAGATATTCTCCAGACACGGATGCCATTCTGATACTCATTCAGATTCAGCTTCTAGATACAGTTCAGATACGCTCTAGACACGGATGCCATTTTGATACTCATTTAGTTTCCCTCTCAGATTCAGTTCAACAATCACTTTTGGATGGAATCTACAAGCCCATCTACAACAAATTTCTATAATCTCTCCAAATGGCATCTTTAAGCCCATTCCCTCTACCATCACATCATCGAGTGCAAATTTATGGGCACTCTAGTGTCCAATCATCTTCCACCTTTGAGTCACGAATGGCAAAACTCGCCAATCTAACTCTTCAGGATTAAGAAGATTGAACAGGGGCAGATTTTGTACCCCAAAATTTTCCCTCTCATTCATCAAGAATTTGCTCACAAGATCTCCTTGACTCAAGACTGCACTAGGGTTTGATCAACTCAAGACACCTCCTTAAGCACTGATGACCAAAATTAGGGTTTGAGTTTGCACAAGGATTTTTGAACTTCCAATGCTCCATATGACTTTAATGGATCATTATGGACCCACAATATTACTCATGTCAAGTTTCAAGCCTTGGATCACACTTTTGCTCAGTCAATTGAGCAGTTGACCTAAAAATCAGATGTATTGGGGGGAAAAGTCAACTATGGCCAATTCACAATCAAACTTCATAATTTTTGATCCACATCAATATTTTAGACTCATATGTATCATTTAATCAAGTTTGGACCATAATTCCTCAAGAAATTTGATCAAATCTCCAAAAGGGCAAAATGGTCAAAATTAGGGTTTTGACTAGGAAAGGGCAATTTCTGATTTTTGACCTAGCAAATGGTCAATTGGTTTAAGGCATGATCTCAAGAATCCAATTTAATCATTTTGACCTAATGACATGGTTCAAAATGTTGCAAGTCCATTGGATTGACAAATGAATTTTTCAGTCAACTGATCAAAAGTCAACTGTATATTGAAAAGTCAAACTTTGACTTTTTGGTCAAATTCAAGTGCCAAAGATCATAATTCATCAAAACATGTGAAAATATGAAACTTATTCATCAAGAAATCAAAAAGTCAAGATTTCATTTTGAAAAGTCAAAATTTCTAAACTTAGAAATTTTTCTAAGTGTTGGAAATTTCATATTTTTTCACAACTTTGAACAAATTTTTCACCATGATGCAAAGTGATTCAAGAGAAACTTCCAACATGAAAATTTTAGATCTCCATGAAATCTAAAACTTTTCTTCACACAACTTCTTCCAAAAGTTCTTGGATCTCAAGTTATAATTTTATGAGCATAGGGTCATGAAACAAAACACTTAGTGAAATTTTGCCCTGATTTGGTCAGGATTTTGACCCAACTTCATGGCACTTTTTCATATAGTTCCAAGGGGAATCTTCAAAAGAAATTCAAAGATGGGTTGTAGATTACATTGCAAGCTTTCCAAAATTTCAAAGAACTCCTTGAGATCATTCTTGAGTAGGGAGAATCGAAAAGATGAAGTTAGGGTTTTATCACTTTAATTACAAGTCATTTTAGTGATGAACAAAATTCAAATTCAAACCATGCTGCATAAACACTACTTTGCAGGCCTCTAAATTTTTAGGAACTCCATAATTAATGGTTTACACAGCTTTTGGAGGCCTCACTTCAAGCATTTAATGCATGGACATGCTTTATATCCATTTTTGGAAGAAAGGTTACATTGCCATTTTGATAAAGCAACTTTTTGTACAAAAATTGTTCTTGAGCCTTGCACTTGTTCTCTTCTGATCAAACCAGTCTTATAAATCATGAGAAATGATTCAAACACTTAAAATCACCCATCCCATGCTTGTACCTCATCTTGAAACTTGTTTCCCTCTTTTCTTTAAAATCAAGTAACCTAGCCAAAAGCTAGAAAACTTGTACTTCTGACTTGCCAATGCATTCAAACACTTTTATTTATACATACACAAACCATTTGACACAAACACACGAATGCTCAATCCTTGAAAGAACCTAGAACTCAGAATCACACTTCACACTTCCATTTTCATACAAACTAACCAAAAACTTGAAACTCATAATCTACTCGTGCGTTTCTTGACCTTTTGGTTTCTAAAGTTTCTAAACCTCACATAGAATCAATCCCACACCCTGTTTTAGAACTGTAACACCATTAACATCATTCTTTATTTTCAAAAACTCAGCTCTGCACATTGACTTCTCCAGACCATTTCAGCCATCCATTGTTCAAGCTAATCATTGCATTAGCTTCCTAGGATCTCAAGGAAGCTAACCTGATCATCACCATCACTTGAGACAAGCTTAAACTTAAAACAAGATTTCCATTTTTGAGGTAAGTTTTCTCAACTTGGAACTCTTCATACAGGCATCATCAATGATTTATTTGTGAACAAAACATGTAGATATAATTTCCCTGAAGCTAACCATGTCCTTAGTTTCCCTAATTTTGCTTGAGCTTAGAGAATTTTGAAACTGAAATTTCTAAGATTTTTAGGGTTCAGATTAGGGCCATTAAAATTCATGCTTATCTTTGATCCATAGTTTTAATGCTTTACATTTCTGAAACTGTGAGAAAATTTGCTACAAGTTTCATGTTTACAGTTTTCATTTTTGATGAGAAATGAGCAAGTTACAGTTGGTCTGGCTGGAGGTTGAAGATGAAGTCATCAGGGCGCGTTTTGCCTTGTATATTTATTGTTTTGCTTATGTTAACGGATGTATAGCCACCCCAGTGATAGAAACGCGCGCCCGTAACCTTTGGGACCTGGGTTCGAGCCCCAGTGGTACCCTTTTCATTTTTTTTCACATTTTGCCTTCTAAATTTGGATTTTTGGCAGGCGCTGGGCCTCTTTGTGCTTGGCTTGTTTTTTTTTTGTTTTTTTGCTAACTAACCACCTACAGGCTGTTTGCGCCCCCTGGCGTAAGTTTATTCATTTTTATTTTTTATTTTTATTTATTTCATTTATATTTTCTTAATTATTTTTCCTAATATTAAAAAAATACAAAAATTAGATTTTTATTTTTAACTTAGTTTATTTTATTTTTCTCATAAAAAATATTTTTATTCAACTATATTTTATTTATTTTTATTAACTAGTCTTGTAAATTTAAATTAAAATACTATGTTTTTTTTATTTCTCTTACACCAATTTAAATATATTATTTTAATATATAAGAGGCCAAAAATATTTTATGACACCATATATTATTTTCAAGATAAAAAATACCAAAAAAAAAATACTTTTCTTGAAACTTAATTTCCTTTTTTGATCAATTAATAGAATTAGAGTTTTATTTAAAATCTTTTCTTAATAAATTTAAGTTTAATTAATTATTTTATTTAATCAATTATATTAAGACAAAATCTCTTTTCTCTAAAAAATCTAACAAATATCCATTTACAACATATTTTGCATTTTTGTACATTTATTCACTTTTGTACATTGTATCCATTTAGTTCCTTATACATTGATACCCATTCAATATGGTTGTAATAGCTAGGTTTACATTTTTGCAATCCCCATTCAATTTGTATAAAATGTTGTAATAGCGTAGTAACTTTAAAATTTCGCAATTTATCGCTTTTATATATAATATGCTAGTAATTAGGGTGTATGGAAAGACTAAAACCAATATTTAGAAAACCCTAATTCAAGACAAAAACAAGCATGAAAACAATATATTTGCATACAAGCACCCCTAGGGTTATTCCACTTGGTTGCCTTATACAAAATGGCCATATTACGCATGTAAAGTATCTTAGCAAAAACAAGCAAATACAAGATCATAGTCCTTCGATGACGCTATCTAAGTTTCCTTTCAAATGATCTTAGTCCCTAAAAAAGAATGTTAAGATACCGTGCAACATTGTTAATCATGGTTATACGATGACCTACGCCTGTCCCGTTAACATCCAAAGATAGGGTTACTTACCAAATCAATGGTAAGATAACAATGTCAAAGGAAAAGGAAAATGAACAAGAAAGACTTTTGAGTAGGTAGAATGCTCCTAATTACTTTCTCAATTTCTAACAAACATCCTTGCTATTTTCAAAACAAGCACCTACACTTTCAAAACATATTACAAACTTGAAAACATTTTCAAAAGATCAAACATCTTTGTATACATTCTTACAAACAAGAATCATTACAAAGATTGCCTAAACAATGACCTATTTACAAAATAATTTCAAAAACCACACAAAGCACAATTTCAAACAAAAAGCAAGTGATCTAGCAAGTAACTAAGAGCCCATGGAAAACCATGGATGAAAAGGGTGCTAATACCTTCCCCTTTCATAATCTACCCCCGAACTCAAGAAATAATCTCAAAGGTCTTTCCTGTGCTTTTTCACCTTTCCTTTTGGATAAAAGAAAAGTCGGTGGTGACTCTTGCTAACCACAACATTTGCGATCAAACGCAAAACCCTCAAGTCAGTTCTCCCACCGTATCACAACAGGCTATGCGAAAAGGAAGGGATTAAGCATGAGCTGGTTCCACCCTATACTCCACAACAAAATGGAATTGCATAAAGGAATAATCGAACCATCATGAATATAGTGAGAAGTATGTTGAAAGGCAAGAACTTACCTAAAGAGTTTTGGGGTGAAGTTATTTCGACTGCAACATACATTTTGAACAGATGTCCTACAAAGAAGCTAGAAGGAATTACTCTAGAAGAATTTTGGTCTGGTGTGAAGCCTAACTTGAGTCATCTGAAGGTATTGGATCTATAGCATATAGACATGTGCCAGATCAGTTGAGAAGAAAACTTGATGACAAGTTAAGTCAAATGATTCTAGTTGGATATCATTTGACAAGAGGCTACAAGTTGTTCGATCCAGTGAAAAAGTAGATTGTGATCAGCAGGGACGTGATCATAGATGAGTTTAAAAAATGGGATTTAACTAAAAATGTCAAGAAAGATTCAGTGGGAATCCTATTCGAAGAACCAGAAACTCAAGTCGAAAGAGAAGTTCGACAAGAGGAACCGGCAGATATACCAAGTACAAGAAAACCTCAAAGAACAAGACGCATGCCTGCAAGATTGTGTGATTACATCAGATGATGTGATAGATGATGAAGGTGAACTGGTACATTATGCTTTCTATGCAGATGTCAAACTTGTTAATGCAGCTGAAGCATTGAAGGATTTGAAGTGGATGAAAGCAATGAACAAAGAAGTGAAGTCTATCGAAGACGACAACACTTGTTCACTTGTCGAATTGCCTCAATGATTGATGTCAAGTGGGTATACAAAGTGAAAACAAACTCGAAAGAGGAATTAACTCGACACAAAGAAAGACTTGTAGATTATTTTTGTTTTTTTTTCCATTAAATTCAAGCACGTGTTAGTCAGATAATTTCAATAATTTTTATTAAAAAATAATTTAGTATTTTTAGTATGTTGTCTACGTGGTTTTAATTTGTATGTATAAATAAATTAGTATTAGTTGTCATTTATAATTCTAATATTTCTTACATATTTTATAGTCTTCATTGCAGAGCAATAAAATATATTCTCTCATTCTTTCTGTCTTCATCATCTTGTGCACTAAAAATTGGTATCTAGAACTCCGATTTGAATCCACAGGGAAACACGGGAAATACGAGTGAAACGGTGAGGTGTTGTGTGATTGATTTCGTGAACAAAATTGTAACAAAATCAAATTTTCTGATTCTGCAGGATTGAGAAACACCGTGTTTGGTGAGATCTAAGTGACTTGCACAAGGTTGAAGATGAATGGAAACGATAGTATGAGCACCAAATTTCCAGTGTTCGATGGCAAGAACTGGAATCGCTGGATGATTCAGATGCGCGTGTTGTTAGATGCTCAAGATGTTCTTGAGCTTGTTACCAAAGGTTACGTTCCGGTTGCAGCAGATGCGACGGAGGAACAAAGAAACGCGCAGAGAGATAAAAGGAAGAAAGATCAGAAGGCGTTATTTTACATCTATCATTGTGTGGATGTGAACGTGTTTGAGAAAATTGTTGATTCAGCGACGGCGAAGGTTGCGTGAGATACACTGATTAGGTGTTACAGTGGTGGCACATTAGTAAAGAAGGTGAAGCTTCAGTCTCTATGAAAGCAGTATGAGAATCTCAACATGAAGGAAAACGAGAAGGTATCTGAGTACATCTCCAGAGTGATTACGCTTACTAATGAGATGAAAACTTGTGGAGAAACCCTTTATGAACAAGTAATCATTGAAAAGATATTGAGGTCTCTTACCCCTCAATTTGATTACATTGTTGTAGCAATTGAATATTCTAAAGATCTAGAGACCCTGAGAATAGAATAGTTGTAAAGCGGTCTAGAGGGGCAAGAGTTGCATCTGACTGAAAGAGCTTCTCAGAGGGAGGTTGAGCAGGCTCTAAAAGCTTCTTTTGTCAAGAAGGACTAGAAGTAGAAAAGACATGGTAGGTCTCAGAAGTCAGAAACCTCCACTTCGGATGAGAAGAAATATCATAAGGGAATGGAGAAGTACGATAAGAAGAAGGTTCAATGTTACTGTTGCAGGCAGTTTGGCCACTTTGCAAAAGATTGTTGGTCAAACAAGGGAATGAAATCAGAAGAAGCAAATATATCCAGAGGAGATTCCAATGATGAACCTGTGTTATTAATGGCTTCTGAGTCTGATGGAAGGTGTTTGGTAGACTGGTGATATATGGACGCTGGTTACTCAAACCACTTGATTGGAAACAAACAATGACTGGTAGATTTTGACTCCAGAAGGAGGACAAAGATCAGATGTATTGATGATAAGTACCTTAATGTAGAAGATATGAGAAATGTCAAAGTTAAAGTGAAGAATGGGAAGACTAATATGATCAAGGATGTCTAGTATGTTCTTGGCATTAAGATCAATCTGATGAGTGTGGGTCAGATCATTAAGAAATATTTCTCAATTGTTATGAAGGACACTCTCTTGAAGTTGTATGATTCCAATCAAAAGCTGATTATGCAGTCTGAGCAGGAAACCAACAAAATATTCTAGGTGAATAAGAAGAAAGCTGAAACAGAGTGCCTTAGTGCAGAAGGCGCTAAAGGTGATAGTAAGTTGTGGCACAAGAGGTTGGGGCATCTGAAATATATAAGTTTAGGGCATCTGAGTTCTAAGAAGCTCGTGCGTGGCATTTCGAAAATTGTAAAGCCTGAGAAGTCATGTGAGGTATGCCTGAAAGGCAAGCAATCCAGACTGTCATTTGTGTCATAACTAGCCCCAAGAGATAAGCATGCTTTGGGAGTAGTACATTCTGACGTTTGTGGACCATTTCCAGAACCTTGACTAGGAGGAAACAAGTATTTTGCATCTTTTGTGGATGATTTCATAAGAATGACGTGGTTAGCAATCATTAAGTTTAAGCATGAGGTGTTTACCGAGTTCCAGAAATTCAAGGTGAAGGCTGAGAAACAAAGTGGTCAGAAGTTGAAAATTCTTGGAACGGATGGTGAAGGTGAGTATAACTCTACAAAATTCCAGAAGTTCTATGAGGAGAATGGAATTGAGCATGAGGTTGTTGCTCCTTATACTCCTATACATAATGGTCTTGTTGAAAGAAGAAATTGTACTTTTGATTGATATGACGAGAAGCATGTTGATGGAGAAGAAGCTTCCTCACTCCTTATGGGGAGAAGTTGTTGCCACCGCAACATATGTGCTCAACATATGACCAACTAAGAAGTTGAAGGAAATTGTTCCTTTGGAGAAATGGACCGGTGATAAGTAAAGTGTGAGTCATCTCAAAGTTTTTGGTTCTATTTTCTATTAACATACTCCAGATGCCAAGAGGAAGAAGTTGGATGATAGAAGTAAAGTGATGTTATTGGTTAGGTACCACAGTACAAGTAAGTAGAAGCTTTATTATCCAAAAACTAATAAAGTTGAAGTCAACAAAGACGTTGTTGTAAAAGATTCAGAAGCATGGGATTGGATCAATTCTCAATCAAATTCTGGTGTAATGTCAACACTTGAGCTAGATTTTGAAGATGCTTTCGAAGGTTCTGGAGATGAGTCAGAACTTGAAAGTTATGAAGAAGAGCCAGAGTCAGAAAATGATTCTGGAGACTCTGAAGATAAGTCAGAAACTGAAGGTGATTCTGATGGTGAATCTGATTTTGATTCAGATTTTAAGATGATCTAGAATCTGGTGGTGATCATGCTTCTAGAAGGGAAAACTCTGAAGACGTAGGTTCTAAAGGACAAGCTTTTGGAGGTGATCATGTTTCTGAAGGTGGTACTTCTGAACATAGGGTTCTGGACGAGGTCCACAAGCTAACACAGTTCTAGGTTCTGTAGAAGATTCAAAACAAGTTCAGAGGCCACAAAAAATCAAACAAATACCAAGAACTTTTGAAGAGTTTAACATGTTGCAAGACACTGAAGTAGATTTCGAGGGAGAAGTAGATCAGTGTGCCATGTTAGTAAATTCTGAACCAGTGGGTATTGAAGAATATCTCAAGAATAAAGTGTCGTTGAATGCCATGAAAAAAGAACTTGAGACTATAGAGAGAAACAAGACTTGGGAGTTGATTATGCTTCCAAATGAGAAGGAAGCCATAAGCGTCAGATGGGTTTTCAAAGTAAAATTTAAGCCAAATGGATTAATTGGCAATTACAAAGCAAGGCTAGTGGCTAGAGTTTTTCTTCAGAAACCTAGACTAGATTACTTTGAGGTGTTTGCACCTGTAGCTAGACATGAAACAATCAGACTGGTGATTGTTATAACTACAAATAGGGATTGGCCTCTGATGCATCTAGATGTGAAGTATGTATTTTTGAACGGTCCATTACAAGAAGAGGTATACGTGTCACAATCTCTTGGGTTTGTGAAAAAGAATCAGGAAGGGATGGTGTACAAGTTTCATAAAGCCTTGTATGGATTGAAGCAAGTTCCCAGAGCTTGGAACTTGAAGATTGATTCATTTTTCAAGAAGCACGGGTTTCAAATGAATGTTGTATTTTTTTGTCAAGATATTTGGGATCTTGTGTGTGATACGGTGGGAGAACTGACTTGAGGTTTTGCGTTTGTATTCGCACTTGTTCGGTTTAGCAAGAGTCGCCACCGACTTTTTATTTTATCCTAAAGGAAAGGTTAAAAAGCACAGGAAAAACCTTTGAGATGTTTTCGTGGGTTCGGGGGTAGATTATGAAAAGGGAAGGTATTAGCACCCTTTTCGTCCATGGTTATCCATGGGCTCTTAGTTACTTGTTTTAGATCACTTGCCTTGATTTTCAATTGCTTGAAATGGTGTTGTGTGTGTGTTTTGAAAATGTTTTGAAAAAGATGCCTTGTCTAGGCAACCGTTGTAACAATTCTTTACTCAAATGTTTTACAAAGGTGTTTGTCTTTTTGAAAAGATGTTTCAAGGTTTTGAAAGTTTGTTTTGAAAGTTGTGTTGTGGAGTGTACTTTGAAAGTAGGCAAGTGTGTTTTGCAAGTTTGATCAAGTAACTAAGAATTGTCTACCCCTAAATTTACTCAAAGATTTTTCCTATGTTTTAACCCTTTTAACAGTAATGTTCCACCATTGTATTTGGTGGACAATCTTGTGTTAGGATGTTAACGGGACAGGCGCGGGTCATCGTATAGACCATGAATGCAATGGTGCCAAGTGTCTTTGGCAATTTTCCTTTAAGGGACTATGATCATTTTGTTTAGGCAACTTCGAAAGCGTCATCGAGAGACTATGATCATTTGATTTGTTTTGTTTTGCCAAAGAAACTCAACATGCAACATGGCCCATTTTTGAAGGCAACAAGCGGGATTACCCTAGGGGTGCAAGTGTGAATTGTGTATTGATTATCATGCATTTGTCTTTGTATTAGGTTATCTAGCGGTTGATTTTGAATCTTCGCATACAAACCCTAATTACTATACAGTATATAGAAAGCGATAAATTGCGGGAATTTAAAGTCTAAGCTATTACAAATAAGTATCCGGGAATGGGGGTATAAATATTTACAAATGGGGATGAGTCTTGTCAGGATAGTAGTGTCCGAATAATATTTACAACCAAATCGAATCGCATTCTCAATGTAAAATGTAGCAATGTATAAGAATAAAAGCAATGTATCAATAGTATTTGTGAAAGTGTATGTGATTATCTACAAGTGATAAAAATGTTAACCTAATATATTATTAAGTATTTTATTTATCTTTGGTTTTTTTGTTGATTATGTATAAACAAATGTTTTAGTGAAAAGAAAAGAAAAATGTTTTAAGTTTAGAGAGAACTAACATTTATACATTTTAATTAATGCTATATAAACAAAGGTCTTAAAAAGGAAAAGAAAATTGTTTAAATTTAAGAAAATTAATGTTTATATATTTTAAAAATGTAATAAAATAAAAAGAAACAATTAAGAAAATTTTGTATAAAAATGTGTTATTTTTATTTAACAAAAATATTAATTTAGGTCATGTATAAAAAATGGTAAAGTGATAAAAAAAGGTTGATTTGTAAAAAATAAAAAAAAAGGTTTGAATGGGCCTTAAGGAGGCTTTTAGCCCAAAGACTAAAACACACAGATTTGCAAAAAGGGGGGTAGGCGCCAGTTTTCATATGGGCTTAGGCTTTTTGTGGGGGAACCGGCCCAACGTGTTTAACAATTTGTTGTTAGGGTTTTCATTTGTTGTTCAGAATGGGTTTGCAGTGGCTTAGAGCGGCGCTCTCATCTTCTCCTTCTTCGCCTCGTTTACAAACAAAGGCCATTGATGCTCTCCACTTCGCCTCCGGCCACTAGGGTACCACCTCTACTGTTTCCTCCCTAAGATCGTTCAGACAGTGATGAAAAGAGAAGGTATTGATCTCTGCTTTTTTTTTTTTTTTTTTTATGTTTTAGGGTTTTGAAAACTTATCTCTTGCATGTTCTACTTCTTACATGTTATTGACTTTTATGTATTTGTTTGTATTCATGAGGTATATTAATGGACTGAAGTAGAAGGCGGTACCTTTGGAGGGTTTGTTTTTGGGGAAAGGACGGCGGTGGACCGGCGGTATCCTCAGGCGGCCGGAGGCGAGGATGCAATGATAAAGGCTTCCTGGTACTTGTATCTTGCTTTTGTGTTTTATGATGACGCTTTGCCTCTGAAAACGCTTGCCTATTTGCTTCTTTTCCTCTTCTGATCGCTTACCTCTGTGATGCTTGTTGTTGTGTTTCGAACCTCTGAATTGCTTGCTTCAGTTGCCTTTGATTATGATAACTGAGTTTCTGAGATGCTTGCTTTGATGACTGTATGCTTGTTTTCTTGATGATGAACCTTTTAGTTCTGAGAGCTTGGATGTTGTTGCTTTGTTTTGAGTTTGATGATGTTATTGTTTTTGACTCTGAGTTTGTTCCTGGGCTTGCCTTGAGCTTTGATTGCTAACCCTATGATGAACTTATTCTGAGGGTTTAGGATTTGTTTGATTCTTCTGAGTTTGTTTGGATATTTGGTTTGGTTGGGACGGGCTTTGAGGCTTGTACCTGGTTTTCTTTTAGGCTTGATGTTTAAAGGCTTTGTTGTGATATGCTGGCTTTTGAAACTGAGTTTTTAGGCAGGCTGATACAGTTTGGTGGTTTGTTGAAGGCTTATGTTTATGCAGGCCAAGGCTTGAACACAGGTTGGTGTTGGTTTGGAAGTTACAGGCCTGAGCAGTTTGAAACAAGCTTGTGCTTGACAGGCTTGCTGTGTGTTATTTGTTAATTGAAACAGGTTAGCAGGCTTGAATTTTAGGCTTTAACAGTTTGGAATTTTATTTGAGATTTATGCAGGTTAAGGCTTGAAGTTTTTGACACAGTTTGGAGGATTTTGGCTTGTTTGTGTTATGTTTAGGCAGGCATGAGGCTTGAAGTTTTTGACACAGTTGTGAGGTTACAAGCTTTGTGTTATTTCTGTTATGTGGTTCTGCCCCCCTCCTTGCTTGTTCTGATATTCTTTGTTATATATCTCTTTTAAGCCTAAGCCTGCAAACTGTAAGCTTCTACCTCTCTCTCTCTCTCTCTCCACAGATAAAAAGCATTTTTTATTGCTTTAGACTGTACTTGCTTTGAAAAAGTCTTGGCTTGGGAAATGATGAATGTTTGAATATTGCTTGCATATTGGTTTTGCTCTGCATATCTTCTTTTCCAGATTTTCTGCCTTTTGTGTACTTGTTGACAACTTTATTGGATTTTGATATCTTTGACAGTTTGGTTAGTTTGAAACTGTGACTTGGGCAACTTGTTTTTCAGTTTGAACTTTGTAACTTGTTTTGGCATATTCACTTGGTTGTTCAGTTTGCCTCTTTGGTTGACAATTTGGAATTATGCAGCCTTGTATATTTCCATGTAGCTTTGTGCATTTCATACATTTGCAAGCATATTTCCCTTTCCCTCTTTGTGAACCAAGAGTCCTCTTGTGATTTGCAGAGAGGGTGAACAAACTGATTCCGGCCAATCACTTTTAATGATGAGTTTTAAATATCTGTCTGCGAAATACTTTTTAAATTCATCTGCATTTGACTTCTTCCTTTTCTTTTTGCAGGTAAATATCAATTGGGGCAAGAGAAATAGAAGATGAAGACTTTAAACAATTTAGGATAGTTTTATTTTATTTCTAATTATTTTTAATAAACATTATTATAAATACTGTAAACGTATTCAAATAACACTTGTACCAATAATTGAAAATAAATAAAAGTCCTTTTATCAGATAATTCTTTATTCTTCTGCATTTATTTATTTAATTACTTAAATTTCTTGAATTATAATAATTGGAAATTATCCAATAATTTTAACTTAGAAATTATGAATAATTAATAAACGTCCGGCGTTCCGAATAACCAAAAGCATCGCACAAATAAACAAGCAAACGTCCATATGTCCTTTATTTCACTGATTAGACCAAACACTTCAAACTCTCAATCAGAAGCCTCAGCTTCTATCCCAGATGTTTAAACTTTGAGAAACAAACAGGAATTTTAAACAAGCATCAAAACCATGTGACAGTCAATTGAAAAGAACCGTAGAATTGATTCCTTCTGAGAATGCGTGCGCAAACCCTAATTCTTGATTTATTGTCAAAGAAACGTTCGCCTGATCAAACCCTGAGCCAAACTCAACAAATTAACAAAAACCCTAATAATCTGCTTGGACTACTTCAAAAGTCAATGGAAACCCTAATTTTGTGTGACTGATAAGAAAAGTCTGTTTGACCGATTCTTAAACCAATCTGAAAAATCAGGAAAAGCCTGAAGCTGTGATTTCTTGTGAAAAAGAGAGAGGGCAAATTTTGGGGTACAACAGTTGCCCCTGTTCAATCTTCTTGAACCTGAAGAGTTAGATTGGCAGGTTTGCCGTTCACGACTCGAAGGTAAAAGGAGATTGGACACTAGAGTGCCCAAAAAAATTTGCACTTGTTAAAGCGTAGTTTGAGGGAATGGGCTTAAAGATGCCATTTGGTGATGTGACAGGGGGATGGGCTTAGAGATGCCATTTGGAAATTACTGGTTGGAGGATGGGCTTAGAGATGCCATCTAGAAATTGCTGGTTGGAGGATGGGCTTAGAGATGCCATCTGGAAATGTTTGTTGAACTGTATGTCATTGGTGAGTGGGTAAGTATCAGAAAGGTATCCATGTTTTGGAACATCTCTGAACTGGGGGTCTGAATAAGCAATAGATTGACATCCGTGTTTGGACTCGTCCGTAAACTATTTTCAGTAGTTGCATCTGAACAAGCGATAGATTAACATCCGTGTTTGGAGAATCCGTAAACTGTTTTCAGAAGTTGAAGAATCTGAACAAGCGATAGGTTAACATCCGTATCTGGAGAATCCGTAAACTGTTTTCAGAATTTGAAGAATCTGAACAAGCGATAGGTTAACATCCGTGTCTGGAGAACCCGTAAACTGTTTCCAGAAGTCTTGAAGTTGAATAAGCAATAGAGCAGCATCCATGTTGGGAAGCGCCCGTAAACTATTTTCAAAGGTTGAGTCTGAACAAGTGATAGATTAACCTCCGTGTTTGGAGAATCTGTAAACTGTTTTCAGAAGTTGAAGAATCTGAACAAGCGATAGGTTAACATCCGTGTCTGGAGAACCCGTAAACTGTTTTCAGAAGTTGAAGAATCTGAACAAGCGATAGGTTAACATCCGTGTCTGGAGAACCCGTAAACTATTTTCAGAAGTTGAAGAATCTGAACAAGCGATAGGTTAACATCCGTGTCTGGAGAATCCGTAAACTGTTTTCAGAAGTCTTGAAGTTGAATAAGGAATAGAGCAGCATCCGTGTTGGGAAGCGTCCGTAAACTGTTTTCAAAGGTTGAGTCTGAAAAAGCGATAGATTAACCTCCGTGTTTGGAGAATCCGTAAACTGTTTTCAGAAGTTGAAGAATCTGAACAAGCGATAGGTTAACATCCGTGTCTGGAGAACCCGTAAACTGTTTTCAGAAGTTGAAGAATCTGAACAAGCGATAGGTTAACATCCGTGTCTGGAGAACCCGTAAAATGTTTTCAGAAGTTGAAGAATATGAACAAGCGATAGGTTAACATCCGTGTCTGGAGAACCCGTAAACTGTTTTCAGAAGTCTTGAAGTTGAATAAGCAATAGAGCAGCATCCATGTTGGGAAGCATCCGTAAACTGTTTTTAAAGGTTGAGTCTGAACAAGCGATAGGTTAACATCCGTGTCTGGAGAACCCGTAAACTGTTTTCAGAAGTTGAAGAATCTGAACAAGCGATAGGTTAACATCCGTGTCTGGAGAATCCGTAAACTTTTTTCAGAAGTTGAAGAATCTGAACAAGCGATAGGTTAACATCCGTGTCTGGAGAACCCGTAAACTGTTTTCAGAAGTTGAAGAATCTGAACAAGCGATAGGTTAACATCCGTGTCTGGAGAACCCGTAAACTGTTTTCAGAAGTCTTGAAGTTGAATAAGCAATAGAGCAACATCCATGTTGGGAAGCATCCGTAAACTGTTTTCAAAGGTTGAGTCTGAATTAGAGATAGATTAACCTCCGTGTTTGGAGAATCCGTAAACTGTTTTCAGAAGTTGAAGAATCTGAACAAGCGATAGGTTAACATCCGTGTCTGGAGAAGCCGTAAACTGTTTTCAGAAGTCTTGAAGTTGAATAAGCAATAGAGCAGCATCCATGTTGGGAAGCGTCCGTAAACTGTTTTCAAAGGTTGAGTCTGAACAAGAGATAGATTAACCTCCATGTTTGGAGAATCCGTAAACTGTTTTCAGAAGTTGAAGAATCTGAACAAGCGATACGTTAACATCCGTGTCTGGAGAACCCGTAAACTGTTTTCAGAAGTTGAAGAATCTCAATAAGCGATAGGTTAACATCCGTGTCTGGAGAACCCGTAAACTGTTTTCAGAGGTCTTGGAATCTGGAATAAGTATCAGAATGTCGCCATGTCTGGGTCACATATGAACTGTCTCTGGAAGGAATCTGGAATAAGTATCAGAATTTCGCCATGTCTGGGTCACATCTGAACTGTCTCTAGAAGGAATCTCGGAAGATGATGATCTTTGTCTGTTGATTGATCTTTCCTGAAAAGGTAAAGAGTTAGTTTTATGCAATGTCATGATGTAATGAATTGTACTTCATCAATGTTTATGATATGCATGTAATGAATGCGCATGTAAGCTGATTAGCTGTCTTGCTGAGGATAGATGAATCCTGGATGGCTGGAGATAATAGAATCTTGACTGCTGTCGGGGAAAGTGAATCCTTGACTGCTGCAGGGGATTGCAAGAATATCTGATTGCTGAGGATAAGAAGTCCAGGGACCACTGTTGGGGAATCAGGAGCTTGGGTTGTATACCAATCTACTGGGGATTCCTGTCTTGAGGGGATCTTCACTGGAGAATATTTGAATACTCTGTGAGGAACTGAGAATGAGAGTCTTCATTCTGCTTGGGGATTGATAGTTGGAAGTTTTAGCTCCGCTGGGGATTGTAAGAATCTTTTGATTGCTGCAGGTATTGATCTGGGATAAGTATCGGAATGTCGCCAAATCTGGGTCACATCTGAACTATCTCTAGAAGGAAATATGGAATAAGTATCGGAATGTCGCCAAATCTGGGTCACATCTGAACTATCTCTAGAAGCAAATCTGGAATAAGTATCAGAATGTCGCCATATCTGGGTCACATCTGAACTATCTCTAGAAGCAAATCTGGAATAAGTATCAGAATATCGCCATATCTGGGTCACATCTGAACTATCTCTAGAAGCAAATCTCGGAAGATGTTGATCTTGATTTTGTTAAGGGTCAGAAATTGGGAGTATACCAATCTTCTGAGGTGATGAGAATCTTCATTCTGTTAACGGTCAGAAACTGGGAGTATACCAATCTTCTGAGGTTTTAAGGATGAGAGTCTTCATTCTGTTAACCGTTAACTGCTATCTGGTTGATCTCCAGGCTTCACAATAACTTGTTGGGGATAAAACTATTATCCGGTCGAATCCGGGCTTCATAGCTTGCTCTTAGGAGATACCACTATCTGGTCGTAATCCAGGCTTCGCGGTAGTCTGATATTGTGAATGAGTGACAGAATGGCTACCGTGTCTGGAGCGTATCTGAAACTGTATCTTGGAGTTGAGATCTGTATGAGTAGCAGAATGACTTCCGTGTTTGGAGTGTATCTGAAACTGTAATTGGGATCTGAATGAGTGACAGAATGGCTACCGTGGCTGGAGCGTATCTGAAACTGTATCTTAGAGTAGAGATCTGTATGAGTAGCAGAATGACTTTCGTGTTTGGAGTGTATCTGTAACTGTAACTAGGATCTGAATGAGTGACAGAATGGCTACCTTGTTTGGAGCGTAAACTGTTTTCAGAAGTCTTGAAGTTGAATAAGCAATAGAGCAGCATCCATGTTGGGAAGCGTCCGTAAACTTTTTTCAAAGGTTGAGTCTGAACAAGTGATAGATTAACCTCCGTGTTTGGAGAATCCGTAAACTGTTTTCAGAAGTTGAAGAATCTGAACAAGCGATAGGTTAACATCCGTGTCTAGAGAACCCGTAAACTGTTTTCAGAAGTTGAAGAATCTGAACAAGCGATAGGTTAACATCCGTGTCTGGAGAACCCGTAAACTATTTTCAGAAGTTGAAGAATCGGAACAAGCGATAGGTTAACATCCGTGTCTGGAGAACCTGTAAACTATTTTCAGAAGTCTTGAAGTTGAATAAGCAATAGAGCAGCATCCATGTTGGGAAGCATCCGTAAACTGTTTTCAAAGTTTGAGTCTGAACAAGCGATAGATTAACCTCCGTGTTTGGAGAATCCGTAAAGTGTTTTCAGAAGTTGAAGAATCTGAACAAGCGATAGGTTAACATCCGTGTCTGGAGAACCCGTAAACTGTTTTCAGAAGTTGAAGAATCTGAACAAGCGATTGGTTAACATCCGTGTCTGGAGAACCCGTAAACTGTTTTCAGAAGTTGAAGAATCTGAACAAGCGATAGGTTAACATCCGTGTCTGGAGAACCCGTAAACTGTTTTCAGAAGTCTTGAAGTTGAATAAGAAATAGAGCAGCATCCATGTTGGGAAGCGTCCGTAAACTGTTTTCAAAGGTTGAGTCTGAACAAGCGATAGATTAACCTCCGTGTTTGGAGAATCCGTAAACTGTTTTCAGAAGTTGAAGAATCTGAACACGCGATAGGTTAACATCCGTGTCTGGAGAACCCATAAACTGTTTTCAGAAGTTGAAGAATCTGAACAAGCGATAGGTTAACATCCGTGTCTGGAGAACCCGTAAACTGTTTTCAGAAGTTGAAGAATCTGAACAAGCGATAGGTTAACATCCGTGTCTGGAGAACCCGTAAACTGTTTTCAAAAGTTGAAGAATCTGAACAAGCGATAGGTTAACATCCGTGTCTGGAGAACTCGTAAACTGTTTTCAGAAGTCTTGAAGTTGAATAAGCAATAAAGCAGCATCCATGTTGGGAAGCGTCCGTAAACTGTTTTCAAAGGTTGAGTTTGAACAAGCGATAGATTAACCTCCGTGTTTGGAGAATCCGTAAACTGTTTTCAGAAGTTGAAGAATCTGAACAAGCGATAGGTTAACATCCGTGTCTGGAGAAGCCGTAAACTGTTTTCAGAAGTCTTGAAGTTGAATAAGCAATAGAGCAGCATCCATGTTGGGAAGCGTCCGTAAACTGTTTTCAAAGGTTGAGTCTGAACAAGCGATAGATTAACCTCCATGTTTGGAGAATCCGTAAACTGTTTTCAGAAGTTGAAGAATCTGAACAAGCGATACGTTAACATCCGTGTCTGGAGAACCCGTAAACTGTTTTCAGAAGTTGAAGAATCTCAACAAGCGATAGGTTAACATCCGTGTCTGGAGAACCCGTAAACTGTTTTCAGAGGTCTTGGAATCTGGAATAAGTATCAGAATGTCGCCATGTCTGGGTCACATATGAACTGTCTCTGGAAGGAATCTGGAATAAGTATCAGAATTTCGCCATGTCTGGGTCACATCTGAACTGTCTCTAGAAGGAATCTCGGAAGATGATGATCTTTGTCTGTTGATTGTTCTTTCCTGAAAAGGTAAAGAGTTAGTTTTATGCAATGTCATGATGTAATGAATTGTACTTCATCAATGTTTATGATATGAATGTAATGAATGCGCATGTAAGCTGATGAGCTGTCTTGCTGAGGATAGATGAATCCTGGATGGCTGGAGATAATAGAATCTTGACTGCTGTCGGGGAAAGTGAATCCTTGACTGCTGCAGGGGATTGCAAGAATATCTGATTGCTGAGGATAAGAAGTCCAGGGACCACTGTTGGGGAATCAGGAGCTTGGGTTGTATGCCAATCTACTGGGGATTCCTGTCTTGAGGGGATCTTCACTGGAGAATATTTGAATACTCTGTGAGGAACTGAGAATGAGAGTCTTCATTCTGCTTGGGGATTGATAGTTGGAAGTTTTAGCTCCGCTGGGGATTGTAAGAATCTTTTGATTGCTGCAGGTATTGATCTGGGATAAGTATCGGAATGTCGCCAAATCTGGGTCACATCTGAACTATCTCTAGAAGGAAATATGGAATAAGTATCGGAATGTCGCCAAATCTGGGTCACATCTGAACTATCTCTAGAAGCAAATCTGGAATAAGTATCAGAATGTCGCCATATCTGGGTCACATCTGAACTATCTCTAGAAGCAAATCTGGAATAAGTATAAGAGTATCGCCATATCTGGGTCACATCTGAACTATCTCTAGAAGCAAATCTCGGAATATGTTGATCTTGATTTTGTTAAGGGTCAGAAATTGGGAGTATACCAATCTTCTGAGGTGATGAGAATCTTCATTCTGTTAACGGTCAGAAACTGGGAGTATACCAATCTTCTGAGGTTTTAAGGATGAGAGTCTTCATTCTGTTAACCGTTAACTGCTATCTGGTTGATCTCCAGGCTTCACAATAACTTGTTGGGGATAAAACTATTATCCGGTCGAATCCGGGCTTCATAGCTTGCTCTTAGGAGATACCACTATCTGGTCGTAATCCAGGCTTCGCGGTAGTCTGATATTGTGAATGAGTGACAGAATGGCTACCGTGTCTGGAGCGTATCTGAAACTGTATCTTGGAGTTGAGATCTGTATGAGTAGCAGAATGACTTCCGTGTTTGGAGTGTATCTGAAACTGTAATTGGGATCTGAATGAGTGACAGAATGGCTACCGTGGCTGGAGCGTATCTGAAACTGTATCTTAGAGTAGAGATCTGTATGAGTAGCAGAATGACTTTCGTGTTTGGAGTGTATCTGTAACTGTAACTAGGATCTGAATGAGTGACAGAATGGCTACCTTGTTTGGAGCGTAAACTGTTTTCAGAAGTCTTGAAGTTGAATAAGCAATAGAGCAGCATCCATGTTGGGAAGCGTCCGTAAACTTTTTTCAAAGGTTGAGTCTGAACAAGTGATAGATTAACCTCCGTGTTTGGAGAATCCGTAAACTGTTTTCAGAAGTTGAAGAATCTGAACAAGCGATAGGTTAACATCCGTGTCTGGAGAACCCGTAAACTGTTTTCAGAAGTTGAAGAATCTGAACAAGCGATAGGTTAACATCCGTGTCTGGAGAACCCGTAAACTATTTTCAGAAGTTGAATAATCGGAACAAGCGATAGGTTAACATCCGTGTCTGGAGAACCTGTAAACTATTTTCAGAAGTCTTGAAGTTGAATAAGCAATAGAGAAGCATCCATGTTGGGAAGCGTCCGTAAACTGTTTTCAAAGGTTGAGTCTGAACAAGCGATAGATTAACCTCCGTGTTTGGAGAATCCGTAAAGTGTTTTTAGAAGTTGAAGAATCTGAACAAGCGATAGGTTAACATCCGTGTCTGGAGAACCCGTAAACTGTTTTCAGAAGTTGAAGAATCTGAACAAGCGATTGGTTAACATCCGTGTCTGGAGAACCCGTAAACTGTTTTCAGAAGTTGAAGAATCTGAACAAGCGATAGGTTAACATCCGTGTCTGGAGAACCCGTAAACTGTTTTCAGAAGTCTTGAAGTTGAATAAGAAATAGAGCAGCATCCATGTTGGGAAGCGTCCGTAAACTGTTTTCAAAGGTTGAGTCTGAACAAGCGATAGATTAACCTCCGTGTTTGGAGAATCCGTAAACTGTTTTCAGAAGTTGAAGAATCTGAACACGCGATAGGTTAACATCCGTGTCTGGAGAACCCATAAACTGTTTTCAGAAGTTGAAGAATCTGAACAAGCGATAGGTTAACATCCGTGTCTGGAGAACCCGTAAACTGTTTTCAGAAGTTGAAGAATCTGAACAAGCGATAGGTTAACATCCGTGTCTGGAGAACCCGTAAACTGTTTTCAAAAGTTGAAGAATCTGAACAAGCGATAGGTTAACATCCGTGTCTGGAGAACTCGTAAACTGTTTTCAGAAGTCTTGAAGTTGAGTAAGCAATAAAGCAGCATCCATGTTGGGAAGCGTCCGTAAACTGTTTTCAAAGGTTGAGTTTGAACAAGCGATAGATTAACCTCCGTGTTTGGAGAATCCGTAAACTGTTTTCAGAAGTTGAAGAATCTGAACAAGCGATAGGTTAACATCCGTGTCTGGAGAAGCCGTAAACTGTTTTCAGAAGTCTTGAAGTTGAATAAGCAATAGAGCATCATCCATGTTGGGAAGCGTCCGTAAACTGTTTTCAAAGGTTGAGTCTGAACAAGCGATAGATTAACCTCCATGTTTGGAGAATCCGTAAACTGTTTTCAGAAGTTGAAGAATCTGAACAAGCGATACGTTAACATCCGTGTCTGGAGAACCCGTAAACTGTTTTCAGAAGTTGAAGAATCTCAACAAGCGATAGGTTAACATCCGTGTCTGGAGAACCCGTAAACTGTTTTCAGAGGTCTTGGAATCTGGAATAAGTATCAGAATGTCGCCATGTCTGGGTCACATATGAACTGTCTCTGGAAGGAATCTGGAATAAGTATCAGAATTTCGCCATGTCTGGGTCACATCTGAACTGTCTCTAGAAGGAATCTCGGAAGATGATGATCTTTGTCTGTTGATTGTTCTTTCCTGAAAAGGTAAAGAGTTAGTTTTATGCAATGTCATGATGTAATGAATTGTACTTCATCAATGTTTATGATATGAATGTAATGAATGCGCATGTAAGCTGATGAGCTGTCTTGCTGAGGATAGATGAATCCTGGATGGCTGGAGATAATAGAATCTTGACTGCTGTCGGGGAAAGTGAATCCTTGACTGCTGCAGGGGATTGCAAGAATATCTGATTGCTGAGGATAAGAAGTCCAGGGACCACTGTTGGGGAATCAGGAGCTTGGGTTGTATGCCAATCTACTTGGGATTCCTGTCTTGAGGGGATCTTCACTGGAGAATATTTGAATACTCTGTGAGGAACTGAGAATGAGAGTCTTCATTCTGCTTGGGGATTGATAGTTGGAAGTTTTAGCTCCGCTGGGGATTGTAAGAATCTTTTGATTGCTGCAGGTATTGATCTGGGATAAGTATTGGAATGTCGCCAAATCTGGGTCACATCTGAACTATCTCTAGAAGGAAATATGGAATAAGTATCGGAATGTCGCCAAATCTGGGTCACATCTGAACTATCTCTAGAAGCAAATCTGGAATAAGTATCAGAATGTCGCCATATCTGGGTCACATCTGAACTATCTCTAGAAGCAAATCTGGAATAAGTATCAGAATATCGCCATATCTGGGTCACATCTGAACTATCTCTAGAAGCAAATCTCGGAAGATGTTGATCTTGATTTTGTTAAGGGTCAGAAATTGGGAGTATACCAATCTTCTGAGGTGATGAGAATCTTCATTCTGTTAACGGTCAGAAACTGGGAGTATACAAATCTTCTGAGGTTTTAAGGATGAGAGTCTTCATTCTGTTAACCGTTAACTGCTATCTGGTTGATCTCCAGGCTTCACAATAACTTGTTGGGGATAAAACTATTATCCGGTCGAATCCGGGCTTCATAGCTTGCTCTTAGGAGATACCACTATCTGGTCGTAATCCAGGCTTCGCGGTAGTCTGATATTGTGAATGAGTGACAGAATGGCTACCGTGTCTGGAGCGTATCTGAAACTGTATCTTGGAGTTGAGATCTGTATGAGTAGCAGAATGACTTCCGTGTTTGGAGTGTATCTGAAACTGTAATTGGGATCTGAATGAGTGACAGAATGGCTACCGTGGCTGGAGCGTATCTGAAACTGTATCTTAGAGTAGAGATCTGTATGAGTAGCAGAATGACTTTCGTGTTTGGAGTGTATCTGTAACTGTAACTAGGATCTGAATGAGTGACAGAATGGCTACCTTGTTTGGAGCGTAAACTGTTTTCAGAAGTCTTGAAGTTGAATAAGCAATAGAGCAGCATCCATGTTGGGAAGCGTCCGTAAACTTTTTTCAAAGGTTGAGTCTGAACAAGTGATAGATTAACCTCCGTGTTTGGAGAATCCGTAAACTGTTTTCAGAAGTTGAAGAATCTGAACAAGCGATAGGTTAACATCCGTGTCTGGAGAACCCGTAAACTGTTTTCAGAAGTTGAAGAATCTGAACAAGCGATAGGTTAACATCCGTGTCTGGAGAACCCGTAAACTATTTTCAGAAGTTGAAGAATCGGAACAAGCGATAGGTTAACATCCGTGTCTGGAGAACCTGTAAACTATTTTCAGAAGTCTTGAAGTTGAATAAGCAATAGAGCAGCATCCATGTTGGGAAGCGTCCGTAAACTGTTTTCAAAGGTTGAGTCTGAACAAGCGATAGATTAACCTCCGTGTTTGGAGAATCCGTAAACTGTTTTCAGAAGTTGAAGAATCTGAACAAGCGATAGGTTAACATCCGTGTCTGGAGAACCCGTAAACTGTTTTCAGAAGTTGAAGAATCTGAACAAGCGATTGGTTAACATCCGTGTCTGGAGAACCCGTAAACTGTTTTCAGAAGTTGAAGAATCTGAACAAGCGATAGGTTAACATCCGTGTCAGGAGAACCCGTAAACTGTTTTCAGAAGTCTTGAAGTTGAATAAGAAATAGAGCAGCATCCATGTTGGGAAGCGTCCGTAAACTGTTTTCAAAGGTTGAGTCTGAACAAGCGATAGATTAACCTCCGTGTTTGGAGAATCCGTAAACTGTTTTCAGAAGTTGAAGAATCTGAACACGCGATAGGTTAACATCCGTGTCTGGAGAACCCATAAACTGTTTTCAGAAGTTGAAGAATCTGAACAAGCGATAGGTTAACATCCGTGTCTGGAGAACCCGTAAACTGTTTTCAGAAGTTGAAGAATCTGAACAAGCGATAGGTTAACATCCGTGTCTGGAGAACCCGTAAACTGTTTTCAAAAGTTGAAGAATCTGAACAAGCGATAGGTTAACATCCGTGTCTGGAGAACTCGTAAACTGTTTTCAGAAGTCTTGAAGTTGAATAAGCAATAAAGCAGCATCCATGTTGGGAAGCGTCCGTAAACTGTTTTCAAAGGTTGAGTTTGAACAAGCGATAGATTAACCTCTGTGTTTGGAGAATCCGTAAACTGTTTTCAGAAGTTGAAGAATCTGAACAAGCGATAGGTTAACATCCGTGTATGGAGAAGCCGTAAACTGTTTTCAGAAGTCTTGAAGTTGAATAAGCAATAGAGCAGCATCCATGTTGGGAAGCGTCCGTAAACTGTTTTCAAAGGTTGAGTCTGAACAAGCGATAGATTAACCTCCATGTTTGGAGAATCTGTAAACTGTTTTCAGAAGTTGAAGAATCTGAACAAGCGATACGTTAACATCCGTGTCTGGAGAACTCGTAAACTGTTTTCAGAAGTTGAAGAATCTCAACAAGTGATAGGTTAACATCCGTGTCTGGAGAACCCGTAAACTGTTTTCAGAGGTCTTGGAATCTGGAATAAGTATCAGAATGTCGCCATGTCTGGGTCACATATGAACTGTCTCTGGAAGGAATCTGGAATAAGTATTAGAATTTCGCCATGTCTGGGTCACATCTGAACTGTCTCTAGAAGGAATCTCGGAAGATGATGATCTTTGTCTGTTGATTGATCTTTCCTGAAAAGGTAAAGAGTTAGTTTTATGCAATGTCATGATGTAATGAATTGTACTTCATCAATGTTTATGATATGAATGTAATGAATGCGCATGTAAGCTGATGAGCTGTCTTGCTGAGGATAGATGAATCCTGGATGGCTGGAGATAATAGAATCTTGACTGCTGTCGGGGAAAGTGAATCCTTGACTGCTGCAGGGGATTGCAAGAATATCTTATTGCTGAGGATAAGAAGTCCAGGGACCACTGTTGGGGAATCAGGAGCTTGGGTTGTATTCCAATCTACTGGGGATTCCTGTCTTGAGGGGATCTTCACTGGAGAATATTTGAATACTCTGTGAGGAACTGAGAATGAGAGTCTTCATTCTGCTTGGGGATTGATAGTTGGAAGTTTTAGCTCCGTTGGGGATTGTAAGAATCTTTTGATTGCTGCAGGTATTGATCTGGGATAAGTATCGGAATGTCGCCAAATCTGGGTCACATCTGAACTATCTCTAGAAGGAAATATGGAATAAGTATCGGAATGTCGCCAAATCTGGGTCACATCTGAACTATCTCTAGAAGCAAATCTGGAATAAGTATCAGAATGTCGCCATATCTGGGTCACATCTGAACTATCTCTAGAAGCAAATCTGGAATAAGTATCAGAATATCGCCATATCTGGGTCACATCTGAACTATCTCTAGAAGCAAATCTCGGAAGATGTTGATCTTGATTTTGTTAAGGGTCAGAAATTGGGAGTATACCAATCTTCTGAGGTGATGAGAATCTTCATTCTGTTAATGGTCAGAAACTGGGAGTATACCAATCTTCTGAGGTTTTAAGGATGAGAGTCTTCATTCTGTTAATCGTTAACTGCTATATGGTTGATCTCCAGGCTTCACAATAACTTGTTGGGGATAAAACTATTATCCGGTCGAATCCGGGCTTCATAGCTTGCTCTTAGGAGATACCACTATCTAGTCGTAATCCAGGCTTCGCGGTAGTCTGATATTGTGAATGAGTGACAGAATGGCTACCGTGTCTGGAGCGTATCTGAAACTGTATCTTGGAGTTGAGATCTGTATGAGTAGCAGAATGCCTTCCGTGTTTGGAGTGTATCTGAAACTGTAACTGGGATCTGAATGAGTGACAGAATGGCTACCGTGGCTGGAGCGTATCTGAAACTGTATCTTAGAGTAGTGATCTGTATGAGTAGCAGAATGACTTTAGTGTTTGGAGTGTATCTGAAACTGTAACTAGGATCTGAATGAGTGACAGAATGGCTACCTTGTTTGGAGCGTAAACTGTTTTCAGAAGTCTTGAAGTTGAATAAGCAATAGAGCAGCATCCATGTTGGGAAGCATCCGTAAACTTTTTTCAAAGGTAAAGTCTGAACAAGTGATAGATTAACCTCCGTGTTTGGAGAATCCGTAAACTGTTTTCAGAAGTTGAAGAATCTGAACAAGCGATAGGTTAACATCCGTGTCTGGAGAACCCGTAAACTGTTTTTAGAAGTTGAAGAATCTGAACAAGCGATAGGTTAACATCCGTGTCTGGAGAACCCGTAAACTATTTTCAGAAGTTGAAGAATCTGAACAAGCGATAGGTTAACATCCGTGTCTGGAGAACCTGTAAACTGTTTTCAGAAGTCTTGAAGTTGAATAAGCAATAGAGCAGCATCCATGTTGGGAAGCGTCCGTAAACTGTTTTCAAAGGTTGAGTCTGAACAAGCGATAGATTAACCTCCGTGTTTGGAGAATCCGTAAACTGTTTTCAGAAGTTGAAGAATCTGAACAAGCGATAGGTTAACATCCGTGTCTGGAGAACCCGTAAACTGTTTTCAGAAGTTGAAGAATGTGAACAAGCGATTGGTTAACATCCGTGTCTGGAGAACCCGTAAACTGTTTTCAGAAGTTGAAGAATCTGAACAAGCGATAGGTTAACATCCGTGTCTGGAGAACCCGTAAACTGTTTTCAGAAGTCTTGAAGTTGAATAAGCAATAGAGCAGCATCCATGTTGGGAAGCGTCCGTAAACTGTTTTCAAAGGTTGAGTCTAAACAAGTGATAGATTAACCTCCGTGTTTGGAGAATCCGTAAACTGTTTTCAGAAGTTGAAGAATCTGAACACGCGATAGGTTAACATCCGTGTCTGGAGAACCCATAAACTGTTTTCAGAAGTTGAAGAATCTGAACAAGCGATAGGTTAACATCCGTGTCTGGAGAACCCGTAAACTGTTTTCAGAAGTTGAAGAATCTGAACAAGCGATAGGTTAACATCCGTGTCTGGAGAACCCGTAAACTGTTTTCAAAAGTCTTGAAGTTGAATAAGCAATAGAGCAACATCCATGTTGGGAAGCGTCCGTAAACTGTTTTCAAAGGTTGAGTCTGAACAAGCGATAGATTAACCTCCGTGTTTGGAGAATCCTTAAACTGTTTTCAGAAGTTGAAGAATCTGAACAAGCGATTGGTTAACATCCGTTTCTGGAGAACCCGTAAACTGTTTTCAGAAGTCTTGAAGTTGAATAAGAAATAGAGCAGCATCCATGTTGGGAAGCGTCCGTAAACTGTTTTCAAAGGTTGAGTCTGAACAAGCGATAGATTAACCTCCATGTTTTGAGAATCCGTAAACTGTTTTCAGAAGTTGAAGAATCTGAACAAGCGATAGGTTAACATCCGTGTCTGGAGAACCCGTAAACTGTTTTCAGAAGTTGAAGAATCTGAACAAGCGATAGGTTAACATCCGTGTCTGCAGAACCCTTAAACGGTTTTCCTGAAAAGGTAAAGAGTTAGTTGTATGCAATGTCATGATGTAATGAATTGTACTTCATCAATGTTTATGATATGAATGTAATGAATGCGCATGTAAGATGATGAGCTGTCTTGCTGAGGATAGATGAATCCTGGATGGCTGGAGATAATAGAATCTTGACTGTTGTCGGGGAAAGTGAATCCTTGACTGCTGCAGGGGATTGCAAGAATCTCTGATTTCTGAGGATAAGAAGTCCTGGGACCACTGTTGGGGAATCAGGAGCTTGGGTTGTATGCCAATCTACTGGGGATTCCTGTCTTGAGGGGATCTTCACTGGAGAATATTTGAATACTCTGTGAGGAACTGAGAATGAGAGTCTTCATTCTGCTTGGGGATTGATAGTTGGAAGTTTTAGCTCCATTGGGGATTGCAAGAATCTTTTGATTGCTGCATGTATTGATCTGGGATAAGTATCGGAATGTCACCAAATCTGGGTCACATCTGAAATATCTCTAGAAGGAAATCTGGAATAAGTATCGGAATGTCGCCAAATCTGGGTCACATCTGAACTATCTCTAGAATGAAATCTGGAATAAGTATCGGAATGTCGCCAAATCTAGGTCACATCTGAACTATCTCTAGAAGGAAATCTGGAATAAGTATCGGAATGTCGCCATATCTGGGTCACATCTGAACTATCTCTAGAAGAAAATCTGGAATAAGTATCAGAATGTCGCCATATCTGGGTCACATCTGAACTATCTCTAGAAGCAAATCTGGAATAAGTATCAGAATGTCTCCATATCTGGGTCACATCTGAACTATCTCTAGAAGCAAATCTCGGAAGATGTTGATCTTGATTTTGTTAAGGGTCAGAAATTGGGAGTATACCAATCTTCTGAGGTGATGAGAATCTTCATTCTGTTAACGGTCAGAAACTGGGAGTATACCAATCTTCTGAGGTTTTAAGGATGAGAGTCTTCATTCTGTTAACCGTTAACTGCTATCTGGTCGATCTCCAGGCTTCACAATAACTTGTTGGGGATAAAACTATTATCCGGTCGAATCCGGGCTTCATAGCTTGCTCTTAGGAGATACCACTATCTGGTCGTAATCCAGGCTTCGCGGTAGTCTGATATTGTGAATGAGTGACAGAATGGCTACCGTGTCTGGAGCGTATCTGAAACTGTATCTTAGAGTTGAGATCTGTATGAGTAGCAGAATGACTTTCGTGTTTGGAGTGTATCTGAAACTGTAACTGGGATCTGAATGAGTGACAGAATGGCTACCGTGGCTGGAGCGTATCTGAAACTGTATCTTGGAGTAGAGATATGTATGAGTAGCAGAATGACTTCCGTGTTTGGAGTGTATCTGAAACTGCAACTAGGATATGAATGAGTAACAGAATGGCTACCGTGTTTGGAGCGTATCTGAAACTGTACCTTCCAACAGGTGATGAAGGAATTGTTGAACACTTTTGACATTTGAATGCCCCAAGTGATGATGAAGGAGACTTGCCCCAAGTTCACTGAACTTTTGAGAGATTTGTTAAAATCTTGACTGGACTGCCCCAGGTTAATTGAGCTTTGACAGGTCATGCCCCTTTGTTGATAGGAGATTTTGTCAACGGAAGTGTCATCCATTTTGAAGTGATTTTATTCACTGAGAGAGCTTTCGTTCATCCGAACATTCGCTGTATGAATTTCTTCGCTGTCAAACAAATAAACAAATGCAAACAGCGATATTCAAGTAATGCAAAGTTTATGCTTGTCTCGAAGTTTTGAAAAATGCGTTTTTTAGCAGAAAACCTTTTATAAGACAAATTCAACACAAGATTTAAGGCAAAGCCTTACAGGAGTCAGGATACCTTTTGTAACAGTATGCTTTCGAACTAACCCATGCTTCAATTAGGACTTTTGAAGGGTTGTAACGTGGCTTGGTTCACGGTTTAAGAAACAAAGGATAAAGGCTCAAAGTATATTTGTACCCACCCGCTCTTCGTGATGTCCTTCCATCCTAAGCTCAGTTAATTGTGTGTTGAACTCTATTTGAGTTCGGAACGACTCTTTGGGTGATGGTTCACATCAGTTGAATTTTATTGGAAAACAGTCATTTTTGCAACATTTTTCATGTTGTTGAGGATTTGTAATAACCTCTTTCTTGATTAGTTATCCCTAACTTTTGCCTGACTGTTCCCGTTTTCGAGATTACAGTCAGCGGGATGCCCCAGCTTTCTTAAGCCTCCTTTATAGGTTTTGGCTCAGTGGGCTTTTCTCTTTCGAGAGGTAATGACTACCTATGAGATAAGGAACCATCACTGTCTTTTGATTCCAGAGGAATGCTTTTTATTTTTTTGATGTCATTCGTTGTATTACGAACTGATAGTTTGCGACTTCAAGGCGCATCTTTTTTGAATTAACTGAGAGACTACCCTGCCTCAGGTTTAAATCAAAGGTTTCAATTTGTTTAGAACAGAAAACTCCTACTTCTTTAGCTCGAAGGGGTTGACTAGGGATTATCTTCCTTATAACTCCAGTGTTTGGGAATTGAAAGAAATGCCTGTACATCATCAGCAAGGTCTGTTCAAAAGCATATTGTATGAGATTATGGTATTGTTTCATCATCCTCCATCTAAAGGCTTGCATCTTTTTATCAAGAGTTAAATATCATAAAGAAAGCATAAGAGTAGTGAAAACGAATGGATGAATTCAAGACAAACATATGCAATGCATTAATGAAACCAAGTTTGACATTAATAGATAATTGTTTGAATCACAAAAGAAATTACAACTTTGAAAATTCAAATGGAACAAAAGTCTCTCAATTTGAGCTTTGTCACTTCAGGTGGAGAAACCCTTAACGGAAGATTTTCATCTCGCCATCTGGCGTGAATCTCAGCACTCCAATGTCAATCAGATCTTGAATCTTGTTTTTCAAGGCCCAACAGTCGTCGGTGTCATGTCCCGGGCTATAGGAGTGGTATACACAAAATGCGTCGGGATGATAGTTAGGAGCGGAGGTATTGGGCTTCTGAATAGGATCCCTTAAAGCAGTCAGATTGACCTCCAACAAGAGCTCCAGTATTAGAGACGACGGTATGTCAGTCTCAGTGAACTGTCTTCCCGGTGTATTTTGCTTACGCCGATTACCCCGTTGATGCTGACGAGGTTGTTGGTGGGCTTGTGACCCTGAAGCAAGTAGAGGAGCTTTTCCCTTATCTTCTTGTCTGGAAGGGGGTTGAATGATGACTTGCTCTTCAACCTCAGATGTTTTCCCCACTTGGTTGTCCCGAAGCAGTTGGTTGACGAGAACCCTGAGCTCCTCTTGTCTTTGAGCCAAGTCCTGGATGAGAGCCATCTGGCCCACCAGTTGCCCCATCATCTGGATCCTCATTGTTGCCAGCTCGAACTGCAGTTCCTCCAACTGATCACTCCTGGCATTGCTTGAATTCCTCTGGACCAAGCCCCTTGTGAGGAGAGCTTTCACTTCTTCTTGCCCTTGGGACAGGTTCAAGAACATTTCCTGAAGTTGAACATTTTGGTCCTGGATATCCTTGACAGTCCTTTCTAGAGCCATCTCTTACTGAAATAAACAGTAGGAGAATAAGGAAACCTGAAAAGGAAAAATGGTCATGATGCAATGCATGATATGCATGTTTTCAAGGATCTCTTGGGGTAAACACAAGAGAATGTTAGAGGTTGAACTTCGATCTTTGATTGGAGAACTTTGCACCGATGGATGTCTTTCCACGAGAATCAAGCTCACCATCTCAAGTGGGTCATAGCCTCTGATTCAAGTTGTTGCACTTGATCTTCGATGGCATTTGTTTATAGGAGAAAACCTCTGGCCCCTTGGTAGACGTCTGGTTCAACGTGACCCTGCATCAACAGACCCTCGAGATCCTTGAAATGGTTAGTGAAAAAATGCTATGGTATGATGTCATGATGTTATGTACATGTATGCAAAAGCAAGTAAGTGTATATACAGGTAATCATATTCACACAAAGCAAACAAGTCCTTAGGTTTAGGCTTGCATGGGGTTTGTAGGTAAGTACCCTCTTGAAGTTAGTTGGCTCATCCTGTCCTAAAATAGAAACCGGGTTCTAAGGAGCTCAATATCACTAGATTATTTTCTATGTTCATTGTTTTGGTTTAGCCACTTAACTGGCGACCAAAATATTCCAAGATAACAACCCTCAATGAGTGTAGTATCGAGCATCTACCAACTTCGGACTGTACCAAAGTCGGTCATCTCACTACCCCTAAAAAGGCTAAGATGGTCAATTAAGGTTCTAAGAGTTCGTTAGTGCTTCATGACATCACTCAGCGGCCCCGTACTCTCCTTGATTGAACTCAAGGGTTACCAGTACTCACAAATATGTCACACTAACATAGCTTACTGCTTCAACCATGTCGGTATACCCTGCACAGTTCCCTCACAGTTTTATTACTATTTACCTAAAGAAGGTGCCCCCAAATCCGGGTGTAGGATTTACAACAAACCCAAGCAAGGACCCAAAAAGTAAAGCAATCAAGGAAATCAAAGAAAGTATGTAAAGGTGATCTAAAACCCTAAGGTAACCCCACTTTTTAAATTAATCCCCAGCAGAGTCGCCAGTTCTGTGATACGGTGGGAGAACTGACTTGAGGTTTTGCGTTTGTATTCGCACTTGTTCGGTTTAGCAAGAGTCGCCACCAACTTTTTATTTTATCCTAAAGGAAAGGTTAAAAAGAACAGGAAAAACCTTTGAGATGTTTTCGTGGGTTCGGGGGTAGATTATGAAAAGGGAAGGTATTAGCACCCTTTTCATCCATGGTTATCCATGGGCTCTTAGTTACTTGTTTTAAATCACTTGCCTTGATTTTCAATTGCTTTAAATGGTGTTGTGTGTGTGTTTTGAAACTGTTTGGAAAAAGATGCCTTGTCTAGGCAACCGTTGTAACAATTCTTTACTCGAATGTTTTACAAAGGTGTTTTTCTTTTTGAAAAGATGTTTCAAGGTTTTGAAAGTTTGTTTTGAAAGTTGTGTTGTGGAGTGTATTTTGAAAGTAGGCAAGTGTGTTTTGCAAGTTTGATCAAGTAAGTAAGAATTGTCTACCCCTAAATTTACTCAAAGATTTTTCCTATGTTTTAACCCTTTTAACAGTATTGTTCCACCATTGTATTTGGTGGACAATCTTGTGTTAGGATGTTAACGGGACAGGCGCGGGTCATCGTATAGACCATGAATGCAATGGTGCCAGGTGTCTTTGGAAATTTTCCTTTAAGGGACTATGATCATTTTGTTTAGGCAACTTCGAAAGCGTCATCGAGGGACTATGATCATTTGATTTGTTTTGTTTTGCCAAAGAAACTCAACATGCAACATGGCCCATTTTGAAGGCAACAAGCGGGATTATCCTAGGGGTGCAAGTGTGAATTGTGTATTGATTGTCATGCATTTGTCTTTGTATTAGGTTATCTAGCGGTTGATTTTGAATCTTCGCATACAAACCCTAATTACTATACAGTATATAGAAAGCGATAAATTGCGGGAATTTAAAGTCCAAGCTATTACAAATAAGTATCCGGGAATGGGGGTATAAATATTTACAAATGGGGATGAGTCTTGTCAGGATAGTAGTGTCCGAATAATATTTACAACCAAATCGAATCGCATTCTCAATGTAAAATGTAGCAATGTATAAGAATAAAAGCAATGTATCAATAGTATTTGTGAAAGTGTATGTGATTATCTACAAGTGATAAAAATGTTAACCTAATATATTATTAAGTATTTTATTTATCTTTGATTTTTTTGTTGATTATGTATAAAAAAATGTTTTTGTGAAAAGAAAAGAAAAATGTTTTAAGTTTAGAGAGAACTAACATTTATACATTTTAATTAATGCTATATAAACAAAGGTCTTAAAAAGGAAAAGAGAATTGTTTAAATTTAAGAAAATTAATGTTTATATATTTTAAAAATGTAATAAAATAAAAAGAAACAATTAAGAAAATTTTGTATAAAAATGTGTTATTTTTATTTAACAAAAATATTAATTTAGCTCATGTATAAAAAATGGTAAAGTGATAAAAAAAGGTTGATTTGTAAAAAATAAAAAAAAGGTTTGAATGGGCCTTAGGGAGGCTTTTGGCCCAAAGACTAAAACACACAGATTTTCAAAAAGGGGGGTAGGCGCCAGTTTTCATATGGGCTTAGGCTTTTTGTGGGGGAACCGGCCCAACGTGTTTAACAATTTGTTGTTAGGGTTTTCATTTGTTGTTCAGAAAGGGTTTGCAGTGGCTTAGAGCGGCGCTCTCATCTTCTCCTTCTTCGCATCGTTTACAAACAAAGGCCATTGATGCTCTCCACTTCGCCTCCGGCCACTAGGGTACCACCTCTACCGTTTCCTCCCTAAGATCGTTCAGACAGTGATGAAAAGAGAAGGTATTGATCTCTGCTTTTTTTTTTATGTTTTAGGGTTTTGAAAACTTATCTCTTGCATGTTCTACTTCTTACATGTTATTGACTTTTACGTGTTTGTTTGTATTCATGAGGTATATTAATGGACTGAAGTAGAAGGCGATACCTTTGGAGGGTTTGTTTTTGGGGAAAGGATGGCGGTGGACCGGCGGTATCCTCAGGCGGCCGGAGGCGATGACGCAATGATAAAGGCTTCCTGGTACTTGTATCTTGCTTTTGTGTTTTATGATAACCCTTTGCCTCTGAAAACGCTTGCCTATTTGCTTCTTTTCCTCTTCTGATCGCTTGCCTCTGTGATGCTTGTTGTTGTGTTTCGAACCTCTGAATTGCTTGCTTCAATTGCCTTTGATTATGATATCTGAGTTTCTGAGATGCTTGCTTTGATGACTGTATGCTTGGTTTCTTGATGATGAACCTTTTAGTTCTGAGAGCTTGGATGTTATTGCTTTGTTCTGAGTTTGATGATGTTATTGTTTTTGACTCTGAGTTTGTTCCTGGGCTTGCCTTGAGCTTTGATTGCTAACCCTATGATGAACTTATTCTGAGGGTTTAGGATTTGTTTGATTCTTCTGAGTTTGTTTGGATATTTGGTTTGGTTGGGACGGGCTTTGAGGCTTGTACCTGGTTTTCTTTTAGGCTTGATGTTTACAGGTTTTGTTGTGATATGCTGGCTTTTGAAACTGAGTTTTTAGGCAGGCTGATACAGTTTGGTGGTTTGTTGAAGGCTTATGTTTATGCAGGCCAAGGCTTGAACACAGGTTGGTGTTGGTTTGGAAGTTACAGGCCTGAGCAGTTTGAAACAGGCTTGTGCTTGACAGGCTTGCTGTGTATTATTTGTTGTTTGAAATAGGTTAGCAGGCTTGAAGTTTAGGCTTTAACAGTTTGGAATTTTATTTGAGATTTATGCAGGTTAAGGCTTGAAGTTTTTGACACAGTTTGGAGGATTTTGGCTTGTTTGTGTTATGTTTAGGCAGGCATGAGGCTTGAAGTTTTTGACACAGTTGTGAGGTTACAAGCTTTGTGTTATTTCTGTTATGTGGTTCTGCCCCCCTCCTTGCTTGTTCTGATACTCTTTGTTATATATCTCTTTTAAGCCTAAGCCTGCAAACTGTAAGCTTCTACCTCTCTCTTTCTCTCTCTCTCTCCACAGATAAAAAGCATTTTTTATTGCTTTAGACTGTACTTGCTCTGAAAAAGTCTTGGCTTGGGAAATGATGAATGTTTGAATATTGCTTGCATATTGGTTTTGCTCTGCATATCTTCTTTTCCAGATTTTCTGCCTTTTGTGTACTTGTTGACAGCTTTATTGGCTTTTGATATCTTTGACAGTTTGGTTAGTTTGAAACTGTGACTTGGGCAACTTGTTTTTCAGTTTGAACTTTGTAACTTGTTTTGGCATATTCACTTGGCTGTTCAGTTTGCCTCTTTGGTTGACAATTTGGAATTATGCAGCCTTGTATATTTCCATGTAGCTTTGTGCATTTCATACATTTGCAAGCATATTTCCCTTTCCCTCTTTGTGAACCAAGAGTCCTCTTGTGATTTGCAGAGAGGGTGAACAAACTGATTCCGGCCAATCACTTTTAATGATGAGTTTTAAATATCTGTCTGCGAAATACTTTTTAAATTCATCTGCATTTGACTTCTTCCTTTTCTTTTTGCAGGTAAATATCAATTGGGGCAAGAGAAATAGAAGATGAAGACTTCAAGCAATTTAGGATAGTTTTATTTTATTTCTAATTATTTGTAATAAACATTATTATAAATACTGTAAACGTATTCAAATAACACTTGTACCAATAATTGAAAATAAATAAAAGTCCTTTTATCAGATAATTCTTTATTCTTCTGCATTTATTTATTTAATTACTTAAATTTCTTGAATTATAATAATTGGAAATTATCCAATAATTTTAACTTAGAAATTATGAATAATTAATAAACGTCCGGCGTTCTGAATAACCAAAAGCATCGCACAGATAAACAAGCAAACGTCCATATGTCCTTTATTTCACTGATTAGACCAAACACTTCAAACTCTCAATCAGAAGCCTCAGCTTCTATCCCAGATGTTTAAACTTTGAGAAACAAACAGGAATTTTGAACAAGCGTCAAAACCATGTGACAGTCAATTGAAAAGAACCGTAGAATTGATTCCTTCTGAGAATGCGCGCGCAAACCCTAATTCTTGATTTATTGTCAAAGAAATGTCCGCCTGATCAAACCCTGAGCCAAACTCAACAAATTAACAAAAACCCTAATAATCTGCTTGGACTGATTCAAAAGTCAATGGAAACCCTAATTTTGTGTGACTGATAAGAAAAGTCTGTTTGACCGATTCTTAAACCAATCTGAAAAATCAAGAAAAGCTTGAAGCTGTGATTTCTTGTGAAAAAGAGAGAGGGCAAATTTTGGGGTACAACATTGTGTAAGATGGATTAGAACTACTTGAATAAGATGCATTAGAAGCAGAAGAGGCAGTACACAAAGAATTATAATTCATCAATGTCTGGGTCCAGACAATTTTGAAGATTTGAGTGATGTAGAATCTGCAAAAGAAGCTTGGGAAATTCTGGAAAATTCCTTTTGAGGTGTAGAAAAGGTGAAAGAGGTGAGGTTACAAACTTACAAAAGAATGTATGAATTGCTTAAGATGGAATAAAGTGAAAGCATAATTTATTTCTTCACCAGGGTTACGAAACTGGTGAATCAAATCAAGGTATATGGAGAAGTGTTGACAACAAGATCAGTTATTGCAAAGATCTTGAGGTAATTGGATCCAAAGTTTGACCATGTGGTGGTAGCCATAGAAGAGTTGAAGAATTTGTTGACATTGACAAAAGAAGAGCTTCAAGGGATGCTTGAATCTCATGAACAAAGAATAGCTGAAAGAGTTGCAAACAAGTTGAAGAGTGATGTGGCTTTGCAAGTGCACTGAACAAGAGAAAAGAAAGGTAAAGGAAATTGGTTCGACAACAAAGGCAGCATAGGCTACAACAATTCGACTGGTCGAGGAAACCATCAAGAAGGAAATGCGTCAAATTAGAGAAAACTCCTATACCAAGGCAACCAAAGAGGTGGTGATTGAGGTAGAGGAAAAGGTGGTGGTTGAAAGTCTGACAAAAGTCAAATTGAATGTTTCAATTGTCAAAAGTATGGTCATTATTCTAGTGATTGTCTAGAAAAGCGAAAGAATCGAGAAAGTGATGCAAAGTTTTCAAAACATGAAGAAGAAAAGATGATTTTGATGGTCACAACAAGAGGTGAATAGATATTCAAGAACCAATGGTACTTGGATTCAGGATAGTCATCACACATGTCTGGGAAGAAAGATTGGTTTGTCAACATAAAACCCTCAATTAAGAACATGATGAAATTCGCAAATGACAATAATCTAGCAGCTGGAAGTATTGGTAATGTTCTGATTATGAGGAAAGATGGCAAAATGTCAGTAATTTCCAATGTGTTGTACATACCAAGCATGAAGAGCAATTTGCTCAGTATAGGGAAGTTAGTCGAAAATAATTATAAATTGTCGATCAAAGACAAGATGATAAGAGTCGTCGACGCATGAGGAAAATTAATCTTAAAGGCTCATATGTCTCACAATAGAACCTTCAAGATTGAACTTAATATGATGGAGCACAAGTGCCTTGCAACTGCATCTAACATGGATGAATGGATATGGCACTATCTACTAGGCCATCTCAACTTCAAAGACATCAGAGATTTGAAAAGAAGAAATATGATTTCAGGATTTCCAGAAATCGACATTCCAAACAAGGTATGTGAGGAATGTGTGCAGGCAAAGCAACACAAGAATAGCTTCAGCAAGGATGCAGGAAGTAAGTCGAAGGATATTCTTGAAATCATATACTCTGATGTATGTGGTCTTATCCAGGTGGATTCAACTGGAGGTAATATATACTTTGGTACATTCACATATGATTTAAGTGGAAAACCATGGACTTACCTGATCAAGAAGAAAAGTGAAGTGAATGAGGTTTTTGCCAAATTTAAGTCTATGGTCGAAAGACAAAGTGTTCGAAAACTCCAGATTTTAAGGACTGATGGTGGTGGGAATATGTGTTGAAAGACTTTGTCATGTTATGTGAGAAAGAATGGATTGTGCATGAGGTGGTGCCACCCTACACTCCACATCAAAATGGAACTGCATAAAAGAAGAATTGAGCCATCATGAATATGGTGATAAGTATGTTGAAAGGAAAGCATTTAACTAAATATTTTTGGGGTTAAGCTGTGTTGACTGCAACATACATTTTGAACAGATGTCTGATGAAGAATCTAGAAGGAAATACGGAAAAAGAATGTTGATCTGGTGTAAAATCTAGCTTGAGTCATCTAAAAGTGTTAGATCTATAGCACATAGACATGTGCCAGATCAGTTGAGAAGAAAACTTGATGACAAGTCGAGTCAAATGATCCTAATAGGATATCATTCGACTAGAGGATACAAGTTGTTCAACCCAGTGAACAAGCAAGTAATGATCAACAGGGACATGAAGAACCAGCAACTGAAGTTGAATGAGAAGAAGTTTGACAAGAAGAAGTGAGAGGTGATGCAGGCCCAAGCATACCTCAAAGAACAAGACACATGACTACAAGGTTACAAGATTGTGTGATTACACAAGATGATGTGGTTGATAATAAAGGTGGGATGGTACACTATGCTTTCCATGCAGATGTTAAACCTGTCAATGCAGCTGAGGCATTAAAGGACTCAAAGTGGGTGAAAGCTATGAATGAGGAATTGAAATCTATCGAAGTCAACAACACTTGGTCACTTATTGAATCTCCTTTAGGAAAGAATGTAATTTATGTCAAGTGGATATACAAAGCAAAGTTGAATCCTAGAGGGAAGTAACTCGACACAAGGCAAGACTTGTGGCGAAAGGATTTCTTCAGAAAGAAGAAATCAGATTTAATGAAGTCTTTGCACCTGTGGCTAGAATCGACACAATCAGGTTAGTTATTGGTCTAGCAGAAATAAACAGTTGGCACATATGTCAGAAGGATATGAAATATGCATTCCTAAATAACCCATTAGACGAAGAAGTTTATGTTGCACAACCAGTTGGATTTGTGAAACAAGGTGAAGAGAAAAAGGTGTATAGATTGCATAAAGCCCTGTATGGACTTAAACAAGCTCCAAGAGCTTGGAATAAGAATATTGATAGTTTCCTAATGTGATACGGTGGGAGAACTGACTTAAGGTTTTGCGTTTGTTTTCGCACTTGTTCGGTTTAGCAAGAGTCGCCACCGACTTTTTATTTTATCCTAAAGGAAAGGTTAAAAAGCACAGGAAAAACCTTTTGAGATGTTTCGTGGGTTCGGGGGGTAGATTATGAAAAGGGAAGGTATTAGCACCCTTTTCATCCATGGTTATCCATGGGCTCTTAGTTACTTGGTTTTAGATCAACTTGCCTTTGATTTTTTAATTGCTTTGAAATGGTGTGTGTGTGTGTGTGTTTTGAAAAATGTTTTGAAATAGACGCCTTTGTTTCGGAAACCATTGTAATGACTCGTGTTTGAGTATATACGAAGGTGTGTATCTTTTCGAAAAGATGTTTCAAAGGTTTTTTGAAAGTTTGTTTTGAAAGTGTTTGTGAAGTGGGTTTTGAAAAGTAGGCAAGTGTCTTTGCAAGTTTGATCAAGTAACTAAGAGTTGTCTACCCCTAAATTTACTCAAAGGTTTTTCTCATGTTTTAACCCTTTTAACAATTTTGTTCCACCATTGTATTTGGTGGACAATCTTGCGTTTAGGATGTTTAACGGGACAGGCGCGGGTCATCGTATGGACCATGAATGCAATGGTGCCAAGTGTCTTTGGCAATTTTGCTTGAAGGGACTATGATCATTTTGATAGGCAACTTTCGAAAGTGTCATCGATGGACTATGATCATTTGAATTGTTTTGCCAAAGAAACTCGACGTGAAAGCATGGCCCATTTTGGAAGGCAACATGTGGGATTACCCTAGGGGTGCAAGTGTGATTGTGTATTGATTTCATGTATTTGTTTTGTATTAGGTTATCTAGCGTTTGATTTTATGTACATACAAACCCTAGGTCTAACCATGGTATATTTAAAAGCGATAAATTACGGGAATTTAAAGTCTACGCTATTACAAATAAGTATCCGGGAGTGGGGGTACAAATTTACAAATGGGGATGAGACTTTAGGAGAATAGTGTCCACATAATTTACAACCAAATTGAATTACGCAAATGTAAAATATAATGTATAGCAATGTATAAGAATAGCAAATGTATATGTGTCAATGTAAATGTATTTGTGTATTGCAAATGTGTAAGTGTATGTATTTACAAGTGTGGAATGTGTATTTATTAAGTATTGCTAACTTAATGAGAAAGTTGAGTATTTTATTTATGTATTATTGTATTCTTGTATTTTTTGTTAGGTGTATACAAACAAAGGTTTTAAGAAAAGAAAACAAATGTTTATGTATTTTATTGTCTTTATGTATTAATGTGAATATTTTATACAAGAGTTTTTATAAAAGGGAAAAAAGATGTTTTAAGAAAATTAATGCTTTATGTACAAAAATTTTAATTAAAAGAAAGTAGAAGTATTCTAAGTTTAAGGAAAAAATTAATATTTGTATATTCATGTTAAAATGTAATAAAAATGATAAAGAAAAGAAATCATTGAGAATATTTTATCTAAAAAAAAAAGGTATTATTTATTTAACAAAATATTAAGTATATTAGGAAAAGAATATTGTCAATTAAAGTTTAATGTAAAAAAAAGTATGAATTAGTTTGAAAAATAAAAAGAGGCTAAAAGATTCAATGGGCCTTGTGCTTGTCTTTGGCCCAAACAAAAAGGGAGGTAAAAGTCCAAAGAGAGGGGTGAGGCGTGTAAATCAATGGGCTTAAGGCGTTGTAACGGGTAAGGCCCAAAACAATTGAAACAAACTTTGCAAGGGTTTGAGTTATTTCGTTCAGAAAGGGATTTAGGGTTAGGCAAAGGATACAGAGGCGCCGTTTTTGGCTTCGTCTTTATCTTCTCCGGCCAAGTTACTGAACTTTCCTCTACCTAAGGCCAACCAGGCGCCATCACCCGTTTCTTCTCCCTCCAAGGATCGCTCCAGCGAGGGTTTATACAAGGTAGCGATTTCTGAGTCATCCGCGTTAGGGTTTTAGTTCATATCTTGTATGTTTTAGTTCTGTTTCTGATTTCTTTTATGTTGTTGTTCACATGAGATTTTGAAAGGAGGGAGAAGAAATACTACCTTTATTGGAGACGGAGGAGGAGGGGGTCGGAGGCGCCTATGGTGGCCGGACGGAATGATGCACGTGATGATGTGAACTTGCTCTTCCTGGTATCTTTATTTTTTTTCCTTTTGTTGGGTTTGATGATGACTATCTGAAAACGAACTTCTTTATCTTCTTCTCTTTTATTCGCTTCTGTTGCCTCTGAGCATTGGTTGGTTTGCTGAGATACCTGTTGATGTTGGTTATTGCCTTGTATGCTTGCCCTGTGATGAGGCTTCCTCTGAGGGCCTTTGGGATTGCTTGTGTGTTTCTGGTATGCTTGAGTATGCTTGAGTTGCCTTTTCCTCCTCTTCTTGTTGGCTTGCTTCAGTTTGGGGCTTGACAGTTTGTATTGTTTGAGGGCTTTTGGCTTTTAGGCTACGAGCTTTGAATGGTTACAGGCCCTTTGAAGTTTTAGGCTTTAGCAGGTTTTGAAAAGGTTGAGGGTTTGAATCAGGTAAGGCTTTGGTGAGGTTTGGATATGCTGTTTATGTTTTTGGCTTGGACAGGGTAGGTGTTTTGAATAGTAAGGCTTGGTGTGTTTACAGGCCTGTGTTGTGAATTTGTGTTTGGTTGATGCAAGGCTTGAAAGGCTTATGCAGGTTGATGCTTAGGCTTGTTTGAAGCAGTTTTGAGGCAGGTTTTATGTTTGTGGAGATAGCTTGAAATCTCTTTTTTTTCTTACAGTTTGTGGTATCCTCCCTTTGTGATATCTCTGCCTTCTTTTTGTACTGTGTTATTACAGTTTGTTTCATATATTTCTTCTTCAAGCCTAAGCCTGTAAGCCTATCTTCTTTTCCTCTTCTCTCTCTCCAGTACAGATTAAAGCATAAAATATTGTTTAAAATCTGTCCTTATTCTGAAAAGGTAGCTGGCCGTAGGAAAATGATGACTTTTGATATGTTGCTTGCAATAGCTGCTTTCCTCTGCATAACTCTTATCTCTTTTTCCATATTTTTTGCTTCTTTGTGACAGCATTTTGTACTTGTTTTAAATAGCCTTTTGATAGCTCTTTGGCAGCTTGTGGAAAGTTTCATTCAGTTTGCCCTTTTGACTTGGTTTAGGCCATTCGGTTTGGTTTGCCTTTGGACTTTGTTTGGCATTGGTTTTGAAACTTTGAAATATACAGTTTGCAACTTTTGTGCATTTCATACTTTATTTTTGCAAGCATTTTTCATCCCTCTTTGTGAACCGGGAGAAATCTCGTGATTTGCAGAGAGGGCAAGCTGATTCCGGCCAGTTGCCTTTAATGATGAATTTTAACTGTGTATGCTCTTTTATTTATTTTACCTGTGTTGACTTTTCTTTCTTTTCTTTGTTTTGCAGATAAAACTCAATGGAGCCAAAGGAGCAATGGATAGAAGATGAAGACTTTAGGAATTTAGGATAGTTTCAATTTAATTATTTGTAACATTATTACTATAAACAAGGATGTAAATAAATTTACAGTTGTTCAAATAATAGATTGTAACAAACCATTAAAGATGAATAAAAAATCCTCTTTTGATCAATTAATTCCTTTTATTTCCTTTCAATTGTTTAACTTAATTATTTGAATTTCTTAAATTAAAACAATTGGAAATAAATCCAATTATTCTGACTTTAGAAAAAAGAAATAATTAATAAACGTCCGGCGTTCCAAATTAAACATAACAATGCACAGTCAAATCAAACAAACATCCACATGTCCTTTTTCACTGATTAAATCCAACACTGCAAACTTAATCCAAATGCTTCAGTCCAAATTTCAGAGTAAACTGAAAAGAACTATAGACTTAATTCTTTCTGAGAACGCGCGCACCAAAACCCTAGTTCTTGGTTAAATGTCAAAGAAACGTCCGCCTGATCAAAACCTGAGCCAAAATCAACCAAACCCTAAGCAAACTGTTTGAACTGTTCTAGAGCCGTGAAAACCCTAATTTGGATAGACTGATAAGAAAAAGTCTGTTTGACTGATTCTTATGCCAATCTGAAAAATCAGGAAAAGCCCGAGGCTATGATTTGTGGAAAAATACGAGGGCAAATTTTGGGGTACAACAGTTGCCCCTGTTCAATCTTCTTGAACCTGAAGAGTTAGATTGGCAAGTTTGCCTTTCGCGAATCGAGGGTAAAAGGAGATTGGACACTAGAGTGCCCAAAAATTTGCACTCGGTGACGTGATGGTAGAGGGAATGGGCTTACAGATGCCATTTGGTGATGGGCTTAGAGATGCCATCTAGGGATGTGACAGAACCTTGTCGGGAATGGGCTTATAGATGCCATTTGGTGATGGGCTTAGAGATGCCATCTAGGGATGTGACAGAACCTTGTCGGGAATGGGCTTATAGATGCCATTTGGAAGTGTAATGGATAGTTGTGGAGATGGGCTTACAGATGCCATCGGGAGGTGTGACGGAACTTTGTCGAGAATGGGCTCATAGATGCCATTTGGAATTGTGTGTCGATCGCGTAAGAGATTCCTTAGCAAGAACTTGCGTACTTGAGAAAGAAAGATAATTTCTTGGCCTGTTACAGGGGTTGATCTTCAGTCTCTTCATGCAGACATGCCCTGGCTGGATACAGGTATCGAATCTACAATCAAACGCTCACAGATATGCCCTGGCTAGATACAGGAATCGAATCTGGAATTAGTCGTCTACAGATATGCCCTGGCTGGATACAGGAATCGAATCTTCAAACTCTTCAGATATGCCCTGGCTAGATACAGGAATCGAATCTGGAATTGTGACAGTTGATAGTAATCATCTTTGGAGTGTCCTTTTTCCTGAAAAGGCAAGACATCAGTTGTATGCAATGTCATGATGTATGAGATGCATGAGGTCATGATGTTTTCAAGAATAAATGAGATTGTGTGATATGATGCGTATATGCATGCGTCATGATGTATAAAATGTGAAATGTCTATGAATTTGTTTTCGACTAGGAAAATAAATCCTTGACGACTGCCAGGAGCTTGTGGGATCCTGGGCTGATGTTGAAGAGTAGAGTTCTTCGCTTCCGCTGGGGATGATGGTTGTAAGAATAAACCGGTAGGAGAAAATGACTCTGTTGGGGAATAAACTCGTTGGAGAGATTACTCTGCGGGGAATTACTCTGTGGGAAGAGATACTTCGCTGAGGTTTTGATGAGAGCTCCGCTGGGGATACCGTTGATAAGTTAAGTTTGGGAACTTGATGAACTCCGCTGGGGATTGACAGTTTTGGCTCCACTGGGGATTTTGAAACTTGATTCTGAGGGGAATTAGATTTTGTAAGGCTCTCTGGTTGGGGATTACAAGAATCTTTTGAGTTTTGAGAAGGAACCGGTGTAGGGTTTCTTGATGATGAGTCTGTGTAAAACTAACATCTTCCAACAGGTGATGAAGGAATTGTTGAACACTTTTGACATTCGAATGCCCCAAGTGGTGATGTAGATAATTCCCTGGCTTGTTACAGGTGTTAATCCACAATCAGTCGTCCACAGATATTTTCCTGGCTTGTTACAGGTGTTGATCTGGAACTTAAGAAAGGTGACAGAATGGCAACCGTGTCTGGAGCACATCTGGACCGTATCTTCCAACAGGTGATGAAGGAATTGTTGAACACTTTTGACATTCGAATTCCCCAAGTGGTGATGTAGATAATTTCCTGGCTTGTTACAGGTGTTAATCCATAATCAGTCGTCCACAGATATTTTCCTGGCTTGTTACAGGTGTTGATATGGAACTTAAGAAAGGAGACAGAATGGCAACCGTGTCTGGAGCACATCTGGACCGTATCTTCCAACAGGTGATGAAGGAATTGTTGAACACTTTTGACATTCGAATGCCCCAAGTGATGATAAAGGAGTCTCTTCAGGTTAATTGAGAGATTTTGTTGAAATCTTGACTGGACTGCCCCAGGTTAACTGAACTTTGAAAGATCTGTTGAAACCTTGACTGGACTGTCCCAGGTTAACTGGATAGTGACATGTGATGCCCCTTGTTGATAGGAGATTTTTCAATGGGAGTGCCATCCTTCTTGAAGTGATTTTACTCACTGAGAGAGTTTTCGTTCCTCCGAACATTCGCTGTATGAATTTCTTCGCTATCAAACAAATAGCCAAATGCAAACAGTGATATTCAAGCAATGCAAAGTTTACGTTTGTCTCGAAGTTTTGAAAAATGCGTTTTTAGCAGGAAACTTTTTCATAAGACAAATCAACACAAGATTTTAGAGCAAAGCCTTACAGGAGTCAGGATACCTTTTGTAACAGTATGCTTTCAAACTAACCCATGCTTCAATTAGGACTTTTGAAGGGTTGTAACGTGGCATGGTTCACGGTTTAAGAAACAAAAGATAAAGGCTCAAAGTGTATTTGTACCCACCCGCTCTTCGTGATGTTCTTCAACCCTAAGCTCAGTTAATTGCGCGTCGCACTCTATTCGAGTTTGGAGCGACTTTTTGGGTGATGGTTCACCAGCTGAATTTGGGAAGACAGTCATCATCTCCTTTTTTCTTTCGCAACATTTTTCATGTTGTTGAGGATTTGTAATGACCTCTCTATTTTGATTTTGATTTGTTATCCCCAACTTTTGCCTGACTGTCTCTGTTTTCGAGATCACAGTCAGCGGGATGCCCCAGCTTTCTTAAGCCTCCTTTATAGGTTTTGGCTTGGTGGGCTTTTCTCTTTTGAGAGATTGACTGCCCATGTGATAGGGAACCACCCTTGTCTTTTGATTCCAAAGGAATGCTTTCTTGACGTCGTTCGTTGTGTTACGAACTGAGAGTTTGCGACTTCAATGCGCACTCTTTTGAATTAACTGAGAGACTACCCTGCCCCAGGTTTATATCAAAGGTTTTGATTGTTTAGAACAGAAAACTCCTACTTCTTTGGCTCGAAGGGGTTGACTAGGGATTATCTTCCTTATAACTCCAGTGTTTGGGAATTGAAAGAAATGCATGTACATCATCAACAAGGTCTGTTCAAAAGCATACTGTATGAGATTATGGTATTGTTTCGTCATCCTCCCTCTAAAGGCTTGCAGCTTTTTATCAAGAGTTAAATATCATAAAGAAAGCATAAGAGTAGTGAAAACGAATGGATGAATTCGAGACAATCATATGCAATGCATTAATGAAACAGAGTTTTGACATCAACAGTTAATTGTTTGAATAACAAAAGAAATTACAACTTTGAAAATTCGAATGAAGCAAGAATCTCTCAGTTTGAGCTTTGTCACTTCAGGTGGAGAAACCCTTAACAGAAGATTTTCATCTCTCCGTCTGGCGTGAACCTCAGCACTCCAATGTCAATTAGGTCTTGAATCTTGTTCTTTAAGGCCCAACAATCGTCGGTGTCGTGTCCCGGGCTGTAAGAGTGGTATACACAAAATGCATCGGGATGATAGTTAGGAGCGGAGGTATTGGGCTTCCAGATAGGATCCCTCAAAGCAGTCAGATTGACCTCCAACAAACGTTCCAGAATCAGAGATGACGGTATGTCAATCTCAGTGAACTATCTTCCCAACGTCTCTTGCTTACGCCGATTACCTCGTTGACGCTGGCGAGGTTGTTGCTGGGCTTGTGACCCTGAAGCAAGCAGAGGAGCCTTCCCCTTGTCTTCTTGAGTGGATGGGGGTTGAGTGGTGACTTGCTCTTCAACCTCAGATGTTTGCCCCAGTTGGTTGTTCTGAAGCAGTTGGCGGACGAGAACTCTGAGTTCCTCTTGTCTTTGAGACAAATCCTGGATGAGAGCCATCTGGCCCACCAGCTGCCCCGTCATTTAGATCCTCATTGTTGTCAGCTCAAACTGCAGTGCTTCCAACTGATCACTCCTGGCATTGTTTGAATTCCCCTGGACCAAGCCCTTTGTGAGGAGAGCTTTCATTTCTTCTTGCCCCAGAGACAGGTTCAAGAACATTTCCTGCAGCTGAGCAGTCTGGTCCTGGATATCCTTGACAGTCCTTTCTAGAGCCATCTCTTACTGAAATAAACAGTAGGAGAGTAAGGAAACCTGAAAAAAGGAAAAATCGTCAAGATGCAATGCATGATATGTGGATGCATGCTTTCAAGGATCTCTTGGGGTAAACGCAAGAAAATGTTAGAGGTTGAAATTTGATCTTTGATTGGAGACCTTTGCACCGGTGGATGTCTTTCCACGAGAATCAAGCTCACCATGTCAAGTGGGTCATAGCCCTTGATTTCAAGTTGTTGCACTTGATCTTTGATTGGAGAACTTTGCAACGGTGGATGTCCTTCCACGAGAATCAAGCTCACCATGTCAAGTGGGTCATAGCCCCTGATTCAAGTTGTTGCACTTGATCTTTGATGGCATTTGTTTAGAGGAGAAACCTCCGACCCCTTTGGTAGACGTCTGGTTCAACGTAACCCTGCATCAAAAGAACCCTCGAGATCCTTGAAAAGGTTATTGAAAATGCTATGGTATGATGTTATGATGTTATGTACATGTATGCAAAAAGCAAGTGAGTGTATATACCGGTAATCGTATTCACACAAAGCAAACAAGTCCTTAGGTTTAGGCTTGCATGGGGTTGTAGGTAAGTACCCTCTTGAAGTTAGTTGGCTCATCCTGTCCTAAAATAGAAACCGGGTTCTAAGGAGCTTAATATCATTGGATTGTTTTCTGTGTTCATTGTTTTGGTTTAGCCACTTAACTGGCGACCAAAATATTCCAAGAAAACAACCCTCAATGAGTGTAGTATCGAGTATCTACCAACTTCGGACTGCACCAAAGTCGGTCATCTCACTACCCCTAAAAAGGCTAAGATGGTCAATTAAGGTTCTAAGAGTTCGTTAGTGCTTCACGACATCACTCAGCGGCCCCGTACTCTCCTTGATTGAACTCAAGGATTACCGGTACTCACAAATATGTCACACTAACATAGCTAACTGCTTCAACCATGTCGGTATACCCCGCACAGTTCCCTCACAATTTTTTTACTATTTACCTAAAAAGGTGTCCCAAATCCGGGTGTAGGATTTACAACAAGCCCAAACAAGGAACCAAAAAGTAAAGCAATCAAGGCAATCAAAGCAAGAATGTAAAGGTGATCTAAACCCTAAGGTAACCTCACTTTTGAATCCTCCCCAGCAGAATCGCCAGTTCTGTGATACGGTGGGAGAACTGACTTGAGGTTTTGCGTTTGTTTTTGCACTTGTTCGGTTTAGCAAGAGTCGCCACCGACTTTTTATTTTATCCTAAAGGAAAGGTTAAAAAGCACAGGAAAAACTTTTTGAGATGTTTCGTGGGTTCGGGGGGTAGATTATGAAAAGGGAAGGTATTAGCACCCTTTTCATCCATGGTTATCCATGGGCTCTTAGTTACTTGGTTTTAGATCAACTTGCCTTTGATTTTTTAATTTCTTTGAAATGGTGTGTGTGTGTGTGTGTGTGTGTTTTGAAAAATGTTTTGAAATAGACGCCTTTGTTTCGGCAACCATTGTAATGACTTGTGTTTGAGTATATACGAAGGTGTGTATCTTTTCGAAAAGATGTTTCAAAGGTTTTTTGAAAGTTTGTTTTGAAAGTGTTTGTGAAGTGGGTTTTGAAAAGTAGGCAAGTGTCTTTGCAAGTTTGATCAAGTAACTAAGAGTTGTCTACCCCTAAATTTACTCAAAGGTTTTTCTCATGTTTTAACCCTTTTAACAATTTTGTTCCACCATTGTATTTGGTGGACAATCTTGCGTTTAGGATGTTTAACGGGACAGGCGCGGGTCAACGTATGGACCATGAATGCAATGGTGCCAAGTGTCTTTGGCAATTTTGCTTGAAGGGACTATGATCATTTTGATAGGCAACTTTCGAAAGCGTCATCGAGGGACTATGATCATTTGAATTGTTTTGCCAAAGAAACTCGACGTGCAAGCATGGCCCATTTTGGAAGGCAACATGTGGGATTACCCTAGGGGTGCAAGTGTGATTGTGTATTGATTTCATGTATTTGTTTTGTATTAGGTTATCTAGCGTTTGATTTTATGTACATACAAACCCTAGGTCTAACCATGGTATATTTGAAAGCGATAAATTACGGGAATTTAAAGTCTACGCTATTACAAATAAGTATCCGGGAGTGGGGGTACAAATTTACAAATGGGGATGAGACTTTAGGAGAATAGTGTCCAAATAATTTACAACCAAATCGAATTGCGTAAATGTAAAATATAATGTATAGCAATGTATATGAATAGCAAATGTATATGTGTCAATGTAAATGTATTTGGGTATTGCAAATGTGTAAGTGTATGTATTTACAAGTGTGGAATGTGTATTTATTAAGTATTGCTAACTTAATGAGAAAGTTGAGTATTTTATTTATGTATTATTGTATTCTTGTATTTTTTGTTAGGTGTATACAAACAAAGGTTTTAAGAAAAGAAAACAAATGTTTATGTATTTTATTGTCTTTATGTATTAATGTGAATATTTTACACAAGAGTTTTTATAAAAGGGAAAAAAGATGTTTTAAGAAAATTAATGCTTTATATACAAAAATTTTAATTAAAAGAAAGTAGAAGTATTCTAAGTTTAAGGAAAAAATTAATATTTGTATATTCATGTTAAAATGTAATAAAAATGATAAAGAAAAGAAATCATTGAGAATATTTTATCTAAAAAAAAAGAAGGTATTATTTATTTAACAAAATATTAAGTATATTAGGAAAAGAATATTGTCAATTAAAGTTTAATGTAAAAAAAAAGTATGAATTAGTTTGAAAAATAAAAAGAGGCTAAAAGATTCAATGGGCCTTGTGCTTGTCTTTTGCCCAAACAAAAAGGGAGGTCAAAGTCCAAAGAGAGGGGTGAGGCATCTAAATCAATGGGCTTAAGGCGTTGTAACGGGTAAGGCCCAAAACAATTGAAACAAACTTTGCAAGGGTTTGAGTTATTTCGTTCAGAAAGGGATTTAGGGTTAGGCAAAGGATACAGAGGCACCGTTTTTGGCTTCGTCTTCATCTTCTCCGCCCAAGTTACTGAACTTTCCTCTACCTAAGGCCAACCAGGCGCCATCACCCGTTTCTTCTCCCTCCAAGGATCGCTCCAGCGAGGGTTTATACAAGGTAGCGATTTATGAGTCATTCGCGTTAGGGTTTTAGTTCATATCTTGTATGTTTTAGTTCTGTTTCTGATTTCTTTTATGTTGTTGTTCACATGAGATTTTGAAAGGAGGGAGAAGAAATACTACCTTTATTGGAGACGGAGGAGGAAGGGGTCGGAGGCGCCTATGGTGGCCGGACGGAAGGATACACGTGATGCTGTGAACTTGCTCTTCCTGGTATCTTTATTTTTTTGCCTTTTGTTGGGTTTGATGATGACTATCTGAAAACGAACTTCTTTATCTTCTTCTCTTTTATTCGCTTTTGTTGCCTCTGAGCATTGGTTGGTTTGCTGAGATACCTGTTGATGTTGGTTATTGCCTTGTATGCTTGCCCTGTGATGAGGCTTCCTCTGAGGGCCTTTGGGATTTCTTATGTGTTTCTGGTATGCTGAGATATTTGGTATGCTTAAGTATGCTTGAGTTGCCTTTTCCTCCTCTTCTTGTTGGCTTGCTTCAGTTTGGAGCTTGACAGTTTGTATTGTTTGAGGGCTTTTGGCTTTTAGGCTAGGAGCTTTGAATGGTTACATGCCCTTTGAAGTTTTAGGCTTTAGCAGGTTTTGAAAAGGTTGAGGGTTTGAATCAGGTAAGGATTTGGTGAGGTTTGGATATGCTGTTTATGTTTTTGGCTTGGACAGGGTAGGTGTTTTGAATAGTAAGGCTTGGTGTGTTTACAGGCATGTGTTGTGAATTTGTGTTTGGTTGATGCAAGGCTTGAAAGGCTTATGCAGGTTGATGCTTAGGCTTGTTTGAAGCAGCTTTGAGGCAGGTTTTATGTTTGTGGAGATAACTTGCAATCTCTTTTTTCTCTTACAGTTTGTGGTATCCTCCCTTTGTGATATCTCTGCCTTCTTTTTGTACTGTGTTATTACAGTTTGTTTCATATATTTCTTCTTCAAGCCTAAGCCTGTAAGCCTATCTTCTTTTCCTCTTCTCTCTTTCCAGTAAAGATTAAAGCATAAAATATTGTTTAAAATCTGTCCTTATTCTGAAAAGGTAGCTGGCCATAGGAAAATGATGACTTTTGACATGTTGCTTGCAATAGCTGCTTTCCTCTGCATAACTCTTATCTCTTTTTCCATATTTTCTGCTTCTTTGTGACAACATTTTGTACTTGTTTTGAATAGCCTTTTGATAGCTCTTTGGCAGCTTGTGGAAAGTTTCATTCAGTTTGCCCTTTTGACTTGGTTTAGGCCATTCAGTTTGGTTTGCCTTTGGACTTTGTTTGGCATTGGTTTTGAAACTTTGAAATATGCAGTTTGCAACTTTTGTGCATTTCATACTTTATTTTTGCAAGCATTTTTCATCTCTTTTTATTGAACCGGGAGAAATCTCGTGATTTGCAGAGAGGGCAAGCTGATTCCGGCCAGTTGCCTTTAATGATGAATTTTAACTGTGTATGCTCTTTTATTTATTTTACCTGTGTTGACTTTTCTTTCTTTTCTTTATTTTGCAGATAAAACTCAATGGAGCCAAAGGAGCAATGGATAGAAGATGAAGACTTTAGGAATTTAGGATAGTTTCAATTTAATTATTTGTAACATTATTATTATAAACAAGGATGTAAATAAATTTACAGTTGTTCAAATAATAGATTGTTACAAACCATTAAAGATGAATAAAAAATCCTCTTTTGATCAATTAATTCCTTTTATTTCCTTTCAATTGTTTAACTTAATTATTTGAATTTCTTAAATTAAAACAATTGGAAATAAATCCAATTATTCTGACTTTAGAAAAAAGAAATAATTAATAAACGTCCAGCGTTCCGAATTAAACATAACAATGCACAGTCAAATCAAACAAACATCCACATGTCCTTTTTCACTGATTAAATCCAACACTACAAACTTAATCCAAATGCTTCAGTCCAAATTTCAGAGTAAACTGAAAAGAACTATAGACTTAATTCTTTCTGAGAACGCGCACACCAAAACCCTAGTTCTTGGTTAAATGTCAAAGAAACGTCCGCCTGATCAAAACCTGAGCCAAAATCAACCAAACCCTAAGCAAACTGTTTGAACTGTTCCAGAGCCGTGAAAACCCTAATTTGGATAGACTGATAAGAAAAAGTCTGTTTGACTGATTCTTATGCCAATCTGAAAAATCAGGAAAAGCCCGAGGCTATGATTTGTGGAAAAATACGAGGGCAAATTTTGGGGTATAACACCTAAGATATAAGGAATTTGTAAAGTGCACTACTGAACATGGAGTATATGTAAGAAAAAGAAAGAGTGAATTGCTTATAATATGCCTCTATGTCGATGACTTGTTAATACCAGGTAGCTGTATGAAAGAGATCGAAGACTATGAATTTGAAATGTCTAATATGGGCGACAATTTCATATTTCCCTGGCATCGAATTCCACAAGAATAGTAGAGTCTTGATGATGCATCAAAGAAGATATGCAAGTGAAATTATCAAGAGATTTGAGATGGAAGAATGCAACTCGACTTTGAAACCTGCTGAACCAAGACTACAACTGTCGGAAGACTAAGATAAAGAGGATGTCAAACCAACCCAATACAGAAGACTTATTGGATCAATAAGGTACCTTTTTCATGCAAGGCATGACTTATCATATAGTGTAGGTATGGCGAGTAGATTCATGCAGAATCCAAAGGTATCACATCTAGTAGCAATGAAGATGATACTAAAATATCTAAAAGGAACTCTCGAATATGGTATTTTGTTTCCTGCAACTTATAAAGTAAAATAATTCAAGTTAGTGGGATACACCGATTCAAGTTGGTGTAGTGATGTTGAGGATCGAAAATCCACAACCGGATATGTGTTTATACTAGGTGGTGCACCAGTTGTTTGGAGTTCAAGAAAAGAACCAGTAGTGGCATTGTCATCATGTGAAGCAGAGTACATAGTTGCTGTTGTTTGTGCATTTCAGGCAAAATGGATGGTGAATTTGGTCGAAGAGATTACATGGAAGAATCATGGAACAATTACCATGAAGATCGACAACATGTCAACTATCAATCTGGAAAAGAATCCGATAGCACATGGTCGAAGCAAGCACATAGAGACAAGGTTCCATTATCTTCGAGAGTAGGTAGCATATGGAAAGATGAACTTGGAACACTGCATAATTGAGAATCAAATAGCAGACATCATGACAAAAGGTGTGTTGGTCGAAGTATTCAGAAGACTAAGAGCTATGATGAATACAGATAACTCAGACACAATGAATTATGTGGTGTGTTAAAAGTGTAATCCCTTGTGTCGAAGCAACATATTTCTCGACAGAACAAGGGTGTGTGGACTTAGTCTATGTCGAAGTGTGTCAAATTTTTTGTAGAGTAGTGTGTGTCAAAGTGCCGAAGTAGTTTGCTTGACACAGGATTTCAACTTAGATCTAAATTCTATTATGGGCTTTTATAGTTTTGGATTTTGGCTTAGAGAGCAAGCAAGCTCATTACAAATAAAGGGAGTAACCCCTATTTTGTAAATATAGAGCATTCACATAATTTGCAGTTGCAAGTGAATAAGTTTTTTCACAGTTTGTGAGAAAAGATAAACTCTGCATAAATCACCATTTTCTTTCATATTTTATTAAACCTTAATTTTTTATTTCATTGTTATTGTGTATTGATAACAATCTTATTCATCAAGATTGATAGAAACTCTCCATAAATTTTCCAACAAGAATTATTAGAGTATTAAGTGCATATCTTTCATCTTCATTATTAGTTCATGGGTGACAAATAAAGTGCAAGTTTTTAATAGAAACGACAAATTACAGAGAATGATTTTCTTTCTTTTATATAATTATTTATTTTCACAAAAAAAACTTAGATTCAAAGGGAAATGAAGGTGGTGTCTAAAGTGGGGAAAATATTTCATATGATCTATTGTGACACTCCTCGTACGTAGAGACTCATAGCATTGATCTCCCACGTGATTGAGATGGTGACTTAATTGGTGCCGATTCGATTTGACAAATAAAATAGTGCCTCAAAACATAACTTATGCTCGTTATTTATTGATTTTGTTGAACAAATGTCGGTTATATCACTATCTTAATTGGAAGGACATGGAGGACCCTAAACTTCTATTGCTCAAACTACAGAGATAGATGAGGAAGAACATTAGACGAAGCAAATGTATTGATAGAGAGCTAAAGCATAAATATAACAATGTTGTAAAAATTTCATAAAATAGAGTTCAATAGCTTCACGACACAATTTAGCATAGCTATAACACGCTATCATGGTGTTCCATGAAACTTCATTCCTTTGCGGCATTTCGTCGAACAGTTCACATGCACGATCAAGCAGAAAAGACATTCATTTGCTATAGGTGATAATCTATTTGGCTGCTTGCATATACTTCCTTAATGGGAAGACAAAGAGTTTGGCTATAGCGTTTGTTAAATTGTAATTCAGTGTGTCGAAACTATGTGTCGAAAAGATTTGATTTGTTTTAGATTTAAATAGATTTGATTTAAGTCTAGAATAAATTAGATTTGATTTAGTAACAAAAAGATATTTTGGGCTTTGGGCTTAGGGTGTAAGCTCAGTTATAAATAGAGGGAGTAACCCCTATTTTTGTAAGCAAGTAAAGCAAGTCATTCACAGTATTTTGCAGTTGCAAAGTGAATAATAAAGTTTTCACAGTTTGTGAGCAGAGAGAAACTCTGCAGAAATTAATTGTCTTGTCTTCGTTTCTTTGTTTTTTCATAACTAATCATCGTTATGGTAGAAATTCATCATAGTATTTTGGTGGATTTCCAACACCTGGTATCAAGAGCTTTTGTTTTGATTCAAGGGAAGTATCAATCAAGAACGATTGGAGAATTCACGATGACAAGTTATGGGAATGAAAATTATCCAGCAACACTACCAATTCTGAAAGTTGACAAATATGAGAATTGGTGCAAACAAATGAAAGTCTTATTCAGGCGTCAAGGTCTTTGGGACCTTGTAAAATATGGAGTCGAAGCGCTTGGAGAAAACGCTTCAGAAGAAGAAAAGAAGAAATACACGGAATCTGAGAAGCTGAGTTATAAAGCATTATTTATAATTCATCAATGTGTCAGCCCAGACAATTTCGAAAAGGTTAGTGATTCAGAATCTGCAAAAGAAGCTTGGGAAATCCTTGAGAAGTCTTTTGGAGGCACTGAAAAGGTTAAAAAGTGAGGTTACAAACTCACAAAAAGACGTATAAACTGCTTCAGATGGAAGACAATGAAAGCATATCTGATTTCTTCACTAGAGTTACAAAACTAGTAAATCAAATCAAGATATGTGGAGAAACATTAACAACAAGAGTTGTTGTTTCAAAGATCTTGAGATCTTTAGCTCCTAAGTTTGACCATATAGTGATGGAGATAGAAGAGGGGAAATACTTGTCGAAATTGACAAAGGAAGATCTTCAAGGGACACTTGAATCTCATGAACAAAGAATGAATGAAAGAGCTGCAGGAAAATCGAAGAGTAATGTGGCCTTGCAGGAACATTCAGCAAAAGAAATCAAAGGCAAAGGAAAGTGTTTCGATAGAGGTAGAGGTGGCTACAATAAATAGAATGTTAGAGAAAACCACATCGAAGGAAACATGTCGAATCAAAGAAGGCCATACCAAGGCAACTAAAGAGGTGGTGTTGCAAATAGAGGAAGAGGTGGTGGTCGAAAACCTGATAAGAGTCACATTCAATGTTACAATTGTCAGAAGTATGGTCACTATTCGAGTGATTGTCTAGAAAAACGAAAGAATCGAGAAAGTGATGCAAAGCTTGCAAAACTTGAAGAAGAAGAAGAAGAAGAAGAAGAGATGATGCTGATGGTCACAACAAAAGATGAAGATATATTCAAGGACCAATGGTACTTGGATTTAGGATGTTCATCACATATGTCTGGAAGGAAAGACTGGTTTGTCAATATAAAGCCCTCAATGAAAAATATGGTAAAATTTGCAAATGACAATACCCTAGCAGCTGAAGGTATTGGTGATGTTATGATTATGAGGAAAGATGGCAAGAGGTCAGTAATTTCTAATGTGTTGTACATACCAGCAATGAAGAGCAATTTGCTCAGTATAGGGCAGTTGGTCGAAAAGAATTATAAAGTGTCAATCAAAGATAAGATGATGAGAGTCGTTGATGCAAATAGGAGATTAATCTTGAAGGCTCCTATGTCTCAGAATCGAACCTTCAAGATTGAACTTAATGTGATGGAGCATAAGTGCCTTTCGATTGCAGCTAGCAGAGATGAATGTATATGGCATTATATACTAGGCCATCTCAACTTTAGAGACATCAAAGGTTTGAAGAGAAGAAATATGGTTTCAGGATTGCCAGAAATCGACATTCCAAACGAGGTGTGTGAGGAATGTGTGCAGGAGAAGCAACACAACAATAGCTTCAACAAGGATGCAGGAAGCAGGTCAAAGGCTAGTCTTAAAGTCATATACTCTGATGTATGTAGACCAATCCAGGTGGATTCGATGGGAGGTAACAAATACTTTGTTACATTCATAGATGATTTCAGTCGAAAGCTGTAGACTTATCTGATCAAGAAGAAAAGTGAAGTGATCGAGGTATTTTCCAAGTTTAAGTCTATGATTGAAAGACAAAGTGGTCGAAAACTCAAAGTTTTGAGAACTGATGGTGGTGGAGAATATGTGTTGAAAGATTTTGAAAAGCTATGTGAAAAGGAAGAGATTGTGCATGAGGTGGTGTCACCCTATACTGTAACACCCCTTCTAAATAACCCGCGAATATATTAATTAAATCAGAGTAACATGGAAAACAGGGATGTCACAATTCAGGATAAATATAAAGACCTCAAATCTACAGTTATCGTGCTTTACTGAAGGAATTATTAAGATAAATGTTCAAATTAATATCATGTTCTACACAGCGGAAATGTATCAAAACCGGAATAACTTCACTTCATAAGTATTCCCAACATAAATTAAACAATAGAGTATAAAATAAAACTCATCATTCAAATGTTTCCCCCAGTGTTACAACCTATCAGAGCACGACACTGACACACGGACTTAAAGTAACATAGCTCTAGAGCCATCCTCACCAACTTCTGAGCTGCTAACTTTAATCTGAAATCATTAAAGTAAGGGTGAGATTTCTCATAATTAACATGCATTATAAGCTTCTCAATCAACATTATATCACAAGCATATTATTTCACCCATTTTAGCATAAATCCAGATTCAACACACAGATCCAATCATACAAGTCATTATGCACCAATCAATAATCAACCAAAGAATTGTAACACTGGAAGTCATCATAACATGTTACAATTCCATGCAAACACAAATGCAGACTCAATGCATGTGGTATCAATCACGTGACCAAGTCACCCAACACTTATCCATCATCAACCGGATACAGCAACCATCGATTCATCCATAAACACTCGGACACGAATCCAGCTGATCCATCATCAATCGGATACAGCAACCATCGATTCATCCATAGACACCTGGACACGAATCCAGCCTAACCACCCATCATCACCCGGTTATCGGTTAACGGCAATACAAGTCAAATTCCACACAATGGGAATTAACTTCACCAAAATAATGCATATGCATGCACATCACCAGCATGCAACATCAAATCAGTCTATGAAATACATCAATTTATCATAACTGAACCAAAAACAAAAGAAACATGATATCATTATTTATCATACACACATCAAACATCATAAACATGCACTTCATCCACAAGGACCTGATACAATCAATTATCATGGATACACCATTGCATATACACCAAATATGCACATAATAACAAACCGCATAATCGGAAAGTCAACATCAAATCAACGGAATATGATCACAACATAATTCCAAATAATGCCAAAACCAATATATCACATGATCACATCTCAATCATAATGGATAGCAGGCACAACACATAAGTATCAGTTCTCATTCACCAAATCAGAACAATTTACAAACAATTCTACATCATTCCCAAAATACCAAAGTTTACAAAAATCGGGAATTCGACTCTTTTTAAAATAATTTTCATAAAATAATATTTTTCTTATTTTATAAGATAGAATTTTAAATTTAAGAAATACTGCCGAAAACGGCACTCAAATCGGACTTACGGTTTGAAAGTTATGAATTTTCAAAGTTTAATATTTTTCAAAAAGTTACGTTTCTGGAAAATGTACTGGAACCCGGTTCCTACCTATACAGGAACCGGTTCCTGCGACCAATTTTATAAGTTTTTGTACGTTCACACAGTGGAACCCGGTTCCTCCCCACTGGGAACCGGTTCCCACGACCTGCAGAGTCAAAATCTGCTATTTTGACAGCATTATTCATTCCAATCCCATCCAATTCATACCCATACGAATTATAACATTTGGGACACCAAAATGCAACCAATACACATCAATACAACATCATAAATCATGTTTCCATCATTCCTATTACTTATTCATCGCATTAATGGTTCCAATTCCTATACTCTGACACAATTAGGGATAATCCCACAAACCTAGAATTCCAAAATCGAGATTCCTAACATGCTTAATCAATTCTATTGATCTCAAAATCTATAAGGCATATTAAATAATTGAAATCACCCCTTACCTCGCAATGATCCTTCAAATTCACGGCGTTTGGCTTTTTCCTCTCTTCTCTTCTCTTCTCCAATTTCACGTACAATGACTTTCTCCCAATAACCTTCTTTTTCTTTTCCTTTTATTATTTTCCAAATAATAGAAATAAATTAGTAATTATTTAGTAGAGCTTTTTACTTCACACACCTCCAATTCAACCTTACACCCCCCGATCTTCCTTTTTAATTCCAAAATTAATTCATCCATTTAATCCAAAATATTATTAATTAAGCCTTTAATTAATTTAATAATTAAATTCCTAATTATTTAACACTTGAATAAATTTGGGGTGTCACAACTCTCCCCAACTAAAAGAGTTTTCGTCCTTGAAAACATACCTTAGACGAACAGTTCGGGATACGAGTCCTTCATATGGCTCTCCAGCTCCTAAGTGACATTTCCATCTGCTGGTCCTCCCCAAGCCACTCTTACCAACGCGATCTCCTTGCCTCGCAACTGTTTCAACTTCCGATCCTCAATTCTCGCAGGTACCGCTTCCACAGTTAAATTCTCTCGTACCTGTATATCGTCTACCCGAATCTCATGAGACTGATGAGCAATGTACTTCCTCAACTGAGATACATGAAAAGCATCTTGCAAATTTTCAAGTGACGGCGGCAAAGCAATCTGATAAGCAACTTTCCCAACTCTCTTGGTAATCTGAAACGGACCAATAAAACGTGGAGTCAACTTCTTTGACTTCAAAGCTCGACCAATACCAGTCATCTGAGTAACTCGCATAAAAACATGTTCTCCTTCGCTAAACTCAAGATCTTTCCTCCTCTTATCGTGATAACTTTTCTGACGACACTGAGAAGTCCTCATCTTCTCCTGAATCATCTTAATCTTTTCCGAAGTCTGTTGGACAATTTCCGGTCCAATCATAACACTCTCTCCAGATTCATACCAACACAACGGTGTCCGACACCTCCTACCATACAATGCCTCAAACGGAGCCATACCAATGCTCGAATGAAAACTATTGTTGTAGGTAAACTCAATCAATGGTAGATAACTATCCCAAGCTCCACCTTTCTCCAACACACAAGCTCTTAACAAATCTTCCAACGACTGAATCGTTCTCTCCGTCTGACCATTTGTCTGTGGATGATAAGCGGAACTCAAATGCAACTTAGTACCCAAAGCTTCTTGCAATCCCGTCCAGAATTTAGATGTAAACCTCGGATCTCGATCCGACACAATACTAGAAGGAATACCGTGCAAACTCACAATCTTCTCAACATACAATTCTGCCAACCTTTCCATCGGATAATCCATTCTTATCAGAATAAAGTGAGAAAATTTCGTCAACCGATCAACAATAACCCAGATAGAATCACAATTCTTTGATGTCCTTGGAAAACCAGACACAAAATCCATAGAGATTCCATCCCATTTCCACTCCGGAATAAACAACGGTTCCATCAATCCTGACGGTTTCTGATGCTCAATCTTCGACTTCTGACAAACCCAACAAGCATACACAAACTCAGCAATTTCCTTTTTCATTCCTGGCCACCAAAACAACTTCTTCAAATCATGGTACATTTTAGTAGCACCAGGATGAATACTCAATCCACTACGATGTCCTTCTTCCAAAATACTCTTCCTAATCTCTGCAACATCCGGAACACACGCCCTATTACCAAATCTCATAACACCATTCTCATCAATCCGGAACTCGCCTCCTTGACCTTGGTTGATCAATGTCAATTTATCAACTAACCCAACATCAGACTTCTGTCCATTCCGAATTTCTTCCAGAATACCACTAGTCAGTTTCAACATACCCAATTTCACACTATTCGGAGTACTTTCACATACCAAACTTAAATCTTTGAACTGCTCAACCAAATCTAACTCACGGACCATTAACATCGACATATGCAAGGACTTCCTACTCAAGGCATCCGCAACAACGTTTGCCTTACCAGGATGGTATTTCAAACCGAAATCATAATCCTTTAGAAACTCTAACCATCTCCTCTGCCTCATATTCAACTCTTTCTGATCAAAGAGATACCTCAGACTTTTGTGATCAGTGAACACCTCAAACCGAGAACCATATAAATAATGCCTCCACAACTTCAAAACAAACACAACAGCTGCCAACTCCAAATCATGAGTCATATAATTCCTTTCATGTACTTTCAATTGTCTCGAAGCATAAGCCACCACCTGGTTATCTTGCATCAACACACCACCTAATCCCATTAATGATGCGTCACAATACACAACAAAAGACTTAGTCGGATTTGGAAAAATCAAGATCGGAGCACTTGTCAACCTACTCTTCAGCTCTTGAAATCCTTTCTCACATTCAACATCCCAAACAAACATCTGACCCTTCCTGGTCAACTTAGTCAACGGTAACGCTAATTTGGAAAATCCTTCTATAAACTTCCTGTAATAACCTGCAAGACCCAAAAACTACGGATCTCAGAAGCATTCTTCGGCGCTTCCCACTGAGATATTGCTTCTACCTTCGTAGGATCCACAGCAATTCCATTCTTGGAAATTACATGGCCAAGAAAACTTACTTCACTTAACCAGAATTCACACTTGGACAACTTCGCATAAGCTTCTTCTCTTTCAACAATTCCAACACAACTCTGAGATGTTCTGCATGCTCTTCACCGCTCTTCGAATAAATTAGAATATCATCAATGAACACCACCACAAACTTATCAAGATACGGATGAAATATCCTGTTCATATACTCCATGAAAACACCAGGTGCATTAGTAACTCCAAACGGCATAACAGAATACTCGTAATGTCCATACCTCGTTCTAAATGCAGTTTTCTGAATATCTTCCGACTTCACACGAATCTGATGATATCCAGATCTCAGATCAATCTTACTAAATACACAAGCTCCAACTAGTTGATCCATCAAATCATCGATCCTCGGCAAAGGATACCAATTCTTGATTGTAACTTTATTCAGCTGTCTGTAATCAACACATAATCTCATTGAACCTTCTTTCTTCTTAACCAACAACACCGGAGCACCCCACAGCGAAACACTCGGACGAATAAACTTCTTCTCAAACAAATCCTCAAATTGACTCTTCAACTTTCTCAATCTAGAAGCAGACCTCTTATAGGCATCCTCGAATTCGAACTAGTTCTAGTAACAAAACCCATTAAGACTTCACCTTGCACTCTCACACCGTTCCACTTACTTCATCACGGAACACTTCATAAAAAATTACATCCAATAGGTCACATGCCTTTATCTTGCTCTCTCCGAGATCTAAATCTCTCGTTACGCAAACCATAACGCTTCTCTTCTTGCCGACTCAACTAATTTCACACACTGTAAAGCTGGCACAATAAGTACATCCCATCCAACGCGATCCCGACTACTATCAACAAGAGATTAAGGGTGATCAGTTCCTCAATTTGTCAATAGATAGTCAACAATCATGAGGTGGCATCAACCATCGTTACCAAACCACAACAGCATCTCCAATCTTACCCTTCAAGCTACTTAAACATAACCATGCTTGAAGCATCAACTGCTCGACAATACTTACATCTTACAATCGGCGGTATACTGAACCACCCCTTGCACAAAACTTCAGAGAAGAAACTTCTCCCCCACTTATTTCACACGTACCTCTGCAGACAACGAAAAGGAAACAATCAAGTACCGACAGTATTTCACATACATGTCGCATACCAAAAAGGGAGTAAACACATAAACAACCTGGCCGATAGACCGACCTGCTCTGATACCACTATTGTAACACCCCTTCTAAATAACCCGCGAATATATTAATTAAATAAGAGTAACATGGAAAACAGGGATGTCACAATTCAGGATAAATATAAAGACCTCAAATCTACAGTTATCGTGCTTTACTGAAGGAATTATTAAGATAAATGTTCAAATCAATATCATGTTCTACACAGCGGAAATGTCTCAAAACCGGAATAACTTCACTTCATAAGTATTCCCAACATAAATTAAACAATAGAGTATAAATTAAAACTCATCATTCAAACGTTTCCCCCAGTGTTACAACCTATCAGAGCACGACACTGACACGCGAACTTAAAGTAACATAGCTCTAGAGCCATCCTCACCAACTCCTGAGTTGCTAACTTTAATCTGAAATCATTAAATTAAGGGTGAGATTTCTCATAATTAACATGCATTATAAGCTTCTCAATCAACATTATATCACAAGCATATTATTTCACCCATTTTAGCATAAATCCAGATTCAATACGCAGATCCAATCATATAAGTCATTATGCACCAATCAATAATCAACCAAAGAATTGTAACACTGGAAGTCATCCTAACATGTTACAATTCCATGCAAACACAAATGCAGACTCAATGCATGTGGTACCAATCACGTGACCAAGTCACCCAACACTGATCCATCATCAACTGGATACAGCAACCATCGATTCGTCCATAAACACTCGGACACGAATCCAGCTGATCCATCATCAATCGGATACAGCAACCATCGATTCTTCCATAGACACCTGGACACGAATCCAGCCTAACCACCCATCATCACCCGGGTATCGGTTAATGGCAATACAAGTCAAATTCCACACAATGGGAATTAACTTCACCAAAACAATGCATATGCATGCACATCACCAGCATGCAACATCAAATCAGTCTATGAAATACATCAATTTATCATAACTGAACCAAAACCAAAAGAAACATGATATCATTATTTATCATACACACATCAAACAGCATAAACATGCACTTCATCCACAAGGACCTGATATAATCAATTATCATGGATACACCATTTCATATACACCAAATATGCACATAATAACAAACCGCATAATCGGAAAGTCAACATCAAATCAACAGAATATGATCACAACATAATTCCAAATAATGCCAAAACCAATATATCACATGATCACATCTCAATCATAATGGATAGCAGGCACAACACATAAGTATCAGTTCTCATTCACCAAATCAGAACAATTTACAAACAATTCTACATCATTACCAAAATACCAAAGTTTACAAAAACTGGGAATTCGACTCTTTTTAAAATAATTTTCATAAAATAATATTTTTCTTATTTTATAATATAGCATTTTAAATTTAAGAAATACTGCCGAAAACGGCACTCAAATCGGACTTACGGTTTGAAAGTTATGAATTTTTAAAGTTTAATATTTTTCAAAAAGTTACGTTTCTGGAAAATGTACTGGAACCCGGTTCCTACCTATACAAGAACCGGTTCCTGCGACCAATTTTATAAGTTTTTGTACGTTCATACAGTGGAACCCGGTTCCTCCCCACTGGGAACCGGTTCCCACGACCTGCAGAGTCAAAATCTACTATTTTGACAGCATTATTCATTCCAATCCCATCCAATTCATACCCATACGAATTATAATATTTGGGACACCAAAATGCAACCAATACACATTAATACAACATCATAAATCATGTTTCCATCATTCCTATTACTTATTCATCGCATTAATGGTTCCAATTCCTATACTCTGACACAATTAGGGATAATCCCACAAACCTAGAATTCCAAAATCGAGATTCCTAACATGCTTAATCAATTCTATTGATCTCAAAATCTATAAGGCATATTAAATAATTGAAATCACCCCTTACCTCGCGATGATCCTTCGAATTCACGGCGTTTGGCTTTTTCCTCTCTTCTCTTCTTTTCTCCAATTTCACGTACAATGACTTTCTCCCAATAACCTTCTTTTTCTTTTCCTTTTATTATTTTCCAAATAATAGAAATAAATTAGTAATTATTTAGTAGAGCTTTTTACTTCACACACCTCCAATTCAACCTTACACCCCCCGGTCTTCCTTTTTAATTCCAAAATTAATTCATCCATTTAATCCAAAATATTATTAATTAAGCCTTTAATTAATTTAATAATTAAATTCCTAATTATTTAACACTTGAATAAATTTGAGGTGTCACATATACTCCACAACAAAATGGAATTGCAGAAAGGAAGAATCGAACCATCATGAATATGGTGAGAAATATGTTGAAAGGCAAGAATTTACCTAAAGAGTTTTAGGGTGAAGTTGTTTTGACTGCAACATACATTTTGAACAGATGTCCTACAAAGAAGCTAGAAGGAATTACTCCAGAAGAATGTTGGTCTGGTGTGAAGCCTAGCTTGAGTCATCTGAAGGTATTTGGATCTATTGCACATAGACATGTGCCAGATCAGTTGAGAAGAAAACTCGATGATAAGTCAAGTCAAATGATTCTAGTTGGATATTATTCGACAGGAGGCTACAAGTTGTTTGATCTAGAGAACAAGAAGATTGTGATCAGCAGGGACGTGATCATATATGAGTTTAAAGAATGGGATTGGACTGAAAATGTCAAGAAAGATTCAGTGGGAATCCGATTCGAAGAGCCAGAAACTCAAGTCGAAAGAGAAGTTCGACAAGAGGAACCAACAGATATACCAAGTACAAGCAGACCTCAAAGAACAATATGCCTGTAAGTTTGCAAGATTGTGTGATTACATCAGATGATGTGATAGATGATGAAGGTGAGCTGGTACATTATGCTTTCTATGTAGATGTCGAACCCGTTAATGCAACTGAAGCATTGAAGGATTCGAAGTGGGTGAAAGCAATGAACGAAGAAGTGAAGTATATCGAAGACAACAACACTTGGTCACTTGTCGAATTGCCTCAAGGCAAGAAGGAAATTGATGTCAAGTGGGTATACAAAGTGAAAACGAATTCGAAAGGTGAAGTAACTCGACACAAAGCAAGGCTTGTGGCGAAAGGATTTCTACAGAAAGAAGGAATAGACTTCGATGAAGTTTTTGCACCTGTTGTTAGGATCGAAACAATCAGGTTGGTTGTTGGTCTAGCAGAAATAAACAGTTGGCACATATGTTAGATGGACGTGAAGTGTGCATTCCTAAATGGACCCTTAGATGAAGAAGTTTATGTTAAACAACCAGTTGGGTTTGTGAATCATGACGAAGAAAAAAAGGTGTACAGGCTGCATAAAGCCTTGTATGGATTGAAACAAGCTCCAAGAGCTTGGAATAAGAAAAATGATAGTTTCCTAAGGGAGAAGGAATTTGTAAAGTGCACAACTGAACATGGAGTATATGTAAGAAGAAGCAATAGTGAATTTCTTATACTATGTCTCTATGTAGATGATTTGTTAATAACAGGTAGCTGTAAAAGTGAGATCGAAGACTTCAAATGTGATCTCAGCAAGGAATTCAAAATGTCTGATTTGGGTGAGATTTCATATTTCCTTGGCATCGAATTCTACAAGAGTAGTAGAGGTTTGATGATGCATCAAAGAAGATATGCAGGAGAAATTCTTAAGAGATTTGAGATGGAAGAATGCAACCCAACTTCGACACCTGCAGAACCAAGACTGCAACTGTCGAAAGATGCAGACAAAGATGATCTTGATCCAACCCAATACAGAAGACTTATTGGATCATTGAGATACCTTTGTCATACAAGGCCTGACTTAGCATACAATGTAGGTATGGTAAGTAGATTCATGCAGAAGCCAAAAGTATCACATCTAGCAGCAGTGAAGAGGATACTAAGGTATCTCAAAGGAACTTTCAATTATGGCATTTTGTTTCCTGTAGCTGATAAAGGAAAAGAATGCAAGTTAGTGGGATACACTGATTCAAGTTGGTGTAGTGATGCGGAAGATTGAAAGTCAACAGCAGGATATGTGTTTATGCTAGGTGGTGCACCAGTTGCTTGGAATTCAAGAAAGGAACAAGTAGTGGCATTATCATCATGCGAAGCAGAATATATAGCTGCTTCTCTTTGTGTATGTCAAGCAACTTGGATGGTGAACTTGGTCGAAGAGATAACAGGGAAAAATCATGGAGCAATTACCATGAAGATAGACAGCATGTCAGCTATTAATCTGGCGAAGAACCCAATAGCACATGGTCGAAGTAAGCACATCGAAATGAGGTTCCATTATCTTCGAGAGCAGGTAGCAGATGGGAAGATGAATTTGGAACACTGCAGAACTGAGAATCAGATTGCAGACATCATGACGAAGGGAGTGCAAGTCGAAGTATTCAGAAGACTAAGTCATGATGAACATAGATAGTTTAGACACAATGAATTAGGTGGTGTGTTAAATTGTAATTCGGTGTGTCGAAACTATGTGTCGAAAAGATTTGATTTGTTTTAGATTTAAATAGATTTGATTTAAGTCTAGAATAAATTAGATTTGATTTAGTAACAAAAAGATATTTTGGACTTTGAACTTAGGGTGTAAGCTCAGTTATAAATAGAGGGAGTAACCCCTATTTTTATAAGCAAGTCAAGCAAGTCATTCACAGTATTTTGCAGTTGCAAAGTGAATAATAAAGTTTTCACAGTTTGTGAGCAGAGAGAAACTCTGTAGAAATTAATTGTCTTGTCTTCTTTTCTTTGTTTTTCTCATAACTAATCGTCATTGCGGTAGAAATTCATCATAGTCTTTTGGTGGATTTCCAATGGCGTTCATTTCAATCAATTAGAGATAATACATTCACAAGTTAAACTTGTTTTCAACTTTTGTTTTTTCCACTCTATTGAGTAACAACTAGTAAGTGGATAGTAAACACACAAAAATAATGACAATAATAAACGCACAAGAAGGTGTTGAACAACACTTCATTATTTTCGAAAGAATTTAGAAAGGTTTATAAATATCGTAATCTAAGGTGTTTTTTACAATTAAATATAATGTTGATATTAAGTGATGTGGTGTGCTATGTCAGCTTCTTCTGTTAGAGAAAATAGGACAGTAGAAATCAAAATTATAGATAGAAAATTTTAAGAGGATCATAATTTAAAAAAAAAAATTATAAGAATTAAAATTAAATTTTAAATTATTTATAAGGACCACATATATATTCAATCCTACATATTTTAATTAAAATCTTTTAAAAATCTCTTATTTACTCTTTAATTAATACCTAAAGCCCTAATTTAGATTGTTTGACCCTTTGAATGGTTCCGGTTGTCTTAAAAGTCTTTAAAAAGAATAATGTTTTTCTCTTTGAATTTTCTTTTAATAAAATCCCACCCTATGCTCCTACTTGGACTCTTCTCATTTATCTCTGCATATTTATACTAGCATATACTCAATATCTATAAGACAAACGACATACTCCTATCTATAAGACATTGGTTGACTTGTCTCATCTCTCTCATATTAGAAACAAACTATACCTTAAACAAAGCTAAAACTAATTAAGCATGGTGCTGCAACTTAAGCTAGTCTTCACAACGTTGGTGTGTTGTTGGAACATAATAATTAGTTATAACTATGTAGCTGGAGATTCACAAACAAGTATAGAGCTAAACAGTGGATGCAGCACATATAACGCATCAAATTTACGTAGCTTCTATGCAAACATTAATGGAACATTTTCAGATTTGAGAAATCAAATTAGCAATGGAAGCAAACACTTTGCAACAGCACAAGAAGCAAGAGGAGAGGTGATAGTATATTCTCTTTTTCAATGCAGAAATTACCTCTCCATAAAGGATTGTCTTGCTTGCTTCGACACCGCTTCTGCTAAAATTCGTAACTGCTCAGCTTCCAATGGTGCTAGACTCATCTACGATGGCTGTTTCTTAAGGTATGCATGTGTCTAAGTAATTAATTTTAATAAAAAACTTTAACTAATATTTTAAAATATATGTTTTTTATATTTATGTTATTTTAATTAGATCTCTTCTCTTTTAATTAGAGATTTTAGATTTGAATTATTATAAATATACAGTACTGTTAAATTTTTGTAAGAAGAGTGTTACCGTTTATCGTGGTCTTCTTCGAATATTAATTTCTATCGAAAAAATATTTACATCATTAGTTCAAATATTGATTTTGGCAAATATTTAAGTTCAATACGATAACTAGCACCAGCTAGTTTATGTCATAATAAGATTGAAAATTTTTGTTCCTTTGTCTTGTCGAGTTCTCTATATTTTTAAATCAAAACAAAAAAATAAATAAAAAAAACTCTCTTTCATAGAAATTCATCTTTCTATCTGTGAGTCGTTAATTTTGTTCTTCAAGTGGAATATTTTTATTGGTGAGACAAGGAAAGAAGATTAAGAAAACACGCAATTTCATTTTCATTATAAGTGTTTTATATAATAGAAAAAATATCATCATATATAATTATGTAAAAAAAAATTATATTATGCATCTTACTTATTTTGATGGATTAGTCTCACCGATAGAGAGAGAAGATTTTTTAATTTACTAAAATAATAGAAAATCCAATTTTTTATTTGTAAAACTAGAACATTTTCTTTTATTATTATTATTATTATTATTATTATTATTATTATTATTTAGAAACCGTTTGTTATACTTCGTGTTAATAATAATTAATGCATCAACTTATGTTCTATTTTTCATTTAAAATGAAACTTTGATATATATATATATATATATATATATATATATATATATATATATATATATATATATATATATATATATATATATATATATATATATATATATATATATATATATATATATATATATATATATATATATATATATATAATAAGATGTTTTTAATATACTTTTTATTATAAAGGGTTAAAAATTTGTTATCTAGTAAAGAAAGACGGAGGAAAGTCACCTACCAGAAAAATAAACAATGTCTTCTTTATTGTCGGTATCCACCATTTGTTTCACACCTTAACATATACATAATCCGATTTAGCCCGCTTCGATTTAGTGGACCAAAATATTTAAATAGATTGATCCATTTCGGTCCGATTGTTTAATGAGCTATAGAAAATGATTTCGATATATTTTTCAAAGGTCCGTACAGTTTGATGGGTTAATCCGGCCTATATTTCAATATTATGATTTTAATTTTATAAAAGGGATGTAATAGATAAAAGCTACATAAGATAAGTAGAGAATCATCATAAATTTAGTTAAATGATGTTTAAAATATTTATTAATATTTTAAAATGTTTAATACATCTCAGCACCATTTCCTTCATGACATCATCTTGAAAATATATTTTCATCCTCTTTAACTTTTCTTTATCACTTAAAAACACACTTATGCAATTATATCTTATCTCAATTTTCCTCAAAATTTACCAAAATCTTTTTTAATGAGCCAATCCAAAGTCCACTTTGTCCGGTCCATGAAAAACATAGGTCCAATGAGTTGAGCCAAAAAGATAGAGTCGTGTTTTTCTACAGTATTTTACAGTCCAGTCTGCGCTAAATTAGTAGACTTATGGGCCAGCCCGATGGACCAAACCCATTTTGACAACTCTACACATAACACTTAGAGATGTCTCCATCTTATTTAACACACATTCCTCTAACCAAGTAGTATCTTTTAGAAAGACATTTTTATAGACCAAATGATTTCAAACACAAGAGAGTGGTGAAATGTGTTATATGATTTTTTTAAAAGATTTTTGCAAAACTATCTTTTAGAATGACATTTTTGTAGACCAAATGATTTCAAACACAAAAGAGTGGTGAAATGTGTTATATGAATTTTTAGAAAGATTTTCGCAAAACGATTGATTTTAGGATGATTGTTTTAAGAAAATAGAACAAGAATAGATTAGTTATTGGAAAATGAATAATTGAAAGTAAGGAGATAGATATAGAAAGACCACACCGTGATTTATACATATTTTTACCTTAAATCATGTGGCCTACTCCAATATTCAATAATTTTCTCTTAAAATTTTCACTAACAACAATTTAAGCTTTTACATATCAGTAGATTTTTATTTTAACTTAACTTGGAACCTTAAAGTTAATTAGATATATACAACAAAACTAAACTTTTGAATTACAATTTTTTCACAAAACAGAATTACACAACTCTCAATATAAAATTTTCAACTTCTCAGCATTAAAGAAATGTGTAGTGAATAAAAATTGTTTCTAAAAGAGAATGCGTGAGAAAAGAGAGTAGTGAGTCATAAAATTCGTGTTTTGGAGAGAGCACAAGAGATCTTTATATAGAAAAAGTTTGCCTAAAAAAAGGAAACATTTCATGGGCTTTAGTCACTTTCTAATCGATTAGGTTTGCAACGTTGATCGATTAGACTTAGTCAAAAAAGGAAAACTTAAGCTATCTTCGCTCCTTGATTGATTAATAGGGTTTCAAATCAATTAAGAAGAAAACATTTTCCTTAATCGATTAGCTAAAAGCTCTAACCGATCAGAAAACAAGTTGGCTTTTGTAATTGGTCATAATTGTTTTCTAATCGATTAAGTGTATGACATGATTAATTTTTAAAAGAATTTTGAAATAGATGAAGATTTTGAAAAACCTTTAATACGAGTATGCATGCTTTAGTACTTTAAAAATGGGTTAATATCATTTTACTCTCTGCCATATAGGCGACTTCTGGTTTTGTCCCTGTAATTTTTTTTTTGGTAAAAACACCTTTGCCATTTGAAGATTATATTGTTTTAAACCTTGGAATGAAATGACACACGCCTGATGCTTATTTGGCACACTGACTAGATATTTTTTTGTTTTTTTAAATTCAAATATGCTAACATGACTTTATTATATCTATTTTGAATTATTTATATTTCTACATATTATTTTATTTTCTTATTCATTTATTTTAATTTTAAATTATATTAAATTACTAAGAATACAATAATTTTGGGGGGGAAAAGCCAATTAATCCATTACAAAAGCTAAAATCAAACCCAGGTCATAGGAGATAGGGGATAAATTCTTTTTCACTTGGCCAATGTATATTTTTTTTACACTTATTGCCAACTAATTGTATATGTAATAAACTTCAACAAATTGCTAACGAATTTCCTCAGCTACATAAGACATAGACAATTGAAGATGCACATAAGAAACAGTGAAACACACAACATAAGTTCATAACAAGTTTGCTCAAACAGAAAGGACTACATATGAATAACAAACTATAATATAATTGGTGTTTCAACTTCTGCTAGGTTTCCAATAAGGAGTGATACTAGTTTCCAATATTTGAACGTTAGTTTGTTTACATAGATGAACATGAAAATTGAGGAAATTAGGATATTAAAAACAAACAAGGGACATATTAGTAAGTGAAGTACATTGTCAGTAAGCAAAGACACCTCATATCTAAATTTTAGATGCATACCTTGAAAGTTATGATTCTTAACAGGCAAAATTTTAGGAATAGTCTCTTTTTGTGACAAAAAAAGCTTCAGGCAATCATTCTCCATGAGCACTAAAAAATCCATTTTGGACTAGTTTCCCTGCACTTATTAAATTTCATTGCATATCTAACATGAGTAATACATTCGTGATCAATATTGCTCTCCTTTCTATAGCTACATGTCTCATTCCTTCTTCTACAATGGATTTGTTGTCAACCAATTTGATGTTGGTGTTCTTACTTGCATCAAAATTAATCAACCAATTCTTCCTTCCAATCATATGATTGTTGCAACCAGTGTCAAGATACTAAATTTGGGAGTTTGAAATCTCAACATTAATTGCAACCATAACCATAATTGGATACGAGTTTAAGCTAGAATTTTCTTGAGTTATCATGGCCTCATCTTCACCATTCTTAGGCTTCTTTCCTTTACTAAGTCAACACTCATATGCATAGTGTCACATCTTCTCACAATTGTAGTATTGTACCTTTCTTTTGTCAAAGGTCTTCTTCTTGTTTTGGTTTTAGACAAGTCCTTGTCCATTTCTGCTTGATGTTTCAGGCTTGTCATCACCCTTTTGTCTTTCTTTAAATTGGTTTCTTCCTTTGTTATTTTTCCATCTTTCCTTGCTTGTTTCTAACTTTTTGAACATTTTCAGGAGTGTTTATTCATCTTTTTTTAGTTTCTTTTTTCTGCTACCTTCATTTTATGAGCTTCAAGAGTGTTTTACAAATCTTCAATCTTCATGATATCTAAGTCCTTAGTCTCTTTGATGGTCACCACTATGTCATCAAAAAAGGGAAACAATGTTCTCAAGATTTTCGCAATGATCTTCACCTCATTCATAGATTCACCATAGGGGAGTGAAAAGTGGACATGCCCACCTCGTTTAGCCCTACCTACAAAAGCCCATAAAAAATAGGGCGGATAACCATTGAATAGAACGCGAACCTAAAACCTTGACCAGCCCAGCAAAAAAATGAGGGCAAAATGGAGCGGACACTGCACCTTTTTATCCTAAAAAATGAAACAAAAAAATATGTCAAAGTTCGCGCCCGCAAAAGTCTGAAAAAAACTGACGATGCAGGCATATTAAAGGGTGCAGGACTAAAACCTTGGTCCAACCCGCAAAAAAATTGCAAACAAAATAGGCATGCCCGGAGACCCGTACCCATTTTTCCACCCCTACTCACTACATTGTTTCATCTGATTTGTTAAGGTCGACAATCTTGAGATATAGTCACCTATCTTTTTATCATTTTTCATCTGCAACAATTCAAGTTGCCTTCTTAATTACTTTAACTTGACTTTATTGACTTTGGCATCACCACCAAAGCATCTTTGAATCAACACTTTGATGAATGAGGAATAGGGCATTGTAATCACTTTTCTTATATTTATTGTGTGCTTTCCTTTGTGTTGCACTTTCATCTTCAGGTAAAGCTTCAACACCCGTTTTCACCATATCACAAACATCTTGTGTACCAAAAATCACCTTCACCCATTTGTCTCAATTCTTGCATCAAGAACAAATAAGCAATGTTGCAAAGTTTGCATGACCCACCATATTCAATAAACCTCAAGATATCAATTTGTTGGGGATAACAGTTGAGAGGAAGAGAAGAAGAGAGGAATTGAGAAGTATATCTGAGAGAGTGAAAGATGATTATTATTATTATTATTCATTGATCAATGTAGGAGTTATATATATACACTAGATAATTTTTACTTGTTCAACAAGTTTCTGCTTCACTTAGAAAATTAACCACAAAAACTACCTCTAACTAACAAATTGATTCTAACTAACACCTACTAACATAGCTTTGAATTAAACTCATCTCTAAGCATGAGTCAATTTTTTATTTGACTTTGATGTTGGATACTACTTCTAAATATAACAATGACTAATATTAAGGTACGAGAGTGAAAGATTCTATGATCAAACAAATCAACCTGGGGGTGGTATATTATGTGGGAACAAGACTGCAAAGGAAGGTGCCTCTTTTCAAACAATTGGACAAAAAGTGCTAATGGATCTCCAATTAGCAACACCAAAAGTTAAAGGCTTTTTTGCAGCTACTAAGACAGAGGTGAATCCTGGTAGCAATAGTTCAATTTATGCCATTGCACAGTGTGTTGAAACTGCCACAGAAAGTACTTGTCTTGATTGCATGACAGTTGGATACAACAACTTGCAAACTTGTCTTCCTAATACAGATGGTAGAGCATATGATGCAGGGTGTTTTATGAGATACTCAGAAATACCCTTTTTTACTGATAATCAAGCCATTGATATCACAACCTATTTAAGTCAAGGTACAAATATAATATAAAGTTCACTTTTCATTCATGTTTTTATTAGTAGTACCTCATTTCATTGGAACTGATATAATCTTTTCTTTTCTGTTGAAGGTGGTTCAAGCAACAAATGGGCCATTATAGGTGGTGTTATTGGCGGTGTAGGTCTTGTTGCAATCATTCTTGCAATTTTAGCTTGGCGACAATACAGAAAACCCAAGAGAGCTCCTAGAGGTGTGTATTCTCTTTGCAGTTGTATAAAGAAACACTTCTTCAATACACTTTTACGACAGTGTAACTATCGTATTCTTTGTGATGTTTGGTTCTGATATTAGCTCTGCCTTCAAATTCAAACTCATGTGTTTCTTGGCAGGAAACATATTGGGAGCAACTGAGTTGAAAGGTCCAGTTAACTACAAGTATAGTGATTTGAAAGCTGCAACAAAAAACTTCAGTGAAGAAAATAAACTGGGAGAAGGAGGATTTGGTGATGTATACAAGGTAATATAAAGTATTTTTTATAATTTCAATGAGAAGCATCATGTTCAAAGGTAATACTGATTCAGTGAATTTTTTTTCAACCATGCTATTGAAATAGGGTACTCTGAAAAATGGAAATGTTGTAGCAGTCAAGAAACTAGTTTTGGGAAAATCCAGCAAGATAGACAATGATTTTGAAAGTGAAGTAAAGCTTATAAGCAATGTTCATCATAGGAATCTTGTTAGACTTCTTGGTTGTTGCAGTAAAAAACAAGAGAGAATCCTTGTTTATGAATACATGGCAAATAGCAGCCTAGACAAATTCTTATTTGGTAAATCACTTCAACTCAACCACACTCATACAATTATTTAATTTGTTGAATGTTGATTTTTCTACCTTGTTGATAACCTTATGTATATATATAAACTTTTTAATTAAATAGGTGGAAAACAAGGTTCCCTCAATTGGAAACAAAGGTGTGATATAATTTTAGGCACAGCAAGGGGACTGGCCTATCTTCATGAAGAATTCCACATTTCCATTATACATAGAGATATAAAGAGTAGCAATATCCTCCTTGATGATAATCTTCACCCTAAAATTGCTGATTTTGGATTGGCACGACTTTTGCCGGGGGATCGATCTCATCTAAGCACAGGAGTTGCAGGAACATTGTAAGATAACAATTTCATTCACCTAGATTACATTTAATTGAATAACATATGTTATAAAAGAGAGAAATAAGTATAACAATCATGTTATGAATAAATCTTGTTTTGTTGATATTGGAATGTTTGATATGCATTTTTTAGGGGATACACAGCACCTGAGTATGCTATTCATGGTCAATTATCAGAAAAGGCTGATACCTACAGCTATGGTATTGTAGTCTTAGAAATCATAAGTGGTCAAAAGAGTACAGAAGTAAAGGAAGATGATGACGGTGAATACCTTCTTCAAAAAGTAAGCAATTTCTCACAAGTCATAAATAGGATTTGTTAGTTATTAACAATCTAGTCAATTTTAAAAGAACCTAGGGGAGTATGTCCAAATATTTTACCATATGGTCTTTGATTTTCACTTAACAGTCATGGAAACTGCATGAGAGAGGCATGCACTTGGAGCTAATGGACAAGACCTTAGACCCTAATGACTACGATCCAAAAGAAGTGAAGAAAATGATAGAGATTGCTTTACTATGCACTCAAGCATCAGCAGGAATGAGACCAACAATGTCAGAAGTAGTAGTCCTCCTCCAAACCAGTAGTTTAATGGAGCACATACAACCAACTATGCCTGTGTTTGTAGATACGAATCTTAGGTCTCGTGAAGGACACTCTACCTCAACTGGTTCTTCTACATCTAATGCTACTACCTCATTTTCTATTTTATCAGCTCGGTGATGATAAGCAGCAGTTAAGGGAATTGAACCAAAAAGGTAGCAAAATAAACCAGATGTGGGTTACTCTTCATTGATTGTTCACCAATCATATAAGTAGAAAATATAATGGGAAATAGTGAGTAATGTGGTGTTCGATTTCAACAATAGAATTAAGAAATAGTACTAGACATTAGATAGATAAAAAGGTGTAACTATGTTTGTTATGAACTTACTGTGAGCTAGTTAGTTTTTTACAAAGGAGTTTTTATTTTTTATTTTTCTTGTAATACAAATACACAATGTATCTCTTCACTAGGAGAGAGAATAACTCATAGCCAAAAGAGACACTTTCATCAAAGTGCTTGCATGCCCAGCATATTACAAGTCCTTCAAATTCAACATGATGACAGTACACATCCACTTATATTGAGTCCTTTGATAATGGACAAGTGTGGTGATGTTTATCCATTATTATACTAAAAATGATACTAGAAAGATACTTGAATATCGAGTAGTGATATCAACTGGGCAATGAACTCAGGGTGGCCTGGCCATGCAGCTCCAGTAACCAAATTTCCATAAGTGAAGCAACGGCTTATAGGGTCAGGCTCCAGCCAAGTTGCTCCTGATAAAACCACATTAGGCTTCACAGATGGATAAGAAGTACATTTCCTTCCCTATTACAAGAATAGTGTACTAGGTATTAAGGTTACATAATAAATGAAATAAGAGGAACAATATAAAGTTTCTCCACAAATATATGAGGGAAAAGTGAGAATTAATGAGTAACATGAGTCATGCTAGAATTTCATGAACACAAATATACACCAGGGGATAAATCACAAATTCCGTGATTATTAATCCATGCATGATGTATGTCTCTCTACCCTAATACCTAAGAAGAACAAGTACTTCTAGAATGAAGATACGGAAAAAAACAGGATGACAAGATTCACAAGCAGCTTGTCCACCATGTATAAGAGTAATTGTGGCAAAGAAGAAGAGATGAAGGATACAAGAATATACACTAATGTATTGATGAAAACTGAAAGGATGTGTGAACATAAAGAAATTAATACAACAGCCAACAGACAATATGATAATTTAGACCAGAAGTAGTTAAGAACCCAAGATTTGAATTCCAAAGGAAGAACACTTTATTTTAGAAAGGTGATAAAATATGAGAGAACCTCTCCTCAAGGATTTCCCCTTCACAATAGAGTTGATACTTTATTCACAAACTTTACAATATCCAATAGATGATTTATTTCCATTGTGCTATCTTATTTATACATGATATCTCTAACTTATCCTTATCCTATATTTTTTTGAACTCCTCTTATCTCATTTTCTAACAAACTCGCCTCTTATACCATATCTTAACAAACTACTCGTTATCTTATATGCTAATAGAAATGCAATCTATAACAACATTATTGCACTATATCTACTTGACTTATTTAAGGAAATGATTGTATCCCTGCTGTTGTACCCCAAAATTTTCCCTTCCATATTACTCAATATATGCTCATTAAGACCCTTAACTTGCTCAAGAATGCTCAAAAGTTGACCAGACAAACTCTTTCCTAAAGCAATGAATCCCCAACTAGGGTTTCCATTTTCATCAAGAAGGGTGAGCTCCAAAGGCCTCATATGCTCTCCATGGTCCTAATATGTCCTCAATACCCTCCATGTCAAATATCAAGCTCTGCACAAGAAGTTTTCTCAGTCAACTGCTCAGATGCTTGAGAATCAACTGTATTAGGTCAAAAGTCAATTGTGGCCCACATACAGTCAATCTTCAAGATTTTTGGTCAACATTTTGAAGTAATATTCATCATTTTATCAAGGGTTGATCATGATTCCTCAAGGAATGCTCCTAATTAATCAAAACTCAAAAGTTGCTAAATTAGGGTTTCTTAGGAAAAGTCAACCAAACTTTGACCAAGCATAACTTTCTCATACTTCATAAGAAATTTCTCATCCAAGGCTCATTTTAAAGGGAATTTAATTTCCTACAACTCATATTCAGCTCTTAAGTTCAAGAAATGTACCCATAAAAAGATATGAATTTCTACATTATAGGTCCTTTTGAAAAGTCAACAAAAACACCTTTTGGGTCAAAGTTTCTTACATGAACATGGAAGACCTAATTGAGATGAGACCAAGAGGGTTGTTTAGGGGACATCCTAAGATTTCTAAAAAAGTCCAAAAACACCCTCTTAGGGTCAAAATTGAGAGAGATATGCATTGTCAAAGTTGGCCATTTTTAGAGGATTGTCAAAAATCAACAATGCTCAAAATTGCATTTTTTGGCAAATGGGACTAACTTTTTATGATTGCATCTTACCTCTAGCAATGTCCACGACCTAAGCACTCTCTCATATATTATTGACTTTATTTATTTAATTTATTTTGATTTTTATCATTTAAAAATCAAATTAAATCAAATAAATGATATAAAATATGGAAGATTTGTTTTTGATTTAATTTTGAATAGAATCTCAATTCATTGATGCTGTAAAACAGAATCAAATCGTGCCAAGGTTGATTGGAGTGAGAATGGAATGATTTATCTTGATTTGGAAAGAAATAATGCAAGGTTGGAATGGAATCAAATCTCAATAATTAGCAAGGATTTGGAGCTTTTTTGTTAACCTAATTCAAAGAGATACATATACATAACACATCCCAAGCATACAAAGGCAGAAAAATTGTGGGAAACAGCCAGAGTAACTTGTGTTTTTTATCAAGAAATCTCAATTGGAATTCCGAATCACAGCCACTCTCAAGGAGATTTAAGGGTTGCAATCCATTCCTGGACGTCTCTGGAAGCTTTTCCAATCCTTGCCAGGCTCTGAAGCATCAAGAACCACGCTCCACACTGAAGCCACCGGCAGAAAACACAGAGCCGCCACCGAACTTTATTTATCTCGAAGGAAGGGGAAATATCGATAAAACCACAAGGGAATGGATAAGATGGTCTTGCGACCAAGAGAAAGGGTAAGGGAGTCGATTATGTGAGGGTAAGGTATTAGCACCCCTTGCATCCGTTGTATTCAACGAGATCTGTTTTGTTTGCTTGTCTTGAAGGGTGTGTTTATCTACAACTATGCTTGCTTAAGGGGAAATGAATGGTTTTTTATTATTGCGTTCGTGAGGGTTTCGCGACCCTTTGCCTACGTATCTAATGAAGGAATCAGAACACCATAGTTCCTTTAGAAAATGGTTGATTTGTTTGTGTTTTTTAGTGGGCGACGTTAACGCATGCATTCTAGTAATAGGCACGGCCGATATCGCGGTAGAACGAAGATAACACGCCCTTTGGGGAGTTTCGATATGTTGAGTGTTTTGGGAGTTTTAAAATAAATTCAAGTAATGATTAAAGTGTTTTTGGGATTTTTGATTTGTGAATGAAGTTTTAATTACAAGAGAAGAAAGAGTCTTAGAAGGAGACTAGAAAAAACCTAATTGTTGTCATGTACAAAGATGAACCTAATATTGAGTATTTGAAAGGGAAATTTCTAACCTAACTAGTTATCATTGGGTGGTTTCTCTCCTAAGGTCTAATTCAACACGAAATGATCACAATGAATTTTAGCGCTTCATGGAATCACTTAAGGGAATATGTAACCAAGTAATCAAACAAAAATAAGGAAATTAAGTTATTAATATTTTTTTATGATTTTTATAAAAAAAATGAAATAATACTATAATATTTTTAGTATTTTTGTCATGTTAAGACATATTTAAAATTAAAATGAAAGTAAAGCCTAATTCTAAAACATTTTGGTGATTTCTATTAATAAATAAAAACTGTAAACTTTATATTTATTAAGAAGGTCAAGTGTTTTTTGTTTTTGTTTTAATATTTAAGCAAATATGATAAAGAAAATAAAAAAAACATGGGCCATGAGGTGTATATCCGTTGGAGGGAGCAATGAGAAATTGAATCAGATGGGCTAAAGTAATCGTATGCCCAAATGCTACCAAAAAGCCAAACAAAAATAAAGTAAAAAAAAAAAGAAAGAATTTTTGGGCTAGACCGGGTCAGAGGGGTCCGACCCAGCTCTCAACTTAAAACCCAGCGGGTTATCGAAAACCTAAGGGCATCTAGCGCCTCCTCTGTCCATTATTTCAATTCTGTTCTTCCTCTCACCTCATCTCAAATCAATTTCCCAGTTCTCATATCATCATTTCTCATGCGATAAACAAACAACAACAACGAATCTCAACCTAATATTTTGGACACAAACGCGGTAGAAAAGGTGTAAATGAAAGCAAGCGGCCAAAGCCCTAATCCCGATTGAAACCCGTAGTCCCCACATTCATTAATATTCTCATAAAATTTTCGAATGCACATGGAGATCAGATTCAAAAAATGAAGCAAAAGAAAAGGGTAATTCGACGATAGAGGTAAGTTATGAACCTGGTTCTTCTTCTTTCTTCTTCTTCTTTTCACCTCCTTCTTCCGCCTTCTGCTTCGTGAATCTCTTCTATGTTCTGAGTGTGTTCATGTTGCAGAAGTAAGTTTATGGGCGTGATTTGGTGTGTCTCGGTTTTGATGGAGTGTGGATGAGTTTGTTTATGAAAATAATGTATGAGCGATAAGTAGAGCAGAGAAGTTGTAGTATGTGGGGGTCGGTTTCTAAGGAAGTTAATGAATGAGGTTGAGGGTTATGGATAGGGATAAGTTGTAATGATGAAGAGAGCAGATTATGGAGTTCAATAAGTGAGGTTTTGAGCAGGGTTAGAAGATGAGTATTATCGATCAATGGAATACTGGTTTGGGTTCAAGTTTTCTGCTCAGATTGCTGGTATACTGGTTTGTTATGGAGTGAGAGGTTCTTATGGAAATGTTGGTGTATGAGCAGAGGGTGGAGAGTGCAAGGACATGGTTTATGCATTGGTGAGGGATTAAGGTTGAATGATGAGGTTCGAAGGATTTGGAAGAGATTTGAAGGTGGTTGAAGAAGGTTTTTTTATGATGTATCAGGTTTGAGCAGAATTGGGAGAGTGTATTGGAGTATATTTTTTCTATGAGTTTTTTGGTGTGTTTTATAACAACAGAGAGGTGGAAAATAGGGGGAAACTTCATAAGTTCAAACATATGTAGTATGCTGACTTTTTTGCTTTTGGGATGCATGTTTATGTTGTCTTATTTTGATGTTATTTTGGGTTTGTTTTGGAAAGGTTTAGGGTTGGCTTCACAGGGCAGGCTACTTAGACATTTTTATTTGGGGGTTATTATGTAGAATTTTGGCTTGTTTTTTTGGTTGTTTATGCAGGGATAAGGACTGGTTATGCAGTATGCGGGTTTTAGTCAGTTTTGGAGTGATATGGGCAGCATAATAGGGATGACATCAAGGCTGTTTGGATAGGTTTAAGGCTGGTGTGCAACAGGCTTTACCAGGACTGCAGCAGATTGATGCAGTTTTTGTACAGCAACCTGTGCTTGGGCTGTTATGATTTGGATGACATCTTTCCAACCCTATTATTTTCCTCTTCTTCGGTCTATGATACAAAACCGTTGTTCTACTTTTCTCATAATTTTTGAAGGGTTTGTTAGTTTAGGAATATGATGATACACTTAGAGTTTTAGTTATTTTCTGTGTTTGCGTGACTTTTGTGAACTTTTTTTGAACAATTTCTGTATTTGATGGTTGTTGCTAGTTTATGATGTTGTTGGCTTTTCGGGTTTTTTGAGAGGCTGTTATTTGCTGCAGTTTTTAACAATCCTCATTTTCTATCTGTTTTGTCCCTGTTATATGTTAAGAGAAGGAGGCATTTTGGTGGGAAAGATAACATGGTTTTGGAATTGTTTTGCTGTCCTGTTTTGATGCTTTCTAATTACAGCTTATGTTTTCCAGTTTGGTGCAATTTTGGGATAGTTTTTGACATTTAATGTTTAGAACTGTTTTAGCTAGTAGGTGTTGTTTTTGTTTTGATTTGTTTTTTTGCAGAACTTTGGACTATTTTTGTCATACTTATGATAAATGTGATGTAATTCTGAGTTCAGCTGTTATTTCTTCTCCATTTTGTCCTCTGTGAACCAATAACAGTTGTGATTTGCAATGGATGAAATGTTGCCCATGATTGACTTAAACTTGGAAATTCTTACTTTTATGAAACCAAAATGGTTTATGAGGTTTTGAGCATGATTGAATGCAAACCTTTTATTTTTGATTCCTAACACAAACCCTAATGATGAAATTAGAAGAAAAATTGCTTGGCACTTCTTGATTAACTTTCAATTAACTAACCAATTCTTATTTGTTTTTCTTTTCAAGCAAGATGGAAGGTGAAAAGGCAAGGCAAAGCAAGGATGAAATATGAAGAAAAATCCATGGCAAGGAGTGAGGACAAGTCACTTGAAGATGGACCAAAGAAACTTGAAGAACACTTATCTTTTCTTTGTAGACAAGATGCTTGTAACTTATATTTCCACTTTGTAAATTTCTTTGTATAATGCTCCAAACGTAATGAATATGAAACTTAAATGTCTTCTTTTGAATTTATGAATGATGAACTTGTTTTAGGAATCAAATATCTCTTGAATCTTGTTGAAAGTAGCAATTTCCACTTGAATGATTTGAATGCACACTTTGACCTTGTAACTTAAACTTCAAGAAATCGCAAAAAATTGTTGTAACTTGTATTTCAAACAAATAATGCACCTTATATTCAAGACTCCAATCAAACTCTTGCATAAAATAAATGCTTAAGAATTTAATTCCCTTTGTTTAATTCAAACCCAAAACAACGGTCACTTAAACCTTAATCTTCACATCACGCCTGAACCAAACTTGCACTTTTAAACAAAATTTTAACTTTGAGACTCACATCACAAGTAACTTGTAACTTAAGCAACCAAAACATGCCTGGACGGTCATGAACCCCCCAAGATTATTTCTTGTGCCCAAACTCCACAGTCATCAACTTAAACTTCAAACTCTCGAATCAGTGACTTAGAGACTTTTAAAAAGAAAGCTTGAAATGAGAGGAGAGGAACTCCCTGAACTCTGAGCCATCTTTGAGGCAGGCGAAAGAAACATCTCTACAGAAAATAGGGGTCCAAAAACCCTAGCATCTTGGCCAACAAATAGGGAAATAAACCCTAATCCAGGCTCTGATAAATTCGAGCAAGAATCAACCTTGTAACATGATGACAAAATTCATTCCACGATCCACTAATCAAGAACCAGATGCATTTCCCTTTTACCTGATAAGAGAACTTTAAAACAAAATTAGACATAAAGAGGGCACAACCCTAATACCTCAAACCAAAGTGCCTGATTCCATAAGATGCGGGATATGCAAATGACTGAGTAAAAAATGGTGTAAATGAGATGCAAAGTTCAAATCCAGACAAAAGTAAAAGAGACAGGGAAAATTTGGGGTACGACAGCTGCCCCTATTTAATCGTCTTAAACCTGAATGTGAGATTGGCGTCAGCCTTTCGAAAGTTCAAGGTGGAAGATGATTAAATACCAGGACCCGAAATTAGCCCTGAAGAGATGGTGTGAGTGTTATTCATTGGTGTGAATGTCTGCTGGGGAAAGAAAAACTAGTCTTCTGGTGGACTGGTAATGATGGATAAACATGGTTGAATAATGGTAGCTCGTACTGGGGTAACGGTGCCAATACAAGGTTCTTGAGGGAGTGGGTGGTAGAATGACTGAAAGGATATGGTTGACAATGTCGCGATGATTGGAGGTAGGATTCATGAGAAACTTAAAGATAACACGAGGGTAAAGTCCGCGGAGGACTTACGACCCTAAAAAGATAATGTGAGGGTAAGACCTACGAACGACCCACAACCCTAAAAGAGATATAACGAAGGTAGGATCTACGGATGATCTTCGACCTTAAAAACAAGACGAGAAGAGGGTAAAGTGAAGGTAAGATCTACGGACGATCTACGACCCCGAAAATATAACGCGATGGTAAGATCTACGGACGATCTACGACCCTAAAAATATAACGTGATGGTAATATCTACGGACGATCTACGACCCTAAAATGCGAAGGTAAGATCTACGGACGATCTACGACCTTAAGAGAGATAAAGTAAATGTAAGATCTACGGATGACCTACAACCTTAGGAAATGTAAAGTGAGGGTAAGATCTACGGACGATCTACAACCTTAGGAAATAAGATGGGGAGAGGGTAAAGTCTACGGACGACCTATGACCCTAAGAGATATAAAGTGAAGGTAAGATCTATGGGCGACCTACGACCTTAGAAATATGATGCGACGGTAAGATCTATGGACGATCTACGACCTTAAAAATAAGATGAGGAGAGGGTAAAGTCTACGGACGACCTACGACCCTAAGAGAGATAGAGTGAAGGTAAGATCTATGGGCGACCTACGACCTTAGAAAGATGACGCGACGGTAAGATCTACGGACGATCTACAACCTTAGGAAAAGATAACGTGAGTATTGAGAGTTGGGGAGCATGACGTACTAACACCCTGGTTTATTTTAGTTGGTAGTGTAATAACAGATGGTAACTAGGACTTATGAGGATGATATTCTTTATGAGGATGTTTTGTTGATTTGGGATTGATCTGGCTCATGCTTCATGTGTATTTGAAGTGTGACATGATGATCCCTGGATATGCTATGCGTTTGAGGATGCAATGCAGTATGTCGTGATGATTATTGTATGTAAAGTGTCAAAAGCTCATTGGGATCTGCTGCTCGTCATCTTGAGGTACTCATACGGACTGGTGCTTAAAATTTGAGAGAAAGGGGTTAGCCTTGTTGAGTTCATCGGGGGATTAAATCTTGCTGAGGAGAAATGAATTGATTTGACTTCCTTCACGTGCTGGACTTTTTGTGAATAACTGAAAAGAGACGTGGATCTCAACCAATGCCCCAAGTCTCTCCATGTGGGAGAATCGGGTGCTCGGTGGATTGTAAGGAGGCGACGAGGATGAAAGCTTGGTCAAGGCGACCGTTATGACTTGCTACCTGCACAGAAGAGCAAACACTTGAATGCCACGACATTCCCTTGGGATGCCTTCCTATCCACGTAATGTAGTGTTTCACATATTAGCTCGTGATTATTATTGACTTATTGTTTTCAATGCTATTCTTAACAAATAATTTAAATCACAATTCGCATACGAAGAATAAAGTAAAAGAACATAACAAAGATTTTTTAATGGAAGGGAAAATTTTTATTAATGAGTTTGGCCCATGAATGGGCATTCATACATAGAAACAACTCCTAAATGAGGAAGTTGCGGAAAAGAAAAGAAATACAACGAGTAAAATGGCAATAAGAAAATCTCAAACTTCCGTTAAAACTGATATTGCTATAGTTCTCGTATCCCGGGTCGTCCTAGTGCCGTGCTTCCAAAGGATAATAGCTAGATTGATCCATCCTGCATTAATAGGGTGTGTGTGAAGAGTCTTCAGACTGCAGTCTCTCGCTTTTTGTCCCTAATTTTTGCCTGGATCGCCCTTTTGGGTTTTCAATCCACCGGGACACCCATTTTTGCCTAAGCCGCCCTTTCGGGTTTTAAACTTAGCGGGTTATTCCTTTTTTTTCTTTTTTAGACCTAACTTTTGCCTAAGCCGCCCTTTCGGGTTTTCGACTTAGCGGGTCCTTTTATGCGTAGTATTTTTTGTCTGAGTCTGAATTGACTGGAAGTGGAACGTCTTCCCCATCCATGTTTGTCAGGATTAGAGCACCTCCTGAGAAAGCTTTCTTCACGATGTACGGTCCCTCGTAGTTGGGAGTCCATTTGCCTCTTGGATCAGTATGGATTGGGAGAATCTTTCTTAAGACCAGGTCACCTGTGTGGAACTCTCGAGGCTGAATCTTCTTGTCAAATGCTCTCTTGAGACAATGTTGTTATTACTGACTGTGACAAATGGCTGCCAGGCGCTTTTCTTCGATGAGATTGAGTTGGTCGAGTCTCGTTTGAATCCATTCAGCTTCATCAAGCTTAGTATCCATCAGAACCCTTAAGGAAGGAATCTCCACTTCGACCGGGAGTACCGCATCCATACCATAGACTAGTGAAAACAGAGTTGCCCCAGTGGAAGTACGCACCGAAGTTCGATAGCCATGCAGGGCAAAAGGCAACATCTCATGCCAATCTTTGTATGTTCTCACCATTTTTTGGATGATCTTCTTTATGTTCTTATTAGCGGCTTCAACTGCCCCATTCATCTTCGGCCGATAAGGTGATGAATTATGGTGCTCGATCTTGAACTCTTCACACATTTTCTTCATCATCTTGTTGTTGAGATTTGACCCGTTATCAGTGATGATCTTGTTAGGAGTTCCATACCGGCATATGATCCCTCTTTTGATGAAACGAGTGACAACTTGCTTGGTCACATTCTTGTACGAAGCCGCCTCCACCCACTTGGTGAAGTAGTCAATAGCAACGAGGATAAACCTATGTCCATTTGAAGCGCTCGACTCGATGCGTCCAATCATATCGATGCCCCACATTGCAAAGGGCCATGGTGAAGTCATCACATTCAAAGGAGTGGGGGGAACATGTATCCTGTCTGTGTAAACCTGACATTTGTGGCACATTTTGGCATATACACAACAGTCACTTTCCATCGTCATCCAGAAATAACCCGGTCGTAGGATTTTCTTGGCGATGGAGTGCCCACTGGCATGAGTCCCAAAAGAGTCCTCGTGTATTTCTCGTATAATGGATTCTGCCTCGTGTCTATCCACGCATCTGAGCAGAATTGAATCATAGTTTCTCTTGTATAGAACGTATCCTGACAGTAAAAACTTAGACGCCAACCTTCTAAGAGTCCGCTTATCACAAATTGTAGCACCTTCGATGTACTCTTGCTTCTCAAGATATCTTTTGATGTCGAAGTACCACGGCCTTTCATCTGATACATCTTCAGTTGTGAGACAATAAGCAGGGAAAGTGTGTGCCGACTCCTTATAACGACAGATCCTTATATTGGGTGCATGATTCGGGTAACTGACTTTGAACATTGATGCTAAAGTGGCCAGAGCGTCTGCCAGTTGATTTGCTTCTCTAGGAATGTGCTCAAAGGTGACCTCATCGAAAGCGGGCAACAACTCAATTATGTAATCTTGGTATGGAACTAAATTAGGGTGCCGTGTATCCCAATCACCCCGTACTTGATGTATCACTAAGGCAGAGTCCCCATAAACTTCAAGAATCTTGATCTTCAAATCAATGGCTGCTTCAAGGCCCATCACACAAGCTTCGTATTCAGCGACATTATTCATACAATCAAAACATAATCTGGCAGTGAAAGGTATATGAGTGTTGCGTGGAGAGGTCATAACTTCCCCAATGCCGTGAACCATAACATTTGACGCACCATCGAATGTGAGAGTCTATCGCTCCCCTGGTTCAGGTCCTTCATTATCATCAAGTTTCATAATATCCTCGTCTGGAAAATCGAACTTCATGGGCTGATATTCTTCCAATGGTTGGTGAGCGAGATGATCAGCAAGAATGCTACCTTTGATAGCCTTTTGCGTGACGTACTGGATGTCATACTCAGACAAAAGCATTTGCCACCGAGCCAATCTTCCTGTAAGTGCTGGTTTCTCGAAGATGTACTTTATTGGATCCATCTTAGATATCATAAGTGTAGAATGTGTCAACATATACTGTCTCAAACGTCGATCTGCCCACGTAAGAGCACAACAAGTCTTCTCAAGTAAGGAATACCTCGATTCACAATCAGTAAACTTCTTGCTCAGGTAATAAATGGCGTGTTCTTTTCGTCCAGTATCATCATGTTGTCCGAGCACACAACCCATAGATCCTTCAAGCACAGTCAAATACATAATGAGAGGTCTCCCAGGAACTGGTGGTATGAGTATTGGTGGTTCTTGAAGATACTGTTTAATCTTCTCGAAAGCTTCTTAACAACTCTCATCCCAAATTCTTGTGTAACAATTTAAAGATGGGTTCACAGGTAGCAGTAAGATGGGAAATGAACCTGGCTATGTAATTCAACCTTCCAAGGAAGCCTCGTACTTCCTTTTCATTTTTTGGTGCCGGCATATCTTGTATTGCTTTTACTTTGTCTGGATCTACTTCAGTTCCTCGTTGACTCACGATAAAACCAAGTAACTTGCCCGATCGAACCCCAAAGGTGCATTTGTTGGGATTAAGCCTTAACCTGAACTTTCGTAAACGATCAAACAACTTCTGCAAATGGACCAAATGTTCTTCCTCAGTATGTGACTTAGCAACCATGTCGTCCGCATACACTTCAACCTCTTTATGAATCATGTCATGAAAGAGAGTCACCATAGCTCGCTGATATGTCGCACCAGCGTTTTTAAGACCAAAAGGCATGACTCTATAGCAAAAGGTACCCCAAGGAGTTGTGAAAGTTGTTTTATCCTTGTCTTCCGGAGCCATCCTTATCTGATTGTAGCCATAGAACCCATCCATAAAGGAGAACACCGAAGACTGAGCCGTGTTATCAACCAATACATCAATATCAGGCAATGGGAAATCATCCTTCGGGGTTGCTCTATTCAAGTCTCGGTAGTCGACACACATGCGTACCTTACCATCCTTCTTAGGTATGGGAACAATGTTAGAAATCCAAGGCGGATAGTTTATCACAGATAGTAAACCCGCTTCGAGCTGTTTCTGAACCTCTTCTTTGATCTTCAAAGCCATGTCGGGTATGCATTTTCTGAGATAACATTTCCAAATCCAGTGCGCATCGTGTTCAGAAGGCCACCATGCACTCTCTGATCTCGTCCCTTGGATTAATCTCCATCACAAATCCAATACGCAGTATACGCTAGTCCATCGTGAGCCTTCAGAAGCTGGTCCCACTGGATCAGGCGTCAGTCTGGGCCAGCTTTGGGCCTAACAAGTAATTTGGCAGCACCCCCCCTTCTCTCTTCCAGCAGCAGGCCCAATTCCTTACTCTTTTTATTTTAATTATTTTTTCTTTTGTTTATTAATTATATCTTTTTTCTAAACAACTCAAAAAATCATTTTTTTCATTTAATCAAAAATCACCAAAAAACATCAAAAATATTTTTCATAAAAAATATTTTGTTAATTAATTAGTTTAATTAAATTAGGGTAATTTAATGTCTTTTTATTATAATTCAAAATAATTAGATTTAGGCTTTAATTTTATACTTAACCTAATTTTTTCCTTATAAATAACATAGTTATTTTCTCATTTTAGATTTTTAGGTCGTCTAATCATTTCTCGCATTTAATTTTGCCGCGCGCTTTTAATTTTCCTCTTTCATTATTTGTAACTGCTCCGAGTTTGTAATAGATTTAAATAGGGTTTTTTAATTCCATATTTTATTTTCAGTCAAAATAATTATGTATCTGCCCAAAGCCCTGTAATAATTAGGACTCTAATTTCTCGCATTTTAATTCCCGCAAATTATAAACTGCCTAGGTGTATGTATAGGATTGTATGGAAAGACAAACTGAAATTAAAACAGTAGAAAACCCTAATTGTGCAAATATAATTAACTGAACAAATACACTGGCACATGTCCACTCCTAGGGTTTGTCCCACTTGGTTGCCTCAGAAATAATGGTCGTGTCCCTCGAACGTAGGGTTACCTTAGCAATGACCCACTATTCAAAATCGTCATAAAGATTATAGTCACTATTTGTCCCCCGAGTTGCCTACAAATTGATCTTATGACGATAGTCCCTTCGAAATGCTACGGTATCCTTACTTGTTGCCTTCAGAGACCATTTTGTCCCTTCGGACGTCCCTTTAAAACTCCAACGATGGTGCTACATATTCCTCAATAATAGGATAGCACTGTCTAAAGGAAAACGAACAGACCTTTTTCGAGTAGGTAGATTAGTTCCTAGGTACTTGCTCAAAAAAAACTTTTGACACAAACACTTTTCAAAACAATTTTCAAAACAAACTTCGTCACACTCTTGAGGACTGATACAAGAGTCATCGCGAAGTAAAACCTTTTCAAAACAAGCACACACAAGCAATTTAAAAATGAGCAAGTACCTAAGAGCCCGTGGAAAACCATGGATAGAAAGGGTGCTAACACCTTCCCTTTCTATAACCTACCCCCCGTACTCAGAAACATTCTCGAAAAAGGTTTTTTCTGTTATTTTTCCTTTTCCTTAGTTGGATGAAATAAAAGTCGGTGACGACTCTTGCTTACCGCGACATTTGCGAATACAAAATGCAAACCGGTATAAAAGTCAGTTCTGCCACCGTATCACAGAACTGACGACTCTGTTGGGGATTTAAATAAGTGTGGTATACCTTAGGATCTAGGTCATTTTTAATTGCTTTCTTGTTTGTTTTGTCTGCTTTATTCTTAAAGGGTTTTGCTTGGGCATTGTTAAAGATCCTACACCCGGATCTGGGGCACTTTTTTAGGTAAACAGCAATAGATCGTGGAGACTGTACGACATAGACCGATTTGGTTTAAGCGATGGCTGTGTTGGTGTGACACTTTGGTTGGTACCAGTATCCTTCGTGTGGAAACAAGGAGAATACGAGGCCGCCACGTGGTGTCGTGAAGCACTAACGGACCTTAGAACCTTAGTCGAACAAACCTGGCCATTAGAAAGTAGTGAGATAGCCGGCCTCAGTATAAAGCTAAGGATTGGTTGATACTCGATGTTACACTCATTGAGATCAGACTTTCGAGATATTTTGGCCGTAAGAAAAGATTGCTTGAGCTGAAACAATGCACGATAAAGGATGATCAGTGATATTGAGAATCTTTAGAACCTGGTTACTTTTCTAAGACAGGTTTGAAACCAACTAAACCTCAAGAGGGTACTTACCTTTAACCTCATGCAATCCTTTGAACCTAAGGTTTATTGTGTGTTTTGCTTATATGTCATTTATTCTGTTTGAACATGGCATCATCCATCATAACATAACATCAATTCTTATTACACTAACCATTTCAAGGACCAAGGGATTTTATCTTTGTTCTGTTTTGCAGATCATGGCTTCCGCTCGTAGAAACACTATCTGAATCAGCTTTGTGAAAATACCTTCCCAACTCAAGGAGCTAGTATCAAAGGTCCCTGAAACTTTTGCGTTCACTAAGAGACATGTCGACTTCTCAACCTGGTTACTTCAAACTTTGATGAAAAGATGATGAGTGTACTCTTTCAGTTCTTTGATCCCAAACACCACTGCTTCACCTTCCCAGACTATCAGTTGGTGCCTACCATGGAAGAGTTCTCTCAGTTATTGGATATGCCCATTCTTGAACAATTGCCTTTCACAGGTCTGGAAGAAGTTCCTAAGCCAGAAGTCATTGCCTCAGCCTTGCATCTGGAACGGGCCGACGTGGTATCCAATTGGGAAACAAGAAGTGGAGTCAAGGGTTTTCTAGCCAAGTTCCTGATAGACAAGGCCCATCTGTTTTGGGATGATATGGATTTTTAGGATTTTGAGGAGGTCTTGACCCTTCTAATCTATGGGTTAGTACTATTCCCTAATTCAGACTTATTCATAGATGTGAATGCTATCAAGATCTTCCGTTCTCTCAACCTTGTGCCTACCTTGCTCGGAGATATCTTGCACGCTCTCCATACTCGTACCATGAAGAGAAGAGGGGTTCTTATGTGCTGCATGCCATTGATGTCGAGGTGGTTTATTTCTAACCTCCCTAAGTCTGTACTGAAGAATGAAGAAGGTCTGGGTTGGTCGCAAAGGATAATGTCACTCGCTCACATGGATATTCTCTGGTGTTCCCGAACTATGGGTGACACTGCTATTATTGACCACTGTGGGGAGTATTCTAATGTCCCATTACTTGGCATCAGAGGGGGCATAACCTACAATCCTTGTTTAGCGCTGCGAAAATTTGGTTACGCTCGAAGGGATGGTCCCCATGAGCTACTTATCGAGGGCATTGTATTTAACTATGAGGATAATGTTCAAGGGTATCGCCAGAGGTTCATACGAGCTTGGAGCATGGTAAACAGATCTGGCGCCAAGGCTTTGGGGCCAAAGGCTTCCATTCCTATGGAACCTTATCTCCAATGGGTACGAGCTCGCGCCCAAAAACTTATGATGCCCTATATGGCCGTTCTGCCAGTGATTGTGGAACCCACTACTGAAGGGGGTGTTCCTTACACGATTCTCCATCCTGATATGCCCACTGATCTTGGAGAATTACGGAGATCTTGGATTCTGTTGAAGAAGGAGCGGGATACTTACATGGATCAGTTCTATGCCCAGGAGGGGAAGGTTGTAGAGCTCACAAAGCAGCTCCATGAGGAAAGAGGACTTAATGTCTATCTCGGCACGAAGAGGAAGCATCCATGGGAATTTTTATTTTTTTTCTAGTTTTTAAAATTGTTTTTAATTGTAACGCCTAAAAGGAAATTGAACTTTGAATTCTACTAATAACATCTTTGTTTCATTTTGGCTCGCAAACTTAAATTTCCCAAAGTCTTTGAAATCATGGCATACGCATCCCATTCCTGGCATTGCATGAACAGGTACCATTACAGGTTTCTCATCTTCTTCGCTGTTTATTTCAGTAGAAATGTCTTCCGAACAAAGCATCAAGGATCTTCAGGCACAAAACGCCCAGTTCCAGCAGATGTTCATAAATCTGGAAAAAGGGAAGGAGGATCTGAAAGCCCTCATCCTGAAGGAGAAAAATAAAAATAAGAAGGCTGCTGGTATTCTGAATATGGGCAGAAGGTTTAGGGGGCCGTTGAAGCAGCAAGTCGATCTGACCTCTTCATCCAAAGAAGGGGAGAATCAAGAAGAAGAGACAAGGGAGAAGGACCCTAGTCTTGAAGTTTCTAACAATGATACCGACTACAATGATGAGCAGTATCCTCCTACCGAGGATAGATACAAGCAGTTGGAAGACCGTCTGAGTGCTATGGAAATCCAGAGGATACCCGGGTTGGATTTTAAAGAATTGGGATTGGTGTCGGGAGTGGTCATCCCACAGAAGTTCAAGGCTCCAATTTTTGCAAAGTATGATGGGGTGTCTTGCCCAAAACTCCATCTCCGCTCTTACGTCAGAAAGATCCAGCCCCACACCGCTGATAGAAACTTGTGGGTTCACTTCTTTCAAGACAGTCTGTCAGGGACTCAGCTTGAATGGTTCTACCAACTAGAGAGAGCCAATGTCCGAAATTGGGAAGATCTGGCTGCTGCTTTTTATAAGAAGTACCAATACAATGCCAACCTTGCTCCTACTCGTACTCAACTCCAGAGTATGTCCATGGGTGCAAGTGAAGGCTTTAAGGACTATGCACAGAAGTGGAGAGACTTGGATGGAAGAGTCCAACCCCCATTGTCTGATAGGGAGTTGGTTTATATGTTTCTGGGGACGCTATCTGGTCCATTCTTTAATCATTTGGTCGGCAGCTCGTCAGCTGGTTTCACCGAGTTGATCCTAACTGGAGAGAGAGTAGAAGTGGAATTTGGAGCGGTAAGATACAGAAGGATGCCTCTTCGAGTGCGGTAAAGAAGCCTTTTACTAGTAAGAAAGAAGCCAGTGCCATCTATAGCCCGAGAGGCTAAAACAAAGCTGAACATCATCAGATAGTAAGTGTCGTAATGATACCTAGGCCTGCGGATGCTCCATAACGTAACAATCAACAAAGGGTGGAAAGACCACAACGGCAGTTTACCCGAATCAATATGACGTTGCCTGAAGTTCTACCTCATCTGCTGAGATCCAACTTGGCGACCTTGAAAGAGGCTCCCAAGAATCCGAACACCACATCTCCCCGATATAATGCAAATGCTCGGTGTGCCTATCATTCTGAGAGTCCTGGCCACGATACCAATGACTGTTGGGCTCTAAGAAATAAGGTACAGGATCTGATCAAAGCCAAGGAAATTGAGTTTGATGCTCCGGAAAAGCCCAGTGTCATAACTGCTCCCATGCCTAAGCACGGTCGTGGAGTTAATGCTGTTGATACCGACTTGTTTGTGACCTTGGTGGATGAATTTTCTACTCCTCTTATGACGGTTAAGAAGAATTTGTTGTCAGCCGGTTTGTTTTTGGGTTGTGGTGAAGGTTGCAACATGTGTTCATTTCTGCCTTCTGGTTGCCATTTGCTGAAGTCAGGTGTTCAGCGCCTGTTGGATAACAAATAAATTTTGTTCGAGAAAACTTTGATTCCTGTTGTTCCATCTGAAAACGTTGCTATTATAACCATTTCCGCCAATCCTTCCAAGGTCTCCTCGAGAAGACCTGTTAGGATTACATCTGTTCCTAGAGTCGCTCCGCTAATAATCATTGTTCCTGGTCTTGTCCTGTATGCCTCGGACAAAGTTGTCCCCTGGCATTATGGTGCCAATGTGTACTATCATGGCATCAAACAAGATCTGAAAAATGAAGAGGCTGATCCTGATATTAGTAACATTGTCAGGACCAACAAGGTTACTCGAAGTGGAAGGGTTTTCTCTCCCGAGATTTCCCTGAAGACTATCAACAGGTCTATTGTCATTCCGTATGCTGTTCCTGCTGGTACATCGACTACTACTCATGTGCTTACTCCAATTATCACTCCCGCTGTCGAGTCATCTGGGACCCGAGGCAAAGAAGTTATAGGTGAGCCTGCCCGGACGGAGGCACCTAGAAAAATTGTCGTGGAAGCCTCTAAGAAAGAGATAGAGGAAATACTGAAAATAATCAAAAAGAGCGACTACAATATGGTCGAGCAGCTAGGAGTGAAGCAGTTCGACGTTGGATTCTTAGCTGTCACTTCTTATCCATAGTGGGTTGCTAATGTTGTTCTGGTACCTAAGAAGGACGGTAAGGTACGAATGTGTGTGGATTACAGAGATCTGAACAGGGCAAGCTCCAAAGATGACTTCCCACTTCCTCACATTGATGTTTTGGTTGACAACACCGCACAACACAAAATCTTCTCCTTCATGGATGATTTCTCTGGCTACAACCAGATCAAGATGGCTCCTGAAGACATGGAGAAGACAACCTTCGTCACACAGTGGGGAACCTCCTGTTACAGGGTGATGCGTTTCGGGTTGAAGAATGTTGGGGCAACTTATCAGCGCGCCATGGTCGCTTTGTTCCACGATATGATTCATCACGAGATCGAAGTTTATATTGATGACATGATATCTAGGTCTCAAACTGAGGAAGAGCACCTTGATCATCTACAAAAGTTGTTCGACGGGTTAAAGATATACAAGCTGAGGTTGAATCTGTACATGTGCACCTTCTGGGTAAGGTCTGGTAAACTTCTGGGTTTCATTGTCAGCGACAAAGTCATCCAAGTAGATCCTGCAAAGGTAAAAGCCATATAAGAGATGTCGGCTCCCTGTACAGAGAAGGAGGTTAGAGGTTTCTTGGGACGCTTGAATTATATTTCCAGGTTCATTTCACGTATGACCGCTACTTGTGAGCCCATCTTCAAGCTTTTGAAGAAAGATTAAGTGGTAAAGTGGAATGATGAATGCCATACCGCTTTCGAAATAATCAAAGAATACCTTCAAGAACCGTCAATTCTGATGCCTCCGGTTGAAGGAAGACCTTTGATATTGTACTTAACAGTGCTAGACAATTCAATGGGGTGTGTGATGGGGCAGCATGACGAGTCTGGTCGAAAAGAGCACGCGATATACTACCTTAGTAAAAAGTTTACCGACTGTGAGACAAGATACTCACTGCTCGAGAAAACTTGCCGCGCTTTGGCATGGGCTGCTCGCCGACTAAGACAGTACATGCTGACCCACACTACTTTGTTGATATCTAAGATGGATCCGATCAAATACATCTTCAAGAAACCTGCTCTCTCCGAAAGAATAACAAGATGGCTGATGATCTTAATTGAGTATGATATACAATATACAACCCAGAAAGCAATCAAGGGGGTGTATTGGCTAATCATTTGGCTCATCAGGCCGTGGATGACTACCAGTCCATGAGTTTTGAGTTCCCGGATGAGAATATTATGCTGGTGACTGACTATGAAGAACCTGGACCGAATGAAGGACCCGAAGAGGGATACCGATGGACCATGGTTTTTGACGAAGCTTCGAACGCACTCGGTAACGGTATTGGCGCAGTAATCATATCTCCCGAGGTCTGTCATACTCCTTTCACTTCCTGGCTCTGTTTCAACTACACTAACAACATGGCAGAGTATAAAGCTTGTATCATGGGTCTCAAGGCTGCTATTGACCTCAGGATCAAGTTCTTGGATGTTTTCGGGGATTCAGCCTTGGTAATAAGTCAGATCAAAAGATAATGGAATACGAAGCATTTGAATCTCATCCCATACAAAGAGTACGTGTTGACGTTGCTCCCACACTTTAAGAGGTAACTTTTGAACATTTCCAACGAGAGGAGAACCAAGTAGCGGACGCGCTAGCTACCATGTCTTCTATGTTCAAAGTCAGGTGGGACAACAAAGCTCCCCAAATCACCATTGAGAGATTGGATGAACCAACACACTGCTGTGAAATTGATACCGAAGAGGTGGCAGACAAACCCTGGTTTCACAAAGTCAAAAGGTATCTCGAGACTCAAGAGTATCCCGAAGGGGCATCTGTTAATGATAAGAAATTTCTGAGAAGGTTCGCTGCAAAGTTCTTCCTTGGTAATGGAGTCCTCTACAAGCGCAATCATGATTCCACATTACTACGGTGTGTGGACAAGAGCGAAGCAGAGAGGATCATGACAGATCTACATGAAGGCACCTTCGGAACCCATTCCAGTGGACACACCATGGCTAAGAAGATCCTACGAGCAGAATATTACTGGTCCACTATAGAAGCCGATTGTTATCAGCACTCTCGAACTTGTCATAAGTGCCAAATTTATGATGATAAGGTGCATGTGCCTCAGGTTCCCTTGAACATCTTGACAACTCCATGGCCCTTTGCAATGTGGGGCATCAACATGATCGGAGAAATCAGGCCTACTGCTTCCAATGGGCATCGCTTCATCCTAGTAGCCATTGATTACTTCATGAAGTGGGTTGAGGCGGCCTCTTTTGCTACAGTAACCAAGAACATCGTGGCGCGGTTTATCCGGAATAATCTGATATGTCGATATGGTGTGCCAGAGAAAATTATTACTGACAATGGTACAAATCTCAACAACACGATGATCACCGAGCTCTGTAAACAATTCAAGATACAACATCATAACTCTTCTCCTTACCGGCCAAAGATGAATGGCGCTGTCGAAGCGGCTAATAAGAACATCAAGAAAATTGTACAGAAGATGACGATGACGCACAAAGACTGGCATGAGATGTTACCATTTACTCTTCTTGGGTACAGTACCTCAGCACGGATGTCGACAGGGTAACACCCTACTCTCTGGTGTATGGCATGGAGGAAGTCCTACCCATCGAGGTCCAGATACTTTCTCTCAGGATTATGAAGGATGTGGGTTTGAACGAAGACGATTGGATCTAGAATCGACTTGATCAACTGAACCTAATCGACGAGAAGATACTTACTTCTATTTTTCATGGTCAGACGTATCAAAAGCGAATGATCAAGGCTTTTAACAAGAAAGTCAGACATTAAGAATATCAATTCAGGGATTTGGTGATCAAGCGCATCATACTGCCACAAGGTGATCCCAGGGGCAAATGGACCCCCACATACGAAGGGTCATTTGTGGTTAAGAACATTTTCTCGGGTGGAGCTATGATTCTAACCACCATGGACGGTGATGAATTTCCTCACACTGTCAATGCAGACATAGTGAAAAGATACTACGCCTAATCAAAGGACCCGCTAGGTTGACCGGCCTAGGCAAAAATAAGGGCTTCCCGGCGAAACAAAAGGGTTCGGGCAAAAATAAGGGATGAAAATGAAAAAATATGTACACCCGACAAATCGAAAACCTGAAAAGGCGGCTTGGGTAAAAACGGGTATCCCGGTGGACTGAAAACCCAAAAGGGCAGTCCAGGCAAAAGTTAGGGATATAAAGCATACCACTAGTCTCATTGGTTCATCTTGCGACCAGATTTCAGTATCGACTATCAAGCTTGGGTGACACCAACCAACCTAATCAACTTCGGACAAACAACAAAGTGATGAGAGGCTCGAAGACATAGGGGAAATAGTAGAGTTGGAACTCAATGGGATTGTTGCACATAACTGTTTTCTTTTACACGAATTGTATAGTTTCTATTTTTTCGGCGGCGTTCTCTTACTAGAGCGTCAGCCTCCTTGTACGAAAATGCCTATTACAGGCCAACTTCAAAAACCAATACAAAATCATTTCCACAAGAAAATTTGAGTTTTTTTTTCTTTTTCCTGTTGTGTTTTGCAAGAACGTCCAATGATTTATTCTTGACATATGCATTTGAACATGATTGTTTCTCATAAATATTTACATAAGAAACAAAAAGACAGTTACTCGTAATTCCAGAAACAGGGGCAAAAACAAGAAGTGCCAAACCCGACAATTACTTTGCCTAGTAGGTACCGGGATAAAGTCAGCTTTGGAGCATAATCATCAGTACATACACTCCCCATAGAGTAAAAGTATTCAAAAGCATTGATGTCGGTTTTCCCGAAACAGGACATAATCTCCCCAACCAGGGTCATTCAGAAACCTGACAGCTATATCCCCAGCCGAATTTCATAATCGCGAGTGGGTCAGTAAACTTCATCCCTCAAGCAGAGTTTATTTCTCTAGATGCAGAGGCTCAATCCCCGACAGAGATCACTACTTCAGTTACAGAAGTTCACTTTCTAAGTTTGTTCCACGCAAAGTTTATTCTCAAGCAAAATCTCTTTTTGACAGGATATCTATAAATCTCCAGTAGGAGTCGTGGATTTATTTTCCTAGACTCGGACATACTCCGATAGCATTTCATGTACATACATCATGACATGCGCACACATATCATACACAGCATAATCTCACTTATTTTGAGAATATCATCTCACCATGCATTCCATGCATCGCACATAATTAACCCTGTTATCTTTTCAGGAAAAGACGATTATCTTCAACGATCCCAGCAGTTATATAGGTCACGTCTGCATACGATTAATGGAAACTCAGCTCCCGAAATCAAACAGGTCAACTAATCTACACTATCGCTTTGAAGTAACCCTACTATCCAGGTTTCTTCCCATAAGTCCTAACATCCAGGCTTTCACTTTGAAGTAACCCTACTATCCAGGTTCCTTCTCATAACCCTACTATCCAGGCTCCTTCTTATAACCCTACTATCCAGGCTCTCATCTCAAAGTAACCCTACCATCCAGTTTCCTTCCCATAGCCCTACTATCCAGGCTTTCATCTCGAAGTAACCCTACTATCCAGGTTCCTTCTCATAGCCCTACTATCCAGGCTTTCATTTCTAAGTAACCCTATTATCCAGGTTCCTTCTCACAGCCCTACTATCCAGACTTTTCCTTCGAAGTAACCCTACTATTCAGGTTACTTTTCACAACCCTACTATCCAGGCTTTCATCTTGAAGTAACCCTACTATCTAGGTTCCTTCTCACAGCCCTACTATCCAGGCTTTTCCTTCAAAGTAACCCTACTTCCAGGTTCCTTCTCACAACCCTACTATCCAGGTTCCTTCTCACAACCTACTATCAGGGATTTCATTTCAAAGTAACCCTACTATCCAGGTTCCTTCTCACATCCCTACTATCCAGGCTTTCATTTCGAAGTAACCCTACTATCCAGGTTCCTTCTCATAGCCCTACTATCCACGCTTTCATTTTGAAGTAACCCTACCATCCAGGTTCCTTCTCTTTCATCTCCAGACGATAGTTTACAACACGGTAAGACCTGGACCCGACCAGTTACGGTCGATTTCACCTTTCCCTAGTAAGTCGCTGTGCAGCCTGGGCCCGAACCAGATATGCAGTTCACTTCCGCTTCCTCAATCAGGAGTTAATTCCCCAGTAGAGTAATGGATAACTGAAGCTCCTAGCCTCTATTTCCCAAGACGTGAATCAATATTCTCCAGCAAAGTCCTCCTCAACGGCATGTACAGGAATTCTCGCAAAGGAATCTTTCATGCAACCAATATATTTTCTGGATGGCATCGTTAAGCCCATCTCCAGCGATTCTCTATCAACTTCCAAATGGCATCTGTAAGCCCATTCTCGATATCACCAATCAAGTATTACTTCATGCGAGTGCAAATTTCTGGGCACTTTAGTGTTCAATCCTCTTCTACCTTCAGATCACGAAAGGCAGACCGGCCAATCTACATCCCCAGCTTTAAGAAGATTGAACAAGGGAAGCTGTTGTACCCCAAAATTTTCCCTCCCATATTACTCAATATATGCTCATTAAGACCCTGAACTTGCTCAAGGATGCTCAAAAGTTGACCAAACAAACTCCCTCATAAAGCAATGAATCCCCAACTAGGGTTTCCATTTTCATCAAGAAGGGTGAGCTCCAAAGGCCTCATATACACTCCATGGTCCTAATATGTCCTCAAGACCCTCCATGTAAAATTCCAAGCTCTGCATAAGAAGTTTGCTCAGTCAACTGCTCAAATACTTGAGAATCGACTGTATTAGATCAAAAGTCAACTATGGCCCACATACAGTCAAACTTCAAGATTTTTGGTCAACATCAACATTTTGAAGTGATATTCATCATTTGATCAAGGGTTGATCATGATTCCTCAAGGAATGCTCCTAATTCATCAAAACTCAAAAGTTGCTAAATTAGGATTTCTCAGGAAAAGTCGACCAAAGTTTGACCAAGCATAACATTCTCATACTTCATCAAAAATTTCTCATCCAAGACTCATTTTGAAGGGAATTCAATTTCCTACAACTCATCTTCAGCTCTCAAGTTCAAGAAATTGACCCATAAAAGATATGAATTTCTACATTGTAAGTCCTTTTGAAAAGTCAACAAAAACACCTTTTGGGTCAAAGCTTCTTACATGAACATGGAAGATCCAATTGATATGAGACCAAGAGGGTTGTTTAGGGGACATCCTAAGCTTTCTAATAAGTCCAAGAACACCCTCTTAGGGTCAAAATTGAGAGAGATATGCAGCATCCCACTGGTCCATTTGAAATTCGCGTGTTTTCTTAGGCCAAGCACTATGTTTGCATTATATTTATTTTATTTTATTAAATATATGACTAACCAACTAGCGCAGATGGAAAGGGAAGAAGGCATGTGAGAGGGAGGACCTGGGTTCGATCCCAGGTCCAGACATTTTGCATTTTCTGAGATAACATTTCCAAATCCAGTGCGCATCATGTTCAGAAGGCCACCACGCACTCTTTGATCTTGTCCCTTGGATTAATCTCCATCACAAATCCAATGCGCAGTATACACTAGTCCACCGTGAGCCTTCAAAAGCTGGTCCCACTGGATTAGGCGTCAGTCTGGGCCAACTTTGGGCTTAACAAGCAATTTGGCAGCACCCCCCCTTCTCTCTTCCAACAACAGGCCCAATTCCTTACTCTTTTTATTTTAATTCTTTTTTCTTTTGTTTATTAATTATATCTTTTTCTAAACAAATCAAAAAATCATTTTTTCATTTAATCAAAAATCACCAAAAAACATCAAAAATCTTTTTCATAAAAAATATTTTGTTAATTAATTAGTTTAATTAAATTAGGGTAATTTAATGTCTTTTTATTATAATTCAAAATAATTAGATTTAGGGTTTAATTTTATACTTAACTTAATTTTTTCCTTAAAAATAACATAATTATTTTCTCATTTTAGAATTTTAGGTCGTCTAATCATTTCTCGCATTTAATTTGCCACGCACTTTTAATTTTCCTCTTTCATTATTTGTAACTGCTCCGAGTTTGTAATAGATTTAAATATAGTTTTTTAATTCCGCATTTTATTTTCAGTCAAAATAATTATGTATCTTCCCAAAGCCCTGTAATAGTTAGGACTCTAATTTCTCGCGTTTTAATTCCCGCAAATTATAAACTGCCTAGATGTATATATAGGATTGTATGGAAAGATAAACTGAAATTAAAACAGTAGAAAACCCTAATTGTGCAAAGATAATTAACTGAAAAAATACACTGGCACATGTTCACTCCTAGGGTTTACCCCACTTGGTTGCCTCGGAAATAATGGTCGTGTCCCTCGAACATAGGGATACCTTAGCAATGACCCACTATTCAAAATCGTCATAAAGATCATAGTCCCTATTTATCCCTCGAGTTGCCTACGAATTGATCTTATGACGATAGTCCCTTCGAAATGCTACGGTATCCTTACTTGTTGCCTTCAGAGACCATTTTGTCCCTTCGAACGTCCCTTTAAAACTCCAACGATGGTGCTACCTATTCCTTAATAATAGGATAGCGCTGTCTAAAGGAAAACGAATAGACCTTTTTCGAGTAGGTAGATTAGTTCCTAGGTACTTGCTCAAACAAAACTTTTTACACAAACACTTTTCAAAATAATTTTCAAAACAAACTTCGTCACACTCTTGAGGGCTGATACAAGAGTCATCACGAAGTAAAAACTTTTCAAAACAAGCACACACAAGCAATTTAAAAATGAGCAAGTACCTAAGAGCCCGTGGAAAACCACTGATAGAAAGGGTGCTAACACCTTCCCTTTCTATAATCTACCCCCCGTACTCAGAAACATTCTCGAAAAAGGTTTTTTTGTTATTTTTCCTTTTCCTTAGTTGGATGAAATAAAAGTCGGTGACGACTCCTGCCTACCGCGACATTTGCGAATACAAATTGCAAACCAGTATAACAGTCGGTTCTGCCACCGTATCACAACATTCTTTTGCCTATTAGAGGTTGAAGCTTCTGACCTCTGACCACCATTAGTTTTCTTTCTGGCTTCTGACCAAGTCTGCTTCTGATACTTCTTACTAGAAGTTGCTTTTAGAGCCTGCTACTCTACTTCCCTCTCAGAAGTTCTCTCAATCATACGCAACTCATGCGCCTCTAGACTACTTTACAGCTCTTCAACTCTCATGGTGATCAGATCTTTGGAATATTCAACTGCTACCACAATGTAATCAAACTGAGAATTTAACGATCTTAATACCTTCTCTATGATTACTTGTTCATAAAGGGTTTCTCCAAAAGCTTTCATCTTATTATTGATAAGAATCACTTTAGAGATGTACTCAGAAACCTTCTCGTTGTCCTTCATGTTGAGATTCTCATATTTCTTTATTAGGGACTAGAGCTTCACCTTCTTCACTGATGTGTCACCACCGTAACATCTGGCCAGTGTATCCCACACAACCTTTATTGTTTTGGAGTTAGCAATATTCTCAAACGCATTCGCATCTACACACTGATGGATGTAAAATAATGCTTTTTGATCTTTCTTCCTTATCTCCTTATGCATTGTCTTCTGTGCCTTCGTCGCGTCTGCTGCTAATGAAGCATATCCATCAATGACAAGATCTATCACATCTTGAGAACCGAACAACGCACGTATCTGGATCTTCCAACGATTCCAGTTTTTACCATCAAACACTGGAAGCTTGGAACTGATATCAATGTTTCCGTTCATCTTCAACCTTATGCAGTTCACTCAAAAACTCACTAACACACAATGTATCCCAAACCCCACAGAATCAGAAAAAATGTGATTCTCAATCACTCGTGTTTCCCGTATTTTCCGTGGATTTCGAACCGGAGCTCTAGATATCAATTGTTGGTGCACAAAAGAGAGATGAAAGGCAAAATGAATATATTAAATGACGGCTACAAAATAAGGAGTAATGAATATATTGACCTACCTACTACTAGGCTATTTATACAGAAATACTAGGGTATAATAAAATACTAAAATACCCTCTAATAGACTTAGTCAACAAGACATTCATAAAATATAAATTATTTCCAACAAATACTACATTTTTTTGGTCTCTTTAATTTGGGTTCCTATCACAAGGCTGAGCAAGTAGGAATTATCATCGGCAGGTGTGATACGGTGGTAGAACCTTCCTATAGAAAGGGAAGGTGTTAGCACCCTTTCTATCCATGGTTTTCCATGGGCTCTTAGGTACTTGCTCATTTTTAAAAATTGCTTGTGTGTGCTTATTTTTAAGAAGTTTTACTTCGTGATAACCCTTGTATCAGTCCTCAAGAGTGTGATGAAGTTGTTTTGAAAATTGTTTTGAAAAGTGTTTGTGTGAAAAGTTTTGTTTGAGCAAGTACATAAGAACTAATCTACCTACTCGAAAAAAGGTCTGTTCGTTTTCCTTTAGACAACGCTATCCTATTATTAAGGAATAGGTAGCACCATCGTTGGAGTTTAAAAGGGACATTCGAAGGGAAAAAATGGTCTCTTAAGGCAACAAGTAAAGATACTTTAGCATTCCGAAGGGACTATCGTCATAAGATCAATTCGTAGGCAACTCGAGGGACAAGTAGGGACTATGATCTTTATGACAATTTTGAATCGCGGGTCATTGCTAAGGTACCCCTACGTTCGAGGGACATGACCAATATTTCCGAGGCAACCAAGTGGGGCAAACCCTAGGAGTGAGCATGTGCAAGTGTATTTTTTCAGTTAATTATATTTGCACAATTAGGGTTTTCTACTGTTTAATTTCAATTTGTCTTTCCATGCAATCATATACATACATCTAAGCAGTTTATAGTTTGCGGAAATTAAAATGCGAGAAATTAGAGTCCTAGCTATTACATGGCTTTGGGCAGATACATCATTATTTTGACTGAAAATAAAATGCGGAATTAAAACCCTATTTAAATCTATTACAAACTCGGAGCATTTACAAATAATAATAAAAAAGGAAAATCCAAAGCGCGCGGCAAATTAAATACGAGAAATAATTCGGCGACCTAAAAATCTAATTTATGAAAATATTCATGTTGTTTTTGAGGAAAAAATAGGTTAAGTACAAAATTAACCCTAATTCTAATTATTTTGAATTATAATAAAAGACATTAAATTACCCTAATTAATATAATTAATTAATAAAATATTTTTTACAAAAAAAAATATTTTTGATGTTTTTATGATTTTTTGATTAAATAAAAAATATGATTTTTTTTGGTGTTATTAAAAAACATAATTAATAAATAATAAGAAAAAGAATTAAAATAAAATAAAAAGAGTAAGAATTTGGGCCTGCATAAACACCCAGGGGGGGTGTGTTTCTGATTTTTGTTAAGCCCAATATGTCTGAGCCCAGTTTGCGCCTGATCCTGTACTAGCACGCTTGAAAGGTGCACCATGGTCTCTCATTGATTGGAATGTTGGATATGTACTGGCAACGATCTAATGGCTGGATCAGTGGGGCGCATGATGGACGCCTGTCTTTGGAGTGTATGGAACCTGCAAGTGTGCATTGAGAAAATAAAGAAAATGCTGAGACCTGGGATCGAACCCAGGTCCTTCCACTCGTTCCACGCTTTCCTTGCCATCTGTGCTACGCTGCTTAGTTGTTATAATAATAACATTAAAGCATAATATGTGAAACAACGTGGATGGTTGTTGTACCCAAAAATTTTCCCTCCCATATTCCTCAGAACATTGCAAGAAAAATCTCCAAGTGGCTCAAGATAGCTAAAGAGTTGGTCAGACAAGCTATCTCCTAAGGCAGTCTACCCCAAATTAGGATTTTGTGTTGCATTAAGATCCTTGAGTCCAAATGACCTCAAGTGCTCACCAATGTCCTAAAATGTTCTCAAGATCATCCATGTCAAATTTCAAGCCTTGCAGAGGAAGTTTGCTCAGTCAATTGCTCAAAGGTCCAAAAATCGACTATGTTAGGGAAAAAGTCAACTGTGACCTACAAACAGTCAAACTTCAAGATTTTTTGTCAACATTCTCCTTTTGAAGGATATTTAATCATTTGATCAAGGGTTGATCATGATTCATCAAGGATTGCTCAAAATTCATCAAGATTCAAAAGTTGCTAAATTAGGGTTTTGTAGGAAAAGTCAACCCAACTTTGACCAAGCATAACTTTCTTATACTTTATGAGAAATGACCAATCCAAATCTCATTTTGAAAAGGATGAAATTCCATACAATCCATCTTCATACCCAAAATTCAAAATATGCACTCACAAGAAGTTATGAATTTGGACATTATAGGTTATTTTGAAAAGTCAACAAAAACACCTTTTTTGTCAAAGTTTATAACTTGAGCATGGAATATAAAAATGATATGAGACGAAAAGGGTTGATTAGAGGACATCTCAATCTTTCTATAAAGTCCAAGAACATCACCAAAAGTTCAAAATTGAAGAAGTTATGCATTGTTGAAGTTGGACATTTTTGTAAAATTGCCAAAAGTCAACTATCCCCAAAACTTCAAATTTTGCCAAATGGGCCCATTCTTTTCCACTTGATTTGAGTTTGCATCATTGCCCACGTGCCCTAGCTCCAGCCATGTATCCATATCACATTTTTATTATTTAATTTGATTTTTATTTGAATTAATTCATTTTAAATCAAATAAAATCATATAAAATCTAAAGTATTGATAACACATGATTTTTTGGCTATTTCAGGCTCCAAATACAGCTATCATGGCAATCAAATTCGAATCAAGGCTTGTATGCACAAAAATATCCAAATCAAATCAAATTTGGAAGGTTTTAATGGAAGGAACAAATCAAATTCATGAGCATTGATAGGGCAAGATTTGGACCAAGAATGTTACCCTAATCCAATGTGCATTACATAAGCAAGCAAAGGACACGAAGATGATGGTTAGAGAACACTTGTGGAGGCAGAGCAAAAACTGAAAAAATCACAAAAAAGTGGGAGATTGAAATCAACCCTAAAGGCATTTTCGGAGCTTGATATTGGTCCCAATCGATTCCTGGCAACGCACACAAGCTATCCCAATCAAAACCAGGCATTCTCAGGCCCTTATACGCACTGTAAGTCCTTCGTAAAACCGTCTTGCTCTTGTTTTCAATTCGCATGATTCTGGCATCCATTGAGTGAAATAATTGTATATTTGTGATCACAAGAACATTTGCAAGCTTTTGGCATCATTTAATTTCATTCATCTGATCTGTATTGCAATCCACCATAATTAGGGTTTGCTTGGAATTTTTGGGAGTTTTTGTTTCAGGTAAAATTGAGACACATGATGGACATGGTTGTATCCAGGAGGATGAGATGAACACGACCATGTCCTTAGAAATCATTTTCATGGCCTGGAGGAGATTTTAGAACAAGGCTGCGCTTTTAGCTGCGGATACAAATCCGCAGGTAAATTTACAGTGTTTAAGAGGACAGGGACGATGATGTGTCCTCCGTCCATTGGGCTATTCAAAAGTTGCACGCATTTTTTTTTGTTTTTCTGGCCATTGACTTGTTTTTTTTATATTATTATTTCTTTGCATTATTAATAACAAAACAACAACATGCTTCAGTGGTTACCACATAGGCCATAAAGGACCCAAAGGATGGAGGTCAGGAGTTCGAACCCTGCCTCCAGCAATTTGTGTTTTCTCATTATTTTTCAGGTTATCACATGCGCGTAGGGGCCAAATCCATACCATACTCCCTCACCAATCCACACGCTAGATGGCTAGATGGCCAGATCTGGTGGTCAAGCCTTGAGGGTGCATGATAGTGCTAGTCAACGCGTGTGTACCAAATCCCAAAGGGTCAAACGAGCCAGCACTATTGGGCCTACAAAAATGACTTTCATCACCTCCAAAAAAGGCCCATCTCTTTCTTTTCATTATATTTTCTCTTTTTTAATTTATTTATTTTATTTAATTTCAATTAATTACTAACCAATCTTTTTTTTTCTTTTATCAAATAAAATTACAAAAATACTTTTTTTTATCCAATCAAATTTTAAAACTTTTATTTTTATTAATAAACTTATTAATTAATTAGGATATTAATTAGGAAACTTTGGTTTATTTTGTAAATATTTAAAAATTAATTAGACTTAAATAGATTTTAACTACTAATTTAATTATTTTATTTTTCTTTCTTAAAATAACAAAAGCCCAAAAACATGTCAATAATTTATTTTTCATTTAATTAATTTAATAATTAATTTAATAATTAATTTAGTTATTTAATTTAGGATTAATTTCTTTTCTTAAATAAAAAACAACAAAAAAGGCAATTTTCTTTCAAAAGGGTCAAAACCCTAAATTTCGCACTCGATTTAATTTCCCGCGCACTTTATTTATTTTTATCCAATTATGTATCTGCTTACGGATTGTAATAGTTAAATAGGACATTTATTTATTTTACCGCTTTATTTTATTTTCAAAGGGTTGCTATTGGCGATGTAAATACCCGACGCCTTGTAATTTAATTTCGGCATTTTAATTCTGCAAAATTATAACTGTTAGATGTTTGATAATAGGGTTTGCATGACAAAACTGAATATTTAATCTAAAATCGAAATTAGATCACCCTTAACATGTGCAAAGATAAAAATAACTGAAAACGACACACTCGCACATGCACACTCTTAGGGTACACCCCACTTGGTTGCCTTCGTACACGGTCATTGAGTATAGGTCGTTTTAGAGGTCGTCCTCTTGTCTAAAAGATCATAGTTGCCTCGAAACGGTTGTCTTGGATATTGTTGCCTCAAACAAATGATCTAAGATATTAGGGTTACCGCTAAGGCGTACTAACATTGCTTTAGTGACCGTCTGTCCCTCATTCGAATTGACCCTTAAACTCCAACGACGATGCTACCTACTCATCAATAGTGGGATAGCATTGTCTAAAGGAAATTAGCATAGAACGATTCCTTTTTCGAGTAGGTAGATGGTTCTTAGATACTTGCTCATTTGAAACAAAATAAATTTTTCACACTTACACTCCTTTTCGAACAAAGTTTTCAAAAATACTTCATTACACTCTTGAGGACAGAAGCAAGAGTTAAATCGAAGTTTCAAAACAAAAACTTTTTCAAACCCACAAGCACAAAGAAAACAAATTTTGAAAATAATGAGCAAGTACCTAAGAGCCCGTGGATAACCACGGATAGAAAGGGTGCTAATACCTTCCCTTTCTATAATCTACCCCTCGAACCCGAGAAATATCTCGAAAAAGGAATTTTTCTGTGCTTTTTTCCTTTCCTTGTTGGACAAAATAAAAGTCGGTGTCGACTCTTGCTTACCGCGACATTTTGTGAAAACAAACGCAAAACGCAAACCGGCATTCTAAAAAACAGTCGGTTCTTCCCACCGTATCACAGAAGTGACGACTCTGCTGGGGATATCTTTATAAGTGGGGTGTACCTTAGGAATAGTTCATAATGTTTTCAATTGCTTGACTTGTATGCTTTATCTTTGTGGGTTGAATCAGAGTTACTATAGATCCTAACCCGGATCTGGGGGACACCCTTTAGGTAATTAGCAATAAACTGTGAGGGAACTATACGACATAGACCGATACTGTTGAAGTAGTAGCTACGTTGGTGTGACACTTTAGTATGTACCGATATCCCTTGTGGCGCAACGAGGAGAATATGGGTCTGCTAAGGGGTCATTAAGCACCAACTGACCTTAGAACCTATAATTGACCAACTTGGCCATAGAACAGTAGCAGTATGCTACACTCATTGAGACCAAACTCTCGCGATGATTCCGGCCGCAAGAAAAGATTTCCAAACTGGAATTATGATCGATCGAGGGTGGTCAGTGATATTGAGATCCTCTAGAACCCGGTTACTATTACTAGGACAAGTTGAACCAACTAAACTGAAAGAGGGTAATACCTAAACTCCTTGCTAGCCTGAAATCTAAGGGCTATCTGTGTGACTTGTTTGCCCTTACCATGTTTGCTATCTGTGAATACTTGTGGTGTGTTTCTATCATAACATCATGCATCATGATATTGCATGCATTGGACTAACCTATTTCAAAGACAAAGGGGATTCATCTTTGTTCTGTTTTGTAGGTCATGGCACCTATGCGTAGAAAGATTATTCGGATCAACTTTGTCCAGATACCCACTCAGCTTAAGGAATTGGTTGCAAAGATTCCAGATACTTCCTCCTTTATCAGAAGACATGAGCACCTCCTTGGTTTGGTCACCTCCAAGATGGATGAACAGATGATGAGTGTCTTAGTCCAGTTCTTTGATCCACTGTACCATTGCTTTACTTTTTCAGACTACCAGTTGGTCCCTACCTTGGAAGAGTTCTCTGATCTACCTGGTATATCCATTCTAGAGCAGACCCCGTTTACAGGTTGGGAGAAAGTCCTTAGGCCGGAAGAGATTGCTTCTGCCCTCCATCTGACAAAGGCTGAGGTAATGTCTAACTGGGAGACTAGAAGTGTGACAAAAGGTTTCTTGGCTAAATTCTTGGTTGATCGGGCTAATCAGTTCTGGGACAGTCTAGACTTCCAGGCATTTGAAGACATTCTGGCTCTTCTCATATATGGTTTGGTGTTGTTTCCTAACTCAGATTCTTTCGTCGACGTGAACGCGGTAAAGATTTTCATATCCCGTAATCCTGTGCCCACTCTCTTGGGTGACATTCTACACTCTCTTTATGTCCGTACTGCTCGAAAACGGGGAACCCTTATGTGTTGTACACCATTGCTGGCGAGGTGATTTATTTCTCACCTCCATAAATCAGTTTTGAAGAACAAGGAAGGCATGGGTTAGGCCCACAGGATTATGTCTCTTTCTCACATGGACATCATTTGGACTAATAAGGACATGGAAGACGTAGCTACTATTGATCGCTGTGGGGAATACCCCAATGTTCCACTGCTAGGAATCTTTGGAGGGATTACCTATAACCCTTGTTTGGCCTTACGTCAGTTTGGGCGAGCTTGGAGGGAAGGACCTCATGAGTTGCTGATGCCAAGCGTTGTCTTTGACTTCCAAGGGGATAGTGACGAGCATCGCCGCAGATTCATACGAGCCCCGTGCCCAAAAGTTGGGAATGCCGTACGAAGCTTTCTTGCCTGTGATTGTTGAGGTTGCTGATGAAGAAGGGGTTCCACCTACCATCCTCTACCCGTACATGCCTACTGACATTGGGGCATTAAAAAGGTCTTGGATGCAGCTAAGAGAAGAATGGGATACTTACAGAGAAAAGTATCACGAACAAGAGCGGAAGATCCTAAAGTTGACAAGGCAATTGGAGAATGAGCAGATCCTTAACGACTATGTCAGCACCAGTTATTGAGAAAGATGGGTGTGCGAATTGGGGTAAACTCCCCGACTTTGCACATAAGACTAACAAGTTTGGTTTGGGTTTCACTGCAGAAGCTCAAAGGTCCGTTCGGAGTGCACGGATCGGAAGACCTCCCCCGTTTATCAACAATTCAGGAGTAAATGCCATTGAAGACGATGTTGAAGAATCTGAGTTTGACAGTTGGATCTATCCTACTACTGATGGTGGACTGAGCAATTGGACGGCAAAGGACTTCGTCCAAATTTCTTTTATTACCCAGTAATGAGACTTTTTGTTTTGAATTTGTAACAGACAATTTTTAAACTTTACGGCCCGATGTCTTACCCGGGGCACTGTGGCTTTGTTTGTGAGGGCTTTATGTGTGTCATCTACATATATCATTATGATACGATGGGAGAACTGACTTGAGGTTTTGCGTTTGTGTTCGTAAATGTTTCGGTTTAGCAAGAGTCACCACCGACTTTTTATTTTTTCCAAAGGAAAGGTCAAAAAGCACAGGAAAGACCTTTGAGATGTTTTCTTGGGTTCGGGGGGTAGATTATGAAAAGGGAAGGTGCAAGCACCCTTTTCATCCATGGTTATCCATAGGCTCTTAGTTACTTGTTTAGATCACTTGCTTTTGCTTTTCAATTGTTTGAAATGGTGCTTTGTGTGTGGTTTTGAAAATGTTTTGAAAAGAGGCCATCGTTGTGGCAACCTTTGTAATGATTCTTGTTTGAATATATACAAAGGTGTATTGTCTTTTGAAAAGATGTTTCAATGTTTTAAAGTTGTTTTGGGGAATGTTTTGAAATTGTGTTGTGGGGTGTGTTTGAATAGCAAGGATGTTTTTACAAGTTTTGATCAAGTAACTAAGAGTTGTCTACCCTATCTACTCAAGAGTCTTTCCTACATATTTTTAACCCTTTTACATTGTTGTTTTACCATTGCATTTGGTAAACAAACTTGTATTTGGATGTTAAACGGGACAGGCGCGGGTCAACGTATTGACCATGATAGCAATTGTGCTAAGTATCTTTAGAAAATTTTTGAGGGACTAGATCATTTTGTATAGGCAACCAAGATAGCGTCATTGAGGGACTATGGTCTTTTGTTTATTTTTGCTTTGCCAAGATACTCAACATGCATACCATGGCCATTTTAAAGGCAACAAGTGGATAAAACCCTAGGGGTGCATGTGTGCATTTTTTTTCCATTTTCATGTATTTAGGTCTTGTATTAGGTCTAGCTAATTGTTTTGATTTTGGATATTGCATAAAAATCCTAATCTCTATCATGGCATATTTGAAAGCTATAAATACGTAAAATAAATCTACGACTATTACAACATTGATGTGGGAAGGGGGGATACAATTTTGAATGGGGAGTATTTGCAAGAAAATAAAACCCTAAGATTAACTATTACATCCAAATTGAATTAATTGTGCAAATAAATAAATAAATAGACAAATATTTAAATGAACAATTAAATAAATATACAATATATTATAAGCATGCAAAAAATGATTTTTTGTATTATTTTTATGTATGTATTCAATGTATTAAAAAAAATAAAATAAAAAAAAAGTTATTTTTGTTAAGGGGAAAACCCTAATTTATTTTAAGAAAGTATATATATATTAATTATATTATTTATGTACAATGAAATAAAATAATAAAATATATACAAATATCAAAAATAAAAATATATTAGAAAAAATATTATTTAAGTATGTAAATAATAAAAATAAAAAAAAAATATTTTTATGTATTATTTTCAAGTTTTTATTAAAGAAAATAAAAGTATGTTATTTAATAAATATTTTTATGTTAGAAAAAATAATAAAAAATACAAAATAAAATGTGAAAATTTATGAAAATGTTTTTGATATTTTTTATGTTTAGAAAATAATAAAATAAAATAAGAATTGAAAAAGAAATATAAAAATATAAAAATATATTGAAATGGGCCAGGGGGGTGCAATCAATAAGCTGTGGGGTGTCAAAAGTGAGAAACAAAGGCCCAACCCAGTTCCAGCTTCATCTTCAACCTTTGAATCAGAAAAAACGCACGCCCTGTACAAATGTCCAACTCCTGCATACGTGCTCTAAAGCAAAAACTCACAACATGAAAGTTATAGCATTTTTTAACATGTTTCCAACCATATAAAGAACTTAATCTAACTCTCAAAGACCAGAGAGATTTTCTCTGGCCCTAATTTCTAACCTAACTTTTTCAGAATTTTCATCAATCAAATTCTCTTAACACACTTAACTTAAATGAAATCTATGCATATGTACAGCTTGAGGGCAATGAGTACTACATTTTTTATTCACAAACCTAAGCCTAATGATTCCTAAATAGAGAGATAGAAAGTTGGAAAATACCTGTTTCAGATGAACTCGTGTATGGCAATGTGGAGGTTTTCAATGAGGCCTGAGATGTTTGTGAGCTTGCCTGAACTTCCTCTGACCTTCCCCAATGCTTTGATTTCTTTGAGCTTGCTTGAATAAGCCTGTAGAGGTCAACCTGCACAAGCTGAAATCAGAAATGGTGAAGCTTGCAAATGGAGTTACAGTCAATGGCCAATGGTTGGGATATATTAGGTGGGTTATATGGAAGGTATTGGAACTGTTTTGGGACAAAACACACGAGTGGTTAGTGAGATAGAAGAGGAACTTCATAGAGTGCCCTGTTTTGCAAGAAGATGGTGTTTTTGTGTTTTAGAAGGCTTGAGGGTTAGATAGCTCGTGTTTTTGGCTCAAGGCAATGTGCAGAACTTGTTTCAAATGCTTACAAGAGTTGGTTATAACAAATACTCAAGTTGTGTAGACTTTTGCATATTTCTTAGTTTTGAAGCAAAAGATGAGAAGTGACAAAGGGCAGACCTGTACAAGCTAGCTCTAATCCTGCATACATATTGTGAGCTTGGCCCCAAGCTTGTGGATTTTTTTTGCTGTCCAAGATTTGGTTCAAGACTCAAGGGATGCAATTTGACATAAAGCAAGTTTTGACAAAAATGGCAATGTTGCCTTTTTTCTATTTTTGGATTAATCCCTTGTGTAAACCTCTAATGATCAGAACAAAGCTTCAATCCATTGGGTTTGCATTTAATTCTTGAGTGTGGAATGGTTTAGATACCTGTAAACAAGTATAAACAATGCTGGATGGAAATTGCAACTTGTGTCAACATGAAACATGCCATGGATCAAAGTGAGTTTTTGCCAAATTCAAACCTTTGATTCTTCCTAACCATAAACGATTTTGGAGAGTTCTTGGATATTTTGGAAAGATTTTAACATGCACTACAATCCATATTTCAAATGCATTTTGAGATTACAAGTGGAACTAGGTGAAAAAATGGCCATGAAGATAGGTCAAAATCCTGCCTAAACTAGGGCAAAATTTCACTAAGTTAAAAGTTTCAAGGACCCTTGTTCCAAAAATCATAACTTGAGATCCAAGCTTCTTTTGGGAAAACTTTGTGCATAAAAGTTGTTGATTTTGTGGAGGACTACAACTTTCATGTTGGAAGTTTTGTTTGAATCCAAATGCATCATAGTGAAAAAGTTGGGCAAAAATAAGAAAATTTCATAACTTAGAAAAATTCTAAGTTATGAAAAATTTCAATTTTAAACCCTAATTTGCAAAATTAGTTTTCTTGATGAACAAGTTTCATGTTTTGACACATCTTGATGAAAAAGACCCTTGGCACTTGATTTTGACCAAAAAGTCATAGTTTGACTTTTTACTGTACAATTGATTTTTGATCAAATGACTGGAAAATTCATCTGTCAATCCTATGCAATTGAGATCTTTTGAACCTTGTGAATAGGTCAAGATGATGCCATTGAGTCCTTGAATCCATGCTTGAACCCAATTTGCCATTGGCTAGGTTAAAAGTCAGAAATTGCCCTTCTGTAGTCAAAACCCTAAAAATGACCATTTTACCCTTTTGATGATCTGACCAAATTTCTTGAGAAGTTGTGGTCCAAACTTGATCAAATGTTTCATATGATCCTATAATATTTACGTGGATCAAAATTTATGAGGTTTGACTGTAAATTGGCCATAGTTGACTTTTCCCCCAATACAGCTGATTTTTAGGTCAACTGTCCAACTGACTGGGCAAAAATTTGATTCAAGGCTTGAAACTTGGTATGAGAAATCTCATAGGTCCAACATGAAGTATGAAAGTCACATTGAGCATTAGAAGTCCAAAATTCCTTGTGCAAACTCAAACCCTAATTTAGGTCAACAGTGCAAGGAGATGCCTTGAGCAGAGCAAACCCTGGCTTGGTCTTGAGTTCAAAGAGTCTTGTGAGGAGAAATCTTGATAAAATGAGAGGGAAAATTTTGGGGTACAACAGCTGCCCCTGTTCAATCTTCTTGAACCTGAAGAGTTAGATTGGCGAGTTTTCCTTTCGTGACTCGAAGGTAAAAGAGGATTGGACACTAGAGTGCCCGTAAATTTGCACTCGTCACACTGTGGTTGAGGAAATGGGCTTAAAGATGCCATTTGGAGATGATTGAATCTTGTTGGAGATGGGCTTAAAAGATGCCATCCAAGGATGTTGATCGCATAAGAGATTCCTATACGAGAGTCCGTATACCTGTTGTTGAGGAGGACTACGCCGGAGAATGTTGGTCTCTGTAGTGGTAGAAATAGAACTTTAGTCGTCCGTTATTCTACTGGGGAGTTATCTCTTGGTTGAAGAGGTGAAAATGAACTGTCATCTGGTCGTGCTCTAGGCTTTAGAAGGAATTAAATTGTTATCTGGTCACCTTCGGTCTTCAAAGTAATTGGCCGAGTAAACTATTATTTGGTCAACATCCAAGTTTCACATTATACCTTACTGTTATCTGGTCAACGTCCAGGCTTCACAGTCTTGTATTGCTATATGGTCAACGTCCAGGCTTCATGATACCTTCTTATCTGGTCAACATCCAGGTTTCAGAAGGAAATCAAATGGTTATCCGGTCGCTTCCGGTTTTCCCTTTGATTTTGGGGCCTACTAATATTCGATTGGATCCGGGCTTCAAAGTAATTGGCCGAGTAAACTGTTATTTGGTCAATGTCCAAGCTTCACAATATACCTAACTGTTATCTGGTCAACGTCCAGGCTTCACAGTCTTGTATTGCTATCTGGTCAACGTCCAGACTTCACGATACCTTACTTCTTATCTGGTCAACATCCAGGTTTCAGAAGGAAATCAAATGGTTATCCGGTCGCCTCTGGTTTTCCCTTTGATTTTAGGGCCTACTAATATCCGGTTGGATCTGGGTTTCAAAGTAATTGGCCGAGTAAACTATTATTTGGTCAACGTCCAAGCTTCACAGTATACCTTACTGTTATCTGGTCAACGTCCAGGCTTCACAGTCTTGTATTGCTATCTGGTCAACGTCCAGGCTTCACGATACCTTACTTCTTATCTGGTTAACATCCAGGTTTCAGAAGGAAATCAAATGGTTATCCAGTCGCCTCCGGTTTTCCCTTTGATTTTAGGGCCTACTAATATCCGGTTGGATCCGGGTTTCAAAGTAATTGGCCGAGTAAACTTTTATTTGGTCAACGTCCAAGCTTCACAGTATACCTTACTGTTATCTGGTCAACGTACAGGCTTCACAGTCTTGTATTGCTATCTGGTCAACATCCAGGCTTCACGATACTTGCAGGGGATTCAACTATTTTCCAGTCGATCTCCGGGTTTCAGTATAATCAAGATAAAATCTGGTTGAATCCAGGCTTTATAACTGGAACATGAATATGCACATTGATTTGAATAAGCAAATAGGAAAGCATCCGCGTTTGGAGCATCTCTAAGCCATTTTCTGAGCTTTGAATATTTGTTTTAAGCAACTGTTAATTTTATCCTGAAAAGGGTAAAAGGTTAACTGAAACACAAAGTTATGTTGCATGAAATGTATGATGCAATAAGATGTGTTTTATCAATATTTATGATATGTGAATGTAATGTATGCGCATATAAGCTGATTGAATGTCTTGTTGAGGAAAATAGTTCCTTGACCGCTGGAGATAAAAAGAAACTCTGACTGCTGCTGAAGAAAATAAATCCATGATCGTTGTTGAAGATTCAAGATTTTTGACAACCTTTGTGGGGAGAAGCTATACTGCTGGGGAGATCAGGAGTTTGGGTTGTATGCCAATCTACTGGGGACTTCAAAAATGAGAATCTCCGTTCTGTTAGGGGTATCAGGGGAAAACTGAATGGTTTCTGCTGGGGATTGGTATCTCAATGTTTCATCTCCGTTGGGGATCTTAATGACGTGCTGATTTGACCGTGCATAGACATTTGACTCCGTTGAGGAAGAAGGTTTTAAAATAACTCTCTGGGGAATTATCTGGTTTTAAAGCTACTCTCCAGGGAAATCGGAGGAAATTGGATGGTCTCCAATGATGTTCAAAGGTTGAAGGTTTGACTCCGTTGAGGAAGAAAGTTTCATCTTCACTGAGGGTTTATAGTTCAAAGTTTTGCTCCGCCGGGGATCAGGAGTTTGAAAACTTAACTCTGATGGGGATATGTACTTCAAGGCTTTAGTTCCGCCGAGGATCTGGATTATGTACTGCAGGGGATTTCTCTTGGAATAGCCTAAAGACGTTTTCCTATACTTTCAACCTATCAGTAATTATTCCTTCTCATTTCATTTTATTTGTAAGCAGTGATTATATTCAAATGCATATGCTCATTTAATAAATCATTGGACGTTTTCAAATAAAACACAAGTGTAAAAAGGAAAGAAAAGGCAAACAATTTTCTGCACTTTGAAGTATCTTTGTATTAACTTTGTGTAAGTATTTTGTACAAAGGAGACAGACATCCTAGTAAGAGAATGTTGTCACAAAATTGAGAAAAATTTATACAAAGAAAGATGGCTATCTGTAAAAATTCCATGGGGTTCCCATTCTGCTATAGCCTTCGTAACTCTGGATATCTTGTCCATTCGCTGCTTCGTCTGAAGATGACTGGATTGATCAGAAACCTGGAGCTTGTCTGGTGAAGAGATTATCCTTAAAGTGATCCGACGAGACATAGTCATACGCTTTAATTCCCTAACTTTTGCCTGGACCGCCCTTTCGGGTTTTCAGTCCACCGGGAAACCCTTTTTTGCCCAAGTCGCCCTTTTAGGTTTTCAACTTGCCGGGTGTACGGATTTTTTTGTTTTATCCCTAACTTTTGCCTGATCGCCCTTTCGGGTTTTCGATTCACCGGGATGCCCATTTTTTGCCCAAGTCGCCCTTTCGGGTTTTCAACTTGTTGGGTCTTTTAGGCGTAGTATCTTTTGACTATGTCTGCGTTTGCAGGGTGCGGCAAGTCGTCACCGTCCATGGTGGTTAGAATCATAGCCCCACCGGAAAAGATGTTTTTGATCACAAATGGTCCTTCATATGTAGGAGTCCATTTTCCCCTGGGATCACTTTGCGGCAAGATGATCCGCTTGATTACAAGGTCTCCGACTTGATATACTTGGCGTCTGACTTTCTTGTTGAAAGCCTTGATCATTCGTTTTTGATACGTTTAACCATGGCAAACAGTAGTAAGTCTCTTTTCGTCAATCAAGTTAAGTTGATCAAGTCGGGTCTGAATCCAATCGTCTTCACTCAAACCAGCATCTTTCATAATTCTCAGGGAAGGAATATGAACTTCCATAGGTAAAACAGCTTCCATGCCGTATACCAAAGAAAAGGGTGTTGCCCCAGTTGAAGTACGCACCGTGGTACGATATCCATGCAGAGAAAACGGTAACATCTCATGCCAGTCCTTGTAGGTGACTGTCATCTTTTGAATGATCTTCTTGATATTTTTGTTCGCAGCTTCGACAACACCGTTCATCTTTGGCCGATAGGGAGATGAATCGCGATGTTGAATTTTGAACTGCTCGCACAGAGAGGTGATCATAGTGTTGTTTAGGTATGTACCACTGTCTGTGATGATACGGTCGGGGATACCATACCGGCATATGAGGTTCTGCTTGATGAAGCGGGCAACCACATTCTTTGTAACGGAGGCGAAGGAAGCTGCTTCGACCCACTTGGTAAAGTAATCAATGGCCACCAGGATGAAGCGGTGTCCATTGGATGTCGTAGGCTTGATCTCTCCAATCATGTCGATTCCCCACATTGCGAATGGCCAAGGAGCTGTTAAGACATTGAGAGGAACTGGAGGAATATGTACCTTGTCTGCATAGATTTGGCATTTGTGACAAGTACGGGAATATTGATGACAGTCGGCTTCCATGGTAGACCAGTAATAGCCTGCCCTTAGAATCTTCTTAGCCATTGTATGCCCGCTCGAGTGGGTGCCAAATGTACCATTATGCAGTTCAGCCATGATCTGCTCAGCTTCAACCTTGTCCACACAAAGAAGCAGAATGCAATCATGATTGTGCTTGTATAAGATACCATTGCTCAGGAAAAACTCGGCAGAAAATCTCCTCAAGAACTTTTTGTCGTTGACTGAAGCTCCTTCAGGGTATTCTCGAGTCTCGAGATACCTCTTGACTTCGTGAAACCAGGGTTGGTCCACTACTTCTTCGGTATTAATCTCGTGACAATGTGCAGGTTCATCCATTCGCTCAATGGTAATTTGGGGAGCCTCATTATCCCAGTTAAGTTTAAACATGGATGACATTGTAGCTAGCGCATCTTCTAACTGATTCTCTTCTCGTGGGAAGTGCTCGAAGGTAATCTGCTCGAAATGTGGTAAAAATGTCAAGACATGTTCTTTGTAAGGGATTGGGTTAGGGTGTTTAGTATCCCACTCTCCTTTGATTTGACTGATAACCAAAGCTGAGTCCCCAAATACAACCAAAGATTTGATTCCCAAGTCAATAGCGGCCTTGAGACCAAAGATACAAGCTTCATACTCGGCCATGTTGTTGGTGCAGCTGAAGCAGAGTTTAACGGTGAAAGGTGTATGGCAACCTTCTGGAGAGATAAGTACCGCACTGATACCGTTGCCAAGTGCATTTGAAGCACCATCAAAGTACAGGTTCCATCGGGATCCTTGTTCAGGTCCTTCATACGGTCTGTTACCTTCAATGTTGTCTAATGTCATAATGTCTTCGTCGGGGAAGTCGAACTTCATGGATTGGTAATCTTCGACAGCTTAATGAGCTAGATATTCAGCTAGTACACTCCCCTTTATAGCTTTTTGGGTTGTGTACTGGATATCATACTCAGTCAGGATCATTTGCCATCTAGCGATTCTTCCAGATAAAGCAGACTTTTCGAAGATGTACTTGATCGGATCCATTTTAGAAATCAGCAGAGTGGTATGTGTCAGCATATACTGCCTTAGCCGGCGAGCAGCCCATACCAAATCGCATCAAGTTTTCTCGAGCAGTGAGTAGCGAGTCTCACAGTCGGTAAACTTTTTGCTAAGGTAATAAATGGCATGCTCTTTTCGGCCAGACTCGTCATGTTGGCCCAATATGCACCCCATTGAATTATCCAAAACAGTCAAATACATGATTAGCGGCCTTCCTTCGACGGGTGGCATCAAGATAGGAGGTTCTAGAAAATACTCCTTGATTTTATAGAAAGCAACTTGACAGTCATCATTCCATTTAACCACCTGATCTTTCTTCAACAACTTGAAGATTGGTTCACAGGTATATGTTAGGTGAGAAATGAACCTTGCAATGTAGTTTAGGCGTCCCAAGAAACCTCTGACCTCCTTTTCAGTGCGAGGGGCAGGCATTTCTTGTATAGCCTTGACTTTGGCAGGATCAACCTCGATGCCTTTGTTACTGACGATGAATCCCAAAAGTTTACCGGACTTGACTCCGAAAGTGCACTTGTTAGGGTTCAGTCTGAGTTTGTACTCTTTCAATCTGACAAACAGCTTTTGCAGATGGTCGAGGTGTTCTTCTTCTGTCTGTGAACGGGCTATCATGTCGTCTATGTAGACTTCAATCTCATGATGTATCATGTCATGAAACAAAGCTACCATGGCTCGTTGATAGGTTTCCCCGACATTCTTTAGTCCGAATGGCATTACTTTATAGCAGAAGGTACCCCACTGCGTAACAAAGGTAGTCTTCTCCATGTCCTCGGGGGCCATTTTGATCTGGTTATACCCTGAAAATCCATCCATGAAAAAAAACACCTTGTGCTGAGCTGTATTGTCAACCAAGATGTCAATGTGCGGTAGTGGAAAGTCATCTTTAGGGCTAACCCTATTTAAGTCTCTGTAGTCCACGCATATTCTGACTTTGCCGTCCTTCTTAGGCATGGGCACAATGTTAGCGACCCATTGTGGATAGGAAGTAACAGCAAGAAAGCCAACATTGAACTGCTTCATCACTTCAGCTTTGATCTTTTCGGACATGTCGGGCCTCATTCGGCGGACTTTCTGTTTGATTAGTGGACAATCTTCTCTTGTAGGGAGACGGTGAACCACAATATCTGTGTCAAGTCCCAGCATGTCTTCATTGGACCAGGCGAAGATCTCAACATATTCATTCAACAGCTGAACTAAGCGCTCTTTGACATTTAGCTTTAGGTTGGCACCCACTTTAACCTCTTTTCTGTCTTCCTCTGTTCCCAAGTTTATAGTCTCTAACAACTCCTCGTGAGGTAGAATAGCCCTTTCTTCCTGTTTCAACAGTCTAGCCAACTCTCCAGGTATTTCACAGTCTTCATCATCTTCGTATTTGGCATGATTGACCAGATCTTCAGAGTCATTGAAGGCCATAGCATAATTGTTACCCATGGAATCCAGAGTGGATAGGTACCTGCATTTTGTGAGTGTGGGTGTGTGTAAGGGATAGCCACCTTTAAACAAAATAAAATGTAAAAAGAAAGAAAATGAACACAAAAGTTTATACGTGAAAACGTCCATGATTCATTAAAAATGGCATATGAAAATGAAGAATCAACCCCTTACAAATGGACCTATGTACCTCGGGTAAGGCACAAGGAAAAAAGAGTGTACGAATTGTTTAATAATTATTACAGACCAACATAAATGTTCGAAAGATAAATTACTGATTGATGAAAGTAATGGGAACAAAGTCTTTCGCCTCCCAGTTGTTTAGTCCTCCTTCAATGGTTGGAAAGATCCAATCTTCAAAGTTGCTCTCTTCTTCATCCTCCTCTAAAGCATGAACCCCATGATGGGTGATCTTCAATGGTGGTCCTCCAGCCCGAGAGCGACGCACAACCTTTTGACTAGCAGCAATGAAACCCAAACCGAACTTATCTGTCTTGTAAGGAAAATCTGGCAGCTGACCCCATACTGTACTTCCTCCTTCCTCGATCACAACCTTCGCATCTTTAAAGGATGACATCCGGGACATAGGCTTGGTAATGATGGGTACATAAGTCATTGTCTTGGCTTCCGCAACTTCAGGAGAAACCTCTTCAAAGTGTTGGAAAGGGGTTTCTATGAATTCACCATCTAACTCCACATAACGGAAATAATTAAGATTGATTATCATATACTCCTCCTCGCCATGAATTGTTATGATTTTCTCCTGGACTGGGTATTCGAGCATTTGCTGTAGAGAAGAAGTGACTGACCCAGCGTTGTGGATCCAGGGTCTTCCCAACAAGCAAGAATATGAAGGACGGATGTCCATCACATAAAATGTAGAGTTGAAAATTTCTATTCCCACTTTAATTGGGATGTCCACCTCCCCGTGGACCATCCTCTTAGAATCGTCAAAGGATCTAACAATGATATTGCTGGGCTTTAGGGTCAAACCTTCACAGTCCAATCTGTCCAATGCTTTCTTTGGCAGGACATTTAAAGACGACCCGGTATCAACCAGAACGTGAGCAAGAGTAGTCCCTCTGCACTCCACCGAGACATGCAGCGCATCATTATGCTTTCTCCCCTTAGATGTTAGATCGGCATCGGAGAAGCCAAGACCATTGTCGGCGGTTAGGCTAGCTACACACTCCTGGAACTGGTCCGCGGAGGTTTCTTGAGGCACATGGGCCGTCTTCAGGAATTTGATCAAGGATTTGGCATGAGCCTCGGAATATAGCAATAAGGCCAGCATAGAGATTTTTGAAGGGGTTTTCCCTAGTTGTTCTACGACATCATAGTCACTTTTCTTAATTATTTTTAAAATCTCCTCCATTTCCTTTTGAGTGGTCTCGGGGATGAACAAAGGCTGAGCCCTCATCCTGACCGGCGCTTCTTGGATCCCCTTACCTTTATCAGCAGTAACAGCAGAGGGTACAACTTCAGGAGTAACAATTTCTTCAATAATTGGAGTTTGCACAGAGATGTTGACCGACACAGGAGTAACCTTAGTAGCATTTGAGGGTCCGAAGATTGCCCTTGGAGGAGCAATCTCCGAAGAGAAGATTCTTCCGCTGCGGGTGATCTTACTTGTCCCTGTAATATTTCCTACGTCAGGAGTCTCTTCGTCGGAACTTTCTTCAACTGATTCAATCTGCTTAACACCGTGGTAGAAGATCTCTCCTCCATAATTCCACGATATTGTCTTGTTGGACTTATATGGGATAGGCCCTGGCATAGTTATTTTCAGAGGTACAAACTTTGGATCGGGTGTAATCTTAACAGATCTTTTGGAGACCTTGGAAAGACTGGCGGAGATAGTAATTATAGCAACATCGTTGATAGGAGTCAGAGTAACAAGAGTAACAGGAGTTTTCTCGAAGAGAATTTCTTGATTATCCATTAGGCGTTGGATGCCTAACTTCAATAACAGACAGTCGGATTGTAGGGACAAACAAAGGTAACAATCTTTTTCACAGCCTGGGAAAATCCCGACTTTCAACAGATTCATCTTGATTATTGGTAAAGGGGTGATTAAGTCATCAACAACAGCAACATACAGATCCTCTACAACAGCATGGACATTATGACCATGTTTTGGCATTGGAGTGGATATCACATTAGGTTTTTCGGGCGCGTCGAATTCCACCTCCTTAGCATCTATTAAATCCTGGATCTTGTTTTTGAGGGCCAAACAATTGTTGGTGTCGTTCCCTATACCGTCTGAATGATAAGCACATTTAGCGTTGGCATGGTAAAAAGGAGAAGTTGTATTCGGATTTTGTGGTGGCTCTCTCAAGGTTGTAAGGTTTAACTTCAAGAGATGGGGGAGAACCTGGGCAGGCGTCATGTTTATTTTGGTGAATTACCTAGCAGGCCTTCCCACTCTTTGTTGGTTGGTTCTGGGTTGATCGCTTCTAGGCTGATCAGCTGCAGTCTTTTGAATCATCACAGCCCCCACCGCTGGCCGGCGCTCCACTCTTCCTCGACCTCTTTAGGAGTAAACAGTTGACACCTCTTTCTTTGCTGGAAAAGGTTTTTTAACGACAGCGGAAACATATGTATCTTTTTGAATTTTACCGCTCTTGATGCCAACTTCGACTCTTTCCCTAGTCAGAATTAACTCGGTGAACCCTACAGATGAACTCCCTATCAAGTGATTAAAGAATGGACCTGACAGCGTCCCCAAGAACATATCAACAAGCTCTCTTTCAGAAAAAGGTGGCTGCACCCTTCCAGCCAAGTCCCTCCATTTCTGGGCATACTCCTTAAAGCCTTCATTAGAGACCATACCCATACTTTGTAGTTGAGTACAAGTAGGTGCTAAGTCTGTATTATATTGATATTGTCTGTAGAATACAGCAGCCAAATCTTCCCAATTGTGTACATCAGATCTTTCAAGCTGGTAGAACCAATCCAATTGCGTACCCGACAAACTATCTTGAAAAAAGTGGACCCACAAATCCTTATCAGAAGAATGAGGTTGGATCTTTCTGACGTAAGACCGTAGGTGCATCTTCGGACAAGACAAACCGTCGTATTTGGAAAATGTAGGCACCTTGAATTTAGGGGGAATCACAATCCCAACAACCAACCCTAGCTCCTCGAAATCCAGCCCAGGCACTCTTTGTACCTCCATAGCTGCCAGCCGCTCTTCCAAATTCTTATACTTGTCGTCTGCAGGAGGGTACTGTTGTTCAGAGTAATCTTCATCCTCTTCTTCTTCTTCCTCTTCTTCATACTCGGAGGGCACTGCAACTCCCTTTCCTTTGCCAACCCCTTCATTAGATGTTGAGGGGAAATCCAGGACCCTTCTAGCTTGATTCTCAAATCTTCTTCCCAAAGTAGCTATACCCACTCTTTTCTTTTTCTTTTTCTCCTTTTATTTTTCCAACAGTGCCTTAAGATCCTCCTGACCCTTTGCCAAGGTCATGAGTAGTTGTTGGAACTGTGAATTTTGCGCTTGTAGATCTTTGACCGCCTGCTCTATATCCATCTTGCTGAAATAAACAGCAGAGAGATAAGGAAATCTGGTGTAAAGACTTGTTTATGCATATGATGAATGATATGTATTCATATAATGCATTCAAGGATTCAGAAATTCAAAGTTGTTTCAAACAAAAAGAACATACATCATATTAATAAGATAGAATTTGTTAGTACATAAGTGCCCCATGGGCAAAATAAATACAAAACTCTAATGTAAAAATACGTTGTGCATCCTCTTTGGTGCGATGTAGGTGTTGAGAGTCTGCTCTTCATGGAGTCGATGAGTAAGTTCCAAAACCTTCTTCTCACTGGCGTAGAAGCTGGCTTCAAAAGTGTTATGTTCTTCCTTGAGCTGTATCCAACTCTTTTGCAAATCTTCCAATGATGTTGGCATGTCAGGATGTAGGAGGGTGTATGGAACCTCTCCTTCCATAACAGGCTCTTTGATCACAGGGAGAATGTAGGGGTAAGGCATCATAAGACTCTGGGAGCGGGTTCGTACCCACTTGAGGTAAGGCTCAAGGGGGATAGAATTCTTGTGTCCCAATGTCTTACTGTCTACCTTGTTGGGCATCCTCCAAGCTCAGATAAACCTTTTTCGAAGTCCTTGAGCGTCGTTGTCGAAGTCAAAAAGCAAGTCTAGAATCAGCATGTCATGAGGGCCATCCCTTCGGGTATACCCAAATTGTCTCAGAGCCAAGCAGGGGTTGTAGGTAATGCCTCCCCTAATGCCAAGTAATGGGACATTAGAGAATTCCCCACAATGATCAATGATGATGACATTTTCTCTGGACCGAGAACACCAATGAACATCAGAATGTGTAAGAGTCATCAATCGTTGTGACCACCTCACACCTTGCTCATTCTTCAAGACTGATTGGGGAAGGTGAGAAATAAACCACCTTGCTAGAAGAGGAGTACAGCACATGAGAACACCTCTTTTCCTCATTGTTCGTGTGTGAAATGAGTGGAGGATATCCCCAAGCAATGTAGGCACAGGATTCTGAGACATGAAAATTTTGACAACATTCACATCTATAAGCTGATCAGGGTTTGGGAACAAGACTAACCCATAGATGAGAAGTGCTACAATCTCCTCAAAAGCTTGTAGATCTAGAGAATTCCAGCAGTCTTGTGCCTTCTCAAACAGAAACTTTGTCAAGAAACCCTTGACACCACTTCTGGTTTCCCAATGTCCTTTGATATCAGATGGTTGCAAGTGTAGGTGTGATCGATGGATCTGGAACTGACTGTTTAACGCTGGTTCGCGAAATGTCGCAGAAGCAAGAGTCGCCACCGTCTTTTATTTACTCCAATATGGAAAGGACAAAAGCACAGAAAAATTCCTTATTGAGATTAGTTCTCGGTTCGGGAGGTAGATTTATAGAAAGGGAAGGTGTTAGCACCCTTTCTATCCATGGTTATCCATGGGCTCTTAGATACTTGCTCATTTGTGTTTTCAAAATGTTTGTTTGCTTTTCAAGGTGAGTGGGTTTGAAAAAGTTTCGTTTAAAATTTCAGTTCGACTCTTGTATCAGTCCTCAAGAGTGTTTGAAAAGTTGTTTTTGAAAGCTTTTTGCAAAGTGTCGGTGTGAAAAGAAGTTTTTGATTTGTTTTGAATTAGAGCAAGTATCTACGAGTCATCTACCTACCCTAAGGAATTAGTCTGTGTAAATGTCCTTAAGGTAGTGCCATCCCACCATTGAGGGGTAGGTAGCACCACCGTTGGAGGTGTTCGGGTCAATTCGAGGGTTAGGGACAGTGTGGTCACCGGGCAATGGTAAGATACCTTAGAAGCTACCCTTATGCCATTAATCTTTTTATTCCGAGGCGACCGTTCCGAGGCAACTTATTCGAGGCAACTAGATCAATGGAACATAAGGACTCACTAAGACGTCCTGTACTCGACGACCACGTTTCGAGGGGCAAGGAAACAGTGTGATCACCAGAGCAACAGTAGGACACCTTAGAAGCTACCCTTATGCCATGTTCATGGACATAAGGACTTAATAAAACGTCCTATACTCGATGACCACCTTTCGAGGGGAAAGGCAACAGTGAGGCGTACCCTAAGAGTGGTGTGTGAATTGTGTGTCATTTTCAGTTTATTATTCGTCTTGTCATGCATTGGTGATCTACGTTTTGATTTTTATTTTTGGGCATTCATTCTTTCATGTGATTGTTAACAGTTAAAAGGTACGAGAATTTAAAGTGCGGAAAAGATAAAGGTCCTACGCTATTACAAAGGCGCGGGTCTACATCGCCAAATTAATCCAGACCCGATTTAAAATAAAACGCAGGAAGTAAATGCCTAATTAACTATTACAGGGCTTTGGAGCAAGTACATTATATCCACAAAAGAAATGAAAAATAAATGCGCGAATGGAAATAAGAATCGAGTGCGAGGGCGTTGGACCCTTTAAAGGAATTAAAATGAAATTATTAAATTAATTAAATCAAATAAAGGAAAGGGCTTATTTTTTTATGTTTTTTGTATTTATGACATTAACGAAAATTAAATTGGAATTAAATAACTCTAGTTCTAATGGTTTTTTAATTTATTAAAGAAAAATTGTTTAAGTTAAACCTAATTTAAACCTAATTGATTAATTACAAGTATTTACAAAATTAATTAATGGTTAATAATAATTATAATAAGAAAATATAAATATTTATTTAAAAAGGATAAAAATGTGTTAAAGACCTATTTTTTATATATTTTTAGTTATTGAGAAGAAAAACATTAAAGTTAACAACTTAAAATTAAAACTAAATTAATGATTGAATTTATTTACAAAAAATATTGATGAATTAAATTAAAATAAAACATATTTTTATTTTTTATGATTTTCTGATTTTTTTTGTTTTTATGAAAATTGTTTTAATGAATTAATTAGAAATAAAACAAATAAAAAAAAATGAAAAGAAAAGGAAACAAAATGCAAACTGTGGGGGGGTGTTGACCCCAATTTTGGAGGTGATTTGATGAATGTTGGCCCAACAGGAGGAGGCCCTTTGCTGACTTTTTGAATCATGTGGAGAACGTTTGACTGATGCCTATGGTGGATGGCAGGTAGTAGCCACTGGATTGACCATTTGAGACACATGGCAAGCGCCAACGCTAGGGTGTATGATAGCTCGCTGGACAGTGTACTGCACAGGAACGGGTTAAACAAAATAATAGAAGTAATGTGAGGGGACCTGGGATTCGAACCCAGGTCCCAGTGTTTACCAATGAAAGTCTTTACCAAGTGAGCTATCAACGCGTTTTGTACATAGGATAAAAGACAAATAATATAAAACAAAATGGACATTAGTGTTATGAAATAAAAAAAAGGGCGCTGGATTTCAAACCAACCACTCACGCCATGCCACGCAATCGTCTTCTCCGAATGGACCTGTAAAAAAGGGATAGCGGGGGTTTTGAACCCCCCCAAAACACAAGCTTTTTGAAAATAGCGAATAGGCCGTGTTCAATCATAAATTGGGCGCGACCAGTGATTTGGAATCCTCATGTTGCCACAATCCTGTTCCTACTGGTTTTAGAGTCCAATTTTACCATATACCTAAAGCCCCAATTTAAAGTTTCAGGAACCCTAGTTTTTGTTCATGGTAGATTCAGATTCAGATGCCTATAACTCAATTGGATGGCACCAAAAGCTTCAGAGAACCCTTATTAGTACAAATCAAGCAAGAAAAATCAATGAAAATGGATGAATCGTGCTATGCATTTCTGAAAAAAAGAACAAACCGTGTAGCTTCGTGGGACTGATTCTTTGCACGTTTGAGCGTGGTTTTGATTGCTAGAGTTTCCTTGGGACCTCAGGAAGGTGTTTGGATCAGAATGGGGGCTCAACAAATGCTCTAAGGCAGTTTTCAGTTTTGCAAATTTTATGTGAAAATGTAAAGTTTGCTCTGAGTTTTATTGTGCAGTTCTGGTCGTGTCTATCTTTGTGATCACTTGCATATGTGTTATGTAACATGTTTTGATAAGAGTTATGGCCTCATAATGCCTTGCCTTCATGTTCAAGATTTTGACATAACTCCATTAACAAACTTTCCTCTTTTGAGCCAATTTTGAATTCTTGCTCCATTTGGCCTTGAAACGAAATTGGGATGTTTCATAATGATGTTTCAAAGCTAGTTAAGACCAAATATCCCCCTTAATTGAACTTCTTGATTTTTGTTTGATTTTAAAGGATTTAAAATGAATTAAATCCAATAAAATCAAATAAAAATGAAAAAATTAAATTTAAAATTTGGAATAAAATGTGGGACACGTGGGAAGCATGGCCAAGCTGATTCAAGTGAAAAAAGTGGGCCCCTTTTGTCAAAAATGAAATTTCAAGGATAAATGATTTTGGCCATTTCACAAAAATTTCCCAACTTCTCCAATGCATTTCTTGCTCAATGTTTAAGCTTTGATCATGTTCTTGGACATTTTAGAAAGGTCTTGAAGTCCTCTAACCAATGTCTTTGGTCCCATGTCATTTTGATTTACCAATCTCAAATTATGGTCTTTGACTTAAAGTCTCTTTTTGTTGACTTTTGAAAATGACCTATAATGTTGAAATTGATAACTTTTTGTGAGAGCATTTATTGGACTTGGAGTGTGAAGATGAGTTGTAGGAAATGTCTCCCCCTTCAAGATGAGAATTGGATGGGATTTTTCTGATGAACCATGAAAAAGTTATGCCTTGGTCAATTTACAGTTGACTTTTCAATTGTCCAAAAATAGAAACTTTTGCATCTTGAGACTTTTTGAGCCATACTTTTGAGAATCATGATCAAGCATTGATAAAATGATGTTTGTGGCTTCAAAATAAGATGTTGACCAAAATTTTTGACTTTTGACTGCCAAATGACCATTTTGCCCCTACAGTTGACTGTTGAGCAATTAGGGTTTTTGACTGTGCAACTTGACCTTGTTAGCCTTGAAACTTGACATGTAGGTATTTGACAATGTGTATGAGCATAGGAGACTTGATTGAGCCCTTGGAAACTTCAACTTCCTTGCAAGAACAAAAACCCTAGTTTGACTGGCTTAGGAGGAAGGTTGACTGTATAGCCCTTGAGTAGACTTTGAACCATTTGAGGATGATTCTTGTCAAAACTTTGAAGATTATGGGAGGGAAAATTTTGGGGTACAACAGTTGCCCCTGTTCAATCTTCTTAGACCTGAGGATGTAGATTGGCTTGTGTGCCTTTCGTGATCCGAGGGTGGAAGATGATTGAACACTAGAGTGCCCAGAAATTTGCACTCACATAGTAGAGTATCAATAGTGTGATAGCGGGAATGGGCTTACAGATGCCATTTGGAGAGGTGGTGGATAGGAGGATGGGCTTATAGATGCCATCTGGAGGTGTCGATCGTGTAAGAGATTCCTTAGCGAGAACTTGCGTACCTGAGAAAGAAAAAAAATTACCTGGTCTGTTACAGGAGTTGACTTTTAAACTCTTTATGTAGACGTGCCCTGGCTGGATACAGGAATCGGATCTTAGAAATCTTCAGACGTGCCCTGTCAAGATACAGGAATCAAGTCTGGTACTGTAGTCGTCAATAGATACTCCCTGGCAAGATACAGGAATCAGATCTTCGAACTCTTCAGACGTGCCCTGTCAAGATACAAGAATCGAGTCTGGTACTGTAGTCGTCAACAGATACACCCTGGCAAGATACAAGAATCGGATCTGGAATCATGACAGTTGATAGCAATTATCTTTGTATTAACTTTTGTCCTGAAAAGACAAAATGTTAGTTGTATGCGATGCCATGATGTATGACATACGAGATATTCTCAGAATGAATGAGATTGTATGTTCATGATGCGTATATGCATGCTATAATGTACGAAGGTGTGTTGTTTATGAATGTATGTTTTCGTCTTAGGAAAATAAATCCTAGACGGATGCCGGGAAGTCAAATCCTGGGCTGATGTGAATAGCATTCTTTGTTTCCACTGGGGAGTGATGGTTGCAAGAATAAACCGGTAGGAGAAGATGACTCCGTTGGGGGAATAAACTTGTTGGAGAGATTACTCTGCAGGGAGAAAATTATTCTAGCGATCTGGCTGGGGAACAATACTCTGTGGGGAGAGAGGTACTCTTGTTGAGATGTTGGTAGTAACTTTGCTGGGGATAGCGTCGTTATATTGGAAGTTTTAATAGACTCCGCTGGGGATAAGAAGACTTCGCCGAGGACGATCTTTCCGTGGCTTTTGGCTGAGGATAACCCAGTTATAAGCTCTGGTGGAGCATAACCTTTGAATAAATCCGGGAGACGCGTTCGTGCTCTGTAGGGGATAAGCTTCCAGAATCTACTGAGGATAAGCTTACTGCTTGGGGAGATGGATTCCAACTTCCCTGGGGAAACTGGATTGGATTCTCCTGGGGAAATTTTGAGATGTACTGGAAGTAACTCCACCGAATGTCTGACATGCCGCCGGGGAACATCTTTAGGTCAAGACTGCCGGGGATGCTTGTATATTGTTTGGGGAATGTTCAGATTTGCTGGGGATACCCAACTTCCTTAAGACTGATTGTATAGTTTTGCTTGGGGAGAGTGCGCTGACTTGCTGACTCACTCTCTGGGGAATTAGGGTATATTGGTTATGTTCTTTGGCTGAACCTACCTTGATACCTTGGTGGACAGAACAATTAGATCGCTTAGACCACTCATCATTGCCCCTGTTTCTAATGTTACCTGTAATTAATCCTTTGTTTCGTATGCAAATATTTATGAGTTAGCAGTTATTGTCAAATGCATATATCACAAATTGAACCTTGGACGTTCTTCGCAAAACAAAACGGAAAAGAAAAAAACAATTGGCAATTTTAACTGAAAAGTGATTTTTGTATTGATTTTTTGAATTTGCTTGTAAAATAGGCGTTTATGTACAAGAGGCTGACGTCCTAGTAAGAGAACGCCGCCGAACAAAAGAATTTATACAAATTTGTACAAAGGAAAATAAAACAGCTGTGTGAAAATAATAATCCCACTGGATTCCAACTCTGCTATCGCCTTTATATCTTCGAGCGTCTCATCACTTGATGACCTAGCTGAAGATGAAGCTGATTGATTGATGCCGTCTGAACTTGATAGCTGATACGGGATTCTGGATGCAAAGTGATCCAATGAGACATAGTATTACGCTTTATCCCTAACTTTTGCCTGGACTGCCCTTTCGGGTTTTCAGTCCACCGGGATACCCATTTTTGCCCAAGCCGCCTTTTTAGGTTTTCGACTTGCCGGGTGTACAGATTTTTTTAATTTCATCCCTCATTTTGCTCGAACCCTTTTGGTTCACCGGGAAGCCCTAATTTTTGCCTAGGTATGTCAACCTAGCGGGTCTTTTATCATGCGTAGTATCTTTTTACTATGTCTGCATTGGCGGGGTGAGGAAGGTCGTCACCATCCATGGTGGTCAGGATCATGGCTCCTCCTGAGAACACATGTTTAATCATAAATGGCCCTTCGTACGTAGGGGTCCATTTGCCCCTTGGATCACTCTGAGGAAGGATAATACGTTTGATTACCAGATCCCCAACTTGATACTCTTGTGGTCTGACTTTTTTGTTAAATGCCCTGATCAGCTGCTTTTGATACGTCTGACCATGACAAATAGCAGCAAGTCTCTTTTCGTCAATTAGGTTTAGCTGATCAAGTCGTGTCTGGATCCAATCATATTCACTCAGATCTGCATCCTTCATTATCCGGAGAGAGGGTATCTGCACTTCGATCGGTAAGACTGCCTCCATACCGTAGACTAGGGAGAAAGGAGTTGCCCCGGTTGACGTCCTCGCTGAGGTACGGTACCCATGTAGAGAAAACGGTAACATCTCGTGCCAATATTTATAAGTCACCGTCATCTTCTGCACGATTTTCTTAATGTTCTTATTTGCTGCTTCTACAGCCCCGTTCATCTTCGGTCGGTAAGGCGAAGAGTTGTGGTGCTGTATCTTAAACTGTTCACAGAGCTCAGTGATCATCTTGTTATTGAGATTGGTACCGTTGTCCGTAATGATCCTTTCTGGGACGCCGTATCGACAGATCAGATTATGCCGAATGAACCGTGCCACAACAGTCTTGGTTACCGTAGCGTAGGAAGCTGCTTCAACCCACTTCGTAAAGTAATCAATTGCTACAAGGATGAAGCGATGCCCGTTAGATGCCGTAGGTCTGATCTCACCGATCATATCTATGCTCCACATTGAAAACGGCCAAGGTGTTGTTAAGACATTCAGAGGAACTGGAGGAACGTGCACCTTGTCTGCGTAAACCTGGCATTTATGGCATGTCCGAGAGTGTTGGTAGCAGTCGGCTTCCATTGTGGACCAGAAATACCCTGCCCGAAGGATCTTCTTTGCCATAGTATGTCCACTGAAATGCATTCCGAAGGTACCTTCATGCAGCTCTGCCATGATCCTTTCTGCTTCAGTCTTATCCACACAACGCAGTAAGGTCGAATCATGGTTTCGCTTGTACAGGATGCCGTTGCTAAGGAAGAACTTTGCTGCGAACCTTCTCAGAAACTTTTTGTCGTTGATAGATGCACCTTCGGGGTATTCCTGAGCTTCCAAGTATCTCTTCACCTCATGGTACCAAGGCTTCTCAGTCACTAATTCAGTCTCGAGATCACAACAGTATGCCGGTTCGTCCAGTTTCCAGATGATGATCTGGGGAGCCTCATTATCCCATTTGACCTTGAACATGGAAGACATCATAGCTAACGCGTCCGCTAACTGATTCTCCTCTCTCGGGAAATGTTCAAAGGTTATCTCTGTGAAGTGGGGGATCATTGTCAACACACGTTCTCTGTAAGGAATAAGATTCGGATGTTTCGTATCCCACTCGCCTTTGATCTGGTTGATCACAAGCGCGAAATCTCCGAAGACACTCAGAAACTTGATCCTTAAGTCAATTGCAGCTTTGAGTCCCATGATGCACGCCTCATACTCCGCCATGTTGTTGGTGCAGTTGAAACATAGCCGGGCAGTGAGTGGAGTATGAGTGCCTTGAGGGGATATGATCACAGCGCCGATACCGTTACCCAAAGCATTAGAGGCTCCGTCAAAGTGCATAGACCATCGGGATCCTTCCTCAGGTCCTTCATCTGGTCCAGGTACTTCACAATCAGTCACTATCATGATACTCTTGTTAGGAAATTCAAAGTTCATTAACTGATAGTCGTCTACTGCCTGATGTGCCAAGTGGTCTGCCAATACACTTCCTTTGATGGCTTTCTGGGTCGTGTACTGGATGTCGTATTCCGTCAAGATCATTTGCCATCTTGCTATTCTCCCAGACAGAGCAGGCTTCTCGAATATGTACTTTATCGGATCCATCTTTGAGATCAATAAGGTAGTGTGAGTCAGCATATACTGTCTCAGCCGGCGAGCAGCCCATACCAAAGCGCATCAAGTTTTCTCGAGCAGTGAGTATCGGGTCTCACAGTCGGTAAACTTTTTTCTAAGGTAATAAATGGCGTGCTCTTTTCGGCCAGACTCGTCATGCTGCCCCAGCACACACCCCATTGAGTTGTCAAGTACTGTCAGGTATAGTATCAGAGGTCTCCCTTCAACCGGCGGCATAAGGATGGGTGGTTCTTGGAGATACTCTTTGATTCTGTCAAAAGCAGCCTGACATTCATCATTCCAACGTACTACCTGATCTTTCTTCAGCAGCTTGAAGATTGGCTCACAGGTAGCAGTTAGGTGCGAGATGAATCGAGCAATGTAATTCAGGCGTCCTAGAAAGCCTCTGACCTCTTTCTCTGTCTTAGGAGCTGGCATCTCTTGAATAGCTTTAACCTTGGCAGGGTCCACTTGAATACCCTTATCACTTACAATGAAGCCTAGCAACTTTCCAGATCTAACCCCGAAGGTGCACTTGTTCGGGTTCAATCTCAGCTTGTACAGTTTCAGACGGTCAAACAGCTTCTGCAGATGATCAAGGTGTTCTTCCTCAGTTTGGGACCTTGCAATCATGTCGTCAACATACACTTCAATCTCATGATGGATGATGTCATGAAATAAAGCGACCATGGCGTGTTGGTAGGTTGCCCCAGCATTTTTCAGTCCGAAAGGCATGACCTTGTAGCAGAAGGTGCCCCACTGAGTAACAAAGGTAGTCTTTTCCATGTCTTCAGGAGCCATCTTGATCTGATTATACCCTGAAAAACCATCCATGAAGGAAAACACCTTATGCTGAGCAGTATTGTCAACCAGGACATCAATGTGAGGTAGAGGGAAGTCATCCTTGGGGTTGGCCCTGTTCAGATCCCTGTAATCAACACACATTCTGACCTTACCATCTTTCTTCGGCACCGGCACCACGTTGGCAACCCACTGAGGGTAAGAAGTCACTGCAAGAAACCCGACATCAAACTGTTTCATAACCTCAGCTTTGATCTTCTCGGACATCTCTGGACGTATACGGCGGACCTTTTATTTAACCGGAGGGCAGTCTTCCTTAGTAGGCAAATGATGGACCACAATGTCGGTATCCAACCCAGGCATGCCTTCGTAAGACCAGGCAAAGATTTCCATGTAGTCATGCAGCATCTGGATCAACCGTTGCTTCACGCTGAGCTCCAGGTTGGCACCAATCTTAACTTCCTTCCTATCTGTATCAGTACCCAGGTTTATCGTTTCCACTGGCTCTTCATGTGGTTGAATTGCCCTCTCCTCCTGGAGTAACAGTCTTGCAAGTTCGCCAGGCACTTCGCAATCATCTTCACCTTTGTCTTCGGCTAAGTTGATCGGATTTTCGAAGTCATAACTGGCGGTAGCAGAGTCGTTACCAGTGAGATCCAGAGTGGATTGAAACCTGTACGAGTGAGTGTGTGTAAATACAGCTGTTTTGCAATATATGTAAAGAAAGAAAGAAAAGGAGCGCAAGATTTGAAATGTGAAAAACGTCCAATGCTTTTATTTATGATATATGACAGTGACAAACAAAAGCCCTCATAAATAAGACCACGGTGCCCCGGGTAAGACACCGGGCCATACAGTTTCAAATTATTGTTTATTACAAATCCAAAATAAAGAAGTTCATTACTGGGTGACAAAAGTTATGGGTGTAAAGTCTTTAGCAGTCCAATTGGTCAATCCACCATCAGTCGTCGGGTAGATCCAGCTATCAAACTCTGACTCTTCCACTTCGTCTTCCACTCCAATAGCATTCACTCCTGAGTGGGTGATGAGCACAGGAGGTCTTCCAATTCTCGCCTTGCGCACAGCCTTCTGAGCCTCTGCAGTGAAACCCAGCCCAAACTTGTTAGTTTTAGGAGTAAAATCAGGGAGCTTGCCCCAGTTTGCACATTCACCTCTTTCAATCACAGCTCGAGCGTCCTTTAAGGAGGCCATCTTCAAAGGAGAAACCTCTTCGACCACTGCTTCTGCTGCTGCCAATGTTTGTGGCACCTCTTCAAAATGTTGAAAGGGGGTCTCAATGAACTCCCCATCCATTTCCACATACCTGAAGGAGTTGAGGTGGCTGACCATGTATTCCTCTTCCCCTTACACTGTTACAATCTTCCCCCTGACCGGGTACTTGAGTTTCTGATACAACGTGGAGGTCACAGCTCCAGCCTTGTGGATCCACGGGCGACCCAGCAAACAAGAATAGGATGGACGGATGTCCATCACATAGAATTTTGAATCAAAGACCTATGACCCAACCCTGATTGGGATGTCAACCTCACCATGTACCATCTTTTTGGACCCGTCAAAGGCCCGGACAATAATGTTACTTGGTTTGAGTTCTAGACCCTCACAGTCCAGCCTGTCCAGAGCCTTCTTGGGTAGCACGTTTAATGAAGAACCAGTGTCAACCAACACGTGAGCAAGAGTAGTGCCCCTGCACTCAATGGAGACATGCAGGGAATCATTATGGTTCTTCCCTTTAGCCGTCAGATCAGCATCAGAGAAACCCAGACCATTGTTAGCAGTTAGGTTGGCCACACAGTCAGTGAATTGATCAGCAGACGTCTCTTGGGGTACGTGGGCCATTTTTAAGAAAGCAATCAGGGCCTTGGCATGGGCCTCTGAACACAGCAGCAGTGATATCATGGAGATTTTGGAGGGGGTATGCCCCAGCTGTTCGACAACGTTGAAATCACTTTTCTTTATAATCTTGAGGATTTCTTTCATCTCCTGCTTGGAAGCCTCAAAAATGGTCTTTGGTGCCTCCTTCCGGGCAGGCACATCAGCAGCAATCCCTTTACCCCGCGCATCAGATGACTCGGCAGTAGGGGTGGAAACTTGGTCAGGGGAAGAGACAGACACACTGGCAGGTGTGATGATCAAAGGCCTCTGAATTACCGGAGGAGCAATGTCTGGTGAGAATAGTCTTCCACTACGAGTGACCTTAGCAGGCCCAGTGATGTTGGTGACACCAGTATCAGTGTTGAACTCTTGTTTCACACCCAGAACATAAACATGTGCCCCATAGTGCCAGGGGACAGCCTTATCAGACTTGTAGGGGATGGGCCCCGGAACAGTAATGGTGATGGAAGCAATCTTGTGAACAGGCAAAATTTGGACAGGCTTCTTTGAAGGAGCCTTGGAAGGGTTGTTGAAAATGGTAACAATTGAAACTTCTTCAACAGGGGCAGCAGGAACAGCAGTCTTTCTGAACAAAATCTCTTTACTATCCATCAGGTTTTGGACGCCTGATTTCAGCAAAGAACAACCAGCAGGGGAAGCAACACATAGAGGGCAACCTTTGCTACATCCCGGAAATAAACCGGCTAGCAACAGGTTCCTCTTGACCGTCAGCAGCGGAGTAGCAACATCATCCACCGAAGCTACATACAAATCCTCCTCAACAGCATTCACTCCATGCTGGGGCATGGGAGCGGTAACAACATTTGGCCTCTCGGGCGCCTCGAATTGTATCTCCTTGGCATCAATAAGGTCCTGAACCTTATTCTTTAGGGCCCAACAGTCATCTGTGTTATGCCCCGGGCTATCAGAGTGATAAGCGCAATGGGCGTTGGGGTTGAATCTGGGGGATGTAGTATTCATAACCTTCGGGGCCTCTCTAACAGTCACCAAGTTGGTTGATAACAGTTGCGGAAGGATCTGAGAGAGAGTCATGCTGAGCCGAGTATACTGCCGTTTGGGCCTCTCAGCCCTGGGTAGGTTGTACTGTTGTGGAGCAGTAGCAGGCTTAGAAATGACCACCGCGTTGACAGCTTGGCGGTGTTCAGGTTTGTTTTGCCTTCTTGGGCCATACACATCACTAGCCTCTTTCTTGAAGGGCTTCTTTTCAGCACTTGAGGAGGCAACCTTCTGTATCTTCCCCGATTTTATACCAGCCTCGATCCTCTCACCAGTCAGGATCAGATCAGTAAACCCAGCAGAGGAATTACCAACGAGATGATTGAAAAATGGACCAGAAAGGGTCCCCAAGAACATATCCACCAACTCCCGGTCCGTCAATGGTGGCTGCACCCTGCCAGCCAGATCTCTCCATTTCTGTGCGTACTCCTTAAAACCTTCACCCGACCCTAGTGACATACCTTGGAGTTGGGTACGCGTAGGAGCGAGGTCAGAATTATATTGATACTGCTTGTAAAAAGCAGTGGCCAGATCCTCCCAGTTACGAATGTTGGTTCCATCCAGCTGATAGAACCATTCGAGGTGAGTCCCTGAAAGACTCTCCTGGAAGAAGTGGATCCATAAGTTCCTGTCTACTGTGTAAGGCTGGATCTTCCTTACATAAGAACGGAGGTGCATCTTGGGACAGGAAGCCCCGTCATACTTCACAAAGGCAGGCGCCTTGAACTTGTGTGGGATCACCACCCCAGTAGATAACCCCAAGTCTCCGAAATCTAATCCAGGCACACACTGAATTTCCATAGCATTTAATCTGTCCTCCAACTGCTTGTACCGGTCCTCAGCAGGAGGGTACTGTTCATCGTTGAAGTTTTTCTCCGTATCAGAGACCACAGGAGTAGGGACCTCCCTTTCTTGGTGACTACCTTCCCCCACAGATGGAGTAGTCCTCTCAGCTTCATTTTGCAAAGTGTTCCCGAGTCTGCGCCCAGTGTTAAATAGCACAGTCCTCTTCTTCTTCTTATTCTTCTTCAGGAGCATAGCCTTCAGCTCCTTTTGACCTTGAGCCAAACCCATGATCAGCTCCTGAAATTGTGCGTTCTGCGCCTGAAGGGCCTTGATAGTCAGCTCGGTAGATGATTCAGGGTTCATGATGCTGAAATAAACAACGAAGAACAGTAAGCAGCCTGAAAAGAAGAGTACCTGTGATGCACATGATGAATGATATGTGTTTATGCAATGCATTCAAGGGTTCGAAATTCGAATTTGTTGTAGACAAAAAGGAACACATGTTATCATTAAGGAAATAATTGTTTGATACATCAAAGCCTCATGGGCAAACATTATAAAGCAGATCAATCCCAAAAGACACTACGCATCCTCTTCGGAGCAATATAGGTGTTGAGATTCCTCTCCTCGTGCAGTAGGCGGGTGAGCTCCAGGACCTTCTTTTCACTAGCATGTAGACTGGTCTCCAGAGAATTCCGTTCTTCCTTAAGCTGGATCCAGCTCTTCTGCATCTCTTCCCAGGACGTGGGCATGTCAGGATGTTGAATGGTGTAGGACACCTCTCCTTCTAAGTCTGGCTCTTTGATCACGGGGAGAACATGAGGATATGGCATCACCAGCTTCTGGGAGCGGGCTCGTACCCACTTGAGATAAGGCTCCAATGGGATGGAGTTCCTGTGCCCCAGGGTCTTGCTGTCTATCTTGCTGGGCATCCTCCAAGCTCTGATAAATTTCTGGCGAAGTCCTTGTGCATCGTTGTCGAAGTCAAAAACTATGTCAGGAATTAACATGTCATGTGGGCCATCTCTCCGAGCATAACCAAACTGTCTCCAAGCCAGGCATGGGTTGTAAGTAATACCTCCTCTGATTCCAAGTAAAGGAACATTAGGGTACTCCCCGCAACGATCAATGATAGTGACATCCTCTCTGGACCGAGAGCACCAATGTATATCTGCATGTGTAAGAGTCATCAATCGTTGTGACCACCTCAAACCCCGCTCGTTCTTCAAAACTGATTGTGGAATGTGCGAAATAAACCACCTTCCCAGGAGGGGAGTGCAGCACATAAGAACACCCCTTTTCTCATGGTTCGAGTGTAACATGAGTGAAGGATGTCCCCCAGCAACGTAGGTATAGGATTCCTGGACATGAAGACCTTGACAGCACTGATATCTATAAGCTGATCTGGCTTAGGGAACAACACCAACCCATAGACAAGGAGGGCTACAACTTCTTCAAAGGCTTGTAGGTCAAGGGAATTCCAACACTCTTGGGCCTTTTCAAACAGAAACTTTGCCAAGAACCCTTTGATACCATTTCTGGCTTCCCAATGCCCCTTGATGTCAGATGGTTGTAGGCATAATGCTTTAGCTACTTCTTCAAGTTTTGGTTCCCTTTCCGTACCGTTGTAGGGTAGTTGATTGAGAATGGGAATCTTCAGAAGCTGGGAAAACTCTTCTAAAGTAGGCACCAGCTGATAATCCGGGAAAGTAAAACAGTGATGCAGAGGGTCAAAGAATTGGAAGAGGACCTTTACCATCTCTTCCTCAATATTGGTATTGACCAGGCTGATGAGTCTACCATGCCTTTCACTGAATGACGAGTTCTCGGGAATCCTGGATGTAAGCTCCTTAAGCTGAGGAGGGACCCTTACAAGGTTGATCTGAATTGTCTTTCTGCGGATAGTTTCCATGTCCTACAAAACAAGAACAAAGATGAAGATTCGAACCCCTGAAATGGTTAGTGGATGCATATGATGCTGTATGATGTTATGATGCTATGATTAAACACACCACAAATATTTACAAAGGCAAACATGTAAGGCACACAAGTCACACAAGACAAGCCCTTAGAGTTTAGGCCAACATGGGGTCTGGGTATTACCCTCTTGAAGTTGGTGGGCTCAAACCTGTCCTATCAAAGTAACCGGGTTCTAAGGATCTCAATATCATTGGATTGCTTTCATTGTTCATCGTTTCGATTTAGCCACTGACTGGCGATCAAAATATCCCAAGAAAACAACCCTTAATTGAGTGTAGTATCGAGTATCAACCGACTTCGGAGTACACCAAAGTAGTTATCTCACTACCCTAAAGAGGCCAAGATGGTTCAATTAAGGTTCCTAAGGTCTGTTGATGCTTCACGACACCACGCGGAGGCCCCGTACTCTCCTTGATTGAACTCAAGGGTTACCAGTACATACCAAAGTGCCACATCAACGTAGCAGACTGCTTCAACCATGTCGGTATACCCCACACAGTTCCCTCACAGCCTTGTTGCTACTTTCTAAGAAGGTATCCCCAGATCCGGGTTAGGATCTATAGAACTCCCAAGACAGTCCCACAATTTAAAGCAAACAAGTCAAAGCAATTGAAAACACAGTGATCTTAGTCCTAAGGTACACCTCACTTTATAAGAAATCCCCAGCAGAGTCGCCAGTTCTGTGATCGGTGGATCTGGAACTGACTGTTTAACGCTGGTTCGCGAAATGTCGCGGAAGCAAGAGTCGCCACCGTCTTTTATTTACTCCAATATGGAAAGGACAAAAGCACAGAAATATTCCTTATTAAGATTAGTTCTCGGTTCAGGAGGTAGATTTATAGAAAGGGAAGGTGTTAGCACCCTTTCTATCCATGGTTATCCATGGGCTCTTAGATACTTGCTCATTTGTGTTTTCAAAATGTTTGTTTGCTTTTCAAGGTGAGTGGGTTTGAAAAAGTTTCGTTTAAAATTTCAGTTCGACTCTTGTATCAGTCCTCAAGAGTGTTTGAAAAGTTGTTTTTGAAAGCTTTTTGCAAAGTGTCGGTGTGAAAAGAAGTTTTTGATTTGTTTTGAATTGGAGCAAGTATCTACGAGTCATCTACCTACCCTAAGGAATTAGTCTGTGTAAATGTCCTTAAGGTAGTGCCATCCCACCATTGAGGGGTAGGTAGCACCACCGTTGGAGGTGTTCGGGTCAATTCGAGGGTTAGGGACAGTGTGGTCACCGAGCAATGGTAAGATACCTTAGAAGCTACCCTTATGCCATTGATCTTTTTATTCCGAGGCGACCGTTCCGAGGCAACTTATTCGAGGCAACTAGATCAATGGAACATAAGGACTCACTAAGACGTCCTGTACTCGACGACCACATTTCGAGGGGCAAGGCAACAGTGTGATCACCAGAGCAACAGTAGGACACCTTAGAAGCTACCCTTATGCCATGTTCATGGACATAAGGACTTACTAAAACGTCCTATACTCGATGACCACCTTTCGAGGGGCAAGGCAACAGTGAGGCGTACCCTAAGAGTGGTGTGTGAATTGTGTGTCATTTTCAGTTTATTATTCGTCTTGTCATGCATTGGTGATCTACGTTTTGATTTTTATTTTTGGGCATTCATTCTTTCATGTGATTGTTAACAGTTAAAAGGTGCGAGAATTTAAAGTGCGGAAAAGATAAAGGTCCTACGCTATTACAAAGGCGCGGGTCTACATCGCCAAATTAATCCAGACCCGATTTAAAATAAAACGCAGGAAGTAAATGCCTAATTAACTATTACAGGACTTTGGAGCAAGTACATTATATCCACAAAAGAAATGAAAAATAAATGCGCGAATGGAAATAAGAATCGAGTGCGAGGGCGTTGGACCCTTTAAAGGAATTAAAATGAAATTATTAAATTAATTAAATCAAATAAAGGAAAGGGCTTATTTTTTTATGTTTTTTGTATTTATGACATTAACGAAAATTAAATTGGAATTAAATAACTCTAGTTCTAATGGTTTTTTAATTTATTAAAGAAAAATTGTTTAAGCTAAACCTAATTTAAACCTAATTGATTAATTACAAGTATTTACAAAATTAATTAATGGTTAATAATAATTATAATAAGAAAATATAAATATTTATTTAAAAAGGATAAAAATGTGTTAAAGACCTATTTTTTATATTTTTTTAGTTATTGAGAAGAAAAACATTAAAGTTAACAACTTAAAATTAAAACTAAATTAATGATTGAATTTATTTACAAAAAATATTGATGAATTAAATTAAAATAAAACATATTTTTATTTTTTATGATTTTCTGATTTTTTTTGTTTTTATGAAAATTGTTTTAATGAATTAATTAGAAATAAAACAAATAAAAAAAATGAAAAGAAAAGGAAACAAAATGCAAACTGTGGGGGGGTGTTGACCCCAATTTTGGAGGTGATTTGATGAATGCTGGCCCAACAGGAGGAGGCCCTTTGCTGACTTTTTGAATCATGTGGAGAACGTTTGACTGATGCCTATGGTGGATGGCAGGTAGTAGCCACTGGATTGACCATTTGAGACACATGGCAAGCGCCAACGCTAGGGTGTATGATAGCTCGCTGGACAGTGTACTGCACAGGAACGGGTTAAACAAAATAATAGAAGTAATGTGAGGGGACCTGGGATTCGAACCCAGGTCCCAGTGTTTACCAATGAAAGCCTTTACCAAGTGAGCTATCAACGCGTTTTGTACATAGGATAAAAGACAAATAATATAAAACAAAATGGACATTAGTGTTATGAAATAAAAAAAAGGGCGCTGGATTTCAAACCAACCACTCACGCCATGCCACGCAATCGTCTTCTCCGAATGGACCTGTAAAAAAGGGATAGCGGGGGTTTTGAACCCCCCCAAAACACAAGCTTTTTGAAAATAGCGAATAGGCCGTGTTCAATCATAAATTGGGCGCGACCAGTGATTTGGAATCCTCATGTTGCCACAATCCTGTTCCTACTGGTTTTAGAGTCCAATTTTACCATATACCTAAAACCCCAATTTAAAGTTTCAGGAACCCTAGTTTTTGTTCATGGTAGATTCAGATTCAGATGCCTATAACTCAATTGGATGGCACCAAAAGCTTCAGAGAACCCTTATTAGTACAAATCAAGCAAGAAAAATCAATGAAAATGGATGAATCGTGCTATGCATTTCTGAAAAAAAAGAACAAACCGTGTAGCTTCGTGGGACTGATTCTTTGCACGTTTGAGCATGGTTTTGATTGCTAGAGTTTCCTTGGGACCTCAGGAAGGTGTTTGGATCAGAATGGGGGCTCAACAAATGCTCTAAGGCAGTTTTCAGTTTTGCAAATTTTATGTGAAAAATGTAAAGTTTGCTCTGAGTTTTCTTGTGCAGTTCTGGTCGTGTCTATCTTTGTGATCACTTGCATATGTGTTATGTAACATGTTTTGATAAGAGTTATGGCCTCATAATGCCTTGCCTTCATGTTCAAGATTTTGACATAACTCCATTAACAAACTTTCCTCTTTTGAGCCAATTTTGAATTCTTGCTCCATTTGGCCTTGAAACGAAATTGGGATGTTGCATAATGATGTTTCAAAGCTAGTTAAGACCAAATATCCCCCTTAATTGAACTTCTTGATTTTTGTTTGATTTTAAAGGATTTAAAATGAATTAAATCCAATAAAATCAAATAAAAATGAAAAAATTAAATTTAAAATTTGGAATAAAATGTGGGACACGTGGGAAGCATGGCCAAGCTGATTCAAGTGAAAAAAGTGGGCCCCTTTTGTCAAAAATGAAATTTCAAGGATAAATGATTTTGGCCATTTCACAAAAATTTCCCAACTTCTCCAATGCATATCTTGCTCAATTTTTAAGCTTTGATCATGTTCTTGGACATTTTAGAAAGGTCTTGAAGTCCTCTAACCAATGTCTTTGGTCCCATGTCATTTTGATTTACCAATCTCAAATTATGGTCTTTGACTTAAAGTCTCTTTTTGTTGACTTTTGAAAATGACCTATAATGTTGAAATTGATAACTTTTTGTGAGAGCATTTCTTGGACTTGGAGTGTGAAGATGAGTTGTAGGAAATGTCTCCCCCTTCAAGATGAGCATTGGATGGGATTTTTCTGATGAACCATGAAAAAGTTATGCCTTGGTCAAGTTACAGTTGACTTTTCAGTTGTCCAAAAATAGAAACTTTTGCATCTTGAGACTTTTTGAGCCATACTTTTGAGAATCATGATCAAGCATTGATCAAATGATGTTTGTGGCTTCAAAATAAGATGTTTACCAAAAATTTTGACTTTTGACTGCCAAATGACCATTTTGCCCCTACAGTTGACTGTTGAGCAATTAGGGTTTTTGACTGTGCAATTTGACCTTGTTAGCCTTGAAACTTGACATGTAGGTATTTGACAATGTGTATGAGCATAGGAGACTTGATTGAGCCCTTGGAAACTTCAACTTCCTTGCAAGAACAAAAACCCTAGTTTGACTGGCTTAGGAGGAAGGTTGACTGTATAGCCCTTGAGTAGACTTTGAACCATTTGAGGATGATTCTTGTCAAAACTTTGAAGATTATGGGAGGGAAAATTTTGGGGTACAACAGTAGGGCTTGAGCAACATCTTCAGGCTTTGGTTCTCTTTCCGTATCGTTGTAGGGTAGTTGATGGAGAATAGGAATCCTCAGGAGTTGAGAAAATCCCTCCAAAGTAGGCACTAGTTGGTAATCAGGAAATGTGAAGCAGTGGTGTAGGGGGTCAAAGAACTGGAAGACAACTTTCACCATGTCTTCTTAAATGTTGGTGTTGACCAAGTTGAGAAGTCTACCATGTCTTTCACTGAAGGGAGAATTCTCTGGAATCTTGGAAGTAAGCTCCTTGAGTTGAGGAGGAATTCTCACAAGGTTGACCTGGATTGTTTTCCTTCGGAGTGATTCCATAACCTACAAAACAGGAACAAAGGTGAAGATCCAAATCCTTGAAATGGTTAGTGGATGCATATGATGCTTTATGATGTTCATGATGTATGCACAAGTATATGTACAAACAAATCACACAAGTTCCTTGTTTCAGGCTTGCATGGGGTTTCATAGGTAAGTACCCTCTTGAAGTTAGTTGGCTCAAACTGTCCTATAAATAGTAACCGGGTTCTAAGGAGCTCAATATCACTGGATTATTTTCTGTGTTCATTGTTTCAGTTTAGCCACTTAACTGGCGACCAAAATATTCCAAGAAAAAAACCCTCAATGAGTGTAGTGTCGAGTATCTACCAACTTCGGACTGCACCAAAGCTGGTCATCTCACTACCCCTAAAAAGGCCAAGATGGTCAAGTAAAGGTTCTAAAAGTCCATTAGTGCTTCATGATATCACTCAGCGACCCCGTATTCTCTTTGATTGACTCAAAGGCTACCGGTACCCACAAGTATGTTGCACTAATATAGCTATTGCTTCAACCATGTCGGTATACCCCACACAGTTTCCACAATGTATTGCTATTTACCTATGAATGTTTCCCAAATCCGGGTAGAGGATTTAAAACCCAAATAATAGAACCAAGTGTAAAGCAATCAAAGCAAACAAGGTAAGCATGTAAAGGTGATCTAAACCCTAAGGTAACCCCACTTTTAGATCCAATTCCCTAGCAGAGTCGCTAGTTCTGTGATACGATGGGAGAAATGACTTGAGGTTTTGTGTTTGTGTTCGCAAATGTTTCGGTTTAGCAAGAGTCGCCACCTAATTTTTATTTTATCCAAAGGAAAGGTCAAAAAGCACAGGAAAGACCTTTGAGATGTTTTCTTGGGTCCGGGGGGTAGATTATGAAAAGGGAAGGTGCAAGCACCCTTTTCATCCATGGTTATCCATGGGCTCTTAGTTACTTGTTTAGATCACTTGCTTTTGCTTTTCAATTGTTTGAAATGGTGCTTTGTGCGTGGTTTTGAAAATGTTTTGAAAAGAGGCCATCGTTGTGGAAACCTTTGTAATGATTCTTGTTTGAATATATACAAAGGTGTATTGTCTTTTGAAAAGATGTTTCAATGTTTGAAAGTTGTTTTGGGGAATGTTTTAAAATTGTGTTGTGGGGTGTGTTTGAAAATAGCAAGGATGTTTTTGTAAGTTTTGATCAAGTAACTAAGAGTTGTCTACCCTATCTACTCAAGAGTCTTTCCTACACATTTTTAACCCTTTTACATTGTTGTTTTACCATTGCGTTTGGTAAACAAAATTGTATTTGGATGTTAAACGGGACAGGCACGAGTCATCGTATTGACCATGATAACAATTGTGCTAAGTATCTTTAGCAAATTTTTGAGGGACTAGATCATTTTGTATAGGCAACCAAGATAGCGTCATCGAGGGACTATGATCTTTTGTTTATTTTTGCTTTGCCAAGATACTCAACATGTATACCATGGCCATTTTAAAGGCAAAAAGTGGATGAAACCCTAGGGGTGCATGTGTGTGTTGCGTTGCCATTTTCATGCATTTAGGTCTTGTATTAGGTCTAGCTAATTGTTTTGATTTTGTATATTGCATACAAACCTTAATCTCTATCATGGCATATTTGAAAGCTATAAATGCGTAAAATAAATCTACGACTATTACAATATTGATATGGGGAGGGGGGATACAATTTTGAATGTGGAGTATTTGCAAGAAAATAAAACCCTAAGATTAACTATTACATCCAAATTGAATTAATTGTGCAAATAAATAAATAGACAAATATTTAAATGAACAATTAAATAAATATACAATATATTATAAGCATGCAAAAAATGTTTTTTTGTATTATTTTTATGTATGTAAAAATATAATATTCAATGTATTAAAAAAAAGAATATAAAAAAAAGTTATTTTTGTTAAGGGGAAAACCCTAATTTATTTTAAGAAAGTATATATATATATATATATATATATATATATATATATATATATATATATATATTAATTATATTATTTATGTACAATGAAATAAAATAATAAAATATATACAAATGTCAAAAATAAAAATATATTAGAAAAAATATTATTTAAGTATGTAAATAAAAAAAAATAATGGCGAAGAAGGGGCGTGGACGTCCGAAATCTACGGTGCCACCACCCCCTCAAAGTCCTACACTGGAACCGGCGCAGACTCCGGTACCTCCTGTATGCGTTGGAGAGGAATCTAGTAGGGACCATAGGAGTTCTTCAGTAAACCCACCGGCCCAGAGTGAACCAATTACAGAAACTCAGAAACTTTGGGTGGAGGTCCTCACTGATAACCGTAACCCTAAAAAAGGAAGGATGATGGCGTACGTTGCGCCTACCATTGTTAATGGTGAGGTTGAGATTGAAATTGAAGAAGAAGATGTTGCGGTGGAACTGTCATATTGGGAAAATTCCCTTATCCTCTATGTTCTTGGTGAAGACCTAAGTATGCACTCACTTAAGAGGTTCATGGAGAAGGTATGGAACTTTGTTACCCTTCCGGATATGTATTATCATGAAGATGGCTATTTCATACTTCGTTTCAAACAAGCGGATGATATGGACACAGTATTGATGAAAGGCCCTTATTCCATAAGGAGGCTGCCTATGATTCTAAGAGAACGGACCTCAGAATTTAATATGAAGGAGGATATGTTGCGCACTATTCCAATTTAGGTAAAACTGCCAAGACTTCCCATTCACCTGTGGGGAGAAAAAAGCCTAAACAAGATAGGCAGTTCCCTTGGTGTGCCCCTTGTCACTGATGAGTGTACAGCCCATAAACTTCGAATATCATATGCCAGAATTCTTGTTGAGGTAGACATTACAAAGAAGCTGGTAGAGGAGATTGTTATTAAAGACAAGAGAGGTGTTAAGCTTAAGCAGCAGGTGCAGTATGAATGGAAGCCAAAGTTCTGTGAAAAATGCCAACAGATGGGACATCAATGTACTGTGGAGCCAAAGATGAAGATCTGGAAACCTAAGGCGAATACGGGTGAAGTGATTGGAGCATCTTCTCAGAATGTTCTCACTCCAAATAATACTAACCCGAGGGATGCCTCGGATGGAGTTGCAGAGGATTGGACCTTGGCTAGGATGACAAAAGGCAGACAAAATCAGATTGCAGATAACCCTTCTGTCCTGCCCTGTACCAATAGCTTTGGTGTTCTAGAGGTGTTGCTCGATCCCCTGATCACCCTGGATAGGGTTCCATGATGGTGGCATGGAATGTGAGTGGGCTAAATAAAAGTGGCAAGATTAAGGAGATCAGTTCCCGTCTCCATGATGTACATCCTGCTATTGTTATTTTGATTGAAACGCGTGTTAAAAGCAATAAAGCTCCTGTTATTAGAGGGAAACTTGGCTTCAGAGGTGATTACATTGACAATTATGTTGAACACATTAATGGTAGACTTTGGACTTATTGGGATAATTCCAAATTGAACATTAGGTGCCTTCTTAAAACTAGCCAAGCCATACATTGTGGAGTGTATGATGTAGTGGGTAACTTCAAGTTCTGGCTAACTGCAGTTTACGCCTTAAATCGTTTGGAGGATAGGAAAATTCTGTGGAATACTATAGAGACTATCTTTAGAAGCTCTCAGGGGCCTTGGTGTTTGATTGGGGACTATAACAATGTTTCCACTGCACAAGACAGAATTGGAGGCAACATAGTCACATAATATGAGTTTGAGGATTTTCAAGGTATGTTGACAAAAACTGGTCTTAGTGAGATGGATACCACTGGTGATTTCTATACTTGGTCCAATAAACAAAGTACAGGAACTATTTACTCGCGCATTGATAGGTTACTAGGTAATGTTGACTGGTTTCAACAGTTTAGGCATATGACTCTGCATATCCTTCCCCATGGTATTTCTGATCATTCCTTATTGCTGCTATCTGATAACTGCCCAAAGAAACTCTATGGGAGATTTAAGTTTAACAATTACCTAGTAGATTTGGAAAGGTTTGAGAAATCTGTCAAAGCTAATTGGATTAAGCCTGTTAGAGGGGCACCTATGCAGGTCTAATGGCATAAGCTTCAGAGGTTGAAACCTGTTCTTAAACAGCTTAACTACCACCTTAATGCTATTAGAAGGAACATTATTAAGTCCAGGAAAAATCTCTTGTCAGCTCAAAATGAACTTCAGAATAACAGGTTTGATAGACACAAAATTGAGGAGATAAAGAAACTGACTGATGATGTTGTCCACTGGAATCAAATGGAGGAAAAGCTTCTTCTGCAGAGGTCAAAAATTGACTGGCTTAAAGTGGGTGATGGAAATAATGCCTTCTTCCATGCCTACTTGAAATCTAAGCACAACCATAAAAATATGAATCTCCTACAAAAATATGATGGCTCCATTCTGCATAGTCAGCAGGATATTATGCAGGAGGTAAGGGACTTTTATGCTAGCCTTATGGGAATGCAAGATCAAACTTTGATCCATGTTGACATTGATGTTATGAGGAGGCGAAAACAACTCAATATGCTGCAGAGAACCTTCTTGGTGGGCAAAGTCACTGAGAATGAGATTGAGAAAGCCCTCCAGGGAATTGGTGATCTTAAATCCCCTGGTGCTGATGGCTTTGGAGCTAAATTTTTCAAATCCTGTTGGCAGTTTATTAAAGCGGATGTTGTGGCAGCAGTCATGGAATTTTTTGATCAGAACAGAATTTTCAAGCCATTCAATAAGACTGTGGTGACCTTGATTCCAAAGCATGATCAAGCCAAATGAATTAAGGACTACAGACCAATCGCAGGCTGTACTACATTCTATAAAATCATCTCTAGAATTATCTCAGCTAGATTAGGGACTGTTTTTCAGGGGGTTTTGAATCATAGTCAGGCTGCTTTCATTCCAGGGCAGAATATCCATAACCATATTATGCTGGCATATGAAATCATCAAAGGTTATACTAGACAGACTGAAGCCCCTCGTTGCATGCCACAGATTGATCTCCAAAAGGCATATGATATGGTGGATTGGGGAGCGCTTGAGGTTATTCTGAGGGAATTAGGTATTCCACCACAATTTATTCAATGGATTATGCTTACAGTTACTACTGTTACATATGAGTTTAATGTGAATGGTGTTTTGACTGAGCCTATGCAAGCTTGTAGGGGTGTGAGACAAGGGGATCCACTCTCTCCTTTCTTCTTTGTAGCTATCATGGAATATTTGAGTAGACTCTTGCTTAAAATGCAGCATGATCCTAAATTCAGATTCCATGCAAGGTGTGAAAAAATTGGCCTTACTAATCTTATGTTTGCAGATGATGTTCTCCTCTTTAGCAAGGGAGATTATAATTCTGTGAGGCTATTAATGCAGACTATTTCAACTTTTTCAGCATCTACAGGTTTGGTTATTAATCCTATGAAATGCAAGATTTTTTTTGGAGGCAGGATTAATGATATCAAGCAGGATCTTTTAGGCTTAACCAGTTTTGAGGAGGGTAGGCTTCCTGTGCGTTATTTGGGCATTCCCTCACTAGCAGGAGACTCACCATAAATCATTATCTCCCTTTAATTGATAAAATAACATGCAGAATTCGCCATTGGACTGCAAAATTACTGAGCTACGCGGGTAGGGTCCAACTTGTGAAGATCATTTCGTTTGCTACATCACAGTACTGGCTCCAATGTCTTCCTCTCCCGGTCTTTGTGATAAAGAAAATAAATGCCTTATGTAGATGTTTTATTTGGAAAGGTTCTCCTGAGATTAGTCGTAAAAGCCCTATGGCGTGGAAGATAGTCTGTAGGCCCAGTTCTCAAGGTGGTTTGAACATGATCAATGTGGCAGTTTGGAATCAGGTTTGCATGCTTAAATGTCTGTGGAATTTATGCCGTAAAACCGATACTTTGTGGGTTAAATGGATTCATAGCTACTATATAAAAGATGGTAATGTTACGGACATGGCTGTCAATACTAATTGGTCATGGGTCATGAAGAGCATAATGCAGGGTAGAGTCCTTATAAACCAATTCCCAGCTTCCTGGATTGACTACCTGCAGCAAGAGAAATTCCATATGAGAAAGATGTACAGAATGCACATTGATGATGGTACTCGTGTTATATGGAGGCATTTAATCATAAAGAATGCTGCTAGACCCCGTGCTATTTTGAACTTATGGCAGGCCTGCCATGGTAAACTGCCTACAAAAGAAAGACTTTGCAGATTTGGGTTTATTCAGGATGACATTTGTAGCCTTTGTTTGGAGCATGTTGAAACCATTGAGCATCTTTTTTTCCAATGCAGGAACACTGTTAGGATATGGACAAAAATTCTAAATTGGATGGAGGTTCAACACATCCCCCTTGTCTGGCAGGATGAGATTGATTGGGTCATTACTCAAACGAAAAGGAAAGGGTGGAAAGGAGCACTACTCAAACTTGGATTTACGGAAACCCTCTATGGTATTTGGCGCCATAGGAATTCTATTACCTTTAATACCTTGGTTACCAAGAATATAGAGGAGGAGATTATTGAGAATATTATATATAGGGGATGGTATAGTAAAAAAATTAAGAAAGCATGTACCTGCGCTAATGTTGTAGTTTTTTTGTCATTTTTGCTTGCTGGATCATTTGATCGCACTCTGTACTTAATGGTTTTTTGAATTAATATATATAATTTTGATTCAAAAAAAAAAATTTATGTATTATTTTCAAGTTTTTATTAAAGAAAATAAAAGTATGTTATTTAATAAATATTTTTATGTTAGAAAAAATAATAAAAAATACAAAATAAAATGTGAAAATTTATGAAAATGTTTTTGATATTTTTTATGTTTAGAAAATAATAAAATACAATCAGAATTGAAAAAGAAATAGAAAAATATAAAAATATATTGAAATGGGCCAGGGGGTGCAATCAATAAGCTGGGGGGTGTCAAAAGTGAGAAACAAAGGCCCAGCCCAGTTCCAGCTTCATCTTCAACCTTTGAATCAGAAAAAACGCGTGCCTTGTACAAATGTCCAACTCCTGCATACGTGCTCTAAAGCAAAAACTCACAACATGAAAGTTATAGCATTTTTCAACACGATTCCAACCATATAAAGAACTTAATCTAACTCTTAAAGACCAGAGAGAATTTCTCTGGCCCTAATTTCTAACCTAACTTTTTCAGAATGTTCATCAATCAAATTCTCTCAACACACTTAACTTAAATGAAATCTATGCATATGTAAAGCTTGAGGGAAATGGGTACTACATTTTTTATTCACAAACCTAAGCCTAATGATTCCTAAATAGATAGATAGAAAGTTGGAAAATACCTGTTTCAGTTGAACTTGTGTATGGCAATGTGGAGGTTTTCAATGAGGCCTGTGATGTTTGTGAGCTTGCTTGAACTTCCTCCGACCTTCCCCAATGCTTTGATTGCTTTGAGCTTGCTTGAATAAGCCTGTAGAAGTCAACCTGCACAAGCTAAAATCAGAAATGATGAAGCTTGCAAATGGAGTTACAGTCAATGGCTAATGGTTGGGATAACTTAGGGGGGTTATATGGAAGGTATTAGAACTGTTTTGGGACAAAACGCACGAGTGGTTAGTGAGATAGAAGTGGAATTGCAGAGAGTGCCCTGTTTTGCAAGAAGATGGTGTTTTTGTGTTTTGGAAGGCTTGAGGGTTGGATAGCTCGTGTTTTTGGCTCATGGCATTGTGCAAAACTTATTTCAAATGCTTACAAGAGTTGGTTATAACAAATACTCAAGTTGTGTAGACTTTTGCATATTTCTTGGTTTTGAAGCAAAAGATGAGAAGTGACAAAGGGCATGCCTGTACAGGCTAGCTCTAATCCTGCATACATCTTGTGAGCTTGGCCCCAAGCTTTTGGATTTTGTTTGCTGTCCAAGATTTGGTTCAAGGCTCAAGGGATGCAATTTGACATAAAACAAGTTTTGACAAAAATGGCAATGGTGCCTTTTTGCTATTTTTGGATTAATCCCTTGTGTAAACCTCTAATGATCAGAACAAAGCTTCAATCCATTGAGTTTGAATTTAATTAATGAGTGTGGAATGGTTTAGGTACTTGTAAACAAGTATAAACAATGCTGGATGGAAATTGCAACTTGTGTCAACATGAAACATGCCATGGATCAAAGTGAGTTTTTTCCAAATTCAAACCTTCAATTCTTCCTAACCATAAATGACTTTGGAGAGTTCTTTGACATTTTGGAAAGCTTATAAAATGATCTACAATCCATATTTGAAAAGAATTTTGAGAATCCAAGTGGAACTAGGTGAAAAATGGCCATGAAGATAGGTCAAAATCCTGCCTAAACTAGGGCAAAATTTCACTAAGTTAAAAGTTTCAAGGACCCTTGTTCCAAAAATCATAACTTGAGATACAAGCTTCTTTTGGGAAAACTTTGTGCATAAAAGTTGTTTATTTTGTGGAGGACTACAACTTTCATGTTGTAAGTTTTGTTTGAATCCAAATGCATCATGGTGAAAAAGTTGGGCAAAGTTGGGAAAAAATAAGAAAATTTCATAACTTAGAAAAATTCTAAGTTATGAAAATTTTCAATTTTAAACCCTAATTTGCAAAATTAGTTTTCTTGATGAACAAGTTTCATGTTTTGACACATCTTGATGAAAAAGACCCTTGGCACTTGATTTTGACCAAAAAGTCAAAGTTTGACTTTTCACTGTACAATTGATTTTTGATCAATTGACTGAAAAATTCATCTGTCAATCCTATGCAATTGAGATCTTTTGAACCTTGTGAATAGGTCAAGATGATGCCATCGAGTCCTTGAATCCATGCTTGAACCTAATTTGCCATTGGCTAGGTTAAAAGTCAGAAATTGCCCTTCTGTAGTCAAAACCCTAAAAATGACCATTTTACCCTTTTGATGATCTGACCAAATTTCTTAAGGAGTTGTGGTCCAAACTTGATCAAATGGTTCATATGAGCCTATAATATTGATGTGGATCAAAATTTATAAGGTTTGACTGTAAATTGGCCATAGTTGACTTTTTCCCCAATACAGTTGATTTTTAGGCCAACTGTCCAACTAACTGGGCAAAAATTTAATTCAAGGCTTGAAACTTGGTATGAGCAATCTCATAGGTCCAACATGAAGTGTGAAAGTAACATTGACCATTAGAAGTCTAAAATTCCTTGTGCAAACTCAAACCCTAATTTAGGTCAACAGTGCAAGGAGATGCCTTGAGCAGAGCAAACCCTGGCTTGGTCTTGAGTTCAAAGAGTCTTGTGAGGAGAAATCTTGATAAAATGAGAGGGCAAATTTTGGGGTACAACAATCATTAATAAAAGCATTGGAAGTTTCTTGAATTTCAAATTTTGCGCTCTTCGTTTTTCTTTTATTATATATTGCAAAACAGCTATTTTACACACACACTCACATATACAGGTCTACATCCACCCTGGATCCCACTGATAACGACTCTGCTACTGTCGGTTATGACTTCGAAAGTCCGATCAGCTTAGCCGAATACGAAGGTGAAGATGATTACGAAGTGCCTGGTGAACTTGCTAGACTCTTCCTTCAGGAAGAGAGGTCTATACAGCCGCATGAAGAGCCAGTGGAAACAATAAATCTGGGTACAGAGATGGACAAGAAAGAGGTCAAGATCGATGCAAATATGGAGCATAGTGTTAAGCAACGGTTGATTCAGATGCTGCGTGACTATGTTGAGATCTTTGCCTGGTCTTATAAAGATATGCCTGGGTTGGATACTGATATTGTGGTTCACCGCCTACCTACCAAGGAAGATTGTCCTCCAGTGAAACAGAAGGTTCGCCGAATGCGTCTAGAGATGTCCGAGAAAATAAAGGCTGAAGTGATGAAGCAGTTTGACGCCGGTTTTCTAGCAGTTACTTCTTACCCTCAGTGGGTGGCCAACGTGGTACCTGTGCCGAAGAAGGATGGTAAAGTTCGAATGTGTGTTGACTATATGGACCTGAACAGGGCAAGCCCTAAGGATGATTTCCCTCTGCCTCATATCGACGTTCTAGTTGACAACACCGCACAGCATAAGGTCTTTTCCTTTATGGATGGTTTCTCCGGTTACAATCAGATTAAAATGGCTCCCGAAGATATGGAGAAGACAACCTTTGTTACTCAATGGGGTACCTTTTGCTACAAGGTCATGCCTTTTGGATTGAGGAATGCTGGGGCAACGTATCAATGTGCCATGGTCTCTTTGTTCCATGACATGATCTATCATGAGATTGAGGTATATGTCGACGACATGATTGCAAGATCCCAGACTGAGGAAGAACATCTTGACCACCTTCAGAAGCTATTTGACAGGTTGAAGTTGTACAAGCTGAGGTTAAACCCGAACAAGTGCACCTTCGGGGTGAGATCTGGTAAGCTGCTGGGTTTTGTCGTAAGTGATAAAGGCATTCAAGTGGATCATGCCAAGGTGAAGGCTATACAGGAAATGCCAGCTCCTCGAACTGAAAAAGAAGTCAGAGGCTTTCTGGGACGTTTGAACTATATTGCTCGATTCATCTCGCACCTGACTGCTACTTGTGAACCAATCTTCAAGTTGCTGAAGAAAGATCAAGTGGTAAGATGGAATGATGAATGTCAGGCTGCTTTCGAAAGGATCAAAGAATATCTCCAAGAGCCACCCATTCTGATGCCTCCAGTTGAAGGGAGACATTTGATCTTATACTTGACAGTACTCAACAATTCAATGGGTTGCATGCTGGAGCAGCATGACGAGTCTGGCCAAAAAGAGTATGCTATTTATTAACTTAGCAAAAAGTTTACTGACTGCGAGACCCGATACTCGTTGCTTGAGAAAAATTGTTGCGCTTTGGCATGGGATGCTCGCCGGCTGAGATAGTATATGCTGACTCACACTACTCTATTGATATCAAAGATGGATCCAATCAAGTATATCTTCGAAAAGCCTGCCTTGTCCGGAAGAATAGCAAGATGGCAGATGATCTTGACTGAGTATGACATCCAATATATGACCCAAAAGGAAATCAAGGGAAGTGTGTTGGCAGATCATTTGGCACATCACGTAGTGGACGATTACCAGTCTATGAACTTTGAATTCCCAGATAAGAACATTATGTTGGTAACTGACTGTGAGACACCTGGACCGGATGAAGGACCTGAGGAGGGATCCCGATGGTCTATGTACTTTGACGGAGCTTCAAACGCTTTGGGTAATGGCATTGGCGCCGTCATCATATCTCCTGAAGGCTCTCATACTCCACTTACCGCCCGACTATGTTTCAACTGCACTAACAATATGGCGGAGTATGAAGCGTGCATCATGGGTCTTCGAGCAGCAATTGACCTAAGGATTAAGTTCTTAAGTGTATTCGGGGATTCCGCTCTTGTGATCATCCAGATCAAAGGCGAGTGGGATACGAAACACCCAAATCTTATTCCTTACAAGGAGTATGTGTTGACATTGCTTCCGCACTTCGAGGAGATAACCTTTGAACACTTCCCTAGAGAGGAGAATCAGTTAGTGGACGCGCTGGCTATGATGTCTTCTATGTTCAAATTCAATTGGAACAACGAAGCTCCCCGGATTACCATAGAGAGGTTAGATGAACCTGCACATTGTTGTGACATTGAGACTGAAGAGGCAATGGATAAACCCTGGTTTCATGAGGTGAAAAGGTACCTTGAGGCTCAGGAATACCCTGAGGGTGCATCTGTTAATGACAAGAAGTTTCTGAGGAGGTTCGCAGCGAAGTTCTTCATCAGCAATGGTATCCTTTACAAGCTTAACCATGATTCAACCTTACTACGATATGTGGATAAGAATGAGGCAGAAAGGATCATGGCAGATTTACATGAAGGTACTTTCGAGACTCATTCCAACAGACACACCATGGCAAAGAAAATCCTCCGGGCGGGATATTTTTGGTCTACAATGGAAGCCGACTGTTATCAGCATTCTCGGACCTGTCACAAGTGCCAAGTCTATGCTGATAAGGTGCATATACCTCCAATACCTCTGAACGTCTTGATAGCTCCGTGGCCTTTTGCAATGTGGGGCATCAACATGATCGGCGAGATCAGACCTATGGCATCCAACGAGCATCGTTTCATACTGGTAGCAATTGATTACTTTACAAAGTGGGTTGAAGCAGCTTCCTTTGCTACTGTAACCAAGAACGTTGTGGCGCGGTTTATTCGGCACAACTTGATTTGTCGGTACGGTGTACCAGAGAGGACCGTTACAGACAATGGTACGAATCTCAATAATAAGATGATCACCGAGCTCTGTAAGCAGTTCAAGATACATCATCACAACTCTTCTCCCTACCGGCCGAAGATGAATGGGGCTGTTGAAGCAACTAATAAGAACATCAAGAAGATTGTGCAGAAGATGACGGTGACATACAAAGACTGGCATGAGATGTTACCATTTGCTCTTCATGGGTACCACACCTCAGCGCGAACGTCAACAGGGGCAACACCTTATTCCTTGGTATATGGCATGGAGGCAGTCTTGCCCATTAAAGTTCAGATACCCTCTCTTCGGATTATGAAGGATGCAGGTTTGAGCAAAGACGACTGGATTTAGACCCAGCTTGATCAGCTGAACTTAATCGACGAAAAGAGACTTACTGCTATTTGTCATGGTCAGACGTATCAAAAATAGATGATCAAGGAATTTAACAAGAAAGTTAGACGACAAGAGTATCAAGTTGAGGATCTGGTAATCAAGCGCATTATCTTACCTCAAGGTGATCCCAGGGGCAAATGGACCCCTACTTACAAAGGGCCATTTGTGGTTAAGAACATTTTCTCAGGAGGAGCTATGATTCTAACCACCATGGATGGTGACAACCTTCCTCACCCCGTCAATGCAGACATAGTGAAAAAATACTACGCATAAATCAAAGACCCGCTAGGTTGACTGGCCTAGGAAAAAATAAGGGCTTCCCAGCGAACCAAAAGGGTTCAGGAAAAAATAAGGGATGAAAATAAAAAAACTGTACACCCGGCAAGTCGAAAACCTGAAAAGGCGGCTTGGGCAAAAAAGGGTATCCCGGTGGACTGAAAACCCGAAAGGGCGGTCCAGGAAAAAATTAGGGATCAAAGCGTAACACTATGTCTCATTGGATCACCTTGCAAGCAGACTTCGGTATCAACTATCAAGCTCGGACGACACTAATCAATCTGATATACCTTCAACCAAGTAGCAAAGTGATGAGATGCTCGAGGACATAAGTACAATAGTAGAGTTGGAACCCAGTGGGATTATTTACATATCTGTTTTGTTTAGTTTTTCACAATTTGTGTAAATTCTATTATTCGGAGGCGTTCTCTTACTAGGACATCAGCCTCTTGTACAAAAAACGCCTATTTTCAGGCCAAACTTCAAATATCAATACAATTCATTTTCAGAGAAATTTCAAACTGTTTTTCCTTTTCTGTTTTGCAAAGAACGTCCAATGTTCATTTTTGATATATGCATTTGACATTAATTACTACCCATGAATATTTACATGCAAAACAAAAGACGATTACTCGTAATAACAGAAACGGGGGCAAATGAGAAATTTCCAAACTGTACAGTTGCTTTGTCCACCAGGTACAAGGTAGATTTAGCTGAAGAATATGGCTAAAGGTACTTTCACTCCTCACAAAGTAAGACAGTAATGATAGCTCTCCCCAACTGAGACTTGCAACTGTAAATGAATTGGTAATATTCTCCCCAAGCAGAGTTTATTTACCATCAACACTGAAAGGTCTCAATATTCTCCAATGGAGTATAAGAATATTCCCCGGCAGAGTACAAGATATCCCCAGTGGAGTTTGAAATTTTTCCCAGTGCAGTCTGAAAAAGCTTCCCCATTGGAGTTTGGAGAATCATCCCCAGTAGACTTTGGAAGATTGTCCCCAACATAGCTCAAAGGATTATCCCCATTAGAGTCTAAAAGGTTATCCCCAGTGAAGTCGCAACTGAAAGATCATCCCCAGCGGAGTTCGTTCCTTTCACAAACAGGAATTCAATCCCCAACAGGATTCAGTATCACCAGCAACGGTAATTCATCCCTAGTGGAATTTATCAGTGGAATCCTCTACAGAGTATCTCTTCCCCACAGAGTAATCTCCTCATCAGTTTATTCCCCAGCGGAGTTGTCCTCTCCTGCAGGTTTATTTTCACAATCATCTTCGTTCGCCATCCCCAGCGGAAACGAAGAATTCTACTCTATTTTCCAGCAGCTATCCGGGATTTATTTTCCCCAGCTACAAACATTACCCTTTCATACATCATGACACATGCATATACGCATCATACAACACAATCTCATTTATTTTGAGAACATCATTGCCTGATACATATCATGCATTACATATAACTAATCTTTACCTTTCAGGAAGGATGCGGTTAAGTTCTCATAAAATTCAAAGCTATGAAGCTTTTATCTCAATCGAATTACTGACGAGTTCTTAAATCTCAACAGAGTTATCCTCAGTTGAATTACAGACAAGGTCCTAAATCTCGACAAAATTCCTCCGTCGAATTACAGACGAGTTCCTAAACCCCGGCAGAGTTTTCTCAGTTGAATTATGGGCGAGTTCTTAAATCTCGATGAAGATGTTTCCCTAAAGTCGAATTACTGACGAGTTCTTAAATCTCAACAGAGTTATCCTCAGTTGAATTACGGACAAGGTCCTAAATCTCGACAAAATTCCTCCGTCGAATTACAGACGAGTTCCTAAATCTCAACAGAGTTTTCTCAGTTGAATTACAGGCAAGTTCTTAAATCTCGATGAAGATGTTTCCCTAAAGTCGAATTACTGACAAGTTCTTAAATCTCAACAGAATTATCCTCGGTTGAATTACAGACAAGGTCCTAAATCTCGACAAAGTCCTCCATTGAATTACAGACGAGTTCCTAAATCTCAACAGAGTTTTCTCAGTTGAATTATGGGTGAGTTCTTAAATCTCGACGAAGATGTTTCCCTAAAGTCGAATTACTGACCAGTTCTTAAATCTCAACAGAATTATCCTCAGTTGAATTACAGACAAGGTCCTAAATCTCGACAAAGTTCCTCCGTCGAATTACATACGAGTTCCTAAATCTCAGCAGAGTTTCTCAGTTGAATTACGGGCGAGTTCTTAAATCTCGATGAAGATGTTTCCCTAAAGTCGAATTACTAACCAGTTCTTAAATCTCAACAGAATTATCCTCAGTTGAATTACAGACAAGGTCCTAAATCTCGACGAAGTTCCTCCATTGAATTATAGGCAGTTCCTAAATCTCGGCAGAGAAGTTTTCTCAGTCTAATTACGGGCGAGTTCTTAAATCTCGATGAAGATGTTTCCCCCCAGTTGAATTACGGGCAAGTTCTTAAAACTCAGCAGAGATGTTCTCTCAGTTGAAGTACATGCAAGTTCCTAAATCTCAATAAAGATCAGACTTCCCCAGCGGAATCTTCCTCAACAATAAGTATGCAAGCTCTCGCTAAGGAATCTCTTATGCGATCGACACTCCTCCAAATGGAATCTGTAAGCCCATTCCCGACATCACAAGGCTGATAACACTTCATGCGAGTGCAAATTTCTGGGCACTCTAGTGTTCAATCATCTTCCACCTTCGGATCACGAAAGGCATGAAAGCCAATCTATATCCTCAGGTTTAAGAAGATTGAACATGGGAAGCTGTTGTACCCCAAAATTTGCCCTCCCATATTCCTCAGAACATTGCAAGAAAAATCTCCAAGTGGCTCAAGATAGCTCAAGAGTTGGTCAGACAAGCTATCTCCTAAGGTAGTCTACCCCAAATTAGGGTTTTGTGTTGCATTAAGATCCTTGAGTCCAAATGACCTCAAGTGCTCACCAATGTCCTAAAATGTTCTCAAGATCATCCATGTCAAGTTTCAAGCCTTGCAGAGGAAGTTTGCTGAGTCATCTCAAAGGTCCAAAAATCGACTGTGTTAGGGCAAAAGTCAATTGTGACCTACAAATAGTCAAACTTTAAGATTTTTTGTCAACATTCTCCTTTTGAAGGATATTTCATCATTTGATCAAGGGTTGATCATGATTCATCAAGGATTGCTCAAAATTCATCAAGATTCAAAAGTTGCTAAATTAGGGTTTTGCAGGAAAAGTCAACCCAACTTTGACCAAGCATAACTTTCTCATAATTTATGATAAATGACCCATCTAAAGCTCATTTTGAAAAGGATGCAATTCCCTAAAATCCATCTTCATACCCCAAATTCAAAATATGCACTCACAAGAAGTTATGAATTTGGACATTATAGGTCATTTTGAAAAGTCAACAAAAACAGATTTTTTGTCAAAGTTTATAACTTGAGCATGGAATATCAAAATGCGATGAGACAAAAAGGTTTGATTAGAGGACATCTCAAGATTTCTATAAAGTCCAAGAACATCTCCAAAAGTTCAAAATTGAAGAAGTTATGCATTGTTGAAGTTGGACTTTTTTGCAAAATTGCCAAAAGTTAACTATCCCCGAAACTTCAAATTTTTCCAAATGGGCCCATTCTTTTCCACTTGATTTGAGTTTGCATTATTGCCCACGTGCCCTAGCGCCAGCCATGTGTCCATATCACATTTTTATTATTTAATTTGATTTTTATTTGAATTAATTCATTTTAAATCAAATAAAATCATATAAAATCTAAAGTATTGATAACACATTATTTTTTGGCTATTTCAGGCTCCAAATAAACTATCGTGGCAATCAAATTCGAATCAAAGCTTGTATGCACAAAAAGATCCAAATCAAATTAAATTTGGAAGGTTTTAATGGAAGGATCAAATCAAATTCATGAGCATTGATAGGGCAAGATTTGGACCAAGAATGTTACCCTAATCCAATGTGCATTACATAAGCAAGCAAAGGACACAAAGATGAGGGTTAGAGAACACTTGTGGAGGCAGAGCAAAAACTGAAAAAATCACAAAAAAGTGGGAGATCGAAATCAACCCTAGAGGCATTTTCAGAGCTTGATATTGGTTCTAATCGATTCCTGTCAACGCACGCAAGCTATCCCAATCAAAACCAGGCATTCTCAGGCCCTTATACGCACTGTAAGTCCTTCGTAAAACCGTCATGTTCTTGTTTTCGATTCGCATGATTCTGGCATCCATTGAGTGAAATAATTGTATATTTGTGATCACAAGAACATTTTCAAGCTTTTGGCATCATTTAATTTCATTTATCTGATCTGTATTGCAATCCACCATAGTTAGGGTTTGCTTGGAATTTTTGGGAGTTTTTGTTTCAGGTAAAATTGAGACACATGATGGACATGGTTGTATCCAGGAGGATGAGACGACCATGACCACGTTCTTAGAAATCGTTTTCATGGCCTGGAGGAGATTTTAGAACAAGGTTGCGCTTTTAGCTGCGGATACAAATCCGCAGGTAAATTTACAATGTTTAAGAGGACAGGGACGGTGAGGTGTCCTCCGTCCATTGGGCTATTCAAAAGTTGCACGCGTTTTTTTTTTGTTTTTCTGGCCATTGACTTGTTATTTTTATATTATTATTTCTTTGTATTATTAATAACAAAACAACAACATGCTTCAGTGGTTGCCACATAGGCCATAAAGGACCTAAAGGCTGGAGGTCAGGGGTTCGAACCCTGCCTCCAGCAATTTGTGTTTTCTCATTATTTTTCAGGTTATCACATGCGCGCAGGGGCCAGATCCATACCATACTCCCTCACCAATCCACATGCCAGATGGCCAGATGGCCAGATCTGGTGGTCAAGCCTTGAGGGTGCATGATAGTGCTAGTCAACGCGTGTGTACCAAATCCCAAAGGGTGAAATGAGCCAACACTATTGGGCCTACATAAATGACTTTCAGCACCTCCAAAAAAAGGCCCATCTCTTTCTTTTCATTATATTTTCTCTTTTTTAATTTAGTTATTCTATTTTATTTCAATTAATTACTAACTAATCTTTTTTTTTTCTTTTATCAAATAAAATTACAAAAATACTTTTTTTTATCCAATCAAATTTTAAAAATTTTATTTTTATTAATAAACTTATTAACTAATTAGGATATTAATTAGGAAACTTTGGTTTATTTTGTAAATATTTAAAAATTAATTAGACTTAAATAGGTTTTAACTACTAATATAATTATTTTATTTTTCTTTCTTAAAATAACAAAAGCCCAAAAACATGTCAATAATTTATTTTTCATTTAATTAATTTAATAATTAATTTAGTTATTTAATTTAGGATTAATTTCTTTTCTTAAATAAAAAACAACAAAAAAGGCAATTTTCTTTCAAAAGGGTCAAAACCCTAAATTTCACACTCAATTTAATTTCCCGCGCGCTTTATTTATTTTTATCCAATTATGTATCTGCTTACGGATTGTAATAGTTAAATAGGACATTTATTTATTTTACCGCTTTATTTTATTTTCAAAGGGTTGCTATTGGCGATGTAAATACCCGACGCCTTGTAATTTAATTTCCGCATTTTAATTCTGCAAAATTATAACTGTTAGATGTTTAATAATAGGGTTTGCATGACAAGACTGAATGTTTAATCTAAAATCAAAATTAGATCACCCTTAACATGTGCAAAGATAAAAATAACTGAAAACGACACACTCGCACATGCACACTCTTAGGGTACACCCCACTTGGTTGCCTTCGTACACGGTCATTGAGTATAGGTCGTTTTAGAGGTTGTCCTCTTGTCTAAAAGATCATAGTTGCCTCGAAACGGTTGTCTTGTATATTGTTGCCTCAAACAAATGATCTAAGATATTAGGGTTACCACTAAGGCGTCCTAACATTGCTTTAGTGACCGCCTGTCCCTCATTCGAATTGACCCTTAAACTCCAACGACAATGCTACCTACTCATCAATAGTGGGATAGCATTGTCTAAAGGAAGATTCCTTTTTCGAGTAGGTAGATGGTTCTTAGATACTTACCCATTTGAAACAAAACAAATTTTTCACACTTACACTCCTTTTCGAACAAAGTTTTCAAAAACACTTCATTACACTCTTGAGGACAGAAGCAAGAGTTAAATCGAAGTTTCAAAACAAAAACTTTTTCAAACCCACAAGCACAAAGAAAACAAAGTTTGAAAATAAAGAGCAAGTACCTAAGAGCCCGTGGATAACCACGGATAGAAAGGGTGCTAATACCTTCCCTTTCTATAATCTACCCCCCGAACCCGAGAAATATCTCAAAAAAGGAATTTTTCTGTGCTTTTTTCCTTTCCTTGTTGGATAAAATAAAAGTCGGTGGCAACTCTTGCTTACCGCGACATTTTGTGAAAACAAACGCAAAACGCAAACCAGCATTCCGAAAAACAGTCAGTTCTTCCCACCGTATCACAATGGTCCAAAAAATGCATGATTATTCAAATGGCCCAGTGGGAGGGTGACAACTCACCGTCTTCTTCCCTGTCCGTCGTTTTAGATCTCATATTTATACATACGGACAAAACTCCATAGCTATACACCTGCAAGCTTCAAAAATCCATACCACGCATTATAAAGTAATTCTAAAGACACCAATCCACTCATCTTGATATCACGAGCATCATGGCATCAATTTCTTGGCCTAATTTTACTTGTACAGAGAAGCCCCAAAATGGCTTCTCAAACCCTAACCATGGCAAACATCAGTATACGCATCAAAACATCAATTAAATTATCCCAACATGTTGCAAATATGTTAACAATCACAAACATATCATTCAAACATGCTTAAGATGCAAGAATTAACGTAATTGATTTTAAAAAAAGAAGCAAACCGTGTGAAGACTGTGGGGTGATTTCGGGCTTGTGAATGCTTGCAATTGATTGTGTTAGCTTCAAGAGATGTCCATGAAGATATTGGAAGCTTTGGAATGGCCTGAATCGCCCTCTATATGAGAAAATGAATCACCACTTTTTGCCAAAAATTTCAAGTTTCTTTCTCTGTTTTCACGACTGCAAAACCTTGTTTCTTGCCTTGTTTTTGTTCATTATATGTAGTATGAAGAATTAGGGTAACAACTTTGGATCCAATCTTGAGAATTGATGGATAAAATATTTGATCTTTAAGCCATATTCTTTCATTCCAAACTTGACCAAATCATGCCTTTTTTTGCCTTGATTCTATTTGGCTTGATTAGGCCATCTCAAATAGATTTGATCTTCATCAAAATCAGATCATCAAAACAATCTTTGATATTATTTGTTATTTATTCGATTTAATGTGATTTTTAATAAATAAAAATCAAAATAAAATAAATAAATAGAGAAAATAAGGTATGGCTGCTAATTTAGGTCGTGGACCATGTTGGAAGTGAGGTGCAAGCCTAAAAAGTTAGGCCCATTTAGAAAAAAAATGCATTTTTGAGCACATTTGACTTTTTCCAATTTTCCAAATGTGGCCAACTTTGACAATGCATAACTCTTCCAATTTTAGCGCTAGAGAGGTGTTCTTGAACTTTGTAGAAAGCTTAGTGTGATACGGTGGCTAGAATTGGGACTGTTTTATAGGATTTCCTGGTTTGTGTTTTGCGTTTGTGTTTGCAAAATGTCGCGGTAAGCAAGAGTCGCCACCGTCTTTTATTTTATCCAACAAGGAAAGGAAAAAAGCACAGAAAAATTCTTTTTTCGAGATATTTCTGAGTACGGGGGGTAGATTATAGAAAGGGAAGGTATTAGCACCCTTTCTATCCGTAGTTATCTACGGGCTCTTAGGTACTTGCTCATCATTTTCAAAATTGCTTCTTTGTGTGTTTCAGTGGTTTGAAAAGTTTTTGTTTTGACTTCGATTTAACTCTTGCTTCTGTCTTCAAGAGTGTAATGAAGTGTTTTTGAAAACTTTGTTTGAAAAGGAGTGTAAGTGTGAAAATTTTTGTTTTGATTGAGAAAGTACTTAAGAGTTAATCTACCTACTCGAAAAATAATTGTTCAGTATTCGTTTCCATTAGATAGCGCTATCCCACTATTAGTGAGTAGGTAGCATCGTCGTTGGAGTTTGAGGCTCAATTCGAAAGGGACGTACAGTCACTAAAGCAATGTTAGGACGTCTTAGTAATAACCCTAATGTCTTTGATCAATTATCTGAGGCAACAATATCCGAGGCAACCTTTCCGAGGCAAATTTGATCTTTGGACAAAAGGACGACCACTAAAGCACCCTATACTCAATGATTGTTTACTGAAGGCAACCAAGTGGGAGTGTACCCTAGGAGTGCGCATGTGCGAGTGATTCAATTTCAAATTATTTATCTTTGCACATTTTAGGGTTATCTAATTGTTTTAAAGTTTACATACATTCTTGTCATGCATCCTAATATCATACATCGAACAGTTTAATATTTTACGGAATTTAAAATGCGGAAATTAAACTACACTATTACAAGGCTTCGGGTATTTACATAGGAAAAAACAAACCCTTTGAAAATAAAGCGATAAAAGTAAAGACCTAATTAACTATTACAACTTGTAGGCAGTTACAATAATAATAAAATAAAGCGTGCGATGAAAATCAGAACGAGAGCGAACTAGGGTTTTGACCCTTCTAACCTAACCAAAAGAAAAATTGTTTTTTGTTGTTTTTAATTATTTTTAAGAAAGGAATTAGGTTTTAAAATTAAGTACAAAATAATTAGTTAATTAAATTAATTAATAAAAATATTTACATGGCCTTTTTTTGTGTTTTTTGGTTATTTTAAGAAAAATAAATATAATTAAATTTGGACAAAACCCTAATTTTCTAATTATTTTTAATTATTTGCAAAGAGAATTAAAGTTATCTAATATTAACAATCTAATTAAATTAATTTAATTTTGATTAAAAAATAAAGTCTAAACCTAATTTGGTGAAAAATATTATTTTTGTGATTTTTTTAATAAAAGAAAATAATTGATTGTGTTAGTAAATAAAATAAATAAATTAATTAAGTAAAATATAAAAAAAAAGGAATACGAAATTGGGCCTGAAAATAGTAATTTGAGGGGGTGTAGATAGCCAAGTCTGGGCCCAAAACAAGGAGGTCCGTTTTGACTTTCTGAGATCCCATGCAATGCGTTTGACTAGGCGTTTGGTGCTCCTTCATTGATGACCATCAGATTTGGCCATCTGGCCACTTGGCAGATTGGATGGTGAGGTCTATGGTAGTCCACCGGCTTGTGTACGCATGAGATCTGTAGAAAGAAATCAAGAAAAATGCAAACGTTGGAGGCAGGGGTCGAACCCCTGACCTCAAGCTCCCCAACGCCTTAACGCTTGTCTGGCTACCACTGGGCCAATTGTGTTAGTTGTTATGATAATACAAAATAATAATCAAATATTAAAAAGGCCACATATATCAATTCAGCGCACATAAATTTGAACAGGCCAATGGTTGATTGCCAGCTAGTCATCTTCCTCCTTGGATCTGTTGGTAAAAGTTCCAAACTTTTACCTACGGACGTTTGTCCGTAGCTACAGCCCCTGTCATTCTCAAAATAAAATACAAACGTGATAAATAAAAACCAAGGCCATGGATGGATCCGTCTAGACATGCTGAGTTCAATGGTGGCCCTTTCATGGCCCAATTTCACCTGTACACCAAGACCCCAAATCGGAGCTATAAACCCTAACAATGGTGAAATCTCATACATGCCATAAAAATGAAATCAAATATTATAGAAAGCTTGCATATGTCTTAAGGATCAAGAATATATAATTAATTCATGCTATCAATGTCTAAATCATGCAAACTGATTTCAAAAATATATGGATGTCGTGGATGACTTACAACGCGTTTGGGTACTGGAAAAGGCTTGTTCTTGATTGGTATATGTGATCGGTGGAAATAGAACTGACTATTTTGGAATGCTGGTTCGCGAAATGTCGTGGTAAGCAAGAGTCGCCACCGTCTTTTATGTTCTCCAACAAGGAAAGGACAAAAGCACAGCAAAATTCCTTTTCGAGATGTCTCTCGGTTCGGGAGGTAGATTATAGAAAGGGAAGGTGTTAGCACCCTTTCTATCCGTGGTTATCCACGGGCTCTTAGGTACTTGCTCACTATGTTTTCAAAAGAGTTTGCTTTTCTTGTGTTTGTGGGTTTTGAAAAAAGTTTCGTTTTGAAAACTTCTAGGTAACTCTTGTATCAGTCCTCAAGAGTGTATGAAGTGTTTGTTTGAAATCTTTTGTTTGAAAGTGTGAGTGCGAAAAGTTTGTTTTGTTTTTGAAAGAGAAAGTACCCAGGAGAAATCTACCTACTCTAAAGAAATTAAGCTGTGTAAATGTCCTGTAGACAGTACTATCCCACTATTGAGAAGTAGGTAGCACCGTCGTTGGATTTATTCGGGTCAATTCGATTATAGGGACATGTGGTCACCAAAGAAATAGTAGGACGCCTTAGCGGTAACCCTAATGTCCTAGATCCTTTTTTATCCGAGGCAACCGTTTCGAGGCAACTTGGATCTTTTAGACAAGAGGGCGACCTCTAAAACACCCTATACTCAATGACCACGTCGAGGCAACCAAGTGAGGCGTACCCTAAGAGTGGCATGTGCGAGTGTGTCAGGTTTCATGTTAAATTATCTTTGCACATGTATTATGGTGAGCTACGTTTTGATTTTTATTTTTCAGGCAAGTCTTGTCATGCATAGTTAACAGTTAATAATTGTGCGGAAAGTAAATTGCGGAAAGTAAATCTACGCTATTACAAGGCGTCGGGTATTTACATCGCCAAAAACATACCCTTGGAAAATAAATGCGATAAAATAAAGAAAGCGATAAAAAGTCTTAATTATGCTATTACATCCTCGAAGCAATTACATAAATATGATCAAAAATAATATGCGCGAAAAGAAATTAAATCGGAGAAGTCCTTAGGGTTTTGACCCTTTTTGAGAAAAGAATGAATTTTTTGTCCTTTTTGCATTTAATTAAACCTAATTAAACTAAATTTATTTGTTAGTGTTTATTTACAAAATAATAAATTAAAGGTGAAATTAATGGTAATAAAAATATTTTAGTTTTTTTAGTTTTCTGAATTTTTATTGTGAAAAAAATATTAGTTAAGTTAATTAAATAATAATAACAATAATTAATAAAAGAAAATAAAAGGGAAAAGAAATAAAAAGGAATAATAAACCAGGGGGGGTGCTGGCCCATTAGGAGGTGAAGTTAGTAATTCTGGCCCATTTGCAATCCCAGTTGTGATCGGTGGATCTGGAACTGACTGTTTAACGCTGGTTCGCGAAATGTCGCGGAAGCAAGAGTCGCCACCGTCTTTTATTTTCTCCAAATGGAAAGGACAAAAGCACAGAAAAATTCCTTTTGAGATTAGTTCTCGGTTCGGGAGGTAGATTTATAGAAAGGGAAGGTGTTAGCACCCTTTATATCCATGGTTATCCATGGGCTCTTAGATACTTGCTCATTGTGTTTTCAAAATTGTTTTTTTGCTTTTCAACTGTGGGTTTTAAAAATTTTCGTTTAAAATTTCCGTTCGACTCTTGTATCAGTCCTCAAGAGTGTTTGAAAAGTTGTTTTTGAAAGCCTTTTGAAAAGTGTCTGTGTGAAAAGAAGTTTTTGATTTGTTTTGAAATTAGAGCAAGTATCTACGAGTTCTCTACCTACCCTAAGGAATTCGTCTGTGTAAATGTCTTTAAAGTAGTGCCATCCCCACCATTGAGAGGTAGGTAGCACCACCGTTGGAGGTATTCGGGTCAATTCGAGGGTTCGGGACATTGTGATCACCAGAGCAATAGGAAGACACCTTAGAAGCTACCCCCATGCCATGTTCATGGACATGAGGACTTACTAAGACATCCTCTACTCGGCGACCACTTTTCGAGGGGCAAGGCAACAGTGAGGCGTACCCTAGGGGTGGTGTGTGAATTGTGTGTCGTTTTCGATTATGTTTGTCTTGTTCATGCATTGGTGATCTACGCTTTGTTTTTATTTTTGGCATTCATTCTTTCATGCAAGTTATTAACAGTAAAAGATGCGAGAAGATAAAAGTCATACGCTATTACAAAGGCGCGGGTCTACATCGCCAAATTAATCCAAGACCCGATTTGAATAAATAAATAAAAATGCGGAAAGATAAATATCCTAATTAATCTATTACAAGGCTTTGGAGCAATTACATGAACTTTAAAAAAGAAATAAAAGTAAATGTGCGAAAAGAAATAAAATCGGGAATGCGAGGGCGTTGGACCCTTTTAAGGAAATTAAATTGGAATTAATGATTAAATTATTAAATGAGAAAAAGAAATTATTTTTGGAGTTTTTGTATTTATGAAATTTAATGAGAATTAAATGGAATTAAAAAGTTACATAAAACCCTAATTCTAAACTATTTTTAATTTATTAAAAAAATGTTTAAGTTTGACCTAGTTTTAACCTAATTATTTAATTACAAATTTATTTACAAAATAATTAATAATTAAATATGGTACAAGAAAAGAAAAAAAAGAATAAAAGCATTAAAACCCTAATTTCTACATTTTTTTAGTTTATTAAAAAAACATTAAAATTAAACCTAAGATTAGAACTAAATTAGTTAATAAAATTTATTTACAAAAACTATTAAATAAAATATATTTTTATTTTTTTGTCTTTTCTGATTTTTTGTTGTATTTTTATATTATTTAAAATTAATTTAAGGAATTAAAATAAAACAATTAAATTGAAACAAAATAAAAAAGAAAAGAAAAGGGATAGAGATACAAACAAGAGGGGTGGTAGACCCAATTTTGGAGGTATGATCAGCAGGAATTTGGCCCATTGAAGCTTGGCCTGGTTGACTTTTGATGGTCACGTGTGCATGGTTGACTGAGATGTATGATGGACCTTTCATCCTGGCCCTTAGATTCATTGCCTGGGACATTTGGCAAGCTATGGCATTGAGTGTATGGTGGACTTCTGGACATGCTGGGTACCTAATCACGTTATGAGAAAAAATAGAAAGAAATATGGGGGACCTGGGAATCGAACCCAGGTCCCAAGGCTTGCCAACAAGGTTCCCAACCACCACACCATTCAACGTATTCGTATATATCATGCAAAATAAATATAATAAATAATAAGTCACGCTAATGATAAAAACGCGCTAAAAATTTAAACGATCCAACCAAGAGAGGACACGCAGGCTTCGTCCTCGTTGGGCCTGTAAACAGAAAAGAGATAGCGGGGGTTTTAAACCCCCACTAAATGTACCCTGCGAAAAATAGTGATTAGAGCATCGTTGCTCATAAATTGGGCGCGATATGATGGTTGGATTCGCCTGAAGGTCACGAGTTCAACGGTATAGGCCTCGTTGTCCAATTTTTCCATATGAACAAATCCCCAATTTTAAGCTTAGGAAAACCTAGAAGACATCCATGGTATCTTTCGCTACAGGCATGATTAGTTCAATTAACATACATCAAAAGCTTCAGTGAATCCACATTAGTACAAATCAGCATTAAAAATGTATGAAATATGCGTATAAATCAAAGCATGAGTATGAAAAAAGTCAAGAACAGGGCGACTTTGTGCTACCGTTTCTTGAGGTTAGAGGCTATGGTTTTGATTCAGAAAGTCTCCTTGATGCCTGGGCAAGCTATTGGAATGATTATTTTGCTTTGAATTGCGCTGGAACTGTGTTTTCAGTTTTGAAGTTTTTCACAAAAAATGCAAAGTTTGTCTATGGTTTGAGGCGCAGCCTCCAGGTTCTGAGCATTAGGTTTAGGTTTATACTTATGTGAGGAATGAATTAGGGTAGAAATTTCAACCAAAAACCTTTGCGTTCAATGCTTTTGAGATTTGATTTCCATGGATCTTTTTCAATCTTTTCCATGCCCTTTTGATATCAATCATGGCCAAATCTTTCCAAATTGAGTGTGCACGAAATCTTGGAGTTATGATAGACCTATTAGCTGCATAAAAAGATTTAAAATGCATGCTTGAGTATTTTTGTCATATTTTATTTAATTAAATGAATTAATAGTGATAAAAATTCAAATAAATAATAAAAAATGATGAAATAAATCCCCTTTGGGTCAAATGGTCGTGCATATCCTTTGGATGATGATTTTTGGAAGAAAATGTGGCCCATTAGCAATTTTGAGGTATTTGAAGCAAAGTTGACTTTTTAAAATTCCCAAAAATTTCCCAACTTCCACAAGGCATATCTGGCTCAATTTTTAAGCTTTGATCATGTTCTTGGACATTTTGGAAAGGTCTTGAAGTCCTCTAACCAATTCCTTTGGTCCCATGTCATTTTGATTTACCAATCTCAAGTTATGGTCTTTGAATTAAAGTGCCTTTTTGTTGACTTTTGAAAATGACCTATAATGTTGAGATTGATAACTTTTTGTGAGAGCATTTCTTGGACTTGAAGTGTGAAGAGGAGTTGTATGAAATGTATTTCTCTTCAAAATGAGCTTTGGATGGAATTTTTCTGATAAACCATGTGGAAGTTATGCCTTGGTCAAGTTACAGTTGACTTTTTCAACTGTCCAAATATGGAAACTTTTGCATCTTGAGACTTTTTGAGCCATGCCTTGAGAATCATGATCAAGAATTGATCAAATGATGTTTGTGGCTTCAAAATAAGATGTTGACCAAAAATTGAACTTTTGACTGTCAAATGACCATTTTGCCCCTACAGTTGACTGTTGAGCAATTAGGGTTTTTGACTGTGCAATTTTGTGCTGTAAGTCTTGAAACTTGGCATATGGATGCTTGACCATGTTTGTAGGCATGTGGGACTTGATTGGACCCTTGAAAACTTCAATTTCTTTGCCATAACCAAAACCCTAGTTTTTTGACTGTTAGGAGGCCCTTGAACTGTGCAACTCTTGAGAGATTATGAAGCATGCTCTTTGCAGATCTTGAAGAATATGGGAGGGCAAATTTTGGGGTACAACAGTTGCCCCTGTTCAATCTTCTTAGACCTGAGGATGCAGATTGGCTGACGTGCCTTTCGTAATCCGAAGGTGGAAGATGATTGAACACTAGAGTGCCCAGAAATTTGCGCTCACATGTTAGCAGTGTGATGGTGGGAATGGGCTTACAGATGCCATTTGGAGATTGATGAATAGGATGATGGACTTATAGATGCCATGCTAAGAGATGATGGAAGGTGGATGGGCTTATAGATGCCATCTGGGTGTCAACCGCGTAAGAGATTCCTTAGCGAGAACTTGCGTACCTGAAAAAGAAAATGATTACCTGGCCTGTTACAGGAGCTGGTCTTCAAACTCTTTGTATAGATGCACCCTGACTGGTTACAGGAATTGAATCTGGAGCTTCAAAAGGTGATGAATGAACCAGGGATGGTTACTACCTCAACGGGATGGTGAGAGAACCTTGGACGATTACTACCTCAACAGGAACGCTGAGAGAACCTTGGGGCGATTACTACCTCAACAGGGACACTGAGAGAATCTTGGGGCGATTACTACCTCAACAGGGATGCTGAGAGAATCCTGGGGCGATTGCTACCTCAACAGGGATGCTGAGAGAATCTTGGGGCGATTACTACCTCAACAGGGACGCTGAGAGAATCTGGGGGTGATTACTACCTCAACAGTAACGATGAGAGAATCTGGGATATCTTCTACTGGGATAAGAATCAGGGAGATCTTAGGGTCGATCTGACTGAACCGGAGAAGGTCTTGAAATCTTCAACTGGATAAGAATCAGGGAGATCTTAGGGTCGATCTGACTGAACCAGAGAAGGCCTTTGACTGGATAAGAATCAGGAAAATCTTAGGGTCGATTTAACTGAACCGGACAAGGTCTTGAAATCTTCAACTGGATAAGAATCAGGGAGATCTTAGGGTCGATCTAACTGAACCAGAGAAGGCCTTTGACTGGATAAGAATCAGGAAAATCTTAGGGTCGATTTAACTGAACCGGACAAGGTCTTGGAATATCTTTAACTGGATAAGAATCAGGGAGATCTTAGGGTCGATCTGACTGAACCAGAGAAGGCCTTTGACTGGATAAGAATCAGGAAAATCTTAGGGTCGATTTAACTGAACCGAGCAAGGTCTTGAACATAGCTGAGGACTTAATTGGATCTTTCCTGAAAGGTAAAGGTCAGTCATATGCAATGCATGACATGGATCAAGCAATGATGTTCTCAACACATGAGATTGTATGGTATGATGCGTATATGCATGTATCATGATGTATGTGAAATGTGATGTTTATGAATGTATGTTTTCGTCTAGGAAAGTAAATCCTTGACGGGTGCCGGGAAGTTGAATCCTGGGCTGATGTTTGAGAATAGTGCTTTGTTGTTTCCGCTAGGGATGATAGTTGCAAGAATACCGATAGGAGAAGATAACTCCGTTGGGGAATAAACTTGGCGAATAGAACACTCTGCGGGGAGAAAATTACTCTAGCGATCTTGCTGGGGAGCAATACTCTGTGGGGAGAGAGGTACTTTGCTGGAATGTTGATGGTAACTTCGCTGGGGATACCATTGATGTGTTGGAAGTGTTGATGGACTCCGCTGGGGATAGGAAGACTTCACCAAGGACGATCTTTCCGTGGCTTTTGGCTGAGGATAACCCAGTTATATCCTGGTAGGAAAATAACCTTTGAATACAGCCGGGGGACGCGTTCGTACTCTGCGGGGGAGAAGCTTCCAGAATCTACTGGGGATAAGCTTCCTGCTGGGGAGATGGATTCAAACTTTCCTGGGGAAATCTTGATTGGACTCTCCTGGGGAAATTTTGAATTATATTGGGGAAGTGACTCCATTGAATGTTTGATATACCGCCGGGGAACAATCTTTAGGTCAAGACTGCCGGGGATGCTTGTTAAGAATATTTGTATATTGCTGGGGAATGTTGAGATCTGCTGGAGGATACCCAACTTCCTTAAGGATGATAATAGCTTTGCTTGGGGAAAGTGCACTGACTTGCTGACTCACTCTCCGGGGAATTAAGATATCTGGTTATGTTCTTCAGCTGAACTTACCTTGGTACCTTGATGGACAGAGCAATTAGATCGCTTAGACCACTCATTATCGCCCCCTGTTCCTGATGTTACCTGTAATTAATCCTTTGTTTCGTATGCAAATATTTATGAGTTCAGCAATTAGTGTCAAATGCATATATCACAAATTGAACCTTGGACGTTCTTCGCAAAACAAAACAGAAAAGGAAAACAATTGGCAATTTTAACTTGACAAGTGATTTTATATTGAATTTGCCTGTAAATAGGCGTTTTCATGTACAAGAGGCTGACGTCCTAGTAGGAGAACGCCGCCGAACAAAAGAGTTTACAATTTGTACAAAAGGGAAACAAAACAGCTGTGTGAAAAGAATGATCCACTGGGTTTCAACTCTGCTATCGCCTTTATATCTCCGAGCGTCTTATCACTTGATGACCTAGTCGAGGATGGAGCTGATTGATCAATGCCGTCTGAACTTGATGCTGATACCGGATTCTGGATGCAAGGTGATCCAATGAGACATAGTATTACGCTTTATCCCTAACTTTTGCCTGGACCTCCCTTTCGGGTTTTCGGTCCACCGGGATACCCATTTTTGCCCAAGCCGCCTTTTCAGGTTTTCGACTTGCTAGGTGTACAGATTTTTTTCATTTCATCCCTTCATTTTGCCCGAACCCTTTTGGTTCGTCGGGAAGCCCTAATTTTTGCCTAGGTATGTCAACCTAGCGGGTCTTTTTTCATGCGTAGTATCTTTTTACTATGTCTGCATTGGCAGGGTGAGGAAGGTCGTCACCATCCATATTGGTTAGAATCATGGCTCCTCCTGAGAACACATGTTTAACCACAAATGGCCCTTCATATGTAGGGGTCCATTTGCCCCTTGGATCACTCTGAGGAAGGATGATGCGTTTGATTACCAGATCCCCAACTTGATATTCTTGTGGTCTGACCTTTTTATTAAATGCCCTGATCATCCGTTTCTGATACGTCTGACCATGACAGATAACAGCAAGTCTCTTTTCGTCGATTAGATTTAACTGATCAAGTCGTGTCTGGATCCAATCATCTTCGCTCAGATCTGCATCCTTCATTATCTGGAGAGAGGGTATCTGCACTTCGATCGGTAAGACTGCCTCCATACCGTAGACCAAGGAGAAGGGAGTTGCCCCGGTTGACGTCCTGGCTGAGGTACGGTACCCATGTAGAGCGAATGGTAACATTTTGTGCCAATCTTTATAGGTCACTGTCATCTTCTGCACAATTTTCTTAATGTTTTTATTCGCTGCTTCTACAGCCCCATTCATCTTCGGCCGATAGGGAGAAGAGTTGTGGTACTGTATCTTAAACTGCTCGCAGAGCTCAGTGATCATCTTGTTATTGAGATTGGTACCATTGTCCGTAATGATTCTTTCTGGGACGCCGTATCGACAGATCGGATTGTGCCGAATGAACCGTGCCACAACGTTCTTGGTTACTGTGGCGTAGGAAGCTGCTTCAACCCACTTCGTGAAATAATCAATCGGTACCAAGATGAAGCGATTCCCATTGGATGCTGTAGGTTTAATCTCGCCGATCATATCTATGCCCCACATTGCAAACGGCCAAGGTGCTGTCAAGACATTCAGAGGAACTGGAGGAACATGCACCTTGTCTGCATATATCTGGCATTTATGGCATGTCCGAGAGTGTTGGTAACAGTCGGCTTCCATTGTGGACCAGAAATACCCTGCCCGAAGGATCTTTTTTGCCATAGTATGTCCACTGGAATGTGTTTCGAAGGTCCATTCATGTAGCTCTGCCATGATCCTGTCTGCTTCAGTCTTATCCACACAACGCAGTAAGGTCGAATCATGGTTTCTCTTGTACAGAATGATGTTGCTAAGGAAGAACTTTGCTGCGAACCTTCTTAGAAACTTCTTGTCGTTGACAGATGCACCTTCAGGGTATTCCTGAGCTTCCAAGTATCTCTTCACCTCATGGTACCAAGGCTTCTCAGTCACCAATTCAGTTTCGAGATCACAACAGTATGCCGGTTCGTCCAGTTTCCAGATGATGATCCGGGGAGCCTCATTGTCCCATTTGACCTTGAACATAGAAGACATCGTAGCTATCGCGTCCGCTAACTGATTCTCCTCTCTTGGGAAATGTTCAAAATTTATCTCTGTGAAGTGGGGGATCAATGTCAATACACATTCTTTGTAAGGAATAAGATTCACATGTTTCATATCCCACTCTCCTTTGATCTGATTGATCACGAGAGCGGAATCTCCGAAGACACTCAGAAACTTGATCCTTAGGTCGATCGCAGCTTGAAGACCCATGATGCATGCCTCATACTCCGCCATGTTGTTGGTGCAGTTGAAACATAGCCGGGCAGTGAGTGGAGTATGAGTGCCTTGGGGGGATATTATCACAGCGCCGATACCGTTACCCAAAGCATTGGAGGCTCCGTCAAAGTGCATAGACCATCGGGATCCTTCCTCAGGTCCTTCATCTGGTCCAGGTACTTCACAATCAGTCACTATCATGATACTCTCGTCTGGAAACTCGAAGTTCATTGACTGATAGTCGTCTACTGCCTGATGTGCCAAGTGGTCTGCCAATACACTTCCTTTGATGGCTTTCTGAGTCGTGTACTGGATGTCGTATTCTGTCAAGATCATTTGCCATCTTGCTATTCTCCCAGACAGAGCAGGCTTTTCAAATATGTACTTTATAGGATCCATCTTTGAGATCAACAAGGTAGTGTGAGTCAACATATACTGTCTTAGCCGGCGAGCAGTCCATACCAAAGCGCAGCAAGTTTTCTCGAGCAGTGAGTATCGGGTCTCACAGTCGGTAAACTTTTTGCTAAGGTAATAAATTGCATGCTCTTTTCGGCCAGACTCGTCATGCTGCCCCAGCACACACCCCATTGAGTTGTCAAGTACTGTCAGGTATAGTATCAGAGGTCTCCCCTCAACCGGTGGCATAAGGATGGGTGGTTCTTGGAGATACTCTTTGATTCTGTCAAAAGAAGCCTGGCATTCATCATTCCAACGTACTACCTGATCTTTCTTCAGCAGCTTGAAGATTGGCTCACAGGTAGCAGTTAGGTGCGAGATGAATTGAGCAATGTAATTCAGGCGTCCTAGAAAGCCTCTGACCTCTTTCTCTGTCTTAGGAACTGGCATCTCTTGAATAGCTTTAACCTTGGCAGGGTCCACTTGAATACCCTTGTCACTTACAACAAAGCCTAGCAACTTTCCAAATCTTACCCCGAAGGTGCACTTGTTCGGGTTCAACCTCAGCTTGTACAGTTTCAGACCGTCAAACAATTTCTGCAGATGATCAAGGTGTTCTTCCTCAGTTTGGGACCTTGCGATCATGTCGTCAACATACACTTCTATCTCATGATGGATCATGTCATGAAATAAAGCAACCATGGCACGTTGGTAGGTTGCCCCAGCGTTCTTCAGTCCAAAAGGCATGACCTTGTAGCAGAAGGTGCCCCACTGAGTAACAAAGGTAGTCTTTTCCATGTCTTCAGGAGCCATCTTGATCTGATTGTAACCTGAAAAACCATCCATGAAAGAAAACACCTTATGTTGAGCAGTATTTTCAACAAGGACATCAATGTGAGGTAGGGGAAGTCATCTTTGGGGTTGGCCCTGTTCAGATCCCTGTAGTCGACACACATTCTAACCTTACCATCTTTCTTTGGTACCGGCACCACATTAGCAACCCACTAAGGATAAGAAGTCACTGCAAGAAAACTGGCGTCAAATTGTTTCATAACCTCGACTTTGATCTTCTCAGACATCTCTGGACGCTTACGGCGGACCTTTTGCTTGACCGGAGGGCAGTCTTCCTTGGTAGGCAAGTGATGGACCACAATGTCGGTATCCAACCCGGGCATGTCTTCGTAGGACCAGGAAAAGATCTCCACATAATCATGTAACATCTGAGTCAACCGTTGCTTCACACTGAGCTCTAGGTTGGCACCAATCTTTACCTCCTTTCTGTCTGTATCAGTACCCAGATTTATTGTTTCCACCGGCTCTTCGTGTGGTTGAATTGCCCTCTCTTCCTGGAGTAACAGTCTGGCAAGCTCGCCAGGCACTTCGCAATCATCTTCACCTTCGTCTTCGGCTAAGTTGATCGGATTTTCGAAGTCATAACTGGCAGTAGCAGAGTCGTTACCAATGAGATCCAGAGTGGATTGAAACCTGTATGAGTGAGTGTGTGTAAGTACAGTTGTTTTGCAATATATAAAGAAAGGAAAGAAAGAAAAGGAGCATAAGATTTGAAATGCGAGAAAACGTCTAAGGTCTTTATTCATGATATATGAAATGACAATTAATATATCCTCACAAATGAAGCCACGGTGCCCCGGGTAAGACACCGGGCCATAGAGTTTTAATTCATTGTTTATTACAAATAACAAAAACAAAAGAATTCATTACTCAGTAACAAGAGAAACAAGTAGGTTGTCCTTTGCAATCCAATTACTAGGTTCACTGTCGGTTGCCGGGTAAATCAAGCTGTCGAACTCAGCTTCATCCACTTCATCATCCTCCCTGATAGCATTCACTCCATGGTTAGGCATGGGAGCAGTCACCACATTAGGCTTCTCAGGTACCTCAAACTGTACCTCCTTGGCGTCAATAAGATCCTGCACTTTATTCCTTAAGGCCCAGCAGTCATCAGTGGAATGCCCCGGGCTATCGGAGTGATAAGCATAGCGGGCATTTGGATTGTACTTGGGAGAGGCAGTATTCACAACCTTCGGGGCCTCCCTGACAGTCACTAGATTGGTGGACAACAACTGCGGCAAGATTTGCGATAAGGTCATACTTAGACGGGTAAACTCCCTTCTGGGTCTTTCAGCCCTGGGTGGATTGGTTTGCCGAGGAGCGGCAGTAGGCTTTGCAATCATCACCGCGTTGACGGATTGGCGGCGTTCAGGTTTCTCTTGCCTTCTAGGCCTATACACAGCACTGGCCTCCTTCTTAAAGGGTTTCTTCTCAGAACTTGACGATGCACCCTTCTGAATTTTTCCGGACTTCATTCCAGCCTCTATCCTTTCCTCAGTCAAAATAAGATCAGTGAACCCTGCAGACAAATTCCCGATAAGATGATTGAAAAATGGCCCAGATAGGGTCCCCAAGAACATATCTACCAGCTCCCAATCAGTTAACGGAGGCTGCACCCTTCCAGCCAGGTCCCTCCACTTCTGTGCATACTCTTTAAAACCTTCGCTTGATCCTAGCGACATACCCTGGAGTTGGGTACGTGTAGGAGCAAGGTCGGCATTATATTGATACTGCTTGTAAAAAGCAGTAGCCAACTCCTCCCAGTTACGAACTTTTGTCCCATCCAGCTGATAGAACCATTCGAGATGAGTCCCTGAAAGACTCTCCTGGAAGAAGTGGATCCACAAATTCTTATCCACAGTGTACGGTTGAATCTTCCGCACGTAAGATATGAGGTGTAGCTTGGGACAAGACGCCCCGTCATACTTGGTGAAAGATGGTGCCTTAAACTTGTGAGGAATGATCACACCAGTAGATAAGCCCAAGTCTCCGAAATCCAGCCCAGGCACTTGTTGGATCTCCATTGCATTCAGTCTGTCTTCCAACTGCTTATACCGGTCTTCAGCAGGAGGATACTGTTCCTCATTAAAGTCAGTCTCGTTGTCAGAGACTACTGGACTTGAAGCCTTTCCCCCCTGGGGACTGCCTTTGCCTACAGAAGAACCAGCTTCTTCATTCTGCAGAGTGTTGCCAAACCTCCGGCCCGTGTTGAAAAGAACAGTTCTCTTCTTCTTCTTCTTCTCCTTCTTCAGGAGCAAAGCCTTCAGCTCTTCTTGGCCTTGAGCCAAACCCATGATCAGCTCCTGAAATTGCACGTTCTGCGCCTGAAGGGCCTTGATAGATATCTCGGTTGATGATGAGTCAGGGTTCATGATGCTGAAATACCTGCTATGCACATGATGAATGGAATGCGTATGATTTATGTTTTCAAAGACAATCGGGAATCAACTTTGTAAACAAAAAGGAACACACTTCATTGGATTCAACTTTGAAACTTAAATTGTTCAACAGATTGCCCTTAGGCGTTACAAAGAAATGGAAATACTGAAAAGGGAAATAAAACTGTAAAAGAACATCCAGAGCTCCTTATTGATCCCATGGTCTCCTCTTCTCAGTACGGATGTAGTCATTCAGAGCTCGCTCATTCTCCAACTGCTTTGTTAGCTTCTGGATCTTCAATTCCTGCTTGTTGAACTTTTCCCGGTACGAATCCCGTTCTTCTCACAGTTGCGACCAAGACCTCTTTAATGTCTCATAATCAGTAGGTATCTGAGGAGGGAGGACAGTTGGAGGAGCCCCATCTTTGTCAGGATACTCAAGAATGATGGGTCTGACAGCTTCGTACGGCATACCTAACTTCTGAGCACGGATGCGAACCCATTTGTAGTAGGCTTCCATAGGTAGAGAAGTCTTTGGCCCCAAATCTTGTGGGTCAGCTTTATGAACTCTGTCCCAAGCCTTGATGAACCTACAACGCAGCTCGTCACTATCCACCTGAAACTCAAAACTGATGTGAGGCACCAACATCTCATGAGGCCCTGCTCTTCTGGCCCTTCCAAAATGACGGAGCGCTAGACATGGATTGTAAGAGATTCCTCCTTGAGTACCAATCAAAGGAACATTAGGGTATTCTCCGCAACGATCAATGACAGCTATCTCATCCAAACCTCTGAAAGTCCAAATGATGTCTTTATCAGTGAGAGACATTAACCTATGAGCCCAACCTCTTCCTTCTTGGTTCTTCAGCACGAACTTAGGGAGGTGCAAAATAAACCACCTCACCAACAAAGGGATATAACACCACAGGGTTCCTCGTCTTCGGGCAGTACGGGCATAAAGTTGTTGCAGAATATCACCCAAGAGAGTGGGCACAGGATTCTGAGACATGAAGATCCTTATGGCAGTGACATTGATGAAGTTGTCAGGATTAGGAAACAAGACTAGCCCATAGATTAAGAGAGCTAGGATGTCTTCATATGCCCTAAAGTCCAAGTCATTCCAAAAGCTGTTAGCTTTACCAACCAGAAATTTGGCCAAGAAACCCTTAACTCCGCTTCTAGTCACCCAATTGTCCATTACTTCTTGATGGGTCAAAGGAAGAGCTGCAGCAACCTCCTCAAGCCTGGGGGTCTTTTCCCAACCAGTGTAAGGAGTCTGATCCAAGATAGGGATGCCAAGCAAATCAGAGAACTCTTCCAGGGTAGGGACCAGCTGGAAGTCTTGAAAGGTGAAACACTGGTACAGAGGGTCATAGAACTGGGTTAGGACACTCATCAACTGTTGATCCCGCTTTGCAGTGACTAAACTGAGAAGAGAACCATGCCTCTGGATGAAGGAAGTGGTATTTGGAATTCTTCTAACCAACTCTTCAAGCAATTCAGGTGGGTGAACAAAGTTGAACCGGATAGTATTCCTTCGCATAGGCATCATGATATCCTACAAAATAGAGCAAAGGTGAAACCCTCTTGTCTTTGAAATGGTCAGTCCTTATGCAGGATGCATGCAATGCTCATGATGTTATGATGTTATGATAAAGCACACCACAAATATTTACAAAGGCAAACATGGTAAGGCACACAAGTCACACAAGACAAGCCCTTAAAGTTTAGGCCAGCATGAGGTCTAGGTATTACCCTCTTTCAGTTTGTTGGTTCATACCTGTCCTATCAAAAGTAACCGGGTTCTTAGAGGATCCCAATATCATTGAATACCCTCAATCGGTCATAACTCCAGCATCGCAATCTTTTCTTGCGGCCAGAACCATCACGAGAGTTTAGCCTCAATGGGCGTAGCATACTGCTACTGTTCTAATGGCCAAGTTGTGTCATTTAAGGTTCTAAGGTCTGTTGGTGCTTAATGACTCCTCAGAAGACCCATATTCTCCTCGTTGCGACACAGGGGATATTGGTACAGACCAAGGCGCCACACCAATGTAGCCACTGCTTCACCCATGTCGGTCTACGCCGTACAGGTCCCTCACAGCTTATGCTACCTAAACAGGGTATCCCCAGATCCGGGTTAGGATCTATGTAACTCCGATGCAACCCACAATTTAAAGCAAACAAGTCAATACAATTGAAAACACAGTTATGAACTATCCTAAGGTACACCTCACTTTAAGTAAAGTCCCCAGGAGAGTCGCCAGTTCTTTGATCGGTGGATCTTGAACTGACTGTTTAACGCTGGTTCGCGAAATGTCGCGGAAGCAAGAGTCGCCACCGTCTTTTATTTTCTCCAAATGGAAAGGACAAAAGCACAGAAAAATTCCTTTTGAGATTAGTTCTCGGTTCAGGAGGTAGATTTATAGAAAGGGAAGGTGTTAGCACCCTTTCTATCCATGGTTATCCATGGGCTCTTAGATACTTGCTCATTATGTTTTCAAAATTGTTTGTTTGCTTTTCAACTGTGGGTTTTAAAAAGTTTCGTTTAAAATTTCCGTTCGACTCTTGTATCAGTCCTCAAGAGTGTTTGAAAAGTTGTTTTTGAAAGCCTTTTGAAAAGTGTCTGTGTGAAAAGAAGTTTTTGATTTGTTTTGAAATTAGAGCAAGTATCTACGAGTTCTCTACCTACCCTAAGGAATTCGTCTGTGTAAATGTCTTTAAAGTAGTGCCATCCCCACCATTGAGAGGTAGGTAGCACCACCGTTGGAGGTATTCGGGTCAATTCGAGGGTTCGGGACATTGTGATCACCAGAGCAATAGGAAGACACCTTAGAAGCTACCCCCATGCCATGTTCATGGACATGAGGACTTACTAAGACATCCTCTACTCGACGACCACTTTTCGAGGGGCAAGGCAACAGTGAGGCGTACCCTAGGGGTGGTGTGTGAATTGCGTGTCGTTTTCGATTATGTTTGTCTTGTTCATGCATTGGTGATCTACGCTTTGTTTTTATTTTTGGCATTCATTCTTTCATGCAAGTTATTAACAGTTAAAAGATGCGAGAAGATAAAAGTCCTACGCTATTACAAAGGCGCGGGTCTACATCGCCAAATTAATCCAAGACCCGATTTGAATAAATAAATAAAAAGCGGAAAGATAAATATCCTAATTAATCTATTACAAGGCTTTGGAGCAATTACATGAACTTTAAAAAAGAAATAAAAGTAAATGTGCGAAAAGAAATAAAATCGGGAATGCGAGGGCGTTGGACCCTTTTAAGGAAATTAAATTGGAATTAATGATTAAATTATTAAATGAGAAAAAGAAATTATTTTTGGAGTTTTTGTATTTATGAAATTTAATGAGAATTAAATGGAATTAAAAAGTTACATAAAACCCTAATTCTAAACTATTTTTAATTTATTAAAAAAATGTTTAAGTTTGACCTAGTTTTAACCTAATTATTTAATTACAAATTTATTTACAAAATAATTAATAATTAAATATGGTACGAGAAAAGAAAAAAAAGAATAAAAGCATTAAAACCCTAATTTCTACATTTTTTTAGTTTATTAAAAAAACATTAAAATTAAACCTAAGATTAGAACTAAATTAGTTAATAAAATTTATTTACAAAAACTATTAAATAAAATATATTTTTATTTTTTTGTCTTTTCTGATTTTTTTTTGTATTTTTATATTATTTAAAATTAATTTAAGGAATTAAAATAAAACAATTAAATTGAAACAAAATAAAAAAGAAAAGAAAAGGGATAGAGATACAAACAAGAGGGATGGTAGACCCAATTTTGGAGGTATGATCAGCAGGAATTTGGCCCATTGAAGCTTGGCCTGGTTGACTTTTGATGGTCACGTGTGCATGGTTGACTGAGATGTATGATGGACCTTTCATCCTGGCCCTTAGATTCATCGCCTGGGACATTTGGCAAGCTATGGCATTGAGTGTATGGTGGACTTCTGGACATGTTGGGTACCTAATCACGTTATGAGAAAAAATAGAAAGAAATATGGGGGACCTGGGAATCGAACCCAGGTCCCAAGGCTTGCCAACAAGGTTCCCAACCACCACACCATTCAACGCATTCGTATATATCATGCAAAACAAATATAATAAATAATAAGTCACGCTAATGATAAAAACGCGCTAAAAATTTAAACGATCCAACCAAGAGAGGACATGCAGGCTTCGTCCTCGTTGGGCCTGTAAACAGAAAAGAGATAGCGGGGGTTTTAAACCCCCACTAAATGTACCCTGCGAAAAATAGCGATTAGAGCATCGTTGCTCATAAATTGGGCGCGATATGATGGTTGGATTCGCCTGAAGGTCACGAGTTCAACGATATAGGCCTTGTTTTCCAATTTTTCCATATGAACAAATCCCTAATTTTAAGCTTAGGAAAACCTAGAAGACATCCATGGTATCTTTCGCTACAGGCATGATTAGTTCAATTAACATACATCAAAAGCTTCAGTGAATCCACATTAGTACAAATCAGCATTAAAAATGTATGAAATATGCGTATAAATCAAAGCATGAGTATGAAAAAAGTCAAGAACAGGGCGACTTCGTGCTACCGTTTCTTGAGGTTAGAGGTTATGGTTTTGATTCAGAAAGTCTCCTTGATGCCTTGGCAAGCTATTGGAATGATTATTTTGCTTTGAATTGCGCTGGAACTGTGTTTTCAGTTTTGAAGTTTTTCACAAAAAAATACAAAGTTTGTCTATGGTTTGAGGCGCAGCCTCCAGGTTCTGAGCATTAGGTTTAGGTTTATACTTATGTGAGGAATGAATTAGGATAGGAATTTCAACCAAAAACCTTTGCATTCAATGCTTTTGAGATTTGATTTCCATGGATCTTTTTCAATCTTTTCCATGCCCTTTTGATATCAATCATGGCCAAATCTTTCCAAATTTAGTGTGCACGAAATCTTGGAGTTATGATAGACCTATTAGCTGCATAAAAAGATTTAAAATGCATGCTTGAGTATTTTTGTCATATTTTATTTAATTAAATGAATTAATAGTGATAAAAATTCAAATAAATAATAAAAAATGATGAAATAAATCCCCTTTGGGTCAAATGGTCGTGCATAGCCTTTGGATGATGATTCTTGGAAGAAAATGTGGCCCATTAGCAATTTTGAGGTATTTGAAGCAAAGTTGACTTTTCAAAATTCCCAAAAATTTCCCAACTTCCACAAGGCATATCTGGCTCAATTTTTAAGCTTTGATCATGTTCTTGGACATTTTGGAAAGGTCTTGAAGTCCTTTAACCAATGCCTTTGGTCCCATGTCATTTTGATTTACCAATCTCAAGTTATGGTCTTTGACTTAAAGTTCCTTTTTGTTGACTTTTGAAAATGACCTATAATGTTGAGATTGATAACTTTTTGTGAGAGCATTTCTTGGACTTGAAGTGTGAAGAGGAGTTGTAGGAAATGTATTTCTCTTCAAAATGAGCTTTGGATGGAATTTTTCTGATAAACCTATTGAAGTTATGCCTTGGTCAAGTTACAGTTGACTTTTTCAACTGTCCAAATATGGAAACTTTTGCATCTTGAGACTTTTTGAGCCATACCTTGAGAATCATGATCAAGCATTGATCAAATGATGTTTGTGGCTTCAAAATAAGATGTTGACCAAAAATTGAACTTTTGACTGTCAAATGACCATTTTGCCCCTACAGTTGACTTTTGAGCAATTAGGGTTTTTGACTGTGCAATTTTGTGCTGTAATCTTGAAACTTGGCATATGGATGCTTGACCATGTTTGTAGGCATGTGGGACTTGATTGGACCCTTGAAAACTTCAATTTCTTTGCCAGAACCAAAACCCTAGTTTTTTGACTGTTATGAGGCCCTTGAACTGTGCAACTCTTGAGAGATTATGAAGCATGCTCTTTGCAAATCTTGAAGAATATGGGAGGGCAAATTTTGGGTACAACACCAGTCCATTGACTTTTTGAGATCCTTCATGGCATGGTTGACTGGGAGCATGGTAGTCACTCACGCTTGGCCTTCAGATCTGGGCTTAGAGACACATGGCGCTTGGATGTTGGCAGTACATGGTAGAATGCTTTTGGAAGCCTGCATAGGATCTTGTTAAGAAAAATAACAAACAATTATTTTGGGGGACCTGGGATTCGAACCCAGGTCCCAAAGCTTATTGAACACCTGGCCAACCACTCCACCAACTTGCACGCTTTGATATTATAACACTAAGCAATCAATATATTTACAAACCAAACAATATGCTGTAAAAGACAACAACACGCACCCTTTTTTGAATTGGCTAATCATGTGATAACACGTATTCGTCTTCTTCCTTATGCCTGCAAAACAAACATTAAAATAGCGGGGGTTTTTAACCCCCACAACCTGCAAGGACGAAAAATAGCGAATAGCAGTGTGGTTAATAGAAATATTTCGCGAGTATGGCTTTAGATTCGTCTGGTCTCAACGAATTCAACCATGGGTCTTATGAGGCTTAATTTTTCCTGTGCTGTAAATCCCCAATTTTAGAGTTCAAGAACCCTAGAATTCTTCAATGGTAACTTGTGATTTTGTACACTATAATCCAATTAATTAATACCATTAGCTTTATATGAATTCAAGCAATACAAAACAATGACAAAATCATGTTAAATGTGTATGAATCATGAGTTTCGATTATGAGAAAGATATGCAAACCGTGAGACTGTTCTTGGGGATTTCTTAAGCTTTGGCACTTGGTTTTGATTGCAATACGTTCCTCACACTCCCAGCAACGTGTTTGAATCCACAAAAGTCCTTGAATTGGCCTGGAACCTAGAAAACAGTTTTCAAGTTTCTTGAGTTTTTTTCAAAGTTGCTATGGCTTTGTCTGCAGTGGTTTCACGTATGCATGAGTAGGATTAGCTTCTGTACTTATAGGAGAATGAAACTAGGTTAAATCTTTGCCAAGAAATCCATGGAATTGATGTTTGTATATTTGATTGAAAATCAAATATTTTGGAATCTTTTTGATTGAAGAAAGTTGCTAAATTGGGAGATTTTGATATCCTTGATTGATACACGAAGTTTCCAGCTTTTTGAGGTCATTCTTGCTTCACAAAAAGATTGGAAAACCGTATCTTTATATTTTCCTACAATTAAATGAATTAAATGGATTAATATTGATTAAAAATCCAATTAATTAATAAAAAATAAGAAAATAATTCAATTTAAGCTTAATGGGTCGTGCATGGGTCATGGTTAAAGTTTCAAGAAGAAATTTGAGGCCCATTAGCAAAAACAAAGTGTTTTGAGCAAAGTTGACTTTTGCAAATTCACAAAAATTTCCCAACTTCTCCAATGCATATCTTGCTCAATTTTGATCATATGAACATGTTCTTGGACATTTTGGAAAGGTATTGAAGTCCTCTAACCAATTCCTTTGGTCCCATGTCATTTGTATTTACCAATCTCAAGTTATGGTCTTTGACTTAAAGTGCATTTTTGTTGACTTTTGAATTTGACCTATAATGTAGAAATTGATAACTTTTTGTGAGAGCATTTCTTGGACTTGGAATGTGAAGAAGGATTGTAGGAAATGTCATCCCCTTCAAAATGAGCATTGGATGGGATTTTTCTGATGAACCATGAAAAAGTTATGCCTTGGTCAAGATACAGTTGACTTTTCTACTGTCCAAAAATAGTAACTTTTTGCATCTTGATGATTTTTGAGCCATGCTTGTGGAATCATGATCAAGACTTGATCAAATGATGATTGCGGACTCAAAATAAGATGTTGACCAAAAATTATGACTTTTGACTGCAAAATGACCATTTTACCCCTGCAGTTGATTGTGAAGCAATTAAAGCTTTTGACTGTGCAAATTGGCACTGTGAATCTTGAAACTTGACATGTAGGTGCTTGAGAATGCATATAGGCCTTTGAGACTTTATTGAGCCATTGAAAACCCTAAATTCCTTGAAATAACCAAAACCCTAATTTTGACTGGCTTAGGAGGCAGTTGGACTGTGCAATCCTTGAGCAATCTTGAACCATTTGAAGATGATTCTTGACAAATCTTGGAGAATATGGGAGGGAAAATTTTGGGGTACAACAGTTGCCCCTGTTCAATCTTCTTAAACCTGAGGATGTAGATTGGCTTGCGTGCCTTTCGTGATCCGAAGGTGGAAGATGATTAAACACTAGAGTGCCCAGAAATTTGCACTCGCATAGTAGAATATCAGCAATGTGATGTCGGGAATGGGCTTACAGATGCCATTTGGGAAGATGATGGATAGGAGGATGGGCTTATAGATGCCATCTGGAGATGTGACAGAATCTTGTCGGAAATGGACTTATGGATGCCATTTGGACAGGTGATGGGTAGTTGGATGGACTTATAGATGCCATCTGGAGATTGTTAGTAGAATTGTGATCTTGTAAGTTGAACGAGGGAACCTGTGTAGGGTTGCCTGATGATGAGCTCGTGTAAAACTGCATCTTTGAAGGAAGGAAACCTGTGTAGGGTTGACTGACGATGAGCCTGTGTGAAACTGCATCTTTGGAGGAAGGAAACCTGTGTAGGGTTGACTGATGATTAGTCCGTGTGAAACTGCATCTTGGAATGAAGGAAACCTGTGTAGGGTTGACTGATGATGAGTCCATGTGAATCTGCATCCTTGGAAAGAGAGAACCTATGTAGGGTTTCTTGATGACGAGTCCGTGTAAAACTACGTCATTGGAAAGAGAGAACCTGTGTAGGGTTTCTTGATGACGAGTCCGTGTAAAACTACGTCTGGAGTTGAGAAGGAACCGGTGTAAGGTTACTTCGGGATAAGTTCGTGTAAAACTTCTGGATGAACCGGGGTAAGGTTATTTTGAGATAAGTTCGTGTAAAACTTCTGGATGAACCGGGGTAAGGTTACTTTGAGATAAGTTCGTGTGAAACTTCAGGAGGAACCGGGGTAAGGTTACTTTGAGATAAGTTCGTGTAAAACTTCAGGAGAAACTGGGGTAAGGTTACTTTGGGATAAGTTTGTGTAAAACTTCATCTGGAGCTGAGAAGGAACCGGTGTAGGGTTGCCTGAGGACGAGTCCGTGTAAAACTTCGTCTTGGAAATGAGAAGGAGGAACCGGTGTAGGGTTGCCTGATGATGAGTCCGTGTGAAACTTCATCTGAAATTGAGAAGGAACCGGTGTAGGGTTTCCTGATGATGAGTCCGTGTAAAACTACATCTGAAGTCGAAAAGGAACTGGTGTAGGGTTGCCTGAGGATGAGTCCGTGTAAAACTTCATCTGAAAGAGAAGGAACCGGTGTAGGGTTACTTTGATGAGGAGTCCGTGTAAAACTTCATCTGAAATTGAGAAGGAACCCGTGTAGGGTTTCCTGATGATGAGTCTGTGTAAAACTACATCTGTGTAGAGAAGGAACCGGTGTAGGGTTTCCTGTTGATGATTCCATGTAAAACTACATCTGAAATTGAGAAGGAACCGGTGTAGGGTTTCCTGATGATGAGTCCGTGTAAAACTACATCTGAAAGGAGAAGGAACCGGTGTAGGGTTGCCTGTTGATGAGTCCATGTAAAACTACATCTGAAATTGAGAAGGAACCGGTGTAGGGTTTCCTGATGATGAGTCCGTGTAAAACTACATCTGAAAGGAGAAGGAACCGATGTAGGGTTGCTTCATGATTGTCAAGTAGATAATTGTTCTGCCTGGTTTCAGGTATTAACCCACGATCAGTCGTCCATAGAATTTTCCTGGCTTGTTACAGGTGTTGATCTGGAACTGCAAAGGTAGATGGTAATCATCTTTTGATTGACCTTTTCCTGAAAAGGCCAAAACGTTAGCTGTATGCAATGTCATGATGTATGAACTGCATGATGTCAAGATGTTCTCAAGAATAAATGAGATTTGTGTTGTATGATGTGTATGCATGTCATAATGTATGAAGATGTGATGTTTTTAGCTGGGGAAAATAAATCCCGGAGCTGCTGGAGAATAGCATTGAGTTCTTCGTTTCCGCTGGGGATGGTGAACGAAGATGATTGTGTGAATAAACCTGTAGGAGAAGATGACTCCGTTGGGGAGTAAACTTGAAGAGATTGCTTTGCAGGGAATTACTCTGTGGGAAGAGATATTCTGCTGAGATTTTAACGATAACTCCGCTGGGGATTCTGTTGATGAGCTTTGTTGGGGATTTCGATGATGAACTCCGCTGGGGAATAGAAAGAACTTCGCTGAGGACGATCTTCCCGTTGCGATTTGCTGAGGATAACCCAGTTAGACTCTGGTGGGGATAACCTCTGAATATGGCTGGGAGAGATGTTTGTACTCTGCAGGGGACAAACTTCCAGAATCTACTAGGGAGGTGATTCAACTCTCCTGGGGAAACTTTTTGAGGAAATGACTCCACTGGGGGTGTCGTGTATTCCGCCGGGGAGCAATCTTATATTTCTGTCGAGGAATTTTAAGACTGCCGGGGATGCTTGTTGAGGAATATATGTATACTCTGCTAGGGAATATTGAGATCTTCTGGGGATATCCAACTTCCTTAAGGCTGACAGTAGACTAACTCTGCTTGGGGGAGAGTATTGCTGACTTGCTGGAGACACTATGCCTTTTTAGGGCTGCTGGGAGACCAACTCTGCTTGGGGAGAGTATTGTTGAATCTTGTCTTACTCTCGTGGAGTGAAGGTATCTTGGTCAATTCTTCGACTGAATCTACCTTGGTACCTTGGTTAACAGAGCAGTTTGTACAGTTCAGACAATTCTTATTGCCCCAGCTTCTGTGGGAGAAGGTACCTGTGGAGGCCTTGATAACTGCTGATTGCCAAATCTTCTCATGGTAGGCAAGTGACGAGATGACGGGACATAGTCGTACGCTTTGATCCCTAATTTTTCCTGGACCGCCCTTTCGGGTTTTCAGTCCATCGGGATACCCTTTTTTGCCCAAGCCGCCTTTTCAGGTTTTCGACTTGCCGGGTGTACAGATTTTTTCATTTTCATCCCTTATTTTTTCCCAAACCCTTTTGGTTCGCCGGGAAGCCCTTATTTTTGCCTAGGCCAGTCGACCTAGCGGGTCTTTGATTATGCGTAGTATTTTTTCGACTATGTCCACGCTCTCAGGATGTAGGGAGGGGTCTCTGTCGGTAGTGTTATGTTGCCATACTACCAGAAGATGTCTGATCACCAGATTTGTCGCTGGAATTCATGCCTAATTCCCCAAGTGACTCAGGTGGAGATTTGCCCCTGGCTATTTGGCATTTTGAGAGATTCCTTGAATCTTGACTAGACTGCCCCAGATGATGGACAATGATCATGTCTGCCCCCTGGTTGGAAGTGCTTTTGTTCACTAGATATTCTTCGTGCGAATTTCTCTGCTGTTCGAACAAATAGTCATATGCAAACAATATTATTTCAAGAATGCAACGCTTATGTCTGTCTTGAAGTTTTTGAAAATGCAGTTTTCAATAAAATAAGCAATTTTTGTAAAATGTGACGTCAACTCAAGATTTTACAGCAAGCCCTACAGGAGTCAGGATACCTTTGGTAACAGTATGCTTTCGAACTAACCCATGCTTCAGCTAGGACTTTTAAGGGTTATAACGTGGCCTGGTTCACGGTTCGAGAAACAAAGGATAAAGGCTAAAAATTTATTTGTACCCACCCGCTCTTCGTGATGTTTTTCGATCCTAAACTCAGCTAATCGTGCATTAGACCTTGTTTGAGTCGTTGCTCTGATATTCCAGTGATGGTTCGGATGCTGAAAGTTTTATTTTGACCAGGCAGTCATTTCTTTTTTTTGTTGAGGGTTAGCAGGACCTCTTTCTTTTTTATTTTGATTATCCCTGTTTTTTGCCTGAACTGTTTCTTTTGTGATTACAGTCAGCGGGATGCCCCAGTTTTTTGTAAGTCTCCTTCATAGGTTTTGACTTATTGGGCTTTTATTTCTGAGAAATAATGACTGCCTGTCCATATGATTATACGGAACCATCACTGTCTTTTTGTCTCGGAAGGACTTTTTTGATGCCGTTCATTGTGCACTTGGATCAACTGAGAGAACTACCCTGCCCCAGGTTATGATTAACAGTTTTAATTTTCGAAAAGAAAAACTCCAACTTCTTTGGCTCAAAGGGGTTGACTAGGGATTATCTTCCTTATTACTCCACTGTTTAGGATTTGAAACAATGCATGTACCTCATCAGCGGGGTCTATTCAAAAGCATACTATAAAGATTTTGATATCATTTTCGTCATCCTCCCTCAAAAGGCTTAGAATTTTTAATCGAGAGTTGAACATCACAAAAAAAATGAAAGCAGTTTGAATATAGTGAATACGAATGGATTGATTCAAAACAGACATATGTGATGCATTGATAAAGTAATAAAGTTTGACATGAATAAATGTTTGAACAAGCAAAGGAAAATACAACTTGAAAATTCAAATAAAACAAAAGCCTTCAATGATTTGGCATAGGATCAGTGATCAAACTTGATCTCTTTGGCATCAATCAAGTCTTGGATCTTGATTTTCAAACTCCAACAGTCATCGGTGTCATGTCCAGGACTGTCAGAATGGTAGGCACATCTCACACTCGGGTTATACCTGGAAGAGGAAGTGTTGGGATTCTTAGGAGGGTCCCTTAACATTACCAGATTCAGTCTCAACAGGCGTTGTAAATCTTGAGACGGTGACACGTTGAGCTTGGTGAATTTTCTCCTAGGCTTGTTTGGCTTGCTCTGATCAACCCGTTGTTCTTGGTGAGGTTGTTGTTGGACCTGTGAGGTAGTAGAAACTTGGAGAGGTCTATTCTTCATCAAACCAAACCTTTGACTTCTCGAAAGTTGATTAGTGACTTGATCCTCAACCTTGACTGTTTGCTTCATGTCGTTGTCTTGACGAAGCTGGTTGACAATGGTTCTCAGCTCTTATTGCTCCCGAGCCAAGCCTTGGATGAGAGCCATCTGCCCCAACATCTGGGTCCTCATTGCGTCTACCTCTGCTTGCAAATGTTTCAGCCGTTCGTCCTTATCGTCTTCAGGACTGTTCCTGACCAAAGTCCCCATTAGGAGTGTTCTCAACTCTTCCTGCCCCTTGGATAGGCTTAGGAAGATTTCCCTGAACTGAGTCTCTTGAGCATGAAGATCCTGGTTGTCTTGTTGGAAAGCCATTGCTGAAATAAACAGCGAGAACGTGAGAGACCTGTATCGGATGACCTGTTATGCAATGATATGGATGATATATGTATGCAATGTTTTCAAGGATCTCGCGGGGTAAACAAAGAAACTTGTTAGAATTTGAATTCAATAGCTTGATTGAAGGAACTTCATGTTATTAAGAGTCCTTCTTCAAGAGTCAGGCTCACCATATCGAGTGGGTCATAGCCCCTGACTCAAGTTATCGTGTTTTGATCTCCAAACAACCTTGGCTAGAGGAAAATAAATCCCCTTTGCCCCTTGCTAGACAGTTGGTTCATCATGACCTGCATCGTAAACCCTTGAGATCCTTGAAATGGGTTAGTCCTTATGCAGGATGTATGCAATGGTATGATGGTATGATGTTATGCTATGCATGGAGTGATGTAAGTAAACCCTGTTATAAGCCCAGATTAAGGACTGTAAACAAAACCTGCAAGGAACTCATGTTGTCAGATAACAAGAATGTGCAAGTAGTTCAAGTTTGAAGGCACACAAGTCACACAAAAGAGCCCTTAGATTTTAGGCTAGCATGGAGTTTAGGTAGTACCCTCTTGAAGTTTCAGTTGGTTAAGACCTGTCCTAAAAATAGTAACCGGGTTCTAGAGGATCTCAATATCACTGACTACCCTCAATCGGTCATAACTCCAACTTTGCAACCTTTTCTTGCGGCCGAAACCATCACGAGAGTTTAGCCTCAATGAGTGTAGCATACTGCTACTGTTCTATGGCCAAGTTGGGTCAATTTAAGGTTCTAAGGTCAGTTGGTGCTTAATGACTCCTCAGAAGACCCATATTCTCCTTGTTCCAACACAAGGGATATCGGTACAGACCAAGGTGTCACACCAACATAGCTACTGCTTCACCCGTGTCGGTCTATGCCGGACAGGTCCCTCACAGCTTATTGCTACCTAAAGGGTATTCCCCAGATCCGGGTTAGGATCTATGAAACTCCGATGCAAGCCCACAATATTAAAGCAAACAAAGCATTCAATTGAAAACATAAAATGATCTAATCCTAAGGTACACCTCACTTATAAAAATCCCCAGCAGAGTCGCCAGTTCTGTGATCGGTGGAAATAGAACTGACTGTTTTGGAATGCTGGTTCGCGAAATGTCGCGGTAAGCAAGAGTCGCCACCGTCTTTTATGTTCTCCAACAAGGAAAGGACAAAAGCACAGCAAAATTCCTTTTCGAGATGTCTCTCGGTTCGGGAGGTAGATTATAGAAAGGGAAGGTGTTAGCACCCTTTCTATCCGTGGTTATCCACGGGCTCTTAGGTACTTGCTCACTATGTTTTCAAAAGAGTTTGCTTTTCTTGTGTTTGTGGGTTTTGAAAAAAGTTTCATTTTGAAAACTTCTAGGTAACTCTTGTATCAGTCCTCAAGAGTGTATGAAGTGTTTGTTTGAAATCTTTTGTTTGAAAATGTGAGTGCGAAAAGTTTGTTTTGTTTTTGAAAGAGCAAGTACCCAGGAGAAATCTACCTACTCTAAAGAAATTAAGTTGTGTAAATGTCCTGTAGACAGTACTATCCCACTATTGAGAAGTAGGTAGCACCGTCGTTGGAGTTATTCGGGTCAATTCGATTATAGGGACATGTGGTCACCAAAGCAATAGTAGGACGCCTTAGCGGTAACCCTAATGTCCTAGATCCTTTTTTATCTGAGGCAACCGTTTCGAGGCAACTTGGATCTTTTAGACAAGAGGGAGACCTCTAAAACACCCTATACTCAATGACCACGTCGAGGAAACCAAGTGAGGCGTACCCTAAGAGTGGCATGTGCGAGTGTGTCAGGTTTCATGTTAAATTATCTTTGCACATGTATTATGGTGAGCTACGTTTTGATTTTTATTTTTCAGGCAAGTCTTGTCATGCACAGTTAACAGTTAATAATTGTGCGGAAAGTAAATCTACGCTATTACAAGGCATCGGGTATTTACATCGCCAAAAACATACCCTTGGAAAATAAATGCGATAAAATAAAGAAAGCGATAAAAAGTCCTAATTACGCTATTACATCCTCGAAGCAATTACATAAATATGATCAAAAATAATATACGCAAAAAGAAATTAAATCGGAGAAGTCCTTAGGGTTTTGACCCCTTTTGAGAAAAGAATGAATTTTTTGTCCTTTTTGCATTTAATTAAACCTAATTAAACTAAATTAATTTGTTGGTGTTTATTTACAAAATAATAAATTAAAGGTGAAATTAATGGTAATAAAAATATTTTAGTTTTTTTAGTTTTCTGAATTTTTATTGTGAAAAAAATATTAGTTAAGTTAATTAAATAATAATAACAATAATTAATAAAAGAAAATAAAAGGGAAAAGAAATAAAAAGGAATAATAAACCAGGGGGGGTGCTGGCCCATTAGGAGGTGAAGTTAGTAATTCTGGCCCATTTGCAATCCCAGTCCATTGACTTTTTGAGATCCTCCATGGTATGGTTGACTGGGAGCATGGTAGTCACTCACGCTTGGCCTTCAGATCTGGGCTTAGAGACACATGGCGCTTGGATGTTGGCAGTACATGGTAGAATGCTTTTGGAAGCCTGCATAGGATCTTGTTAAGAAAAATAACAAACAATTATTTTGGAGGACCTGGGATTCGAACCCAGGTCCCAAAGCTTATTGAACACCTGGCCAACCACTCCACCAACTTGCACGCTTTGATATTATAACACTAAGCAATCAATATATTTACAAACCAAACAATATGCTGTAAAAGACAACAACACGCGCCCTTTTTTAAATTGGCTAATCATGTGATAACACGTATTCGTCTTCTTCCTTATGCCTGCAAAACAAACATTAAAATAGCGGGGGTTTTTAACCCCCACAACCTGCAAGGACGAAAAATAGCGAATAGCAGTGTGGTTAATAGAAATATTTCACGAGTATGGCTTTAGATTCGTCTGGTCTCAACGAATTCAACCATGGGTCTTATAAGGCTTAATTTTTCCTGTGCTGTAAATCCCCAATTTTAGAGTTCAAGAACCCTAGAATTCTTCAATGGTAACTTGTGATTTTGTACACTATAATCCAATTAATTAATACCATTAGCTTTATATGAATTCAAGCAATACAAAACAATGACAAAATCATGTTAAATGTGTATGAATCATGAGTTTCGATTATGAGAAAGATATGCAAACCGTGAGACTGTTCTTGGGGATTTCTTAAGCTTTGGCACTTGGTTTTGATTGCAATACGTTCCTCACACTCCCAGCAACGTGTTTGAATCCACAAAAGTCCTTGAATTGGCCTGGAACCTAGAAAACAGTTTTCAAGTTTCTTGAGTTTTTTTCAAAGTTGCTATGGCTTTGTCTGCAGTGGTTTCATGTATGCATGAGTAGCATTAGCTTCTGTACTTATAGGAGAATGAAACTAGGTTAAATCTTTGCCAAGAAATCCATGGAATTGATGTTTGTATATTTCAAATATTTTGGAATCTTTTTGATTGAAGAAAGTTGCTAAATTGGGAGATTTTGATATCCTTGATTGATACACGAATTTGCCAGCTTTTTGAGGTCATTCTTGCTTCACAAAAAGATTGGAAAACCATATCTTTATATTTTCCTACAATTAAATGAATTAAATGGATTAATATTGATTAAAAATCCAATTAATTAATAAAAAATAAGAAAATAATTCAATTTAAGCTTAATGGGTCGTGCATGGGTCATGGATAAAGTTTCAAGAAGAAATTTGAGGCCCATTAGCAAAAACAAAGTGTTTTGAGCAAAGTTGACTTTTGCAAATTCACAAAAATTTCCCAACTTCTCCAATGCATATCTTGCTCAATTTTGATCATATGAACATGTTCTTGGACATTTTGGAAAGGTCTTGAAGTCCTCTAACCAATTCCTTTGGTCCCATGTCATTTGGATTTACCAATCTCAAGTTATGGTCTTTGACTTAAAGTGCATTTTTGTTGACTTTTGAATTTGACCTATAATGTAGAAATTGATAACTTTTTGTGAGAGCATTTCTTGGACTTGGAATGTGAAGACGGATTGTAGGAAATGTCATCCCCTTCAAAATGAGCATTGGATGGGATTTTTATGATGAACCATGAAAAAGTTATGCCTTGGTCAAGATACAATTGACTTTTCTGCTGTCCAAAAATAGTAACTTTTTGCATCTTGATGATTTTTGAGCCATGCTTGTGGAATCATGATCAAGACTTGATCAAATGATGATTGTGGACTCAAAATAAGATGTTGACCAAAAATTCTGACTTTTGACTGCAAAATGACCATTTTACCCCTGTAGTTGATTGTGAAGCAAATAAAGCTTTTGACTGTGCAAATTGGCACTGTGAATCTTGAAACTTGACATGTAGGTGCTTGAGAATGAATATAGGCCTTTGAGACTTGATTGAGCCATTGAAAACCCTAAATTCCTTGAAAGAACCAAAACCCTAATTTTGACTGGCTTAGGAGGCAGTTGGACTGTGCAATCCTTGAGCAATCTTGAACCATTTGAAGATGATTCTTGACAAATCTTGGAGAATATGGGAGGGAAAATTTTGGGGTACAACAGTATATGTTGCTTATGATCCCAGGAAACGATTGGAATGACCAGGAAGCTTTGAAATTGCTTGGAACAATGAATTCGATTTTGCACTTTTTTTGTGTTTTTTCAAGTTTGGTTCTGCTTGCTGCGCCTCTCCCTCTAGCCTCTTTTGGTCTACACACGTTCTATATGTATTGAGGATTGAATTAGAGTTCCAAAACTGATCTCAATCTTCCTCTATCAATGAATTTGATTTTGATTTGATTCACTTTGAATATCTTTCTAAAATAGCCTAAAACCAATCTTTTTGTCCACACCAATGCCTTGCACGATTTCAAATACTTGCCAACTGGATTTGAGACCTGAAACAAGTACAAAATCTTGAGTTTTCAATGCTTTAGATTTTCTCATGATTTATTTTGATTAAAATTGATTTAAATTAAATAAAAATCAAAATAAATAATAAAAACAAGAAAATGACAAGTGGCAAAGGCTAGGGCTCGTGGACCATGTTACCAACTCAAAACAAATGAAAAAGATTGGGCCCATTTGGCAAAAATTGAAGTTTTAGTCATAGTTAACTTTTGGCAATTTTTAAAAAAAGGTCAACTTCACCAATGCATAACTTCCTCAATTTTGACTCTTTGAAGGTGTTCTTGGACTTTTTAGAAAGCTTGATATGTTCTCTAAGCAACCGTTTTGGTCCCATCTCAATTTGGTATTCCATGCTCATGTATGAAGCTTTGACAAAAAGGTGTTTTTGTTGACTTTTGAAAATGACCTATAATGTCCAAATTTATAACTTCTTGTGAGTGCATATTTTGAACTTGGGAGATGAATATGGATTGTAGATCATTTCATCCTCTTAAAAATGAGCTTTGGATGGGTCATTTCTCATAAAGTATGATAAAGTTATGCTTGGTCAAAGTTGAGTTGACTTTTCCTACAAAACCCTATTTTAGCAACTTTTGGTTCTTGAGGAATTATGAGCAATCCTTGATGAATAATGATCAACCCTTGATCAAATGATGAAATATACTTCAAAATGAGAATGTTGACTAAAAATCTTGAAGTTTGACTAAATGTAGGCCACAATTGACTTTTGCTCTAGCATAGTCGATTTTTAGGCCTTTGAGCAATTGACTGAGCAAACTTCCTCTGCAAGGCTTGAAGTTTGACATGGATGATCTTGAGAACATATTTGGACATTGGTGAGCATTTGGGATCCCTTGGGATCAAGTATCTTGATGCAACATGAAACCCTAATTTGAGGTAGACTGCCTTAGGAGAGAGCTTGTCTGGCCAACCCTTAGACTTCCTTAAGCCACTTGAGGATCTTTCTTGAAATGCTTTGAAAAATATGGGAGGGAAAATTTTTGGGTACAACAGCTGCCCCTATTCAATCTTCTTAAACCTGAGGATGTAGATTGGCTTTTGTGCCTTTCGTGATCCGAAGGTGGAAGAGGATTGAACACTAGAGTGCCCAGAAATTTGCACTCGCATGAAGTGGTGTCCGTCTTGCAATGCCGGGAATGAGCTTACAGATTCCATTTGGAAATTTCTGACGGGGGATGGGCTTAAAGATGCCATCTGAAGGAGTGTTGATCGCCTAAGAGATTCCTTAGCGAGAGTTTGTATACTTGTCGTTGAGGAAGATTCCGATGAGGAATGTTGATCTTTGTCTTGAGAGAAATAGAATTTTAGGGGCTTCATTCGTCCGTTATTCTACTGGGGTATCATCTCTGTTGAATTTTAGGAACTTCGGTCGTCCGTTATTCTATCGAGGAATCATCTCTGTTGAATTTTAGGAACTTCGGTCGTCCGTTATTCTACTGAGGAATCATCTCTGTTGAATTTTAGGAACTTCGATCGTCCGTTATTCTACCGAGGAATCATCTCTGTTGAATTTTAGGAACTTCGGTCGTCCGTTATTCTACCGAGGAATCATCACTGTTGAATTTTAGGAACTTTGCTCATCCGTTATTCTACCGAGGAATCATCTCTGTTGAATTTTAGGAACTTCAATCGTCCGTTATTATACTGAGGAATCATCTCTGTTGTATTTTAGAAACTTCAGTCGTCCGTTATTCTACCGAGGAATCATCTCTGTTGTATTTTAGGAACTTCAGTCGTCCGTTATTCTACTGAGGAATCATCTCTGTTGAATTTTAGGAACTTCGGTCGTCTGTTATTCTACCGAGGAATCATCTCTGTTGAATTTTATGAACTTCGGTCGTCCGTTATTCTACTGAGGAATCATCTCTGTTGAATTTTAGGAACTTCGTTCGTCCGTTATTCTACTGAGGAATCATCTCTATTGGAGAGGAAAGTTGAGAATGAACTACTATTTGGTCGTGGTCCAGGCTTCATAGTGATAAGACCGACTGCTATCTGGTCGTAATCCAGGCTTTACAGTGATAAGACCGACTACTATCTGGTCGTAATCTAGGCTTTACAGGGACTTACTGGGGAGATGAGATTAAACTTACTGTCCAATCGTGATCCAGGCTTTGCAATTCCTCGATTCTTATCTGGTTGTAATCTAGGCTTCAGAAAGAAATGAGTTGTTATCCGGTCGTAATCCAGGCTTCACGGCTTGTATTTATGATATACCACTATCTGGTCGAATCCAGGCTTCATGGTGTCTCGGACTGCTATCTGGTGGTAATCGAGGCTTCACAGTAACTGGCTGAGCTGTTATCCGGTTGTAATCCGGGCTTCACGACTTGCTGGGGATTAAACTATTATCTGGTCGTTCTCCGGGCTTCATAGCTTAATGATAAACCACTATCTGGTCGAATCCAGGCTTCACGGTGTTTGATACTGCTATCCGGTTGTAATCCGGGCTTCACAATATACTGTAGAAATCAAGATACTATCCGGTCGAATCCGGGCTTCATAGCTTGAATTTTGTGAGAATTTGATTGTATCTTTCCTGAAAGGTAAAGGTTAGTTGTATGTAATGCATGACATGTATCAAGCAATGATGTTCTCAAAATAAATGAGATTGTGTTGTATGATGTTTATGCGTATGTCCTGATGTATGGATATGTAATGTTTTTATGATGCTCTCTAGCTGGGGAAAATAAATCCCGGATTGCTGCTGGAGAAAAGAGTTGAATTTTTCGTTTCCGCTGGGGATAGTGAATGAAGGTGATTGTGAGCATAATCCTGCTGGAGAATAAACCGGCGAGGAAATAATCTTGCAGGAAAGAATAACTCTGCTGGGGAATAAACTGACGAGGAAATGACTCTGTGGGGAGGACATACTCTGTCGGGGGACCTGTTGATTTGGAGGAACAACCTCGGCTGGGGATGAATCACCGTTGCTGGCGATGATGAACTCTGTTGGGGATTGAGTTTCTGTTTGTGAAAGAAATGAACTCCGCTAGGGATGATTTTTCAGTGGTGACTTCACTGGGGATAATATTTTAGACTCTACTGGTGACAATCCTCTAGACTCTACTGGGGATAACTCTCCAAACTCCACTAGGGATAATCTTCTAGTGCTGGTGATAGATAAACTCTGCTTGGGGAGAATACTGCTGACTCATTCGCGGTTGCGAGCCTCAGCTAGGGAGAGTGGTGTCCTATTCGGGACCGCTAATATCAATGTTCTTCTCTTACTCTGCGGGGAGTGAATGTTCCTTCAACCGTTTTCTCCAACTAGGTTTATCCCTATACCTGGTGGATAGAGCAACTGTACAGTTTGGGCATTTCTTATCTGCCCCTGTTTCTGATATTACGAGTAATCGTCTTTTGTTTCGCATGTAAACATTTACGAGCAACAATTATTGTCAAATGCATATATCAAAAATGAACATTGGACGTTGTGATACGGTGGGAGAACTGACTTGAGGTTTTTCGTTTGTGTTTGCAAATGTTTCGGTTTAGCAAGAGTCGCCAGCGACTTTTATTTTATCCAAAAGGAAAGGTAAAAAAGCACAGGAAAGACCTTTGAGATTGTTTTTGGGTTCGGGGGGTAGATTATGAAAAGGGAAGGTGCTAGCACTCTTTTCATCTATGGTTTTCCATGGGCTCTTAGTTACTTGTTTTAGATCACTTGCTTTTGCTTTTCAATTGTTTGAAATGGTGCTTTGTGTGTGGTTTTGAAAGTATTTTGAAAAGAGGCCTTTGTTTAGGCAACCTTTGTAATGATTCTTGTTTGAATATATACAAAGGTGTTTGTCTTTTGAAAAATGTTTCAATGTTTGAAAGTTTGTTTGGAAAATGTTTTGAAATTGTATTGTGTGTTTTTTAAAATAGCAAGGATGGTTTGCAAGTTTGATCAAGTAACTAGGAGTTGTCTACCCTACTCAAAGATCTTTCCTACACATTTTTATTCCTTTGACATTGTTGTTTTACCATTGCATTTGGTAAACAACCCTATCTTTGGATGTTAAATGGGATGGGCGTGGGTCATCGTATGACCATGATAACAATATTGCCAAGTATCTTAGCAAGTTTCTGAGGGACTAGATCATTTTTGTATAGGCAACCAAGATAGCGTCATCGAGGGACTATGATCTTTTTGTTTTGATTGATTTTTCCAAGATACCTAGCATGCATACCATGGTCATTTTTAAGGCAACAAAGTGGATGAAACCCTAGGGGTGCTTGTGTGTATTGTGTTGTCATTTTCATGCATTTTTGTCTTGTGTTTAGTCATGCTATTTGTTTGACTTTGGTCTTTGCATACAAACCCTAGTTCTTACTATCATGGCATTTGAAAGCGATAAAATGCGTAAAAGTAAATCTAAGACAATTACAATATTATAATGGGGAGGGGGATACAAGTTTGAATAGGGGGATATTTGCACAAAATAAAACCCTAATACTATTACAACCATATTGAAATATTGCAAAAAATAAATAAATAGACAATTATTTAAATATGCAAATAAATGTAAATATGCACAAATGTTTTTTGTATTTATTTTATGTATGTAAAATAAGTTTATTTATATCTTAAAATAAGAAAAATAAAAATGATTATTTTTGAAAGGGTGAAAACCCTAATTTTTGTTTTAAAAGAAAATATATTTCTATTATTATTTATTTCATTTATGTACAAAGAAATAATAAAAATAATATATATAAAATGTTAAAAAATAAAATATGTGAGAAAATATTATTTTATATGTATAATATAATAAAATAAAATATATAAGTATTTTAATATTATTTACAAGTTTTATTTAAGAAAATAAAAGTATTGTTATTTAATAAACTATTTTTATTTCCAAAAAATAATAAAAATAATAAAATAAAAATGCAAAAATTAAGAAAATATTTTTGGTAATTTTTAATATTTAGAAAAAATAAATAAAGTTTGAAAATATAAAAGAAATAAAAAATATACAAAAATAAAACAAATGGGCCAAGGGGTGCAGAAAGCAAGCATGGGGGTATCAAAAGCAGAACAAATCAGGCCCAGCCCAAACTTCCACTTCGTCCCTGTCCTTCAAACCAGAAAAACGCGCGTTTCATGTACAAACTTGTAACTCCTGCATACATGCTTAAAAACAAAATCTTGCAACATGAAAGTTATAGCTCATCATCACACAATTCTAATGATATAAAAAACTTGATCTAACTCTCGAAGACCAGAGAGAATTTTATCACCCCCAATTTCTGACCTAAAAAATTCAGCATGTTCATCATCTAAATTCTCCTAGCTCAGTTAATATAAATACAAGCTATGCATATGTACAGTTCAAGGACATTAAGGGATACATTTTTGTTTCACAAACCTAAGCCTAATGATTCCTAAATAAGGAGATAGAAGTTTGAAAATTACCTGTTTCAGTTAAGCCATATGCAGCAACTTTAAATGAGGCTTGAAGGACTTTTGAGCTTGCTTGATGTTCCCTTGACCTTTCCCAATGCTTAGCTTGCTTTGAAATGGCCTGAATGTCCCTATAGAACTCAACCTGCCAACTCAGAAATTGAAAATGGTGAAGCTTGAAAATTAAGTTACAGTTGTTGGACAGGTACTTGGGTAGCTTGGATGGGATGTATGCAATGTGTCTGAAGTGGTTAGGGACAAAACACACAAGTGGAATTGGTTTTGGCTTGAGTTCTGCAGAGCTTGCCCTGTTTTGGGCAGAAATGGAGTTTTTATGCTTAAGGGTGTTTGAGAGGCTTGGCAATCGTGTTTCAGGCTTGGTACAATATTTTGAAGTTGTTTGAAATGTGCACAAGACTTGGTTTTAACAGATACAAGAGATATGTTGACTTTTGCACAATTGCTTGTTTTTGAAGAAAAGGTGGGAAGTGACAAAGCCCAAGGTTGTACAAGCTGGCTTGAGGCCTGAGGAGAGTTGGTAAACCTTTTATGATGTTTATGGATATTTTTTGCATAAATATATTAGGTTCAATGCTCTAGACAAACAAAATTGCATAAAGCATGCTTTATCAAAGTAGCAATGTTGCCTTTTTGCCATTTTTGGATTAACTCTTTGTGTAATGTTCTAAAGCTCAGAACAAAGCCTTTAACCAATGTATTTGCATTTAATTTATGAGTGTAGAAAGGATTAGAACCTGTAAACCAAGTACAAGCATGATCCAAACTGATTTTCAAGTTGTAACATGGTGCAAAATGCCTTGGACAAAAGTGATAATTTGCCATTTTCAAATTTTCGATTCTCCCTAACCACAAATGATCTTGGAGAGTTCTTGGACATTTTATAAAGCTTGTAACATGCTATACAATCCATATTTGAAATGAATTTTGAGATTCCACTTGGAACTAAGTGAAAAGTTGCCATGAAGATAGGTCAAAATCCTGCCTAAACTAGGGCAAATTTTCACTAAGTTAAAAGTTTCATAGACCCTTATTCAAAAAATCATAACTTGAGATCCAAGCATCTATTGGTAAAACTTTGTGAATAAAAGTTGTAGATTTTGTGTAGGACTACAACTTTCATGTTGGAAGTTTTGTTTGAATCCAATTGCATCATGGAGAAAAAGTTGGGAAAAGTTGGGAAAAAATAAGAAATTTTCATAACTTAGAAAAATTCTAAGTTATGAAAATTTTCAATCTTAAACCCTAATTTCCAAAATTAGGTTTCTTGGTGAACAAGTTTCATGTTTTGACACATCTTAATGAAAAATGACCCTTGGCACTTGATTTTGACCAAAAAGTCATAGTTTGACTTTTCAGTGTACAGTTGATTTTTGATCAGTTGACTGGAAAATTCATCTGTCAATCCAATGCATTTGAGATCTTTTGAACCTTGTGATTAGGTTAAGATGATGCCATTGAGTCCTTGAAACCATGCTTGAACCCAATTTGCCATTGGCTAGGTTAAAAATCAGAAATTGCCCTTCTACAGTCAAAACCCTAAAAATGACCATTTTGCCCTTTTGATGATCTGATCAAATTTCTTGAGGAGTTGTGGTCCAAACTTGATCAAATGGTTCATATGAGTCTATAATATTGATGTGGATCAAAAATTATGAGGTTTGACTGTAAATTGGCCACAATTGACTTTTTCCCCAATATAACTGATTTCTAGGTCAACTGTCCAATTGACTGGGCAAAAATTTGATTCAAGGCTTGAAACTTGGTATGGGAAATCTTAGAGGTCCAACATGAAGTATGAAAGTCACATGAGGCATTGAAAGTCCAAAAATCCTTGTGCAAACCCAAACCCTAATTTCAGGTCATCAGTGCAAGGAGATGTCTTGAGCAGAGCAAACCCTAATCCTGTCTGGAGTCCAAAGAGTCTTGTAAGGAAAATCTTGATAATATGAGAGGGAAAATTTTGGGGTACAACATCTGCCCCTGTTCAATCTTCTTGAACCTGAAGAGTTAGATTGGCGAGTTTGTCGTTCGTAACTCGAAGGTAAAAGATGATTGGACACTAGAGTGCCTGTAAATTTGCACTCGTCAAAATGTAGTTGAGGGAATGGGCTTAAAGATGCCATTTGGAGAGGTGATAGAATCTTTTCGTAGATGGGCTTGTAGATTCCATCTAAAGATGTCTGCTGAGTTGTAAGTTGTAAGTCAGAAGAATGAGTATCGAAATTGTATCCGTGTCTGGAATGCATTTGAACTGTATCTGGAGAGTGAGTCTGTATGAGCAATGGAATGGCGTCTGTGTCTGGAGCGTATCCGAGCTGTAACTATATTTGATTCTGAATGAATAACAGAATGACTTCCGTGTCTGGAGTGTATCTGTATTGTATCTGAATCTGGAATTTGAATAAGCGACAGAATGGCATCCATATCTGGAGCATCTCTGGGCTGGGGATTAAGTCAGAATGAGTGACAGAATGGCAACCGTGTCTGGAGCGTATCTGGACTGTATCTGAAGTTGAGATCTGTATGAGTAGCAGAATGACTTCCGTGTCTGGAGTGTATCTGAACTGTAACTGGGATCTAAATAAGTGACAGAATGACTTACGCGTTTGGAGTGTATCTGAACTTGAAATTGATAGTTGAATCTGAATGAGAAATAGAATGGCTTCCGTATCTGGAGCGTATCTAATATGTATCTGATTGTCGAAGTCTGAATAAGTGACAGAATGGCATCCGTATCTGGAGCGTATCTGAACTGTATCTGACTTGAAATTATGAATGAGTAATAGAATGACCTCCGTGTCTGGGGTGTATCTGTACTGTATCTGAAATCTTTGAATATTTGTTAAAGATAGCTGTTAACCTTATCCTGAAAAGGGTAAAATGTTAGCTGAAACACAAAGTGATGTTGCATGAAATGTATGATGCCATAAAATGTGCTTTATCAATGTTTATGATATATGAGTGTAATGTATGCGTATGTAAGTTAATTCGCTGTATTGCTGAGGAAAATAAATCCTCGATAGTTAGGGATAATGAAATATTTGACTGATGTCGGGGAAAATAAATCTTTGACCGCTGCTGGAGATTAAAAATCCTTGACAACTTCAGTGGGGATGTGAGAATCCTTCACGACTTTCCTAAGGATATAGGGATCTTTCAAGTCTTTGGAGTTGGAATATGATAATCATTCTGTTGTGAAAATAATGCTAAGTGTTGTTTGAGACACCTGCTTGGGGAATCCAGAGAACTTTGATGACTATGGCTGGGGATTACACCATGGGAATCCTTACTCGGCTGGGGAATAAGGAAATTCTGATGATCTCTACCGGGGATCAAACAAAGGAAAACCTTGATCTGCTGGAGAATAAGGAAAACTCTGATGGCTTCTACAGGGAATTTAAGAATGAGAATCTTCAATCTGTTGAGGAATGGTGAATGAGAATCTTCGATCTGCAGGGGATTAAAAATTCTGACAAATTCATGCTGGGGAGTACTGAAGACTCTGGCAACTTCACCGGGGAATCAAGAATGAGAATCTTCAATCTGCTAAGGGAATTTGAATCCTTGGGGACTTCAAGCTGGGGAGTTAAGAATGAGAATCTTCATTCTGTTGGGGAGTAAAAACTTTGTGAGGAAGAGGGTTTACTGTTGGAGAGTAAGTGAAAACTCTGGGGGAGTAGCTATACTGTTGGGGAGTTATCCTAGTTTGGGGATAAGACAAAAGTTAACTGTTATCTGGTTGATTCTCAGATTTTAAGACAACTTGCTGGGGAATCTGGGGAAAATTGGATGGTTTCAGCTGTAGATTAATAGTTGGAAATTTGACTCCGTTGGGGAAGAAGGTTTCATCTCTGTTGAGGATTGGGAGTTTGAAGTTTAACTCTGGTGGGAATTAAGGGTTTGAAAATATAACTCCGCTGGGGATATGTATTTCAAGGTTTTAGCTCCGCTAGGGATCTAGATGATGTACAACATGGGTATTCTCCTGGAATAGCCTAAAGATGTTTTCCTATACTTTCAACCTGTCAGTAATTATTCTTTCACATTTCGTTTATTTGTAAATAGTGATTATATTCAAATGCATATGCTCATTTAATAAATCATTGGACGTTTTCAAATAAAACACAAGTGTAAAAAAGGAAGAAAAGGCAAATAGTTTTCTGCACTTTGAAATATCTTTGTATTAACTTTGTGTAAGTATTTTGTACAAAGGAGACAAACATCCTAGTAAGAGAACGTTGTTATAAAAATGAGAAAAATTTATATAAAGAAAGATGGCTATGTGTAAAAATTCCATGGGGTTCCCATTCTGCTATAGCCTTCATAACTCGGGATATCTTGTCCATTCGTTGCTTCGTCCGAAGATGATTGAGTTGATCAGAAGCCCGAAGCTTATCTTGTGAAGATATTGTCCTTAAAGTGATCCGACGAGACATAGTCATACGCTTTAATTCCCTAATTTTTGCCTGGACCGCCCTTTCGGGTTTTCGATCCACCGGGAAACCCTTTTTTGCCCAAGTCACCCTTTCGGGTTTTCAACTTGCCGGGTGTACAGATTATTTTTGTTTATCCCTAATTTTTGCCTGAACCGCCCTTTCGGGGTTTCGATTCACCGAGATGCCCTTTTTTGCCCAAGTCGCCCTTTCGGGTTTTCAACTTGCCGGGTTATTTATGCGTAGTATCTTTTGACTATGTATGCATTCGCAGGGTGTGGTAGGTCATCGCTGTCCATGGTGGTTAAGATCATTGCCCCACCAGAAAAGATGTTTTTGATCACAAATGGTCCTTCGTAGGTAGGAGTCCATTTTCCCCTGGGATCACTTTGCAGCAAGATGATCCGCTTGATTACCAGATCCCTGACTTGATATGTCTGGCACCTGACTTTCTTGTTGAATGCCTTGATCATCCGTTTCTGATACGCCTAACCATGGAAAACAGCAGTAAGTCGCTTCTCGTCAATCAAGTTAAGTTGATCAAGCCGAGTCTAAATCCAATCGCCTTCACTCAAACCAGCATCTTTCATGATTCTCAAGGAGGGAATCTAAACCTCGATAGGTAAAACAACTTCCATGCCGTATATCAAAGAATAAGGTGTTGCCCCAGTTGACGTGTGTGCCGTGGTACGGTAACCGTGGAGAGCAAACGGTAACATCTCATGCCAGTCCTTGTAGGTGACTGTCATCTTTTGTATGATCTTCTTGATATTTTTGTTCGCAGCTTCGACAGCACCGTTCATCTTTGGCCGATAGGGAGATGAATTGTGATGTTGAATCTGGAACTGCTTGCACAAGGCAGTAATCATAGTATTGTTAAGGTTTGTACCGTTGTCAGTGATGATCCTTCGGGGATACCGTACCGACAAATGAGGTTCTGCTTGATGAAGCGGGCAACAACATTCTTTGTAACGGATGAGAAGGATGCTGCTTTGACCCACTTGGTGAAGTAATCAATGGCCACCAGGATGAAACAGTGTCCATTGGATGTTGTAGGCTTGATCTCTCCAATCATGTCGATTCCCCACATAGCGAATGGCCAAGGAGCTATTAAGACATTAAGAGGAACTGGAGGTATATGTACCTTGTCCACATAGATTTGACATTTGTGACAAGTTCTGGAATGTTGATAGCAGTCAGCTTCCATGGTAGACCAGTAATAGCCTGCCCGTAGAATCTTCTTAGCCATCGTGTGTCCGCTAGAATGAGTGCCAAAGGTACCATTGTGCAGTTCAACCATGATCTGCTCAGCTTCAAACTTGTCCACACAACGGAGCAGAATGCAATCATGATTGCGCTTGTATAGGATACCATTACTCAAGAAGAACTTTGCCGAGAATCTCCTTAAGAACTTTTTGTCGTTGACTGAAGCTCCTTCAGGGTATTCTTGTGCTTTGAGATACCTTTTGACTTCATGAAACCACGGTCGGTCCACTACTTCTTCGGTATTAATCTCGTGACAATGTGCAGGTTCTTCCATGCGTTCAATGGTGATTTGGGGAGCCTCATTATCCCAGTTAAGTTTAAACATGGATGACATTATAGCTAGCGCATCTGCTAGCTGATTTTCTTCTCGCGGGAAGTGCTCGAAGGTAATCTGCTCGAAATATGGTAACAATGTCAGGACATGTTCTTTGTAAGGGATGAGGTTTGGATGTTTAGTATCCCACTCTCCTTTGATTTGACTGATGACTAAAGCTGAGTCCCCAAATACCATCAAGGATTTGATTCCCAAGTCAATAGCGGCCTTGAGACCAAAGATACAAGCTTTATATTTTGCCATGTTGTTGGTGCAGTGGAAGCAAAGTCTAGCTGTGAAAGGTGTATGGCAACCTTCTGGAGAGATGAGTACTGCGCCGATACCGTTTCCAAGTGCGTTAGAGGCACCATCAAAGTACAGGGTCCATCGGGATCCTTGTTCAGGTCCGTCATACAGTCTGTTTTCTTCAATATTGTCCAAGGTTATAATGTCTTTGTCGGGGAAGTCAAGCTTCATGGATTGGTAATCTTCGACATCTTGATGGGCCAGATGATCGGCTAGCACACTCCCCTTTATAGCTTTTTGGGTTGTGTATTGTATATTGTATTCCGTTAGGATCATCTTCCATCTTGTGATTCTTCCAGATAAAGCAGGTTTCTCAAAGATGTACTTGATCGAATCCATCTTAGAGATCAGCAAAGTGGTATGATTCAACATATACTGCCTTAGCCGGCGAGCAGCCCATACCAAAGCGTAGCAAGTTTTCTCGAGCAGTGAGTAGCGAGTCTCGCAGTTGGTAAACTTTTTGCTAAGGTAATAAATGGCATGCTCTTTTCGGCCAGACTCGTCATGTTGGCCCAGTACGCACCCCATTGAATTTTCTAAAACGGTCAGATACATGATTAGCGGTCTTCCTTTGACGAGAGGCATCAAGATAGGAGGTTCTAGCAAATACTCCTTGATTTTATCAAAAGCAACTTGACAGTCATCATTCCATTTAACTACCTGATCTTTCTTCAATAGCTTGAAGATTGGTTCACAGGTAGATGTTAGGTGAGAGATGAACCTTGCAATGTAGTTTAGGCGTCCCAAGAAACCTCTGACCTCCTTCTCAGTGCGAGGGGCAGGCATTTCTTGTATAGCTTTGACTTTGGCAGGATCAACCTCGATGCCTTTGTTTCTGATAATGAAACCCAAGAGTTTACCGGACCTGACTCCGAAAGTGCACTTGTTAGGGTTCAGTCTGAGCTTGTACTCCTTCAACCTGACAAACAGCTTTTGCAGATGGTCGAGGTGTTCTTCTTCAGTTTGTGAACGGGCTATCATGTCATCTACGTAGACCTCTATCTCATGATGTATCATATCATGAAACAAAGCTACCATGGTGTGTTGATAGGTTGCCCCGACATTCTTCAGTCTGAATGGCATCACTTTGTAGCAGAACGTACCCCACTGTGTAACAAAAGTAGTTTTCTCCATGTCCTCGGGTGCCATTTTTATCTGGTTATAGCCAGAGAATCCGTCCATGAAAGAAAATACCTTGTGCTGAGTTGTGTTGTCAACCAAGATGTCAATGTGCGGAAGTGGAAAGTCATCTTTAGGGTTGGCCCTATTTAAGTCTTTGTAACCCACGCACATTCTGACTTTGCCGTCCTTTTTAGGCACGGGCACAATGTTAGCAACCCATTATGGATAGGAAGTAACAGCAAGAAATCCAGCATCGAACTGCTTCATAACTTCTGCTTTGATCTTTTCAGACATGTCGGGCCTCATACGACGGACTTTCTGTTTAACTGGTGGATAGTCTTCTCTTGTGGGTAGACGGTGTACCACAATATCTGTATCGAGTCCCGGCATGTCTTCGTATGACCAGGCGAAGATCTCAACATATTCATTCAACAGCTGAACTAAGCGCCCCATGACACTTGGATCTAGGTTGGCACCCACTTTGACTTCTTTTCTGTCTTCCTCAGTTCCTAAGTTGATTGTCTCTAACAACTCTTCGTGAGGTAGAATAACCCTTTCTTCCTGTTGTAGCAGTCTAGCCAATTCTCCCGGCACTTCACAGTCTTCCTCACCTTCGTATTCGGCATGGTAGACCAGATCTTCAGAGTCACTGAAGGCCATAGCAGAATTGTTACCCATGGAATCCGAAATGGAAGGGTACCTGCATTTGTGAGTGTGGGTGTCTATAAGGGATAGCGACCTTTAAACAAATAAAATGTAAAAAGAAAGACAATGAACACAAAAGTTTATATGTGAAAACGTCCATGATTCATTAAAATGGCATATGAAGATGAAAAATCAAACCCTTACAAATGGACCTATATGCCTCGGGTAAGGCACAAGGTTAAAAGTGTACGAATTATTCAAGAATTATTACAAACCAACATAAATGTTTGAAAGATAAATTACTGATTTATGAAAGTAATGGGAAGAAAGTCCTTTGTCTCCCAATTGCACAGTCCTCCGTCAACAGTAGATAAAATCCAGTCTTCCAAGTTGCTCTCCTCTTCAGTATCCTCTAAAGCATTGACTCCATGATGGGTGATCTTCACTGGTGGCCCTCCAGCACGGGAGCGACGCACAGCCTTTTGACTAGCCGAAGTGAAACCCAAGCCGAATTTATCTGATTTAAAGGGAAAGTCGGGAAGTTGCCCCCAAGTTGTGCTTCCTCCTTCTTCAATCACAGCCTTTGCATCTTTGAGATACGACATCCGAGGCGGAGGTCTGGTAACCATGGGTGCAGAAGACACTGCCTTGGTTGCTGCAATCTCCTGAGTTACCTCTTCAAAATGCTGAAAGGGGGTTTCGATGAATTCACCATCCAATTCTACATAGCGGAAAGAATTTAGATGGCTTATCATGTATTCCTCTTCGTCGTGAACGATTACAATTTTCCCCTGGACAGGGTACTTGAGCTTTTGATGCAGAGTAGAAGTGACGGCTCCAGCATGATGAATCCAGGGTCTTCCCAACAAGCAAGAATAGGAAGGACGGATGTCCATCACGTAAAATGTGGAGTTGAAGGTTTCAGTTCCCACTTTGATCGGGATGACCACCTCCCCGTGGACCATCCTTTTAGAACCATCAAAGGCTCTGATAATGATATTGCTGGACTTCAAGGTTAGGCCTTCACAATCCAACATATCCAATGCCTTCTTTGGCAAGACGTTCAGCGATGAACCAGTGTCTACCAAAACGTGTGCTAGAGTAATCCCTATGCATTCCACCGAGACATGCAAAGCTTCATTATGTTTTCTCCCTTTGATTTTTAGATCGGCATCGGAGAATCCTAGACCATTGTCGACCGTTAGGCTAGCTACACATTCCTGGAACTGATCCGCGGAGGTTTCCTATGGCACGTGGGCCATCTTCAATAATCTTATTAAAGCTTTGGCATGAGCTTCTGAACAAAGCAGCAAGGCCAACATAGAGATCTTTGAGGGGGTTTGCCCCAGTTGCTCAACAACATTATAATCGCTTTTCTTGATTATTTTCAAAATCTCTTCCATTTCTTTTTGAGAGGTTTCAGGGATGATCAACGGTTGAGCCCTCGTCCTGACGGGCTCTTCTTGGATCCCTTTCCCTCTATCATCAGCAACAGCGGAGGGGACAACCGCATGAGTCACAACTTCTTCAATAATTGGAGTTCTTGCAGATATGTTGACCGGCACAGGGGTAACCTTATGAGCAGCTGAGGGTCCGAAGATTGCCTTTGAAGGGGCAATCTCCGGAGAGAAAATTCTTCCATTGCGGGTGATTTTACTCGTTCCAGCAATGTTTCCAATGTCGGAAGCCTCTTCATCAGAACTTTCTTCAGTTGATTCAATTTGTTTAATACCGTGGTAAAAGATCTCTCCCCCATAGTTCCACGATATTCATTTGTTAGACTTGTACGGGACGGGCCCCGGCATGGTTATCTTCAAAGGAGCAATCTTCGGATCGGATGTAATCTTAACAGGTCTTTTGGAAACCTTGGAAAGATTGGCGAATATGGTAATTATTGAAATATCATTGACAGGAGTCAGTGTAACAGGAGTCTTTTCAAAAAGGATTTCTTTATTATCCATTAGGCGTTGGATTCCTAACTTCAACAATGGGCAGTCGGTTGGTAAGGATGAACAAAGGCAGCAATCTTCTTCACAACCTGGGAAAATCCCAGCCTTCAGCAAATTCAACTTGATTATCAGTAGCGGAGTCATCAAATCATCAACAATAGCAACAAATAGATCATCTTCAACAGCATGGGCATTGTGGCCATGCTTTGGCATTGGATCAGAGATCACGTTCGGCTTTTCAGGGGCGTCAAATTCAACTTCTTTAGCATCTATTAAATCCTGAATTTTATTTTTGAGGGCCCAACAATTGTTGGTGTCGTGCCCCAGGCTGTCTGAATGATAAGCACACTTGGCGTTCGAATGGTAGTACGGAGAACATTGTGATACGGTGGGAGAGAACTGACTGTTTTTTGGAATGCTGGTTCGCCTTTTGCGTTTGTTTTCGCAAAATGTCGCGGTAAACAAGAGTCGCCACCGTCTTTTATTTTATCCAACAAGGAAAGGAAAAAAGCACAAAAAAATTCCTTTTTCGAGATGTTTCTCGGGTCCGGGGGGGTAGATTATAGAAAGGGAAGGTGTTAGCACCCTTTCTATCTGTGGTTATCCGTGCTGCTCGAAGACTCATGATGCACGCTTCATACTCCGCCATATTGTTGGTGCAGTTGAAACATAGTCGGGCGGTAAATGGAGTATGAGAGCCTTTAGGAGATATGATCACGGCGCCAATGCCATTACCCAAAGCGTTCGAAGCTCCATCAAAGTACATAGACCATCGGGATCCTTCCTCAGGTCCTTCATCCGGTCCAGGTGTCTCACAATCAGTTACTAACATGATATTCTCATCCGGAAATTCAAAGTTCATAGACTGGTAATCATCCACTGCTTGATGTGCCAAATGGTCTGCCAACACACTTCCCTTGATTTCCTTTTGGGTTTTATATTGGATATCATACTCAGTCAAGATCATCTGCCATCTTGCTATTCTTCCGGACACAATAGGCTTTTCAAAGATATACTTGATTGGATCCATCTTTGAAATCAATAAAGTGGTGTGAGTCAGCATATACTGTCTCAGTCGGCGAGCAGCCCATGCCAAAGCGCAGCAAGTTTTCTCGAGCAGTGAGTATCGAGTCTCACAGTCGGTAAACTTTTTGCTAAGGTAATAAATAGCATGCTCTTTTCGGCCAGACTCTTCATGTTGACCCAGCACACACTCCATTGAGTTGTCGAGTACTATCAAGTATAAGATGAGAGGTCTCCCTTCCACTGGAGGCATCAGAATGGGTGGCTCTTGGAGATACTCTTTAATCCTTTTGAAAGCGGCCTGACATTAATCATTCCAACATACTACTTGATCTTTCTTCAGTAGCTTGAAGATTGGCTCACAAGTAGCAGTTAGGTGCGAGATGAATCGGGAAATGTAGTTCAGTCGTCCCAGGAAGCCTCTGACCTCTTTCTCTGTTCTGGGAGCTGGCATCTCCTGTATGGCCTTTACCTTTGCAGGATCCACTTGAATACCCTTATCGCTCACGACGAAACCCAGCAGCTTACCAGATCTCACCCTGAAGGTGCACTTGTTTGGGTTTAACCTCAGCTTGTACAACTTCAACTTGTCAAACAGCTTCTGAAGGTGGTCAAGATGTTCCTCCTCAGTTTGGGACCTTGAAATCATACCGTCGACGTATACTTCAATCTCATGATGGATCATGTCATGAAACAAAGCAACCATGGCACGCTGATACGTTGCCCAAACGCTCTTCAGTCCAAAAGGCATGACCTTGTAGCAAAAGGTACCCCACTGAGTAACAAAAGTTGTCTTCTCCATGTCTTCGGGAGCAATCTTAATCTGATTATAACTACAGAAACCATCCATAAAGGAGAATACCTTCTGTTGAGCAGTGTTATCAACCAGAACGTCAATATGAGGCAGAGGGAAATCATCCTTGGGGCTTGCCCTGTTCAAATCCCTATAGTCAACACACATTCGAACCTTACCATCCTTCTTCGGCACAGGAATCACGTTGGCCACCCACCGTGGGTAAGAAGTAACTGCTAGAAAACCGGCGTCAAACTGTTTCATAACTTCAGCCTTGATTTTCTCAGACATCTCTGGGCGCATTCGACGGACCTTCTGTTTCACTGGAGGACGGTCTTCTTTGGTAGGCAGGCGATGAACCACAATATCAGTATCCAACACAGGCATATCTTCATAAGACCAGGAAAATATCTCAACGTAGTCACGCAGCATCTGAATCAACCATTGTTTCACACTAAGCTCTAGATTTGCACCGATCCTGACCTCTTTCTTGTCCTCCTCTGTACCCAGATTCACTGATTCTACCGGCTCTTCGTGCGGCTGAATAGCCCTCTCTTCCTGAAGTAACAGTCTTGCAAGTTCACCAGGCACTTCACAATCATCTTCACCTTCGTCTTCGGCTAAGTTGATCGGACTTTCAAAGTCATAACTGGCAGTAGCAGAGTCGTTACCAGTGAGATCCAGAGTGGATGTAGACCTGTATATGTGAGTGTGTGTAAAATAGCTGTTTTGCAATATATAATAAAAGAAAAACAAGGAGCGCAAGATTCGAAATGCAAGAAACATCCAATGCTTTTATTAATGATATACGAAAATGACACACATAAAGCCCTCACAAATGAAGCCACAGTACCCCGGGTAAGACACCGGGCCATAGAGTTTAAAACATTGTCTGTTACATATTCAAAACAAAAAGTTTCATTACCGGGTAACAAAAGAAATAGGGATGAAGTCCTTTGCTATCCAGTTGCTTGGTCCACCGTCGGTCGTAGGATAGATCCAGCTGTCGAACTCAGACTCTTCCACATCGTCTTCAATGGCATTCACTCCCGAGTTGCTGATGAACACGGGAGGTCTTCTGATCCGTGCATTCTGAACAGCCTTTTGAGCTTCTGTAGTAAAACCCAAACCAAACTTGTTAGTCTTCTGTGTAAAATCAGGGAGTTGGCCCCAATTTGCACACCCACCTTTCTCGACAACAGCCCGGGCATCCCTAAAGGAAGCCATCTTCATTGGAGAATCCTCAACAACAGTCTCAGTTGATGCCAGCGTCTGGGGAACCTCTTCAAAATGCTGAAATGGGGTCTCGATGAATTCCCCATCCATCTCTACATATCGGAAAGAGTTGAGATGACTCACCGTGTACTCTTCCTCTCCTTGTACTGTCACAATTTTCCCTTTCACCGGGTACTTCAACTTCTGGTGGAGCGTTGAGGTTACGGCCCCAGCTTTGTGGATCCATGGGCGAGCCAGCAAACACGAATAAGATGGCCGAATGTCCATCACATAGAATGTAGAATTGAAAACTTGAGAACCAACCTTAATCGGAATATCCACTTCTCCATGCACCATTCTCTTAGACCCATCAAAGGCCCTAACAACAGTGTTGCTTGGCTTCAGCTCCAACCCTTCACAATCCAACCGGTCTAGGGCTTTCTTAGGAAAGACGTTCAATGAGGAACCAGTATCCACTAATACATGAGCAAGAGTAGTGCCCATGTATTCAATGGAGACATGCAGGGCATCGTTGTGATTCTTCCCCTTCACAGTCAAGTCGGCGTCAGAGAAACCCAACCCATTATCAGTAGTCAAATTGGACACGCAATCCTTAAACTGGTCAGCTGATGTCTCTTGTGGTACATGTGCAGTCTTCAGAAATGTAATTAGATCCTTGGCACGGGCCTCTGAGCATAGCAACAGTGACAGCATAGAAATCTTGGATGGGGTTTTCCCCAGCTGCTCAACCACATTGTAGTCACTCTTTTTGATGATCTTTAGAATCTCTTCCATCTCTTGTTTAGAAGCTTCAACAGTAATCGTCTTCGGTGCCTCCGTCTGGGCAGGCTCACTGGTGATCCCTTTTCCCCGAGTGTCAGATGACTCGGCGACAGGGGTAAGAATAGGAACTTGAACAGGAATGGTAGCAGGTACACTGGCAGGTGTAATTACAACAGGTTTTCGGGCAGTTGGTGGAGAGATATCAGGTGAGAAAAGTCTTCCGCTGCGGGTGACTTTAGCAAGTCCAAAAATATTGCTGACGTCGGTATCAACATCCAACTCTTGTTTAACTCCATGAAAATAAACATCAGCCCCGTAGTGCCAAGGGACAACTTTATCATAGGTGTAGGGGATAGGCCCAGGAACAGTGATGATCAATGGTGCAGTTCTTGGAACAGATGTAATTCTAACAGGCTTTCTCGAGGAAGCCTTGGAAGAATTGTCAAAAATGGTGATAATAGCAACTTCTTCAGTATGAACTAAAGGAACAACAGTCTTCTCAAACAGGATTTCTTTACTATCCATCAGGCGTTGGACACCTGATTTCAAAAGATGGCAACCGGTAGGTAGAACAGAACAAATACGGCAACCTTCGTCACAGCCGGAAATAAACCGGCTAGCAAAAGGTTCTTCTTCACAGTCATCAAAGGGGTAACAATGTCATTCACAGAAACCATAAACGAGTCTTCATCTATAGCATTCACTCCATGCTTGGGCATAGGAGCAGTCACAACATTAGGTCTTTCGGGCACCTCGAACTCAATCTCCTTAGCATCAATTAAGTCCTGTATTTTGTTCTTCAAAGACCAACAATCATCTGTATTATCCCCCGGGCTATCAGAGTGAAAAGCACAGCGGGCATTAGGGTTATACTTCGGTGATGTGGTATTTGGATTCTTCGGGGCTTCCCTTGGAATCACTAAGTTGGTTTTCAATAACTGCGGCAGAATCTGAGACAAATTCATGTTGAGAGGGTGAATTGCCTTCAAGGTTTCTCGTCCTTTTGCTGATTTTTATGCTGAAGAGCACCAGCAGGTCTTGAAATAACAACCGCATTAACAGCTTGGCGGCGTTCAGGTCTATTCTGGTTTCTTGAACTATAGACAGCACTGGACTCTTTCTTAAATGGCTTCTTCTCGGTGCTTGATGAGGCACCCTTCTGTATCTTACCAGCCTTAATACCAACCTCAATCCTCTCACCGGTCATAATTAGCTCTGTAAACCTAGACGAGGAGCTTCCAATCAGATGGTTGAAAAATGGACCAGACAAGGTCCCCAGAAACATGTCCACAAGCTCCCGATCAGCCAAGGGTGGTTGCACTCTTCCGGCGAGGTCCCTCCACTTCTGAGCATAATCTTTGAAACCTTCACCCGTTCCCATTAACATACCCTGGAGCTGGGTACGCGTGGGAGCAAGGTCGGAATTGTATTGGTATTGCCGGTAGAAAGCAGTAGCCAAATCTTCCCAACTGCGGATGCTGGCTCCGTCCAACTGGTAAAACCATTCAAGCTGAGTCCCTGAGAGACTGTCTTGAAAGAAGTGGATCCATAGGTTCTTATCAGCGGTGTACGGCTGAATCTTCCTTACATATGACCGGAGGTGCAGCTTTGGACAAGAAACTCCGTCATACTTAGAAAAGGTTGGTGCCTTGAACTTGAGGGGAATCACTACCCCAGATGATAGACCCAGATCACCAAAGTCCAGACCAGGCACTTTCTGAACTTCCATCGCACTCAATCGGTCTTCCAGTTGTTTGTATCTATCCTCAGCAGGAGGATACTGGTCTTCGTCGAAGTCTGTCTCGTTGTCTGAGACCACATGGCTAGGAGCCCTTCTTTCCTCTTGACTGTCCTTCCCTCCAGATGAGGTGGTCAAATTAACTTCATCCCGTAGCCTGTTTCCAAACCTGTGACCTGTGTTAAACATGACTGTCCTCTTCTTCTTCTTCTTCTTCTCTTTCAGAATCAGGGTCTTCAGATCTTGCTGACCCTTAGCTAGATTCATGGACAGCTCTTGGAATTGGGTATTCTGGGCCTGTAGGGCCTTGATTGCTTTCTCAGTTGATGGTTCAGCAGACATGATGAGTGCTGAAATAAACAGCGAAGAAGATAAGAGACCTGTAATGGTACCTGTTATGAAGTGCATGGAATGAAATGTGTATGCTATGATTTCAAAGACAATCGAGAGATTCAAATTCGTAAGCAAAAAGGGAAACACACTTTTATTAGAGAAACTTTGAAATTCAAATTGTTCAACAAATTGCCTTTAAGGCGTTACAAGAAAGGAAATACTGAAAAGTAATTAAAAACTGGAAAGGAAATAATCAAAGGACAATCAGTGCTCCCATGGTCTCTTCTTGTTGGTGCGTACATAGTCATTGAGAATCCGCTCGTTCTCCAGCTGCCTAGTCAACTTCTGGATCTTCTGCTCTTGCTCGTTAAACTTTTCTCGGTAAGCATCCCGTTCTTCTCTCAGCTGCATCCAAGACCTTTTCAATGCCCCAATGTCAGTGGGCATGTAAGGGTGGAGGATGGTAGGAAGAACCCCCTCTTCATTAGCAACTTCAACAATGATAGGCAGGATGGCTTCATACGGCATACCCAGCTTTTGGGCACGGATATGAACCCATCTGAGATATGGCTCCATCGGAAGTGAAGTCTTTGGGCCCAACTCGTATGGATCAGATCTGTGAACTCTATCCCAAGCCCTTATGAATCTGTGGCGTTGCTCGTCGCTATCCCCTTGAAAATCAAAGATGATACTAGGCATTAGCAGCTCATGAGGTCCTTCTCTTTTGGCTTGCCCAAACTGACGTAAGGCCAAGCACGGATTAAAAGAAATTCCTCCATGGGTTCCTATCAATGGAACATTGGGGTATTCCCCACATCGATCGATAATATCCACCTCATCCATACCCTTGATAGTCCAGATGATGTCATTATGAGAGAGAGACATAACTCTATAAGCCCAGCACATGCCTTCTTTGTTCTTCAGCACTGATTTGGGGAGGTGCAAAATAAACCACCTTGCCAATAATGGAGCATAGCACATCAAGGTTCCCCGCTTTCGGGCAGTATGGGCATAAAGCTGATGAAGAATGTCACCCAAGAGAGTGGGTACGGGATTACGAGAGATGAAGATTTTCACCGCATTCACATCAACAAAGGAGTCAGGATTTGGAAACAATACCAAACCATATATCAGAAGAGCCAAAATATCTTCGAATGCCTTGAAGTCTAGACTATCCCAGAAATAATTAGCCTTACCAACCAAAAACTTAGTCAGAAAGCCCTTTGCTCCACTTCTAGTCTCCCAATTAGCCATTACCTCAGCTTTGGTCATATGAAGGGCTGAAGCAATCTCTTCTGGCCTAAGGATCTTCTCCCAACCAGTAAACGGGGTCTGCTCTAGAATAGAGATACCGAGCAGATCAGAGAACTCTTCTAAGGTGGGAACCAACTGGTAGTCTTGAAAAGTAAAGCAATGGTACAATGGATCATAGAATTGGACCAGGACACTCATCATCTGCTCGTCCAATTTGGAGGTAACCAAACTGAGAAGATACCCATGTCTTCTAAGGAAGGAGGTAGTATCAAGTATCTTTGTAATCAGTTCCTTAAGCATGGTGGGAACCTAGACGAAGTTGATCCGGATGGTATTCCTACGCATAGGCATCATGACCTACAAAACAGAACAAAGATGAATCCCTCATGTCTTTGAAATAGGTTAGTCTAATGCAAGATGTATGCAATGTTATGATGCCATGATGTCATGATAGAAATCACACCACAAGTATCCATAAATAGCAAACATGATAAAGGCACACAAGTCACACAGAGAGCCCTTAGATTTCAGGTTGGCAAGGAGCTTAGGTACTACCCTCTTTCAGTTCAGTTGGTTTAAACCTGTCCTAAAAATAGTAATCGGGTTCTAGAGGATCTCAATATCACTGACTACCCTCAATCGGTCATAATTCCAGTTTAGCAACCTTTTCTTGCAGCCAGAATCATCGCGAGAGTTTAGTCTCAATGAGTGTAGCATACTGCTACTGTTCTATGGCCAAGTTGGTTAATTTAAAGGTTCTAAGGTCAGTTGGCACTTAATGACCCCTTAGATGACCCGTATTCTTCTCGTTCTAACACAAGGGATATCGGTACAATCTAAAGTGTCACACCAACGTAGCTACTACTTCAACCGTATCGGTCTATGCTGTATAGTTCCCTCACAGTTTATTACTACTTACCTAAAGGGTATCCCCTAGATCCGGGTTAGGATCTATAGTAACTCTGATACAAGCCCACAAATATAAAGCATACAAAGCAAACAATTGAAAACACAATGATCTAATCCTAAGGTACACCCCACTTATTAAAATCCCCAGCAGAGTCGCCAGTTCTGTGATACGGTGGGAGAGAACTGACTGTTTTTTGGAATGCTGGTTCGCGTTTTGCGTTTGTTTTAGCAAAATGTCGTGGTAAGCAAGAGTCGCCACCGTCTTTTATTTTATCCAACAAGGAAAGGAAAAAAGCACAGAAAAATTCCTTTTTCGAGATGTTTCTCGGGTCTCGGGGGGTAGATTATAGAAAGGGAAGGTGTTAGCACCCTTTCTATCTGTGGTTATCCACGGGCTCTTAGGTACTTGCTCAAAGTGTTTTCAAAAATTTCTTTTCTTTGTGTTTGTGGGTTTGAAAAAGTTTTTGTTTTGAAAAGGAGTGTAAGTGTGAAAATTTTGTTTTGTTTTGAAAGAGCAAGTACTTAAGAACCATCTACTTACTCGAAAAAGGAATCGTTCTATGCTATCTTCCTTTAGACAATGCTATCCCACTATTGATGAGTAGGTAGCATCGTTGTTGGAGTTTTAAAGGTCAATTCGATTAAGGGACGTGTGGTCACTAAAGCAATGTTAGGACGCCTTAGTGGTAACTCTAATGTCTTAGATCATTTTTCTGAGGCAACCCTTTCGAGGCAACTATGATCTTTGGACAAGAGGGCGACCTCTAAAACTTCCTATACTCAATGACCACGTTCGAAGGCAACCAAGTGGGGTGTACCCTAAGAGTGCGCAGGTGCGAGTGTGTTGTTTCGGTTAATTTTATCTTTGTACATGTCAATGGTTATCTATGTTGATTTTAGGTTTAAACATTTGATCTTGTCATGCATTCCCTATTATCAAACATCTAACAGTTTATAAGTTGTGGAAATTAAATTGCGGAAATTAAAACTAACTATTACAAGGCGTCGGGTATTTACATCGCCAAAAGCAACCCTTGAAATTAAAATGCGGAAAGTAAGTAAAGCGATGAAAATATTTAAAGTCCTATTAAACTATTACATTCCAGGAAACAGATACAATATTGAATAAATATGGATCGCGTGCGGGAAAATTAAATCGGGCGCATTCTAGGGTTTTGACCCTTTATTTCAAGAAAAGATTTTTTTGGTTATTTTTGAATTAAAAAGGAATTAAACTAAGTTAATCATTAAATTAATTAATTAATTAATAAAAATGATATTTTTTGGATTTTTGATATTTAAAGAAAGAAAAATAATTTGATCAAAGTTAATAAAACCTAATTGTCTAAATTAATTTTAATTATTGCAAAAGATATTAAAGTTATTTCCTAATTAAACTAAATTAATTAAGTTAATATTTATTAACAAAAATAAATTACTGAAAATTAATTTAATAAACAAAATATTTTTTTGGTTTTTATTTTATTAAGAAAAAGATTTTAATTGGTTAGTAAAAAAATAATGAGAATAATAAATAAACAAAAGAAAATAATAAAAGAAAAGAGAGAGTTTAAGAGGTTTTGGGCCTGATTAGGGAGGTTTTGATAGCAATTTCCAAGGCCCATCACAAGCTGGCCTCGTTTGAATTTTTGATTCCCTATGCTTTGGTTGACTTGGTAGCATGGTAGGCATCTCATCTGGACCACCAGATCTGGCCTGGGGCCATCTGGCGCTTTGATATTTGAGGGAGTATGATAGGCCACAATTCTTGAAATGCGCTGGAATACCTGAAGAAAAATAGCAAAGCAATATGGGGGACCTGGGATTCGAACCCAGGTCTTGTTGGATTCTGAACAAGCGCCTTTGCCACTCAACCATCATGTTTCAATTGTTATTACACTGGATGATAATAATAATATTGGGAATCAAATAATATTCCAGAATTAAAAAATAAAAACGCGCGAAGTTTGAACCATCCAACCAGGGGGAGACGCATCATCGTCTTCCTCGTTCACCCTGTATATTTACCTGCGGATTTACATCCGCAGTTAAATTTGCATGTGTGTTCTAAAATTCATTCTAGGCCATGGAAATTGATTCCAAGCACATGGTCATGCTCGTCTACCTCCCCTGGTTACATCCATGTCCATCAATAGGGCTGATTTTTCCTGAAAAAGAAACGCCAAAAAAAAAAACAATCCACGAACCCTAGATTCGGCTAGGGGGTTACAGGCCATACTAATGCAATCAAATAATGCAGAAAGCTTGTAAATTGAACGATAAGCATGAATATGCAAAGATTTTGCAAGAAAAGTGCAAGAACAATGATATACAAATTCAACTGAAAAGCATATTTTTGAGACACTTACAGAGCTTTAGAGCACGTATGAGGGCTTGTTAGGGATTGGTTTTGCTTCACTGATTTCCCATCAATGGATTAGTGTGGAGATTTGCTTCTGAATTTGCCTCTATGCACGATTTCAGTTTCACACTTTTTGGCATTTTTTTTAAGTTTGCTTTTGATGTTCTTGCAGTCTCTAACCCTTGAATTCGTGTGCTTTAGCTTCTATATGTAATGAGCAATGCATTAGGTTAACATTTGTGGACTCAATCCTTGTGCATCAATGCTTGGAGATTTGATTTGATCCTCCATTGATAACCTTCCAATTTTGTCCAAAATCCAATCTTTTTGAACATGGCATGTATGATACGAATTTGATTCACTTGATGATGATGATTAGGTCCTGAAATAGCCAAAAAGAGATCAAATAATCAATGTTGGGATTTTATTTGATTTAAATTGATTTAAAATAGAATAATTCATTAAAAAATAAAATTAAATAATAAAATTGACAAATGGTCACAAGGCTGAAGCTAGGACACGTGTGTAGTGTGTCAATATTAAATCAAGTGGAAAAGAATGGGCCCATTTGACAAAAATTGAAGTTTTGGGGATAGTTGACTTTTGGCAATTTTGCAAAAATTCCCAACTTCAACAATGCATATCTTCTTCAATTTTGAATTTTTGGAAGTGTTCTTGGACTTTTTAGAAAGCTTTAGATGTCCTCTAACCAACCCTTTTGGTATCATCTCATTTTGATATTCCATGCTCAAGTTATAAGCTTTGGCAAAAAAGGTGTTTTTGTTGACTTTCAAAAATGACCTATAATGTCCAAATTTGTAACTTCTTGTGAGTGCATTTTCTGATCTTGGGGTATGAAGATGGATTTTAGGAAATTTCATCCTCTTCAAAATGAGCTTTGTATTGGTCATTTCTCATAAAGTATGAGAAAGTTATGCTTGTTCAAAGTTGAGTTGACTTTTCCTAAAAAACCCTAATTTAGCAACTTTGAGTCTTTGATGAATTTTGAGCAATCCTTGATGAATCATGATCAACCCTTTATCAAATGATGAAATATATTTCAAAATGATAATTTTGACAAAAATATCTTGAATTTTGACTGTTTATAGGTCACAGTTGACTTTTGCCCTAGCACAGTCGATTTTTGGACCTTTTGAGCAATTGACAGAACAAACTTCCTCTGCAAGGCTTGAAATTTGACATGGATGAACTTGAGAACATATTAGGACATTGGGGAGAACTTGAGGTCATTTTGATGCAAGGGCCTTGATGCAACACAAAACCATAATTTGAGGTTGACTGCCTTAGGAGATAGTTTGATTGTCCAACTCTTGAGCAATCTTGAGCCACTTGGAGATTTTTCTTGCAATGTTTGGATAAATATGAGAGGGAAAATTTTGGGGTGCAACAAAGATGTATTCGGATTCTTCGGTGCCTCTTTCAAACTTGCAAGATTTAACTTCAAGAGGTGAGGGAGAACCTGAGCAGGAGTCATATTTATCCGGGTGAATTGCCGTGCAGGCCTTTCCACCCTTGCTTAGTTGGTTCTGGGTTGATTATTTCTGGGCTGATCAGCTGTAGACTTCTGAATCATTACGGTCCCCACCTATGTCCGGCGCTCAACTCTTCCTTGACCTCTTTGGGAATAGACAGCTGATACTTCCTTCTTTGCTGGAAAAGTCTTCTTGATGGCAGCGGAAGCAGATGCGTCCTTTTGAATTTTCCCGCTCTTTATGTCGGCTTCAACTCTCTCACCAATTAGAATCAACTCGGTGAACCCCGCAGACGAACTTCCAATCAGGTGATTGAAAAAGGGGCCTGACAGTGTACCCAAGAACATATCTACTAGCTCCCTCTCAGATAGAGGTGGTTGTACTCGTCCCGCCAAGTCTCTCCATTTCTGGGCATACTCTTTGAAACCTTCATTTGAGACCATGCCCATACTCTGTAATTGAGTACGTGTTGGTGCTAAGTCTGCATTATATTGATACTGCTTGTAAAAGGCGGCCGCCAAATCCTCCCAATTATGCACATCAGACCTCTCTAGCTGGTAAAACCAATCCAACTGCATCCCTGATAAACTGTCCTGGAAGAAATGTACCCACAGGTCTTTGTCAGAAGAATGTGGTTGGATTTTTCTGACGTAAGATCGTAGGTGCATCTTGGGGAAAGACAACCCATCGTACTTAGCAAATATAGGCACCTTAAACTTGGGGGGAATTACAATTCCAGAGACCAACCCTAGCTCTTCAAATTCCAGCCCAGGCACTCTTTATACCTCCATGGCAGCCAGACGCTCTTCCAGATTCTTGTATTTGTCATCTACAAGAGGGTACTGCTGTTCAGAATAGTCTTCATCCTCCTCCTCTTCTTCTTCCTATGAATCAGATGGCACGACAGTCTCTTTACCCTTTCTCACCCCTTCATCATATGTTGAGGGTAAATCCAGGACCCTTCTAGATTGACCTTCAAATCTTCTACCCATGGTAGCCACACCAGCCCTCTTCTTTTTCTTTTTCTCTTTTTCCTTTTCCAGTAAGGTTTTGAGCTCCTCCTGCCCCTTAGCCAAGGTCAGAAGTAGCTGTTGAAACTGCTAATTCTGCGCTTATAAGTCTTTGATCGTCTGCTCAATATCCATCTTGCTGAAATAAACAGCAGAGAGATAAGGAAACCTGGTGTGAAGACCTGCTTATGCATATGATGAATGATGTGTATTCATGTAATGCATTCAAGGATTCAGAAATTCAAATTTGTTTTAAACAAAAAGGAACACACGTCATATTAATAAGATAGAATTTGTTAGTACATCAATGCCCCATGGGCAAAATAATACAAAATTCTAATGTAAAAAGACGTTGCGCATCCTCTTTGGTGAAATGTAGGTGTTGAGAGTCTGCTCTTCGTGAAGTTGACGAGTAAGCTCTAAAACCTTCTTCTCAGTTGCGTAGAATTGGGCTTTAAAAGTATCGCGCTCTCTCTTGAGCTGTATCCAACTCCTTTGTAAATCTTCTAGTGGTGTTGGCATGTCAGGATGTAGGATGGTGTATGGAACCTCTCCTTCCATAACAGGCTATTTGATCACAGGTAGAATGTAGGGGTAAGGCATCATAAGAATCTGGGCGCGGGTTCGTACCCACTTGAGGTAAGGCTCAAGGGGGATGGAATTCATGTGTCCCAAGGTCTTACTTTCCACCTTGTTGGGCATCCTCCAAGCTCGGATGAAACTTTCTCGAAGTCCTTGATTGTCGTTGTCGAAGTCAAAAACCAAGTCTGGAATCAGCATGTCATGTGGGCCATCCCTTCGGGCATACCCAAACTGTCTTAGAGCCAAGCAGGGGTTATAGGTAATGCCTCCCCTAATGCCAAGTAGAGGGACATTAGGGAATTCCCCACAACGATCAATGATGATAAAATTTTCTCCGGATCGAGAACACCAATGAATATCTGAATGTTTGAGCGTCATTAACCTTTGTGACCACCTCAAACCTTGCTCATTCTTTAAGACTGATTGGGGAAGATGAGAAATAAACCATCTTTCCAGTAGGGGAGTACAACACATGATAACACCTCTTTTCCTCATTGTTCGAGTGTGAAAAGAGTGGAGGATATCCCCAAGCAATGTAGGCACCGGGCTGCAAGCCATGAAGATTTTGACAGCACTGACATCTATAAGCTGGTCAGGGTTTGGGAACAAGACCATCCCATAGATGAGAAGAGCTACAATCTCCTAAAAAGCTTGTAAGTCCAATGAATTCCAGCATCTTTGGGCCTTCTCAAACAGAAACTTTGATAAGAAGCCTTTGACACCACTTCTAGTTTCCCAATGGCCTAAGATATCAGATGGTTGCAAGTGTAGGGCTTGAGCAACATCTTTAGGCTTTGGATCTCTTTCCGTACCGTTGTAGTGTAGTTGATGGATAATAGGAATCCTCAAGAGTTGATAAAATTCCTCCAAAGTAGGCACAGGTTGGTAGTTAGGAAATGTGAAGCAGTGGTGCAAAGGGTCAAAGAACTGGAAGAGAACTTTCACCATGTCTTCCTCATTGTCGGTGTTGACTAAGTTGAGAAGACGACCATGCCTCTCGGTGAATGGAGAATTCTCAGGAAAGACCTTTGAGATTGTTTTTGGGTTCGGGGGGGGGGGGGGGGGGGTAGATTATGAAAAGGGAAGGTGCTAGCACCCTTTTCATCCTTGGTTTTATATGGGCTCTTAGTTACTTGTTTTAGATCACTTGCTTTTGATTTTCAATTGTTTGAAATGGTGCTTTGTGTACGGTTTTGAAAGTATTTTGAAAAGAGGCCTTTGTTTAGGCAACCTTTGTAATGATTCTTGTTTGAATATATACAAAGGTGTTTGTCTTTTGAAAAATGTTTCAATGTTTGAAAGTTTGTTTGGAAAATGTTTTGAAATTGTATTGTGTGTTTTTGAAAATAGCAAGGATGGTTTGTAAGTTTGATCAAGTAACTAGGAGTTGTCTACCCTACTCAAAGATCTTTCCTACATATTTTTATTCCTTTGACATTATTGTTTTACCATTGCATTTGGTAAACAACCCTATCTTTAGATGTTAAACGGGACGGGCGTGGGTCATTGTATGACCATGATAACAATATTGCCAAGTATCTTAGCAAGTTTCTGAGGGACTAGATCATTTTTGTATAGGCAACCAAGATAGCGTCATCGAGGGACTATGATCTTTTTATTTTGATTGATTTTTCCAAGATACCTAGCATGCATACCATGGCCATTTTTAAGGCAACAAAGTGGATGAAACCCTAGGGGTGCTTGTGTGTATTGTGTTGTCATTTTCATGCATTTTTGTCTTGTGTTTAGTCATGCTATTTGTTTGACTTTGGTCTTTGCATACAAACCCTAGTTCTTACTATCATGACATTTAAAAGCGATAAAATGCGTAAAAGTAAATCTAAGACTATTACAATATTATTATGGGGAGGGGGATACAAGTTTGAATAGGGGGATATTTTCACAAAATAAAACCCTAATACTATTACAACCATATTGAAATATTGCAAAAAATAAATAAATAGACAATTATTTAAATATGCAAATAAATGTAAATATGCACAAATATTTTTTGTATTTATTTTATGTATGTAAAATAAGTTTATTTATATCTTAAAATAAGAAAAATAAAAATGATTATTTTTGAACGGGTGAAAACCCTAATTTTTGTTTTAAAAGAAAATATATTTCTATTATTATTTATTTCATTTATGTACAAAGAAATAATAAAAATAATATATATAAAATGTTAAAAAATAAAATATGTGAGAAAATATTATTTTATATGTATAATATAATGAAATAAAATATATAAGTATTTTAATATTATTTACAAGTTTTATTTAAGAAAATAAAATTATTGTTATTTAATAAACTATTTTTATGTCCAAAAAATAATAAAAATAATAAAATAAAAATGCAAAAATTAAGAAAATACTTTTGGTGATTTTTAATATTTAGAAAAAATAAATAAAGTCAGAAAATATAAAAGAAATAAAAAATATAAAAGAAATAAAAAATATACAAAAATAAAACAAATGGGCCAAGGGGTGCAGAAAGCAGGCATGGGGGTGTCAAAAGCAGAACAAATCAAGCCAAGTCCAAACATCCACTTCGTCCATGTCCTTCAAACCAGAAAAACGCGCGCTTCATGTACAAACTTGTAACTCTTGCATACGTGCTTAAAAACAAAATCTTGCAACATGAAAGTTATAGCTCATCATCACACAATTCTAATGATATAAAAAACTTGATCTAACTCTCAAAGACCAGAGAGAATTTTATCACCCCCAATTTCTGACCTAAAAAATTCAGCATGTTCATCATCTAAATTCTCCTAGCTCAGTTAATATAAATACAAGCTATGCATATGTACAATTCAAGGACATTAAGGGATACATTTTTGTTTCACAAACCTAAGCCTAATGATTCCTAAATAAGGAGATAGAAGTTTGAAAATTACCTGTTTCAGTCAAGTTTGAATATGGCAATGCAGCAACTTTAAATGAGGCTTGAAGGACTTTTGAGCTTGCTTGATGTTCCCTTGACCTTTCCCAATGCTTAAATTGCTTTGAAATGGCCTGAATGTCCCTATAGAACTCAACCTGCCAACTCAGAAATTGAAAATGGTGAAGCTTTAAAATGAAATTGTAGTTGCTAGACAGGGACTTGGGTAGCTTGGATGGGATGTATGCAATGTGTCTGAACTGGTTTGGGACAAAACGCACGAGTGGAATTTGTTTTGGCTTGAGTTTTGCAGAGCTTGCCCTGTTTTGGACAGAAATGGAGTTTTTGTGCTTAAGGGTGTTTGAGAGGCTTGGCAATCGTGTTTCAGGCTTGGTACAATATGTTGAAGTTGTTTTAAATGTGCACAAGACTTGGTTTTAACAGATACAAGAGATATGCTAACTTTTGCACAATTGCTTGTTTTTGAAGAAAAGGTGGGAAGTGACAAAGGCCAAGGTTGTACAAGCTAGCTTGAGGCCTGAGGAGAGTTGGTAAACCTTTTCTGATGTTTATGGATCTTGTTTGCACAAAGATATTAGGTTCAATGCTCAAGACAAACAAAATTGCATAAAGCATGCTTTATCAAAGTAGCAATGTTGCCTTTTTGCCATTTTTGGATTAACTCTTTGTGTAATGTTCTAAAGCTCAGAACAAAGCCTTTAACCAATGTATTGGCATTTAATTTATGAGTGTAGAAAGGATTATAACCCGTAAACCAAGTACAAGCATGATCCAAACTGATTTGCAAGTTGTAACATGGTGCAAAATGCCTTGGACAAAAGTGATAATTTGCCATTTTCAAACTTTCGATTCTCCCTAACCACAAATGATCTTGGAGAGTTCTTGGACATTTTGGAAACTACAATACATATTTGAAATTAATTTTGAGATTCCACTTGGAACTAGGTGAAAAGTTGCCATGAAGATAGGTCAAAATCCTGCCTAAACTAGGGCAAAATTTCACTAAGTTAAAAGTTTCATGGACCCTTATTCACAAAATCATAACTTGTGATACAGGCATCTTTTGTAAAAACTTTGTGAATCAAAGTTGTATATTTTGTGGAGGACTACAACTTTCATGTTGGAAGTTTTGTTTGAATACAATTGCATCATGGTGAAAAAGTTGGGAAAAAATAAGAAATTTTCATAACTCAGAAAAATTCTAAGTTATGAAATTTTTCAATCTTAAACCCTAATTTCCAAAATTAGGTTTCTTGGTGAACAATTTTCATGTTTTGACACATCTTGATGAAAAATGACCCTTGGCACTTGATTTTTACCAAAAAGTCAAAGTTTGACTTTTCAGTGTACAGTTGATTTTTGATCAGTTGACTGGAAAATTCATCTGTCAATCCAATGCATTTGAGATCTTTTGAACCTTGTGATTAGGTTAAGATGATGACATTGAGTCCTTGAAACCATTATTGAACCCAATTTGCCATTGTCTAGGTTAAAAATCAGAAATTTCCCTTCTACAGTCAAAACCCTAAAAATGACCATTTTGCCCTTTTGATGATCTGATCAAATTTCTTGAGGAGTTGTGGTCCAAACTTGATCAAATGGTTCATATGAGTCTATAATGTTGATGTGGATCGAAAATTATGAGGTTTGACTGTAAATTGGCCATAATTGACTTTTTCCCCAATATAGGTGATTTATAGGTCAACTGTCCAATTGACTGGGCAAAAATTTGATTCAAGGCTTGAAACTTGGTATGGGCAATATTAGAGGTCCAACATGAAGTATGAAAGTCACATGAGGCATTGAAAGTCCAAAAATCCCTATGCAAACTCAAACCCTAATTTCAGGTCATGAGTGCAAGGAGATGTCTTGAGCAGAGCAAACCCTAATCCTGTTTGGAGTCCAAAGAGTCTTGTGAGGAAAATCTTGATAATATGAGAGGGCAAATTTTGGGGTACAACAGACGTTCTTGCAAAACAAAACAGAAAAAGGAAAACAATTTGAAATTTCTTTGTGAAAATGAATTGTATTAACTTTGAAGTTGGCCTGTAAATATGCGTTTTTGTACAACAGGCTGACGTCCTAGTAAGAGAACACCATCGAACAGTAGAATTTATACAGTTTGTGAAGAGAAAAAAAAAAACAACTATGTGAACAATCCCATTGGGTTCCAACTCTGTTATTTCCCTTATATCCTCGAGCATCTCGTCACTTTGCTACTTGGTTGAAGGTAGACGAGTTTGATACTTGATACCGGTGTCTGGTTGCAAGGTGATCCAATGAGACATAGTGTTACACTTTAATCCCTAATTTTTTCCTGGACCGCTCTTTCGGGTTTTCAGTCCACCGGGATACCCTTTTTTGCCCAAGCCGCCTTTTCAGGTTTTCGACTTGCCGGGTGTACAAATTTTTCATTTTCATCCCTTATTTTTGCCCGAACCCTTTTGGTTCGCCGGGAAGCCCTTATTTTTTCCTAGGCCAGTCAACCTATCGGGTCTTTGCTTATGCGTAGTATTTTTTCACTATGTCTGCATTGACGGAGTGAGGAAGGTCGTCACCATTCATGGTGGTTAGAATCATAGCTCCTCCTGAGAAAATGTTCTTAACCACAAATGGCCCTTCATACGTAGGGGTCCATTTTCCCCTGGGATCACCTTGAGGTAATATGATGCGTTTGATCACCAGATCCCCAACTTGATACTCTTGTCGTCTGACTTTCTTGTTAAATGCTTTGATCATCCGCTTTTGATACGTCTGACCATGATAAATAGCAGTAAGTCTCATTTCGTCGATTAAGTTCAGCTGATCAAGCCGGGTCTGGATCCAATCGTCCTTGCTCAAACATGCATCCTTCATAATCCCAATAGAGGGTATCTGGACCTCAATGGGTAAGAATGCTTCCATGTCGTACACCAAAGAGTAGGGTGTTTCCCCTGTTGAAGTCTGTGTTGAGGTTCGGTACCCATGAAGAGCAAATGGTAACATCTCATGGCAGTCTTTGTATGTCACCGTCATCTTCTGCACAATCTTCTTGATGTTCTTATTAGCCGCTTCAACAGCCCCATTCATCTTCGGTCGGTAAGGAGAAGAGTTGTGATGCTGTATCTTGAACTGCTTGCAGAGCTCGGTGATCATAGTATTGTTGAGATTTGTACCATTTTCTGTAATGATCCTCTCTGGTACACCGTATCGACAGATCAGATTGTGCCGAATAAATCGTGCCACGACGTTCTTGGTTACTGTAGAAAAGGGAGCTGCCTCAACCCACTTAGTAAAGTAGTCAATTGCTACCAGAATGAAACGATGCCCGTTGGACGCAGTAGGTCTGATCTCACTAATCATATCGATGCCCCACATTGCAAAGGGCCACGGAGCTGTCAAAACATTCAGAGGAACTGGAGGTATATGCACCTTATCAGCATATACTTGGCACTTATGACAGGTCCGAGAATGCTGGTAATAGTCGGCTTCCATGGTGGTCCAATAATATCCTACCCGTAGGATCTTCTTTGTCATGGTATGTCCACTGGAATGAGTTCCGAAAGTACCTTCGTGTAACTCCACCATGGTCCTTTCTGCCTCACTCTTATCCATACATCGCAGTAAGGTTGAATCATGATTACGCTTGTAAAGAATACCATTACTGATGAAGAACTTTGCCACAAACCTCCTTAGAAACTTCTTATCATTAACAGATGCACCCTCGGGATACTCTTGAGCCTCAAGATACCTCTTTACCTCATGAAACCAGGGTTTATCTACTACTTATTCAGTCTCAATATCACAGCGATGTGCGGGTTCGTCCAACCTTTCAATGGTAATCTGGGGAGCTTCATTGTCCCACCTGACCTTGAACATAGAAGACATCATAGCTAGCGCGTCCGACAACTGATTCTCCTCTCTGGGGAAGTGTTCACAAGTTATCTCCTCGAAGTGCGGAAGCAACGTCAACACATACTCTTTGTAAGGAATAAGATTTGGGTGTTTCATATCCCACTCTCCTTTGATCTACTGATCACGAGAGCGGAATCTCCGAATACACTCAATGTTGTACCCCAAAATTTGCCCTCTCATTCTTCAAGGCCTTTCTCACAAGGATTCTCAAGGTTCAAGCTTTCACAAGTACTTTGGAATTTTCCAGTACCAAAATTAAAAGGAAACTGTGAAAAAGGGAGAAAACAGATAAAAATATGATTTTGACAAAATTTGGAGAAATACAAGTGTTCTTCGTTTCAGCTCCTTCGATTGGCCTTTTGGCCTCTTTTGATACAGGCTTTGGTTGCATCCTTCGACTGGGCGTTGGCCTCTGGTACGCTGGCTTTGATTTACAAGGCAGGATTTTCCTACATGCCACCTTCGATTGCATCTCTGGCCTTACTGGGTTCACAATGCCATGACTGCCTATTGCATGTTTCGTTTGGATGTCTGATGCTTGCATGCCAATACAAACTTTCCCTCCATGCTTTCCTTGACTCATAAAGTAATGACTAGTTACATTCAAACTTTAATTTGAGCCATAACTTGCACGCAAAAGGCATCCCCCTTGCTAGCATGCACAAGGTACAAAGCCTCCTATAACTTCCTTCGATTCCAAGGCAAAAAGCTCCCTTTTGGTGTCCTTCGATTTGCACTTTTTTGCCTCATGTATGCCTCTTTCGAATCTGGACATTTTTCCTCCTGCATGCCTCTTTCGTTTGGGCATGTGGCTCCCTTCGTGCAAGTCTTTGTTTGAGCATTGACCTTTTGTGTGCTTGCTTGGAGTCACAAAGTTTAGACCTCCTCCATGCAGGCTTCGACAAGACATTGACTATGTTTGTACTAGCTTCGACTGGACAACATTTCTCTTTAGTATGCTGCATTTCCATCCTTGACAAACTTCAGCACATGGTTGATGGCCCCTTCAAAAGACATATAGTGGTGGACTTGAGGGGCATACATATGAGTCCCTGTAGAAGGGTACACCTTACTAGTCCATTCGAAGGACACATTTGGCCCTTTTCAAAGAAGCATACATGATCCATTCAAGGGACATGTCTCGGAATCCCATTCGAAGGACATGCTTGAGGGCCCATTCGAAGGATTTACAAAGCTCACCTTAAAGCATGTTTTGGTTACCCATCCAAGGGGCACACATTTGGCCCCTTCAAACGATGCACAAAGGTGATTCGTTCGAAGGACACTTGCTGGAGGAAAGTCAAACAATATGTTTGGAAGAAGAATCTGGTCGAAGGAGGGTCAAAATGAAAGGATGAAATATTCAAAGATGCTTGCTGCCAAGTTCAGGCATGGTACATTGGCCAAAACTGCTGCACAGCAGTCTTGAAACACTGCCCCATTCTTGCACCGAAATAGCATACAAGCACTGTCCCTCGAAGGCTACAAAGAGCAGTTTACTCAAATTGTTCAAATTATTTTGTTTTCCCTCCAAAAGCTTCAGCCAACTTTGCCTATAAATAAGAGGCTCCAACACATGTTTAGGAGGACTTTTTGGCCAGGGGAACGAATCTTCAAAAAATTCTCAAACACCATAAAGCTCTCAAACACTTAAACACTCATCAAACACATACCCATAATCCAAACACTTATCCCCTTAGAATCTGAAACATCCCTATACCTTGTTACCCTTTGAATCCAACAGGAAGAACCTCACACTTGTTCTTCTCTTTCGAATCCAGTATCAAAGACATAACCCCTGGTTCCTCCCTTCGAATCCAGAAGCATTCAAGGAAACCACTTAAAGGCCCAACACACGTTCCAGCCTCAAGCAAGGTAAGTCATTCTTAACCTTGAACCCTTCATTTCTAGCATAACATGTAAATAAGCTTCCTTTTCGTTTCAAACATGTACGTAGTGTTTGTTACCTTTTCGTTTCCACCCTTTTAGTTTGTTTTTATTGCCTCTTCTTTTGGTTTTTCTCTTTGGTTTATTACAAATGCTTTAAGAACTAACCTGGCCCTGAGGTAATGATAGCATGGCCTTAGGCCATGTTGCTATTTAATATCTCAAACGAAATAAACAGGAGACATGAGTATGAAACGAAGCCTCAGGCTTCCTCACTGACTTCAGGCCCAATCGAAGGAGGCAGAAAGGCAGATTACATCTTATACTGGTTCCACTTGTCCCAATCGAAAGGCACAACATGCTGTCCCACTGGTCCCCAATCGAAAGGCACAACATGCTGACCATGAGGCCTCAGTCGAAAGTCATGCCTTCACCCTTTTCAGGCCAAATCGAAGAGAGCCAGAAAGTGCAGAATCGAAGGGTTTTCTGCCTCAATCGAAAGACCCTCATTTTTCTTGCTTTTATTTTATTTTTGCCTTTATATTTTCATGCAATTCAATATGGTTGTAATAGTGTAGGATTTTATCTTTATGCGCTTTATTACTTTTATATGCTTGCTAGTAAATAGGATATGTATGGCAAGATAAAATCAACAAGTAGACAATCACTAATAAAAAAACAAAGCATGAAAATAACACACATGCACACTTGCACCCCTAGGGTTTCAATCCACTTGTTGCCTTCAAAAATGGGTCATGATATGCATATCAAGTACTTTGGCAAAACAAAAACAAAACATAAGATCATAGTCCCTCAATGACGCTATCTGAGTTGCCTAAACAAAATGATCAAGTCCCTCAAGAAAATTGCCAAAAATACTTGACACCATTGCTATCATGGTCTATACGATGACCCGCGCCTGTCCCGTAAAACATCCTAACACAAGGTTATTCACTAAATACAATGGTGAAACCACACTGTTAAAAGGGTTAAAAATATAAGAAAGATCTTTGAGTAAAATAGGGTAGATAACTCTTAATTACTTGATCAAAAACTTGCAAAAACATCCTTGCTATCTTCAAAACACACTTCTCCACACAATTTCAAAACCCTACTTTCAAAAGACAAAAACACCTTTGTATACATTCAAACAAGATTCATTACAAAGGTTGCCACAACGATGGCCTCTTTTCAAAACATCTTTCAAAACCACACACAAATCACCATTTCAAACAATTGAAAAGCAAAGCAAGTGATCTAAGCAAGTAACTAAGAGCCCATGGATAACCATGGATAGAAAGGGTGCTAATACCTTCCCTTTCTATAATCTACTCCCCGAACCCAAGAAAACATCTCAAAGGTCTTTCCTGTGCTTTTTGACCTTTCCATTGGATAAAATAAAAAGTCGGTGGCGACTCTTGCTAAACCGAAACATTTGCAAACACAAAACGCAAAATCCCAAGTCAGTTCTCCCACCGTATCACAGAACTGGCGACTCTGCTGGGGAAATATGTTTCTAAAAGTGGGGTTACCTTAGAGTTTTAGATCACCTATACATGCTTACTTTGATTTCTTTGATTGCTTTACTTTTTGGGTTCATTGTTTGGGTTTGTTATAAATCCTACACCCGGATTTGGGGGCACCTTTTTAGGTATGTAGCAATAAACTGTGAGGGAATTGTGCGGGGTATACCGACATGGTTGAAACAGTAGCTACATTGATGTGGCACTTTGGTTGGTACCGGTAACCCTTGAGTTGAATCAAGGAGAGTACGGGGCCACCGTGTGGTGTCATGAAGCATCAATGGACTTTAGAACCTTACTTGACCATCTTGGACTTTTTAGGGGTAGTGAGGTGACCGACTTTGGTGCAGTCCAAAGTTGGTAGATACTCGAGACTACACTCATTGAGGGTTGTTTTCTTGGAATATTTTGGTCGCCAGTTAAGTGGCTAAACTAAAACAATGAACACAGAAAATAATCCAGTGATATTGAGCTCCTTAGAACCCGGTTTCTATTTTAGGACAGGTTTGAGCCAACTAACTTCAAGAGGGTACCTACCTACAAACCCCATGCAAGCCTAAACCTAAGGACTTGTCTGCTTTGTGTGAATATGATTACCTGTATATACACTTGCTTACTTTTGCATACATGTACATAACATCATAACATCATATCATAGCATTTTCAATAACCATTTCAAGGATCTCGAGGGTCTTTTGATGCAGGGTTACGTTGAACCAGACGTCTACCAAAGGGTAAGAGGTTTCATTTTCCTCTAAACAAACACCGTCAAAGATCAAGTGCAACGACTTGAATCGGGGGCTATGACCCACTTGACATGGTGAGCTTGATTCTCGTGGAAAGACATCCATTGATACAAGGTTCTCCAATCAAAGATGTTGATCGAAGTTCAACCTCTAACATTTTCTTGTGTTTATCCCGCGAGATCCTTGAAAACATGTATCCACATATCATGCATCGCATCATGACAGGTTTCTCCCATACAGGTCTCCTTATCTTCCTACTGTTTATTTCAGTAAGGTGGATATGGAACAAACAGTGAAAGATCTCCAAGCTCAAAACGCTCAATTCCAACAAATGCTTCTGGCTATGGGTAAAGGGCAAGAGGATCTGAAAGCTCTCCTTCTCAAAGACAAGAAGAAGAAGTCCAAGAAGGCAGCGGACATCCTGAACTTGAAAAGAAGATCTAAAACCCTAGATCTTTCAACTTCATCCAACATAGGGGATAGTCTTGAAGAAGACCACAATTTGGAGATCGATGATGTTTAAGCTGACTACGCCGAAGAACAATATCCTCCCGCTGATGACAAGTACAAACAGTTGGAGGATCGCCTTAGTGCTATGGAGATTCAACAAATACCTGGCTTGGATTTAGGAGACATGCGTTTAGTTTCTGGGTTGGTCATCCCGCCAAAGTTCAAAGTCCCTATCTTTGCCCTGTACGATGGAGTCTCTTGCCCTAAGATGCACTTAAAGTCTTATGTCCGCAAGATTCAACCATACACAACTGATCCAAAGCTTTGGACCCATTTCTTCCAAGAAAGCCTGGTAGGGACTCAACTCGAGTGGTTTTATCAACTAGAGAGTTCTCGCATCCACACCTGGGAGGATTTAGCTGCTGATTTTTACAAACAGTATCAGTACAATGTTGATCTTGCACCAACTCGTGTGCAATTGTAGAACATGACCATGGGTTCCAACGAGAACTTCAAGGGATACGCTCAAAAGTGGAGAGATCTGGATGGTAGGGTACAACCTCCTTTAACTAACAGGGAGCTGATTAACATCTTCATGGGAACTTTGACAGGGCCTTTCTTTAATCACTTAATTGAAAGCTCCTCAGTCGAGTTCACCGAGCTAATACTAGCCGGCGAAAGGGCCGAAGCTGGCATCAAAAGTGGAAAGATCCAAGGAGCTACACCCTCTGATGCTCTGAAAATTCCCTACAATGGGAAGAAAGAGTCCAATGCTGTGAACAATCAAAAAAGTCACCGCGACCGACACGTAGGGGCAGTCCTGGTCTCTGGTTCTGCGTCACACCGACAACAGCAAAAGGGAAATCAACGAAGGCCAGATGAGCCTAAAAGACAGTTCACCAACATCAACATGCCGTTGTCTCAAGCGTTGCAACACTTGTTGAGGATGAATCTAATTACATTGATAGGACCTCATCCAAACCCCAAGACTTCTTCTCCTAACTACAATCCTAATGCGACACGCGCTTATCATTCTGACAGCCCCGGGCATGATACTAATGATTATTGGGCATTGAAGTACAAGATTCAGAATTTGATTGATGCCAAGGAGATTGAGTTTGGTCCTCCGGAGACTCTAGCATAATCACTGCTCCTTTGACGAATCATTGAGAGCGTTTTTGTTTCTTTGAATTTTCAAGTTGTAACTTCTTTTGTTATTCAAACAATTATCTGTTGATGTCAAACTCTGTTTCATTAATGCATTGCATATGTTTGTCTTGAATTCATCCATTCGTTTTCACTATTCTTGAACCATGCTTTATAATTTCTTTATGACATTTAACTCTTGCAAAAGCTACAAGCCTTTAGAGGGAGGATGACGAAAACAATACCATAATCTCTTACAGTATGTTTTTGAATAGACCTTGCTGACGATGTACATGCGTTTCTTTCAAATCCTAAACACTGGAGTTATAAGGAAGATAATCCCTAGTCAACCCCTTCGAGCCAAAGAAGTAGGAGTTTTCTGTTTTAAACAAATTAAAACCTTTGATTAAACCTGGGGCAGGGTAGTCTCTCAGTTAATTCAAAAAAGATGCGCATTGAAGTCGCAAACTCTCAGTTCGTAATACAACGAATAACATCAAAAAACTTTCCTTTGGAACCAAAAGACAGTGATGGTTATTTATCTCATAGGCAGTCATTATCTCTCAAAAGAGAAAAGTCCACTGAGCCAAAACCTACAAAGGAGGCTTAAGAAAGCTGGGGCATCCCGCTGACTGTGATCTCGAAAACAGGAACAGTCAGGCAAAAGTTAGGGATAACAAATCAAAAAAGGGTCATTACCAATCCTCAACAACATGAAAAATGTTGCAAAAATAATGACTTCCTTCCAATAAATTCAACTGGTGAGCCATCACCAAAATGTCGTTCCAAACTCGAATAGAGTTCGACGCGCAATTAACTGAGTTTAGGATGGAAGAATATCACGAAGAGCGGGTGGGTACAAATATACTTTGAGCCTTTATCATTTGTTTCTTAAACCGTGAACCAAGCCATGTTACAACCCTTTGAAAGTCCTAATTGAAGCATAGGTTAGTTCGAAAGCATACTGTTACAAAAGGTATCCTGACTCCTGTAAGGCTTTGCCCTAAATCTTGTGTTGAATTTGTCTTATAAAAAGTTTTCTGCTAAAAAACGCATTTTTCAAAACTTCGAGACAAGCATAAAACTTTTCATTATTTGAATATCGTTGTTTGCACATGGTTATTTGTTTGACAACGAAGAAATTCATACAATGAATGTTTGGAGGAACGAAAGCTCTCTCAGTGAGTAAAATCATTTCAAGTGGGATAACCCTCCCGTGGCAAAAATCTCCTATCAGCAAAAGGGGATTTGATATGGTATTGTCCAGTAAACCTGGGGCAGTCCAGTCAAGATTTCAACAAATCTTTCAAAAGTTCAGTGAACCTGGGGCAGTCCAGTCAAGATTTCAAGAAATCTCTCAATTGCGTGATAACCTGGGGCAAGTCTCCGTCACCATCACTTGGGGCATTTAAAAGTCAATCTCATCAAAGGGGGTTACGAACAATCTAAGTTTCCTGACAATGCCACAAGCATCTGATACTAGGGGCAGTGATGAAACCTCTCTGAAATCTTTCTGAAAAAGAAATTCAAGCGTCCTCGAGAAGTTTATCATCTCTCTAAACAGACCAGCAGTCATGGGTTTATTTCCCCAACATTTGTCAAGGATTTATTCTCCAAAACAAATTACAGTTCAAGTTGAACGGACGTTCAAAATTTCCTTCATCACCTGCTGGAAGTTACGATCATCATCAAAAATTTCTTCATCACCTGTTGGAAATTACAGCCACCAACAGAATAACGGACAACTGAAGCTCCTAAAAATATGTTTCTCTCAAAGAATAAAGATTCTCATCCTTGAAACCCCAGTAGATTGGCATACAACCCAAACTCCTGATTTCCCCAACAGTGGTCCCAGGACTTCTCATTTTCAATGATCAAAGGATTTTTAATCCCCAGCGGCAGTCAAGGATTTATTTTCCCCGACAGCGGTCAAAGATTTTATTATCTCCAGCTATCCAGGATTTATCTTCCTCAGCAAGACAGCTCATCAGCCTACATGCGCATACATCACGTTCATAAATCATGAGCATTGACAAAACACATATATTGCATCATACATTTCATGCAACATAACTTTGTGTTTCAACTAACAATTTACCTTTTTCAGCAAAATGGTCGACAACAACTTTTTTTTTTGAGTTCCAGATTAACACCTGTAATAAACCAGGACAACTATCTACCAGACTCATCATCAGGCAACCCTACACCAGTTCCTTCTCAATTCCAGATGCAGTTTTACACGGACTCATCATCAGGCAACTCTACACCGGTTCCTTCTTAATTCCAGATGCATTTTTACACTGACTCATCATCAGGTAACCCTATACCAGTTCCTTCTCAAATTCAGATGCAGTTTTACATGGACTCATCATCAGGAAACCCTACACTGGTTCCTTTTCTCAATTCAGATGCAGTTTTACACGAACTCATCATCAGGCAACCCTACACCGGTTCCTTCTCAATTCCAGATGCGGTTTTACACGGACTCATCATCAGGCAACCCTACATCGGTTCCTTCTCAAATTCAGATGCAGTTTTACACGGACTCATCATCAGGCAACCCTACACCAGTTCCTTCTCAATTCCAGATGCAGTTTTACACGGACTCATCATCAGGCAACCCTACACCGGTTCCTTCTCAATTCCAGATGCAGTTTTACATGGACTCATCATCAGGCAACCCTACACCGGTTCCTTCTCAATTCCAGATGCAGTTTTACACGGACTCATCATCAGGCAACCCTACACCGGTTCCTTCTCAAATTCAGGTGCAGTTTTACACGAACTCATCATCAGGCAACCCTACACTGGTTCCTTCTCAATTCCAGATGCATTTTTACACGGACTCATCATCAGGCAACCCTACACCGGTTCCTTCTCAGATTCAGACTCAGTTTTACACTGACTCATCATGAAGCAACCCTTAAGCCGGTTCCTTCTCAATTCCAGATGCAGTTTTACACTGACTCATCATGAAGCAACCCTACACCGGTTCCTTCTCAAATTCAGATGCAGTTTTACACGGACTCATCACAGAGCAACTCTACACTGGTTCCTTTTCAGGAAATTTCGAATGAAGTTCTACACGGACTGATCACTATTCAAACTCAAGACTTATGAAAACAGTTTACGGATTCTCCAAACACGGATGTTAATCTATCGCTTGTTCAGATTCAACTTTTGAAAACAGTTTACGGATGCTTCCCAACATGGATTCTGATCTATTGCTTATTCAACTTCAAAACTTCTGAAAACAGTTTACTGATTCTCCAAACATGGATGTCAATCTATTTCTTATTCAGACCCCCAGTTCAGAGATGTTCCAGACACGGATACCATTTTGATGCTCATTCTTCTGACCTACAACATTGCAATTCAACAAACATTCTTGGATGGCATCTTTAAGCCCATCTCCAGCAAGATTCCACCATCTCCAAATGGCATCTTTAAGCCCATTTCCTCAACTATATTTTGACGAGTGCAAATTTACGGGCACTCTAATGTCCAATCCTCTTTTACCTTTGAGTCGTGAAAGGCAAACTTGCCAATCTAACTCTTCAAGTTCAAGAAGATTGAACAGGGGCAGCTGTTGTACCCCAAAATTTTCCCTCTCATTCTTCAAGGCCTTTCTCACAAGGATTCTCAAGGTTCAAGCTTGCACAAGTACTTTGGAATTTTCCAGTACCAAAATTAAAAGGAAACTGTGAAAAAGGGAGAAAACAGATAAAAATATGATTTTGACAAAATTTGGAGAAATACAAGTGTTCTTCGTTTCAGCTCCTTCGATTGGCCTTTTGGCCTCTTTTGATACAGGCTTTGGTTGCATCCTTCGACTGGGCGTTGGCCTCTGGCACGCTGGCTTTGATTTACAAGCCAGGAGTTTCCTACATGCCACCTTCGATTTCATCTCTGGCCTTACTGGGTTCACAATGCCATGACTGCCTATTGCATGTTTCGTTTGGATGTTTGATGCTTGCATGCCTATACAAACTTTCCCTCCATGCTTTCCTTGACTCATAAAGTAATGACTAGTTACATATAAACTTTCATTTGAGCCACAACTTGCACGCAAAAGGCATCCCCCTTGCTAGCATGCACAAGGTACAAATCCTCCTATAACTTCCTTCGATTCCAAGGCAAAAAGCTCCCTTTTGGTGTCCTTCGATTTGCACTTTTTTGCCTCATGTATGCCTCTTTCGAATCTGGACATTTTTCCTCGTGCATGCCTCTTTCGTTTGGTCATGTGGCTCCCTTCGTGCAAGTCTTTGTTTGAGCATTGAACTTTTGTGTGCTTGCTTGGAGTCACAAAGTTTAGACCTCCTCCATGCAGGCTTCGACAATACATTGACTTTGTTTGTACTAGCTTCGACTGGACAACATTTCTCTTTAGTATGCTGCATTTCCATCCTTGACAAACTTCAGCACATGGTTGATGTCCCCTTCAAAAGACATATAGTGGTGGACTTGAGGGGCATACATATGAGTCCTTGTCGAAGGGTACACCTTACTAGTCCATTCGAAGGACACATTTGGCCCTTTTCAAAGAAGCATACATGTTCCATTCAAGGGACATGTCTCAGAATCCCATTCGAAGGACATGCTTGAGGGCCCATTCGAAGGATTTACAAAGCCCACCTTAAGGCATGTTTTAGTTACCCATCCAAGGGGCACACATTTGGCCCCTTCAAACGATGCACAAAGGTGATTCGTTCGAAGGAAACTTGCGGAAGGAAAGTCAAACAATATGTTTGGAAGAAGAATCTGGTCGAAGGAGGGTCAAAATGAAAGGATGAAATATTCAAAGATGCTTGCTGCCAAGTTCAGGCATGGTACATTGGCCAAAACTGCTGCACAGTAGTCTTGAAACACTGCCCCATTCTTGCACTGAAATAGCATACAAGCACTGTCCCTCGAAGGCTACAAAGAGCAGTTTACTCAAATTGTTCAAATTATTTTGTTTTCCCTCCAAAAGCTTCAGCCAACTTTGCCTATAAATAAGAGGCTCCAACACATGTTTAGGAGGACTTTTTGGCCAGGGGAACGAATCTTCAAAAAATTCTCAAACACCATAAAGCTCTCAAACACTTAAACACTCATCAAACACATACCCAGAATCCAAACACTTATCCCCTTAGAATATGAAACATCCCTATACCTTGTTACCCTTCGAATCTAGTGGGAAGAACCTCACACTTGTTCTTTTCTTTCGAATCCAGTATCAAAGACATAACCCCTGGTTCCTCCCTTCGAATCCAGAAGCATTCAAGGAAACCACTTAAAGGCCCAGCACACGTTCCAGCCTCAATCAAGGTAAGTCATTCTTAACCTTGAACCCTTCATTTCTAGCATAACTTGTAAATAAGCTTCCTTTTCGTTTCAAACATGCACGTAGTGTTTGTTACCTTTTCGTTTCCACCCTTTTAGTTTGTTTTTATTGCCTCTTCTTTTGGTTTTGCTCTTTGGTTTATTACAAATGCTTTAAGAACTAACCTGGCCCTGAGGTAATGATAGCATGGCCTTAGGCCATGTTGCTATTTAATATCTCAAACGAAATAAACAGGAGACAGGAGTATGAAACGAAGCCTCAGGCTTCCTCACTGACTCCAGGCCCAATCTAAGGAGGCAGAAAGGCATATTACATCTTATACTGGTTCCACTGGTCCCAATCAAAAGGCACAATATGATGTCCCACTGGTCCCAATCGAAAGGCACAACATGCTGACCGTGAGGCCTCAGTCGAAAGTCATGCCTTCACCCTTTTCAGGCCAAATCGAAGAGAGCCAGAAAGTGCAGAATCGAAGGGTTTTCTGCCTCAATCGAAAGACCCTCATTTTTCTTGCTTTTATTTTATTTTTGCCTTTATATTTTCATGCAATTCAATATGGTTGTAATAGTGTAGGATTTTATCTTTATGCGCTTTATTACTTTTATATGCTTGCTAGTAAATAGGATATGTATGGCAAGATAAAATCAACAAGTAGACAATCACTAATAAAAAAAACAAAGCATGAAAATAACACGCATGCACACTTGCACCCCTAGGGTTTCAATCCACTTGTTGCCTTCAAAAATGGGTCATGATATGCATGTCAAGTACTTTGGCAAAACAAAAACAAAACAAAAGATCATAGTCCCTCAATGACGCTATCTGAGTTTCCTAAACAAAATGATCAAGTCCCTCAAGAAAATTGCCAAAAATACTTGACACCATTGCTATCACGGTCTATATGATGACCCGCGCATGTCCCGTAAAACATCCTAACACAAGGTTGTTCACCAAATACAATGGTGAAACAACACTGTTAAAAGGGTTAAAAATATAAGAAAGATCTTTGAGTAAAATAGGGTAGATAACTCTTAGTTACTTGATCAAAAACTTGCAAAAACATCCTTTCCATCTTCAAAACACACTTCTCCACACAATTTCAAAACCCTACTTTCAAAAGACAAAAACACATTTGTATACATTCAAACAGGAATCATTACAAAGGTTGCCACAACGATGGCCTCTTTTCAAAACATCTTTCAAAACCACACACAAAGCACCATTACAAACAATTGAAAAGCAAAGAAAGTGATCTAAGCAAGTAACTAAGAGCCCATGGATAACCATGGATAGAAAGGGTGATAATACCTTCCCTTTCTATAATCTACTCCCCGAACCCAAGAAAACATCCCAAAGGTCTTTCCTGTGCTTTTTGACCTTTCCATTGGATAAAATAAAAAGTCGGTGGCGACTCTTGCTAAACCGAAACATTTGCGAACATAAAATGCAAAATCCCAAGTCAGTTCTCCCACTGTATCCCACTCAAGAACTTAATCCTTAGGTCAATAGCTGCTCGAAGGCCCATGATGCACGCTTCATACTCCGCCATGTTATTGGTGCAGTTAAAACATAATCGGGTGGTGAACGGAGTATGACAGCCTTCAGGAGATATGATCACGGCACCAATGCCATTACCCAACGTGTTTTAAGCTCCGTCAAAATACATAGACCATCGGGATCCCTCCTCAGGTCCTTCATCCGGTCCAAGTGTTTCACAGTCGGTCACCAACATGATGTTCTCATCCGGAAACTCGAAGTTCATAGACTGATAATCATCCATGGCCTGATGCGCTAAATGATCTGCCAACACACTCCCCTTGATTTCCTTTTGGGTCGTGTATTGGATGTCATACTCAGTCAAGATCATCTTCCATCTTGCTATTCTTCCGGACAAGGCAGGCTTTTCGAAGATATACTTAATTGGATCCATCTTTGATATCAATAGAGTAGTGTGAGTCAGCATATACTGTCTCAGCCGGCAAGCAGCTCATGCCAAAGCGCAGTAAGTTTTCTCAAGCAGTGAGTATCGGGTCTCACAGTCGGTAAACTTTTTGCTAAGGTAATAAATAGCATGCTCTTTTCGGCCAGACTCGTCATGCTGCCCCAGCACACACCCCATTGAATTATCGAGTACTGTCAAGTATAAGATTAAAGGTCTTCCCTCAACTGGAGGCATCAGAATAGGTGGCTCTTGGAGATATTCCTTGATCTTTTCGAAAGCGGCCTGACATTCATCATTCCATCTTACCACTTGATCTTTCTTCAACAGCTTGAAGATTGGTTCACAAGTAGCAGTCAGGTGCGAAATAAATCGGGCAATGTAATTCAGACGTCCCAAGAAACCTCTGTCTTCCTTTTCTGTTCGGGGAGCAGGCATCTCCTGTATAGCCTTCACTTTTATAGGATCCACTTGAATACCTTTATCACTAACGATGTAACCCAACAGCTTACCAGACCTCACCCCGAAGGTTCACTTATTCGGGTTTAACCTCAGTTTGTACATCTTCAACCTATCAAATAGCTTCTGGAGATGGTCAAGATGTTCTCCTTCAGTCTGAGATCTTTCAATCATGTCGTCAACGTATACCTCAATCTCATGATGAATCATGTCGTGGAACAAAGCGATCATGGCACGCCGATACGTTGCCCCAGCATTCTTCAATCCGAACGGCATGACCTTGTAGAAAAAGGTACCCCACTGTGTAACGAACGTCGTCTTTGCCATGTCTTCGGGAGCCATTTTAATCTGATTGTAACCAGAGAAACCATCCATAAAGGAGAAGACCTTATTATGTGGGGTGTTGTCGATCAGAACATCGATGTGAGGGAGCGGGAAATCATCCTTGGGGTTTGCCCTATTCATATCCCTATAGTCAACACACATTCGAACCTTACCATCTTTCTTCGGAACTGGAACCACGTTGGAAACCCACTGCGGGTAAGAAGTAACTGCTAGAAAACCGACATCAAACTATTTCATAACCTCCGCTTCGATTTTCTCATACATCTCTGGGCGCATTCGGCGAAATTTTTGTTTTACTGGAGGGCAGTCTTCTTTAGTTGGCAAGCGATGAACCACAATATCAGTATCCAACCCAGGCATATCTTCATAAGACCAGGCAAAGATCTCAACATAGTCACGCAGCATCTGGATCAACCGTTTCTTGATACTAGGCTTCAGATTCACACCGATCTTAACCTCTTTCTTGTCTTCCTCTGTACCCAAATTTACTGATTCCACTGGCTCTTCATGGGGTTGTATGGCCCTATCTTCCTGTAGTAACAGTCTAGAAAGTTCAACAGGCACTTTGCAATCATCCTCACCTTCGTCCTCGGATTGGTTGATCGGACTTTCGAAGTCATAACTGGCAGTAGCAGAGTCGTTATCAGTGGGATCTAGAGTGGATGTGGACTTGTATTATTATATGTGAGTGTGTGTAAGACAATAGCTATTTTTGCAAGATAGAAAAGAAAAACAAGGAGCGCAAAATTTGTAATGCAAGAAAACGTCCAATGCTTTATTGATGATATATGGAAATGACAAACATTAAGCCCTCATAAACAAAGCCACGGTGTCTCGGGCAAGGCACCGGGCCGTAAAAGTTTCAAATTGTCAGTTACAAAAACAAAAGTCGATTACTGTGTAATAAAAGAAATGGGCACTAAGTCCTTCGCTGTCCAATTACTCAAGCCACCGTCGGTAGTCGGGTAAATCCAGCTGTCGATATCTGACTCTTCTTCATCATCCTCAATTGCATTCACTCCTTGATCATGTTTCGGCATCAGAGCAGTTATGACATTAGGCTTTTCTGGAGCGTCAAACTCGATTTCTTTAGCTTCAATAAAATCTTGTACCTTATTCCTCAAGGCCCAGCAGTTGTTTGTATCATGACCTGGGCTATCAGAGTGATAGGCACAACGGGCGTTCAGATTATATAGCGGCGATGTGGTGCTGGGATTCTTCGGAGCTTCCCTCAGAGTCACCAAATTGGTCTTTAACAATTGTGGAAGAATTTGAGATAGAGTCATACTGAGCCGAGTATACTGTCTTTGCGGCCTCTCTAATCTTTGTTGATTGTTGCGTTGTGGGGCAACAGTGGGTGTTGATATTACCACCGCATTCACTGCTTGGCGGTGCTCAGGTCGATTTTGGCTCCTCGAGCTATAAACTGCACTAGATTCCTTCTTGAAAGGCTTCTTCTATGTACTTGACGAAGCACCTTTCTGTATTTTGCCACTTCTAATACCAGCCTCAACTCTCTCCCCAATCATATTCAATTTAGTGAACCCAGACGATGAACTACCGATCAAATGATTGAAGTACGGACCAGACAAAGTCCCAAGAAACATATCCACCAACTCCCTATCAGACAGAGGGGGTTGTACTCTTCCAGCAAGATCTCTCCACTTCTGAGCGTAGTCCTTACAACCTTCGCTCGCACCCATAGACATACCCTGAAGTTGAGTACGCGTAGGAGCAAGGTCGGTATTATACTGGTATTGCTTGTAAAAAGCAGTAGTAAGGTCCTCCCAGTTGCGGACATTAGCTCCTTCTAGTTGATAGAACCATTCAAGTTGAGTCCCTTACAGACTATCTTGAAATAAATGAACCCACAGGTTCCTATCAGCATTATAGGGTTGAATCTTTCTGACATACGAGCGGAGGTGTAGCTTTGGGCAGGATACCCCGTCATACTTAGCAAAGACAGGAGCTTTAAACTTGTGCGGGATCACCACCCCAGATGCCAATCCCAAATCGCCAAAGTCTAAACCAAGTATCTTCTGAATTTCCATTGCACTGAGTCGATCTTCGAGTTGCTTATACCTATCCTCAGCCGGAGGATACTGGTCTTCATCAAAGTCAGTGTCATTATCGGAAACCACAGGGCTATGACTCTTTCTTTCCTCTTAATTCTCTCCCCCTCCAGATGAATGGGACAAATCAACTTCCTATCGCAAATTGTTCCCGAATATGTGACCCATATTCAGCAGAACCACCCTCTTCTTCTTTTTCTTCTTGTCCTTCAAGATAAGAGTCTTCAAATCTTGCTGCCCTTTGGCCAAGTTCAGGAACATCTTCTGGAATTGAGCATTTTGTGCTTGAAGAGCCTTAAGTGCTTGATCAGTAGGTGTTTCAGAAGACATGATTGCTGAAATAAACAGCGAAGAAGATGAGAAACCTGTAATGGTACCTGTAATGAGGTGCATGGGAATGGAATGCGTATGAAATCATTTCAAAGACTTAGGGAGATTCAAATTTGTAAACCAAAATAAAACACACTTTATTAGATAAAACTGGTAACAATGTTTAACAAATTCCTTTAAGGCATTACAAAAGAAATACTGAAAAGCAAATCTAAACTAGAAACAATAAAAGACATCAGAAACCCCATGGTCATTTTCCCTTCGTGTTAACATAATCGTTGATTGTCCTCTCATTCTCAAGCTGCCTTGTAAGCTTCAGGATCTTCCGTTCCTGCTCATGATACTTCTCCCTGTAGGTATCCCTTTCTTCCTTCAACTGTATCCAATATCTCTTCAATGCCCCCAGATCAGTAGGCATGTAGGGATGGAGGACTGTATAAGGAACACCTTCTTCGTTAGTATGCTCTATAATCACCGGAAAAATAGCTTCATATGGCATCCCTAGCTTTTGAGCACGGGCTCAAACCCACTGGAGGTAAGGTTGCATCGGGAGAGAAGTCTTCATTCCTAGTTCATGTGGGTCAGACCTGTTCACCCTGCCCCAAGCTCATATAAAACTGCGGCGATGTCGCTTAACATCCCCCTTGTAGTCAAAGACAATGCCTGTAAGCAGCAGCTCATGGGGACCATCTTTCCGAGCTCGTCCAAATTGTCGTAAAGCCAAACAAGGATTATAGGTTATTCCCCCTCGAATTCCAAGCAAAGGAACATTAGGGTATTCCCCACATCGATCAATGATAGCTACCTTTTCCATATCTTTAGAACTCTAAAGGATGTTCGTATGAGCAAGAGACATGATTCTGTAAGCCCAACCTACACCTTCCTCGTTCTTCAATACAGATTTGGGGAGGTGCGAAATAAACCACCTCGCCAGCAGTGGTGTACAACACATGAGAGTTCCCATTCTCTGCATAGTACGGGTATAGAGAGCATGTAGAATATCACCTAGAAGAGTAGGCACTGGGTTACGAGACATGAAGATCTTGACTGCGTTCACATCAACGAAAGAATCTGGATTCGGGAACAGAACCATGCCGTAGATGAGGAGAGCCAAGATGTCCTCAAATGCTTGAAAGTCCAAACCATCCCAAAACTGTTGAGCTTGATCGATCAAAAACTTATCAAAGAAACCTTTAACCCCACTCCGAGTCTCCCAGTTAGATACTACATCAACGATTTTTAGATGTAGGGCTGAAGCAATATCCTCTGGCCTAGGAGCTATCTCCAAACTTGTAAAGGGTGTCTGCTCGAGGATAGATATACCTAGTAAATCAAAAAACTCCTCCAAAGTAGGGACTAACTGATAGTCTGGGAAGGTGAAACAATGATGCAATGGATCAAAGAACTGGAACAACACGCTCATCATTTGCTCATCCAACCTTGAAGTGACCAGGCTAAGGAGATGTCCATGTCTTCTAACAAAGGAAGAAGTATCAGGAACCTTTGAAACCAACTCTCTAAGTTGAGCAGGGATTTGCCTGAAGTTAACTCGAATGGTATTTTTGCGCATAGAAGCCATGATTTGCAAAACAGAACAAAGATGAATCTCCTTGGTCTTTGAAATGGTTAGTCTAATGAAATATGCATGCGATGTCATGATGCATGATGTCATGATAAAAAACACACCACAGGTATCACAGATAGCAAACATGGTAAGGGCAAACAAGTCACACAATATCCCTTAAGTTTAGGCTGGCATGGAGTTTAGGTACTACCCTCTTGCAGTTTAGTTGGTTCAACATGTCCTAATAATAGTAATCGGGTTCTAGAGGTTCTCAATATCACTGACCATCCTCCATCGGTCATAATTCCAGTCACGCAATCTTTTCTTGCGGCCGGAACCATATCGAGAGTATGGTCTCAATGAGTGTAGCATCTCACTACTTCCTATGGCCAAGTTGGTCAATTATAGGTTCTAAGGTCAGTTGATGCTTAATGACCCATATAGCAGCCCCATACTCTCCTTGTTGCTCCACAAGGGATATCGGTACCAACTAATGTGTCACACCAATGTAGCTACTGCTTCAACCGTATCGGTCTACGCCATACAGTTCCCTCACAGTCTATTGCTACTTACCTAAAAGGTGTCCCCCCAGATCCGGGTTAGGATCTATAGTAACTCTGATATAAAGCCCATAAAAATAAAGCAATCAAATCAAACAATAGAAAACAATATGATGAACTAATCCTAAGGTGCACCCCACTTATTAATTCCCCAGTAGAGTCGCCAGTTCTGTGATACGGTGGCCAGAACCGGAACTGTTTTATAGGATTTGTTGGTTTGCGTTTTACGTTTGTGTTTGCAAAATGTCGCGGTAAGCAAGAGTCGCCACCGTCTTTTATTTTATCCAACAAGGAAAGGAAAAAAGCACAGAAAAATTCCTTTTTTGAGATATTTCTGAGTACGGGGGGTAGATTATAGAAAGGGAAGGTATTATCACCCTTTCTATCCGTAGTTATCTACGGGCTCTTAGGTGCTTGCTCATCATTTTCAAAATTGCTTCTTTGTGTGTTTGAGTGGTTTGAAAAGTTTTTTTTTTTACTTCGATTTAACTCTTGCTTCTGTCTTCAAGAGTGTAATGAAGTATTTTTGAAATCTTTGTTTGAAAAGGAGTGTAAGTGTGAAAAATTTTGTTTTGATTGAGCAAGTACTTAAGAGTTAATCTACCTACTCGAAAAAAGAATTGTTTTATATTCGTTTCCTTTAGATAGCGCTATCCCACTATTAGTGAGTAGGTAGCACCGTCGTTGGAGTTTGAGGGTCAATTCGAAAGGGATGTACGATCACTAAAGCAATGTTAGGACGTCTTAGTAATAACCCTAATGTCTTTGATCAATCATCCGAGGCAACAATATCTGAGGCAACCTTTCCGAGGCAACTTTGATCTTTGGACAAAAGGACGACCACTAAAGCACCATATACTCAATGACCGTTTACCGAAGGCAACCAAGTGGGAGTGTACCCTAGGAGTGCGCATGTGCGAGTGATTCAATTTCAAATAATTTATCTTTACACATTTTAGGGTTATCTAACTGTTTTAAAGTTTACATACATTCTTGTCATGCATCCTAATATCATACATCTAACAGTTTAATATTTTGCAGAATTTAAAGTGCGGAAATTAAACTACGCTATTACAAGGCTTTAGGTATTTACATAGCAAAAAACAAACCCTTTGAAAATAAAGCGATAAAAGTAAAGACCTAATTAACTATTACAACTTGTAGGCAGTTACAATAATAATAAAATAAAGCGCGCGATGAAAATCAGAACGAGAGCGAACTAGGGTTTTGACCCTTCTAACCTAACCAAAAGAAAAATTGTTTTTTGTTGTTTTTAATTATTTTTAAGAAAGGAATTAGGTTTTAAAATTAAGTACAAAATAACTAGTTAATTAAATTAATTAATAAAAATAATTACATGGCCTTTTTTTTGTGTTTTTTGGTTATTTTAAGAAAAATAAAATATAATTAAATTTGGACAAAACCCTAATTTTCTAATTATTTTTAATTATTTACAAAGATAATTAAAGTTATCTAATATTAACAATCTAATTAAATTAATTTAATTTTGATTAAAAAATAAAGTCTAAACCTAATTTGGTGAAAAATATTATTTTTGTGATTTTTTTAATAAAAGAAAATAATTAATTGTGTTAGTAAATAAAATAAATTAATTAATTAAGTAAAATATATAATAAAAAAAGAATAAGAAATTGGGCCTGAAAATAGCAATTTGAGGGGGGTGTAGATAGCCAAGTCTGGGCCCAAAACAAGGAGGTCCGTTTTGACTTTCTGAGATCCCATGCAATGCGTTTGACTAGGCGTTTGGTGCTCCTTCATTGATGGCCATCAGATTTGGCCATCTGGCCACTTGGCAGATTGGATGATAAGGTCTATGGTATTCCCCTGGCTTGTGTACGCATGAGATCTGTAGAAAGAAATCAAGAAAAATGCAAACGTTAGAGGCAGGGGTCGAACCCCTGACCTTAAGCTCCCCAACGCCTTAACGCTTGCCTGGCTACCATTGGGCCAATTGTGTTAGTTGTTATGATAATACAAAATAATAATCAAATATTAAAAAGGCCACATATATCAATTCAGCATGCGGAAATTTGAACAGGCCAATGGTTGATTGCCAGCTAGTCATCTTCCTCCTTGGATCTGTTGGTAAAAGTTCCAAACTTTTACCTACGGACGTTTGTCCGTAGCTACAGCCTCTGTCATTCTCAAAATCAAATACAAACGTGATAAATAAAAACCAAGGCCATGGATGGATCCGTCTAGACCTGCTGAGTTCAATGGTGGCCCTTTCATGGCCCAATTTCACCTGTACATCAAGACCCCAAATCGGAGCTGTAAACCCTAACAATGGTGAAATCTCATACAGACCATAAAAATGAAATCAAATATTACAGAAAGCTTGCATATGTCTTAAGGATCAAGAATATATCATTAATTCATGCTATTAATGTATAAATCATGCAAACCGATTTCAAAAATATATGGATGTCGTGGATGACTTACAACGCGTTTGGGTACTGGAAAAGGCTTGTTCTTGATTGGTATATGTTGCTTATGATCCCAGGAAACGATTGGAATGATCAGGAAGCTTTGAAATTGCTTGGAACAATGAATTCGAGTTTGCACTTTTTTGGTGTTTTTTCAAGTTTGGTTCTGCTTGCTGCGCCTCTCCCTATAGCCTCTTTTGGTCTGCACACGTTCTATATGTATTGAGGATTGAATTAGGGTTCCAAAACTGATCTCAATCTTCCTCCATCAATGAAATTGATTTTGATTTGTTTCACTTTGAAAATCTTTCTAAAATAGCCTAAAACCAATCTTTTTGTCCACACCAACGCCTTGCATGATTTCAAATACTTTCCAACTGGATTTGAGACCTGAAACATGTACAAAATCTTGAGTTTTCAATGCTTTAGATTTTCTCATGATTTATTTTGATTAAAATTGATTTAATTCAAATAAAAATAAAAATAAATAATAAAAACAAGATAATGACAAGTGGAAAAGGCTAGGGCTCTTGTACCATGTTTCCAACTCAAAACAAGTGAAAAAGATTGGGCCCATTTGGCAAAAATTGAAGTTTTAGGCATAGTTGACTTTTGGCAATTTTACAAGAAATGTCAACTTCACCAATGCATAACTTCCTCAATTTTGACTCTTTGAAGGTGTTCTTGGACTTTTTAGAAAGCTTGATATGTTCTATAAGCAACCCTTTTTGTCCCATCTCAATTTGGTATTCCATGCTCATGTATGAAGCTTTGACAAAAAAGGTGTTTTTGTTGACTTTTCAAAATGACCTATAATGTCCAAATTTATAACTTCTTGTGAGTGCATATTTTGAACTTGGGAGATGAAGATGGATTTCATATCCTTGCATCCTATTCAAAATGAGCTTTGGATGGGTCATTTCTCATAAAGTATGAGAAAGTTATGCTTGGTCAAAGTTGAGTTGACTTTTCCTACAAAACCCTATTTTAGCAACTTTTGGTTCTTGAGGAATTATGAGCAATCCTTGATGAATCATGATCAACCCTTGATAAAATTATGAAATATACTTCAAAATGATAATGTTTACTAAAAATCTTGAAGTTTGACTGTATGTAGGCCACAGTTGACTTTTGCCCTAGCACAGTCGATTTTTAGGCCTTTGAGCAATTGATTGAGCAAACTTCCTCTACAAGGCTTGAAACTTGACATGGATGATCTTGAGAACATATTTGGACATTTTTTAGAATTTGGGATCCCTTAGGCTCAAGTATCTTGATGCAACATGAAACCCTAATTTGAGGTAGACTGCCTTAGGAGAGAGCTTGTCTGGTCAACCCTTGGACTTCCTTGAGCCACTTGAGGATCTTTCTTGAAATGCTTTGAAAAATATGGGAGGGAAAATTTTGGGGTACAACACTTAGGATGTACCCTAAACAACCCTTTTGGTCTCATTTCAATTGAGTCTTCCATGTTCATGTAAGAAGCTTTGACCCAAAAGGTGTTTTTGTTTACTTTTCAAAATGACCTATAATGTAGAAATCCATATCTTTTTATGAGTGCATTTATTGAACTTGAGAGCTGGATGAGTTGTAGGAAATTGGATTTCCTTCAAAATGAGCCTTAGGTGAGAAATTTATGATAAAGTATGCGGAAGTTATGCTTGGTCAAAGTTTGGTTGACTTTTCCTAAGAAACCCTAATTTAGCAACTTTTGAGTTTTGATGAATTAAGAGCATTCCTTGGGGAATCATGGTAAACCCTTGATAAAATGATGGATATCACTTAAAAATGTTGATGTTGACCAAAAATATTGAAGTTTAACTGTATGTGGACCACAATTGACTTTTGACCTAATACAGTCGATTCTCAAGCATCTGAGCAGCTGACTGAGCAAACTTCTTGTGCAAAGCTTGAAATTTGACATGGAGGGTCTTGAGGACATATTAGGAATATGGAGAGTATATGAAGCCTTTGGAGCTCACCCTTCTTGATGAACATGGAAACCCTATTTGGAGGTTCACTGCTTTAGGAGAGAGTTTGTCTAGTCAACTCTTTAGCATCCTTGAGCAAGTTATGGGTCTAGATGAGCATGTGTTGAGTAAAATGGGAGGGAAAATTTTGGGGTACAACAAATGTCCAGAAGGGAAATGATAAGTCTGACAAGAAGAATGTTCAGTGTTACTATTGCAAGAACTTTGGTCACTATGCCAAAGATTGCTGGTCAAACAAAGAAAGGAAGTCAGAAGAAGTAAATATAGCCAGAGGAGAGTCTGATGATGAACCTGTGCTATTGTTGGCTTATGAATTTGATGATATGAACTCATAAGAATGGTGGTATGTGGACACCGGGTGCTCAAACCATCTTACTGGAAACAAGAAATAGTTGGTTGATTTTGACTCTGGGAAGAGTACAAAGATTAGATATGCTAATGATAAATATCTCAATGCATAAGGTATGGGAAATGTCAGAGTCATTCTAAATAATGGGAAAGCAACAATGATCCAAAATGTATGATATGTATCAGGCATGAAAAGCAATCTGATGAGTGTGGGGCAACTGATTGAGAAAGGTTTTTCAGTTACCATGAAAGACAATCTTCTAAAGGTGTACGACTGTAATCCGAATTTAATTATGGAGTTAGAACAGGAAAGGAACAAAACATTCAAGGTGAATGTTAGAACTGCAGACTATGAATGTCTTAGTGCAACAAGTGTTGTCAAGGAGAGTGAGTTGTGGCACAGAAGATTTGGTCATCTAAACTTCAGAAGCTTGGGGCATCTAAAACCGAAGAAGTTCGTACATGGAATTCCTACAATCAAGAAGCCTGAGAATTCATGGAAGGTATGTGTTGTACCCCAAAATTTGCCATCTCATTTCTCAAAGAATCACCCTGGATCCTCAAGTTTTCTTCTATCCATTTCCAAGCCTTGAATTATCAATTTTCCAAGAAAGTCATTCACAAGGGCAAAATGGTCAAATGCACTCTGAAAAGTAAAACTTTGACTTTTGGTATAAAAAAAATCAAGTTTCTACAATTATATTTCATCAAGATAAGAAATTGGTTCATCAAGAAGTCAAAAATCAGAAACTACTTTGAGAAAAGAAAGAAATCAACTTTTTTAAATACTTGGAAAATTTTCTAAGTGGTAAGAGATTTCAGAACTTCTAGGCCAAATTCCACACAAGTGCAATCAGAATTTGCAAGGACGGTTCAGAACATGGCTCTCCAGTCAGAACATATGGGGTTTGTGTTATTTGGTCAGAACATAAATCCTCAGCATATGGAGGTTACGTTCCACGCTTCAGTCAGAACATATGGAGGCTTTGTTCTTTGATCAGAACATGACTCCTCAGAGTTTCATTCTTCATCACATAAAGGCTATGTTCTGCTTTCCATTCAGAACATCATCAAGCCCCAAAACCTCGTTCCACCCAATCCGTTGTGCTACTATGATACAACCCTGCCACCAGCTGCCACAACACTCCAAGGTGCTGCTGATCCAGTCCACGCCTGCATTTTTCTTGCACCAAATTAGCATACCAAAACTGTGATTAAAAAGTAAAGGAACAGTATGCCAAAAGTGTTTAAAACTCATTTGTTTTTCCCCCCAAAACTATAGCAAATCCATCTATAAATAGTTTGTTCCATCACACGTTCAAAGGGCTGGCTTTTGGGGAGAGGTTGGCAAAAAGGAGAGAAAACAAAACTGTAAACACAACATACAAAACCTGTTAACTTTTGATTCCTTGCATTCAAACTTCATTTGTTCTTAAGTGTTTCTTGACTAAAACCATCCACACAGTTTCTGATTCACATATTAGAAACTGCCCTAACTTCTGTATTCATACTACCATACGCTCTCCATCCATCTACTCGAAGAAGTCAGAACATCACCCCTTTGCTGTTCCAGAAATTGAAAACTTCCAGCCCACTGAGTACGTGAAGAAGCTGCTCAGAACATCATCAGAGTTGAGTTTAACTCTGGTTCACAGAATCTCTTCCAGCTACAAGGTAAGCTTCTACTGACTCTCACTGTATTATTTAAGCATTACCAGATTTGCATGTTCAAAAATACAATGTAGATATCATATTTCTGATGTTGTACATATTCTGAGATTTCATGCATCTGCCTGCCTAAGTAGGGAATAAATCAGTTCAGAACTTCTTGAAGAAATTAGAACTCAGAATTAGGATTAGCAAATTCATACTTGCCTCTGATTTATAGTTCTGATATTTCTTATTTCTGAAACACTATGACACCTGCCATAACTGTCATATGCACATCTTCTGTTTTGTGGAGAAATAACCAAGTTACAGATGTTCTGACTAGCATAGAGAGAGAGAGAGACCAAGTTCTGCCAGTGGTATCAGAACTTCTGAAATCTACTTTGTTGCCAGTGGTATCAGAACTTCTGAAATCTACTTTTGTTTCCAGTGGTATTAGAACTTCTGAAAACTATTGTGTTCCCAGTGGACTCAGAACTTCTGACTTTACTTATTTTTTCCACTAACAGGATTTCTGTTTTGCAGTACGCCAGAGTCAGAACTTCTGACCTCCTTTAATCAGCAATACGTTGATTCTATTTTTCTTTTTTCTCACTATTTTTGCTATCACTTTCTATTCCATTAATCAAAAAATACCAAAAAACCTTTTTTTTTATTTATACATGCTTTATTTTATTTCTTAAAAACAAAAGATCAAAAATATTTTCTTAAAATAAAACAAGTCCATTTTACATCTTCTGTACATTCTTATCCATTAAATATGGTTGTAATAGTAACTTAGGATTTAATTTTTTGCATCCCCCATTCGTAAATATGTACCCTCATCCCCCAAATATTGTAATAGCGTAGGACTTTACATTTCTGCACTTTTATTGCTTTCATATATTGTTAGTAATTAGGGTGTGTATGGAAAGATAAAATCAACAAGTAGATAACCTTAATAAAAGATTAAATGCATGCAAATCAAACACACTATTCACACATGCACCTTTGAGGTTAACTCCACTTGTTGCCTAAAAATGGTCATGTTATACATGTGGGGTGTCTTAGCAAAAACAATCGAAATACAAGATCATAGTCCCTCGATGATGCTATAAATGTTGCCTTTCAAAATGATCTTAGTCCCTCAAAAATAAATTCTAAGATACCTCAAAACATTGCTATCATGACTATACGATGACCCACGCCCGTCCCGCTTACATCCAAAGATAAGGTTGCTTACCAAATCAATGGTAAGACAATAATGTCAAAGGAAAAGAAAATGAACAAGAAAGACATTTGAGTAGGTAGATTACTTCTAGTTACTTGCTCAATTTCAAAACAAACATCCTTGCTATTTTCACAAACAAACACTTTCAAAAACACTTTCAAAACACTTTCCAAACATGGAATATTTTCAAAAGCTCAACACTTTGTATACGTTCTTACGAACGAGAACTATTACAAAGTTTGCCTAAATGATGACGCCTTTTCAAAATACGTTCAAAAACCATACAAAGCACATTTTTCAAACAAAATCAAGTGATCTAGAAATTAACTAAGAGCCCATGGAAAACCATGGATGAAAAGGGTGCTAATACCTTCCCTTTTCATAATCTACCCCCTGAACTCAAAAACATCTCTAAAGGTCTTTCCTGTGCTTTTTCACCTTTCCTTTTGGATAAAAGAAAAGTCGGTGGCGACTCTTGCTAACCACAACATTTGCAAACACAAACACAAAACCTCAAGTCAGTTCTCTCACCGTATCACAGAACTGGTGACTCTGCTGGGGATATTTCTTAAAGTGGGGTTACCTTAGGGTTAGATCACATTTATTTTATTACATTGTTTGATTTGTTTGCTTTACATTATGGTTCCTTGTTTGGGTTTGTTTTAAATCCTACACCCGGATATGGGGACACCTTATAGGTAAGTAGAAATACGTTGTGGAAACTGTGCGGGGTATACTGACACGGTCTAAGCAATAGCTATGTTAGTGCGACATATTTGTGGGTACCGGTAGCCCTTGAGTAGTCAAGGAGAATACGGGGCCGCTGAGTGATGTCATGAAGCACTAATGAACTTTTAGAACCTTTACTTGACCAACTTGGCCTTTAGGATGCAGTGAGATGACCGGCTTTGGTGCAGTTCGAAGTTGGTAGATACTCGATACTACACTCATTGAGGTTTGGTTTTTTGGGATGTTTCGGTCGCAATTAAAGAGGCTTGCGCTGAAACAATGCCCGAGAAAAAATTCAGTGATATTGATCTCCTTAGAACGCGGTTACTATTAACTAGGACATGTTGAGCCAACTAAACTTCAAGAGGGTACTTACCTACAAACTCCATGCAAGCCTAAAACTAAGGATTTGTTTGCTTTGTGTGAATATGATTATTTGTATATAAACTTGCTTACCTCGTATACTTGTACATAACATCATGACATCATACCATAGCATTTTTCAATAACTTTGAACCATAGCATTTCAAGGATCTTGAGGGCCTATGGTGCAGGGTCACGTTGAATCGGACGTCTAGAAAGGGGCAAGAGGATTTATTTTCCTCTAACCAAACGCCGTCAAAAATCAAGTACAACAAACTTGAGTCAAAGGCTATGACCCACTTGATATGGTGAGCTTGACTCTCGTAGAAGGACATTCGACGATACGAAGTTTTCAATCAAAGTTGCAAATCTCAACTCCTGACATTTTCTTGTTTACCCCGCGAGATCCTTGAAAACATTGCATACATATAACATACATATCATTGCATAAACAGGTTTCAAAGTAGGTCTCTCATGTTCTCGCTGTTTATTTCAGCAATGGCTCTCAAACAAGACAACAGAGATCTCCCAATTCAAGAGGCTCAGTTCATGGAAATGCTCCTAAGCCTATATAAGGGGCATGAAGAGTTGAAATCACTCCTCGCTGGGAACCTGGCCAAGAAAAATCCTGAAGACATTAAGGACGAACGGTTGGAAAAACTACAAGCTGAGGTTGAAGCAATAAGAACCTAGAGGCTAGGCCAGATGGCTCTTATCCAAAACCTGGCTCAAGGACAGGAAGAGCTGAAAGCCCTTGTCAACAGGCTTCATCAAGACAGATGCAACCAAATTGGGAAAATGGCCAGAATTGGAGATCGAGTCATTAATCAGCCTCCGATGAAGAGTGTGCCTTTTCAAGTTGCTTCCACGTCACGAACCCAACAACTACCTCGTCAACAAAGACAGGGTAACCGAAGTAAACAGGTCCCAACCGTTAGGCAGTTCACCAAACTCGACATGCCTATATCACAGGTCTTACAACACCTGCTGAACTTGAATTTGGTCACATTAAGGGATCCTCCTCAGAATCCCAATACCTCTGCTCCTAACTATCATCCCAACGCATTGTGTGCATACCACTCCAATAACCATGGGCATGATATGAATGACTGTTGGGCTTTGAAAAATAAGATCCAAGACTTGATTGACAGAGGAATGTTGGAGTTCGCACAAGATGGCCAGACTGGAATTCTTCTGCCGTCCCTCAAAAGCTCTCCACCTAAAATGACAAGTTCATACAAAGAGGCTCCTGTTCATTTGAATTTTCAATTGTAATCTCTTATGTTGTTTAAATAATTATCTATTAATGTCAAACTCTGTTTCATTAATGCATTGCATATGTTTGTCTTGAATTCATCCATTAGTTTTCACTATATTTAAAATATACTTTCTACTTTCTTTATGACATTTAACTCTTGCTAAAAGTTACAAGCCTTTAGAGGGAGGATGACGAAAACAATGTCATAATCTCATACAGTATGCTTTTGAACAGACCTTGTTGACGATGTACGTGCATTCTTTCAAATCCTAAACACTGTAGTTATAAGGAAGATAATTCCTAGTCAACCCCTTCGAGCCAAAGAAGTAGAAGTTTTTCTTTTTCACAAAATTAAAACCTTTAAACAAAACCTGGGGCAGGGTAGTCTCTCAGTTAAAAATGCGCGTTCAAATTGCAAACTCTCATCTCGTAATACAATGAATGACATAAAAAAACATTCCTCTGGAATCAAAAGACGGTGATGGTTCCCTATCACATAGGAAGTCATTATCTCTCAAAAATAATCCCACTAAGTCAAAACCTACGAAGGAGACTTAAAGAAAACTGGGGCATCCCGCTGACTGTAATCTCAAAACAAGAACAGTCAAGCAAAAATTAGGGATAACAAATCAAGTAAAAAGAGGTCACTACAAATCCTCGACAACATGAAAAATGTTGCAAGAAATGACTGCCTTCCAACAAATCTAACTTGTCGGAACCATCACCAAAACGTCATTCCAGATTCAATTGGAGGTTCAAACGCACAATTAGCTGAGTTTAGGACCGAAGAACATCACTAAGAGAGGATGGGTACAAATACACTTTGAGCCTTTATCCTTTGTTTCTTAAACCGTGAACCAAGCCATGTTACAACCCTTCAAAAGTCCTAATTGAAGCATGGGTTAGTTCGAAAGCATACTGTTACAAAAGGTATCCTGACTCCTGTAAGGCTTTACTCAAAATCCAGAGTTGAATTACAAACTTCTTTACTTGCTAAAAACGCATTTTTCAAAACTTAAAGACAAGCATAAACTTTGCATTTATTTGAATATCACTGTTTGCATATGCCTATTTGTTTGACAGCGGAGAAATTCACACAACGAATATCCAGTGAATGAAATCTCTCTCAGTGAACAAAATCAATTCAAGTAGGATGACACTTCCATTGACAAATCTCCTATCAACAGGGGGATATGACATGTCACTATCCAGCACACCTGGGGCAGTCCAGTCAAGATTCCAAGAAATCTCTCAAAGTGCAGAGTAACCAGGGGCAAGTCTCCATCTCCTTCACTTGTGGCATTGAACGCAAATCCCAACAAAGGGTTATCTAAAATCAAACATTTTTTGGCAATGCCACAAACACTTGCTACTAGAGGAAATGAAAAATCTCCCTAAAATCCTTCTCATAGGATGACTCTTAGCAAGGGTTTAATCTCTGAAAACCTTCCTCCAGTTGAGACAACCTCAAGAGTCCTCGAAGACTATCCCCAACAAAGTTGTCACCTCTCTAGAAAACCGGCAACAGGGTTTATTTCCCCAACAAACTACAAATTCCCCAGTTTGAGTTTGCCTTTCCAACTACTACAAATCAAAGGACCACAACTCCCTTTCCCCAGTAGACTACTCTACAATCCCCAACAAGTTATTGTGAAACCTGTGTTAGAACAAGATTAGTTCTGATCTATCTCAGAGTTTTGATGATAACAATAAATTATATTTTAGATAATTTATACTCTGATGAACATATTTGAATGTTTCAGATAATGTTCTGACAGAAGCATTTTGATGTGCTGAGCTAAAAATTATATGAAGAAGTTCTTTAATGAAAGAACTATTTTTATTTTAAAGTGCAACTGCTGACTCTGGTAAGAAATTTATTTAAATGTATCTTCTAACACTTATCAGGATTCCTTGTTCATAAGATTACTTGAAAGCAAGTGTTGTTCAGAAGTTTATTTGAAAGCAAGCGATGATCAAGTTCTTAGCAAGCAAAGCATTGTTCAGAAGATAAGTAAAGCATGTTCTGAATACAAGACATTGAAGCAAGATCTGAAAGATTGTGAAAGCCAACTTGTCTTGTCAAGCTTCAGGAATCATGTTCTTACAAGTGTCATTTGCTCATTAATGCAAAGACAGTTGCAAGCACTCAAGTGTCTAAGCTAGTTTCTTGGAAAATGGAATAGTGCAAGGAAACACGCAAGCATTTAATGCTCTCCACTTTTCTGAAGGCAGCAACGATCTTTTTGTTCCTACTATATATAGAAGGACATTTATTGCAAGCCAACCAACCAATCAAATTCAAAAAGAAGCAAGAAACTACGTGAAAAATTCTGGGCTCACAAACTCTTTGTTCATACACTTTGTGCAATTTATTCTAAGTGAACAATTACAGTTGTGATATAGCTTGATTAGAAGCAAACTTTACTTCACTATCTGTAATATTAAACTCTTGTAATTGTTCCTTGAGAGACCAAGTTTGGTCAGATTTCTCAAGTAGACTAGGACTAGATTTAAGTCTTAGTGGTGTTAGTCACTTGTACGATCACTTGTGCATTGTTAGTCGCAATAATTGTTGTGTGTTTGTAATCAGTTGATTATATTGGATTAAGTCCTTGTTGAGAAAGGCGAAATCACCTTGACGGGTGGACTGGAGTAGTTTGAGTTCAAACGAACCAGGATAAAAATAACCTTGTCTTTCCATTATTGTTGAGCTTTGTTTTGAGAAGAAAAAACAGTCACTTATTCACCCCCCCCCCCCCCTTCTAAGTGTTTTCTTACCCCTTCAATTGGTATCATAGCTTGACTCTGAGCATAACACTTAACCGTGTCAGGAAAAGATCCAGAAGAAAACACAATGGCCGCTGAATAAAACAACAATAGTTACAACAAACCTCCTGTATTTGATGGAGAAGATTTTGAGTACTGGAATGATAGACTAGAAAGTTTCTTTCTAGGTCATGATAGTGATCTTTGGGATATAGTCTTGGATGGTTATACACATCCTACAGACTTAGAAGGAAACAAAGTTGATAGAAAAAATATGGATAGGCAACAAAAAGCTGATTTTAAAAATCATCATACAGCTAGAAATATTTTTCTAAATATTATCTCTAAAGTAGAATATGAAAAAATCACTAATAGAGATACAGCGCATGATATGTTTGAGTCTCTTAAAATAACTGATGAAGGAAACGCTCAAGTGAAGGAGTATAAAGCTTTGGCTTTAGTTCAGAAGTATGAAGCCTTCAAAGTAGAAGAAAGTGAGTCTATAGAAGCAATGTTCTCTAGGTTTCAAACTCTGATCGCTGGTCTGAGAGTTTTGAACAAGGGATATACCAAAGCAGATCATGTTAAAAAGATCATCAGAAGCTTACCCAGAAGATGGGCACCAATGGTCACTGCTTTCAAAGTTTCAAAAGATCTGAACAACGTGTCTCTGGAGGAACTCATCAGCACTCTCGGAAGTCATAAGATAGAACTTGATGAACACGAGCCTCTGAAGAAAGGTAAGTCTCTTGCCCTTAAATCAATTAAGAAATTTGATACTAACACTTTTCAAGCTGAAGAGGAAAACTCTGAAGAATCAGCGTCAGAAGAAGACGAATTATCCTTGCTCTTCAAAAGGATCAATCATTTGTGGAAGCACAGACAAAAGAAGTTCAGGAACTTCAAGAATTCAGAAGATAAACCTGAATCTTCTGGACACAAAAAGTCAAATAGAAGAGAGATCCTCTGTTATGAATGCAAAGAACCTGGTCACTACAAAAGTGATTGTCCAAAGATTCAAAAAGAAAAACCAAAGAAAAGGTTTGGTAAGAAGAAAGGGATGGTGGCAACCTGGGATGACTCAGAATCCTCTGAAGATGAATTTGGTTCTGAAGATGAGAATGCCAACCTAGCTCTGATGGCTACTACAGCAGATGACTCAGACTGTGAGTCAGAACCAAGAGAGGTATTTTCTGAATTTTCTAGAGATGAACTTATTGATAGTTTATCAGAACTTCTGGAAAACTATAGTCAGCTCAAAATCAAATACAAGAAACTCAAGAAGAGTCTTGCATCTGATCTTGAGAAACATAAAACAGAAAAATCTGAACTTTTAGAAAATAATTTTAAACTTAAAGAAGAAATTCAAAATGTTCAAAAAATTTCTAGTTCAGAGTCTGTGTCTAGTTCAAAAGATATTCTAAAAGAATATGACTGTAGCTTTCAAACTTTTCTGGCTAAAGGCATAGATAGAAGCAAAATGGCTTCAATGATCTATGGAGTTAGTGGGAAAAACAGAAGAGGAATTGGATATGAACCTCCCAAAGGGAAGGAGACATACATACCAAAACTTGTTGCTAAAATGACTTTCACTTACAAACCTCTGAACAAACAATTCAAGTTTGGACACTCTCATGATATAAAATATACATCACATTCTGGAAACTCTTATGCTAACCCAAAGTTCAAACAGAACTTTAAACACTCTAACCCAAAAGGACCCAAAAAGATATGGGTACCTAAGGATAAAATAATATTTGTTGCAGATGTCCTTAACAGCTCAATTGAGACACCTGTTATGGTACCTGGACTCTGGATGCTCACGACACATGACGGGAAAAAGCTCAATGTTCCAAATCCTGGAACTTAAAGCTGGAGGAGACGTGAAGTTTGGAGGTAATCAGAAAGGGAAGATTATTGGTTCTGGAACCATTGGAAACGGTAACCTTCCTTTTATCTCTAATGTTTTATTAGTAGAAGGATTAGCTCATAACCCGGTGTCCATGAGTCAATTAAGTGACAATGATTATGACATTATCTTCAATCAAAACTTCTGTAGAGCTGTGAGTCAAAAAGATGGATCAATCTTCTTTTCTGGAAAGAGAAAGAACAACATATACAAAATTGATTTATCAGATCTTAAATCTCAGAACGTTAAATGCCTTTTGTCTGTTAGCGATGAGCAATGGGTATGGCACAGAAGATTGGGACATGTCAGTCTAAGAAAAATCTCTCAACTAAATAAATTAAATTTAGTCAGAGGACTTCCCAATCTGAAGTACAACTCAGAAGCTCTGTGCGAAGCATGTTAAAAAGGAAAATTTTCAAAACCTTCCTTTAAATCCAAAAATGTTGTCTCTTCCTCTAAGCCATTAGAATTACTTCATATTGATCTATTTGGGCCAGTTAAAACTGCATCCACCAGAGGCAAGAAGTATGGATTGGTCATTGTTAATGACTTCCGCAGATGGACATGGGTCAAGTTTTTAAAACACAAGGATGAGTCACATTCTGTGTTCATTGACTTCTGTAACCAAGTGCAAAACAAAAAAGATTTTAAAATCATAAAAGTCAAAAGTGATCATGGTGATGAATTTGAAAATCATTATTTTGAAAAATATTTTAAAGAAAATGGTATTGTTCACTATTTTTCTTGTCCTAGAACTCCCCAACAAAATGGAGTTGTAGAAAGAAAGAATAGAACATTATAAGAAATGGCCAGAACCATGATCAATGAAACTAATATGGCAAAGCACTTTTGGGCAGAAGTTGTGAACACAGCGTGTTACATTCAGAATAGAATCTCTATAAGACCTATTCTTGAAAATACTCCCTATGAATTGTGGAAAAATAGAAAACCCAACATTTCTTATTTCCATCCTTTTGGATGTACTTGTTTTATTCTGAACACTAAAGAAACTCTGGACAAGTTTGATTCTAAAGCACAAAAGTGTTTTCTGCTTGGATATTCTGAATGCTCAAAAGGATATAGAGTATATAACACAGAAACTCTAATTGTTGAAGAATCAATCAAACTCAGGTTTGATGATAAGCTTGGCCAGTAACAGCCAAAGCAAATTGACTTTTCTGTAGGTACAGAAGATCATCCCTCAAACTCTGAAACTTCAGAAGCAAAGGAAGACTCAGAAGCAAAGGAAGACTCAGCAGATCATCCTCTTGACAATGCTCTGGATAACCTCGGAATCTCTTATCAACTCAGCTCACAAAGAAGACGTAATCATTAGAAGAAAAGAAGACCCCATCAGAACAAGATCCTCTCTCAGAATCAATGAAGAATCATTGTTTGGTTTGGTTTCTCTGATTGAGCCAACTTCTATTGATGAAGCTCTGGAAGATAATGATTGTATCTTAGAAATGCAAGAAGAACTCAATCAATTCTCCAGAAATGATGTATGGGATTTAGTTCCAAGACCCAAAGGATTCAACAATATAGGAACCAAATGGGTTTTCAGAAACAAATTGAACGAGCAAGGAGAGGTGATCAGAAACAAAGCACGGCTGATTGCACAGGGTTATAGTCAACAAGAAGGAATTGATTATAATGAAACCTTTGCCCCAGTCGCCAGGTTAGAGTCCATTAGATTATTAATTTCTTTTGTTGTGCAAAATAACATTTCATTATATCAAATGGATGTTAAAAGTGCATTTTAAATGGCTATATTGAAGAAGAAGTTTATGTACATCAACCTCCTAGATTTAATGATTCAAAACATCCAGAACATGTTTTTAAATTAAAAAAGTCTTTTTACGATTTAAAACAAGCTCCCAGAGCTTGGTATGATCGTCTGAGTAATTTTCTTTTAGAAAAAGATTTTACCAGAGGGAAAGTGGACACAACTCTTTTCAGAAAGACATTTAAAAATGATATTTTAATTTGTCAAATTTATGTTGATGATATAATGTTTGGAACCTCTAATATCTCCCTTGGAAAAGAATTTGCTGAGACCATGCAGGCAGAATTTGAAATGAGCATGATGGGAGAATTGAAGTTCTTTCTAGGAATTCAAATAAACCAGACTCCAGAAGGTACTTACATACATCAGATGAAGTATGTTAAAGAACTTCTGAAGAAATTTCAGATGTCAGAAAGAAAAGATGCCAAGACACCTATGCATCCAACCTGCATTCTGGGAAAAGATGAGGTAAGTATGAAGGTAGATCTTAAGCTCTATAGAGGTATGATTGGATCCCTTCTCTATCTGACTGCATCTAGACCTGATATACTATTCAGCGTGTGTTTATGTGCTAGATTCCAATCAAATCCTAGAGAATCTCACTTAACAGCAGTTAAGAGAATTCTTAGGTATCTGAAAGGTACTACTAATCTGGGTTTGTACTACAGAAGATCACAAGATTACAGACTAGTAGGTTATTGTGATGCTGACTTTGCTGGAGATAGAATTGAAAGAAAGAGCACCTCTGGAAGCTGCCAGTTTCTAGGTGACAATCTTATCTCGTGGTATAGCAAAAAGCAAGCAACAATTGCACTTTCAACCACAGAAGCTGAGTATATATCTGTTGTTGGATGTAGTTCTCAGATGATTTGGATGAAAAGTCAGCTACAAGATTTTAATCTTTATGAAAGTAAGATTCCTATCTTCTGTGACAATACTTCTGCTATTTTTCTTTCTAAGAATCCAATTTTACATTCTAAAGCCAAACATATTGAAATTAAATATCATTTTATAAGGGACTATATTCATAAGGGAATTTTAAATTTAATTTTTGTAAAAACAGACCATCAATGGGCTGACATTTTTACCAAACCCCTTTCAGAAGATGGATTTAATTTCATTTTGAAAAATATTTGTATGGAATTATGTCCTGAATAAAATAATATTTATCTTCTGTGTTTGACTTCAGAATATTCTGAAATGAATGTTCTGATTAACAACTCTTCATAAGTTAGAAGAGAAGTTACATCAGAAGCTATATGAAAAGTTCTGAAATGTTCTAACGTTTCATTTCTAAGTATAGTTCAGAAATTCATTAGAACAAACAGCTGTCACATGCAACCTTCAGGATATGAACACATGGTGTATTTCTGAAAGGTCACGCGTGCAAAAGCAACTGACGCCGTTCTAGGTAACTGTTAATGATTAGCTATAATCTCACGTTTTCCCCTAATTTTTAGCAAAATCATTAAATGCATGTAATGATGAGATTCGTTTTAAATTCTTTTTTAATTCTTTTTTAATTTTATTTCTAAACCTATTTCTGAAACTTTTTCATATAAATACTTTTGGAAAAACCCTTTTTCAATTTGTACCGTCACTTCCAAAACTCAAACGTTTCTGCAATTTTTCTCTAAAACCCTTTGTCATCTCTCAACTCTAAGAGCTCCAATGGCTTCTTCCTCTACACATTCTGAGAACATCCACTCTGAGCAATACATTGTGCCTGAGAGAACAACTCTCATTCCTGTAGACAGCTTGGAAGTGTTAAGTGAGTTAATGGTGGATTTTGAGAATCTAAGAGAAAATGGTTTTGATCTGATTCCCGCTATTAAGTTTCAAGGTTGGGAAAACTTTTTTGATCGTCTTATTGGTCCAGTTTTTCCACACCTTATGAAGGAATTCTGGATACATGCAATTGCAACCCTAAAGTTATCCTCTCTTTCGTAATGGGTAAGGAAATCTCCATTACTGAAAATCTTATCAGAAAGTTGCTAGGTTTTAAAGGACTTGGAGTAACAGGTATGCCAAGTGGAAGAATGGAAATGTCAAAGGTCTACTCAGAAATTTTCACAAATGGTCAAGGATCTTCTAAAGGCAGGGACTTGAAAGATAAGTACAAAATTTGGGCAAGAATAATCCATGGGTGTATTCACCATAGGAAGGAAACCATCTCTCCAGATTACATTAATGTTGATCAATAATACTTGTTATTCTGCCTTGGAACAAATGTAAAAATTGATTTGCCTTATTTGTTGTTTGAACATCTCTGGAATCATGTAAAAGAGACTAGGGAAGCTGAAAGGATGAAAAACCCCAAATCCAAAAGGAATTGTATTCCTAGGGGTAGATTAATCTCAGACATTCTGACTGAGAATGGTCTGATTGCTCACCTAGATGAAGCTAATCTTCTGGGGGAGCTAGAACCTACTTGTGGAAATACTATGACTGGGAAGAATTTAGTGAAGAGGAAAATTATTGACAAGCTGCTGGTGGAACCAACTCCGTATGTGTCAGCTACTGTGAAGAGAAGAAGGATACCTATTGTTGATTTCCCTATATTCAACTCAGGAGATCATCCACGTATCATCCTGCACTACATTGAAATCTGTAAAGAGACTGGAACACCAATTGATCCGGCTTGGCTCCAAGGAAGAAATCAAGTTGCTCCTGATTTTGTTCTTTAACAACCTTTGAAGAGGAAAGCAGTAGAAGAACCTCCTGCAAGACCTCAGAAGAAAAAGAAATCAGGTAAACCTGCTGAAACTATCACTATTTATGATTATGTCAATGTATCTACATCTGCTGAACCCCAAACCTTAGGAGATATAGATGTTGATATTGACCTGACCTTACCCTCTGAATCTCTTGCTGACAACCCTCAAAGAAATCAAGTTTTATCAGACTTGAGTGACTTTGACTCTGATGAATACTCTGAACCCAAACAGAACCATCTCAATCTGAACTATCTCTCTCAGAACCCTCTAAACCATCTGTTTCTCAACCCATTCCTGCTGAACACTTTTCAAGACCTCCTCCCAGACCTTTATAACCCAGACCCTCTGGATGGTATGATGCTGGCTCTTGGAGAATTCCAGGAATCAACGTTCCTCTGGAAACACAAAAACCACCTTTCACGTTACCTTATGAAAACATTTTTGCCATGAACCAACCACAACATCAGAACCCCATTCCCACTGCTGAAAATACAATAATTATTTCACCTGACATCACACCACCTACTTCACCACAACATCCAACACATGACTCACCTATACTCTCACCTCCTCATGTTCCAGAACACCAAACTCATGAAACACCTGAATCATTTGAACCTTCTGAAATTCATGAATCATCCGAACCTCATGATCAATCAGCACCACCTAACCTTGTTGACCAACCTGACCTTTCAGCCACTCCTGAACCAACCAAAAATCATGAACCTGCTAACTTTTTAAGAACTGTAGTGGATTATGAATCTCTACAATATTTGAAAAACAAAACTTTCAAGAAGATTGTCCCAAAACCAGTTCAGCCAGATGTAAATATATTATTTCAGAATTTTTTAACAGAAGTTCAAGCATGGTTGAATCTGCTGAAAGAAGATTGCACCAGAAGTGTGAACCCAGCTGCGACGGATCTTCTGTGGGAGACTTTCAAAAGAACTTTATATGCTAAGTCACTGAAGCTACATGACTTATGTCACTTTCAGGTGCTGGACAACTTTTCCAAACATCTGCATGCATTCAAGTCAGAAGTTGCTAACATTTGGAATAAGAAGTCTTCTCTAATGATTGTTGATACACCAGCTGATAAAATGGACATATCAGAAGATAAATCTGAAGATGCCTATGAAGATTCAAACCCTCTGGCTATTGTTCTTTTGAATCAACCTTCTGCTAAGGTAGCTCTTGAACCTGTGTCGGCTCTTGTGATGGATCTGGGCACTCTATTTTCAACCTTTGTGCATTCTGACTCAACGGTTTCTGCTCCAAAGGTTGTTTCTGCTGAAGCTTCTTTATCCTCTACTCCTACATCACTTATCATGGTACTTTGAATGAGCTCAAGAGGGAGAATGAAGTCATTCATGAGCGCTTGGATAAGCAAGACCAGACAAATCAAGAAATCAGAAGTTGGATGATGAAACAAGAATAATCTGCCTCTGAGATCAATGTGATACAGTGACAGAACCGACTGTTTTGGAAAATGTTGGTTTGCGTTTTGCGTTTGTGTTTGCAAAATGTCGCGGTAAGCAAGAGTCGCCACCGACTTTTATTTTATCCAACTGGAAAGGAAAAAATCACAGAAAAATTCCTTTTTCGAGATTTTGAGTACGGGGGGTAGATTATAGAAAGGGAAGGTATTAGCACCCTTTCCATCTGTGGTTTTTCACGGGCTCTTAGGTACTAGCTCATCTTTTGAAATTGCTTGTGTGTGTTTGTTTTGAAAAAGGTTTTTGTTTTAATCCTTGCTTGTGTCTTCAAGAGTGTTACGAAGTTGTTTTGAAAAATTTTGTTTGAAAAAGTGTTGGGTGTGAAAAAAGTTGATTTGAGCAAGTACCTACTAGCATCTACCTACTCGAAAAAAGATTGGTTTTGTTCTCGTTTCCTTTAGACAGCACTATCCTACTATTGATAAATAGGTAGCACCGTCGTTGGAGTTTGTAAGGGTCAATTCGAAAGGGACGTACGATCACTAAAGCAATGTTAGGACGTCTTAGTAGTAACCCTAGAGTCTTAAGATCATATTCGAGGCAAAATTTCTGAGGCAACCTTTCCGAGGCAACATTTTCGAACGGGACATTTGATCTTTGTTTATACAGAAGGGCAACCACTAAAACACCCTATACTTAATGATCGTTTACCGAAGGCAACCGAAGTAAGAGTATACCCTAAGAGTGCGCATGTGCGAGTGATTTGATTTCAGTTATTATCTTTGCACATTTAGGGTTTTCTAGCCATTTTAAATTGTCATGCAATCTTGTCATACAGTCCTATTAACATACATCTAACAGTTAATATTTGCGAAAATTAAAGATGCGAGAAATAAAAACTACGCTATTACAAGGCTTCGGGGTAAGGGATTAATTACATAGCCAAAAACACGTAAAACGATTGTGATACGGTGGAAAGAACTGAATGTTTTTTGGTGTGCTGGTTTGCGTTTTGCGTTTGTTTTTGCAAAATGTCGCGGTAAGCAAGAGTCGCCACCGACTTTTATTTTATCCAACAAGGAAAGGAAAAAAGCACAGAAAAATTCCTTTTTCGAGAAGTTTCTCGGGTTCGGGGGGTAGATTATAGAAAGGGAAGGTGTTAGCACCCTTTCTATCAGTGGTTATCCACGGGCTCTTAGGTACTTGCTCAAATGTTTTCAAAATTGCTTTTATTTGTGCTTGTGGGTTTGAAAAAGTTTTTATTTTAAAACTTCAATTTAACTCTTGCTTCCGTCCTCAAGAGTGTAATGAAGTGTTTTTGAAAACTTTGTTTGAAAAGGAGTGTAAGTGTGAAAAGCTTTTGTTTTTGAAAGAGCAAGTACTTAAGAATCATCTACCTACTCGAAAAAAGGAATCGTTCTATGCTATCTTTCTTTAGACAATGTTATCCTACTATTGATGAGTAGGTAGCACCGTCGTTGGAGTTTAAGGGTCAATTCGAATTAGGGACGTGCGGTCACCAAAGCAATGTTAGGACGCCTTAGCGGTAACCCTAATGTCTTAGATCATTTTTTTGAGGCAACAATATCCGAGGCAACCGTTTCGAGGCGACTATGATCCTTTAGACAAGAGGGCGACCTCTAAAACTACCTATACTCAATGACCGCGTACGAAGGCAACCAAGTGGGGTGTACCCTAAGAGTGCGCATGTGCGGGTGTGTTATTTTCAGTTATTTTTTATCTTTGTACATGTTAATGGTGATCTAAGTTGATTTTAGGTTAAAACATTCAGTCTTGTCATGCAAACCTATTATCAAACATCTAACAGTTATAAGTTGCAGAAAATAAATTGCGGAAATTTAACTAATTATTACAAGGCGTCGGTCGGGTATTTACATCGCCAAAGACAAACCCTTAAAGAATAAATAAAGCAATAAAAAGTAATAAAAGGTCCTATTAACTATTACAAACCGGGAACAAATACATTATGATATAAAAGAAAATAAATCGCGTGCGAGAAATTAAATCGAGCGCGAATAGGGTTTTGACCCTTTTTTGAGAGAAAGTATCTTTTTTGTTGTTTTTTGAATTAAGAAAGAAATTACCTAAGTTAATTATTAATAAATAAATAAACTAATTAATTAATGAAAATAAATTATTTTTAGATTTTTGGTATTTTAAGAAAGAAAATAAAATTAATTAATATTAGTAAAAACCTAATAAATCTAATTAATTTTAATTATTTACAAAATATATTAAAGTTATTTCTACTTAAAGCCTAAATTAATTAAATTAATGTTTATTAATAAAAAATTAAAATTTGATTTTATGAAGAAAATATTTTTTTGGTTTTAATTTTATAAAAAAGAATTTTGATTGGTTAATAATTAAATAGAAATAATAAAATAAATAATTAAAACAAAATAAATAAAGTATATAGAAAGAGGGGTATGGGCCTGATTTTGAGTGTTTGAGAAGCAATTCTGAGGCCCATGTGATTCTGGCCTCGTTTGACTTTTTTTTTATTCCATGTGCGCCTTTGGACTTGACTCCATGGTGGACTCTCAATTTGGATCACCAGATCTGGCCTTTGGCCATCTGGCTGTTGGACGTGTGATGGTGTATGGTATGCTACAAGTCTGGATCTGCATGTGATTATCTTAAGAAAAAATATATTGAGATATTGGCAAGCATGCTTACCACTTGGCTGTTGTGCTTCATTTGTTAATTATATACAAAATAATAATAAGAGAAAACGAATTAATATGCCAGCACAATAAAATTAAGCGCGCCATGGTTTGAATTGGCCACTGGGGAGGCGACACGCCATCGTCCCCTACCTCCATCCACTGTAATATTTCCTGTGGATTTGGATCCGCGGCTAAATGCGTAGCTCGATCCAAAAATCAACTCCAGGCCATAAAAACGACCTTCTAAGACATGGTTGGGTTCGTCTCCCTCTCCTGAGTGCAACCATGCCTATCATAAGAATCAATTTCACCTGAAACACAAATCCCTAAAATCCAAAACGTAACCCTAGCCATGCTGTTATGAGGTTACAGTCCATATAAATCAAATTAAGTATTGCCAAAAGTTTAGAAATGCTGTAAGGATCATCAATATGCCAAGAATTGATTCAAATGATGTAAGAATGAGTATGTACAGTTTCAAGAACATAGCTTGGCATTGTGATACTTACAGAGCTCTTGAAGGCTTGAGGATGCATGCTTTGGATCCAGGAGGGTTATGTGATCACCCAGGAATCGATTGGAATGCTTCTTGGCTTCTGAAAACCTCCCTTGCTATGATTTCGAATTCCAACTTTTTCACCACTTTTTCAAGTTTTGCTTTGCTTGTTCTTACAGCCTCCAACCCTTGTTTTCGTGTCTTAAGCCTCCTTATGTATTATGGAATGCATTAGGTTAAGAATTATAGATTCAATCTCTCTAAATCAATGCATCCATATTTGATTTGATTCACTTTTGAAAACTTGCCAAATTTATCAAAAATCCATCTTTTTGCACATGATCTTGTGTGATACGAATTTGATGCTCTTAATGATGATGATATCAACCTAAAATAGCCAAAAAGATCTCAAGTAATCAATATTTGGATTTTATTTGATTTAATTTGATTTAAAATGAAGTAATTCAATAAAAAATCAAATAAAATAATAAAAAAGAAATATGATCTCAAGGCTGAATCTAGGACACGTGTGCAATGGGGAAAGCTCAAATCAAGTGGAAAAGAATGGGCTTATTTGACAAAATTTGAAGTTTTGGGGATAGTTGACTTTTGGCAATTTTGCAAAAATGCCCAACTTCAACAATGCATAACTTCTTCAATTTTGAACTTTTGTAAGTGTTCTTGGACTTTTTAGAAAGCATGAGATGTACTCTAACCAACCCTTTTGGTCTTGTCTCATTTTGATATTCCATGCTAAAGTTATAAGCTTTTCCAAAAAAGGTGTTTTTGTTGACTTTCAAAAATGACCTATAATGTCCAAATTTATAACTTCTTGTGAGTGAATTTTATGATCTTGGGGTATGAAGATGGATTGTAGGAAATTGCATCCTATTCAAAATGATCTTTGGGTGGGTCATTTATCATAAAGTATGAGAAAGTTATGCTTGGTCAAAGTTGAGTTGACTTTTCCTGCAAAACCCTAATTTAGCAACTTTTGAATCTTGATGAATTTTGAACAATCCTTGATGAATCATGATCAACCCTTGATCAAATGATGAAATATCCTTCAAAATAAGAATGTTGACAAAAAATCTTGAAGTTTGACTATTTATAGGTCACAGTTGACTTTTGCCCTAGCACAGTCGATTTTTGGACCCTTTGAGCAATTGATGAGCAAACTTCCGCTGCAAGGCTTGAAATTTGACATGGATGACCTTGAGAACATATTAGGAAATTGGGGAGCACTTGAGGTCATATGGACTCAAAGATCTTGATGCAACACAAAACCCTAATTTGCGGTTGACTGCCTTAGGAGATAGCTTGACTGTCCAACTCTTGAGCAATCTTGAGCCACTTGGAGATTTTTCTTGCAATGTCTTGAGATATATGAGAGGGCAAATTTTGGGGTACAATAGCTGCCCCTGTTCAATCTTCTTAAACCTAAGGATGTAGATTGGCTTTCGCGCCTTTCGTGATCCGAAGGTGGAAGATGATTGAACACTAGAGTGCCTAGAAATTTGCACTCGCATGAAGTGGTATCAGCCTGGTGATGTCGGGAATGGGCTTACAGATGCCATTTGGAGATTGTTGGTAGGAGGATGGGCTTACAGATGCCATCTGTAGGAGCGTCGATCACATAAGAGATTCCTTAGCGAGAACGTGCATACCTGTTGTTGTAGAAGATTCTGCTGGGGAAGTCTAACTTTTGTTGAGATTTAGGAACTTGCCTGTACCTCCGTTGGGAGAACATCTTTGCTGAGTTTTAAGAACTTGTCCATAATTCAACTGGGGGAAACATCTTCATCAAGATCTAGGAACTGTCTAGTCTTCAACAGAGTATAATTCTGTTGAGATTGTAGAACTCGTCCACACTTTGACGGAGGAAAATTGTCGAGATTGAGAACCTTATCTGAAATTCAACCGAGGATAATTCAGTTGAGATTTAAGAACCGGTCAGGTCTTCTACTGAGGGAAACATCTTCATCTAGATCTAGGAACTGTCTGGTCTTCAACAAAGTATAATGTTGAGATTGTAGAACTCGTCCATACTATGACGGAGGGAAATTGTCAAGATTGAGAACCTTATCTGAAATTCAACCGAGGATAATTCAGTTGAGATTTAAGAACCGGTCAGGTCTTCGACTGAGGGAAACATCTTCATCAAGATCTAGGAAATGTCTGGTATTCAACGGAGTATACTGTTGAGATTGTAGAACTCGTCCACACTATGACGGAGGAAAATTTTCGAGATTGAGAACCTTATCTGAAATTCAACCGAGGATAATTCAGTTGAGATTTAAGAACCGGTCAGGTCTTCGACTGAGGGAAACATCTTCATCAAGATCTAGGAACTGTCCGGTCTTCAACGGAGTATACTGTTGAGATTGTAGAACTCGTCCACACTATGACGGAGGAAAATTGTCGAGATTGAGAACCTTATCTGAAATTCAACTGAGGATAATTCAGTTGAGATTTAAGAACCGGTCAGGTCTTCGACTGAGGGAAACATCTTCATCAAGATCTAGGAATTGCCTGGTCTTCAATGGAGTATACTGTTGAGATTGTAGAACTCGTCCACTCTATGACGGAGGAAAATTGTCGAGATTGAGAACCTTATCTGAAATTCAACCGAGGATAATTCAGTTGAGATTTAAGAACCGGTCAGGTCTTCGACTGAGGGAAACATCTTCATCAAGATCTAGGAACTGTCTGGTCTTCAACGGAGTATACTGTTGAGATTGTAGAACTCGTCCACACTATGACAGAGGAAAATTGTCGAGATTGAGAACCTTATCTGAAATTCAACCGAGGATAATTCAGTTGAGATTTAAGAACCGGTCAGGTCTTCGACTGAGGGAAACATCTTCATCAAGATCTAGGAACTGTCTGGTCTTCAACGGAGTATACTATTGAGATTGTATAACTCATCCACACTATGATGGAGGAAAATTGTCGAGATTAAGAACCTTATCTGAAATTCAACTGAGGATAATTCAGTTGAGATTTAAGAACCGGTCAGGTCTTCGACTGAGGGAAACATCTTCATCAAGATCAAGGAACTGTCTGGTCTTCAACAGAGTATACTATTGAGATTGTAGAACTCGTCCACACTATGACGGAGGAAAATTGTCGAGATTGAGAACCTTATCTGAAATTCAACCGAGGATAATTCAGTTGAGATTTAAGAACCGGTCAGGTCTTCGACTGAGGGAAACATCTTCATCAAGATCTAGGAACTGTCTGGTCTTCAACGGAGTATACTGTTGAGATTGTAGAACTCGTCCACACTATGACGGAGGAAAATTGTCGAGACTGAGAACCTTATCTGAAATTCAACCGAGGATAATTCAGTTGAGATTTAAGAACCGGTTAGGTCTTCGACATAGCTGAGAAATTAATTGCATCTTTCTTGAAAGGTAAAGGTCAGTCGTATGCAATGCATGATATATATCAAGCAATGATGTTCTCAAAATAAATGAGGTTGTGTTGTATGATGTGTATATGCATGTATCATGATGTATGGAAATGTAATGTTTTAGCTGGGGGAAAATAAATCCCGGATAGCTGCTGGAGAAGAGAGTTGAATTCTTCGTTTCCGCTGGAGATAGCGGACAAAGATGATTGCGAGAATAAACCTGCAGGAGAGAATAACTCTGTTGGGGAATAAACTGATGCGGAGATTACTCTGTGGGGAAGAGATATTTTGATGAGGATTCCACTAATAAATTCCGTTGGGATGAATTATCGTTGCTGGTGATACTGAATCCTGTTGGGGATTGAATTCCTGTTTGTGAAAGGAAAGAATTCCGCTGGGGATGATCTTTCAGTTGCGACTTCACTGGGGATAACCTGTTAAACTCTTGTGGGGATAATCCTTTGAGCTTGGCTGGGGATATTTATTTTTATACTTTGTCGGGGAGAAACTTCCAGAGTCTACTGGGGATGATTCTTTAACTCCACAGGGGAAGCTTTTTCAGACTGCATTGGGAAAAATTTTAAACTCCACTGGGGGTATCTTGTATTCTGCCGGGGAATACTCTTATACTCCGTTGGGGAATATTAAGATTGCCGGGGATATTAAGCCTTTTCAGTGCTAACGGTAGATAAACTCTGCTTGGGGAGGATATTACTGATTCATTCACAGTTGCAAGTCTCAGCTGGGGAGAGCTATCATTATTGTCTTACTCTGCGGGGAGTGAAAGTAACTTAACCATATTCTTCAGCTGAATTTACTTTGTACCTGGGGGACAGAGCAGCTGTATAGTTCGGACAATTCTTATTTGCCCATGTTTCTGATATTACGAGTAATGGTCTTTTTGTTTCGCATGTAAATATTTATGAGCAGCAATTATGTCAAGTGCATATATCAAAAATGAACATTGGACGTTCGTTGCAAAACAAAACAGATAAAGGAAAAACAGTTTGAAATTTGTCTGAAAATGAATTTGTATTAATTTGAAGTTTGGCCTGTAAAATAGGCGTTTTTGTACAAGAGGCTGACGTCCTAGTAGGAGAACGCCTCCGAACAGATATAGTTTATACAATTTGTGAAAAACTAAACAAAACAGCTATGTGAATAATCCCACTGGGTTCCAACTCTGCTATTGCCCTTATGTCCTCGAGCATCTCATCACTTTGCTACTTGGTTGAAGGTAGATCAGATTGATCAGTGTCGTCTGAACTTGATAGTCGATACCTAAGTCTGGTTGCAAGGTGATCCAATGAGACATAGGGTTACGCTTTGATCCCTAATTTTTTCCTGGACCGCCCTTTCGGTTTTTCAGTCCACCGGGATACCCTTTTTTGCCCAAGTCGCCTTTTCAGGTTTTCGACTTGCCGGGTGTACAGTTTTTTTATTTTCATCCCTTATTTTTTCCCGAACCCTTTTGGTTCGCCGGGAAGCCCTTATTTTTGCCTAGGCCAGTGGACCTAGCGGGTCTTTGATCATGCGTAGTATCTTTTCACTATGTCTGCATTGACGGGGTGAGGAAGGTCGTCACCATCCATGGTGGTTAGAATCATAGCTCCTCCTAAGAAAATGTTCTTAACCACAAATGGCCCTTCGTACGTAGGGGTCCATTTGCCCCTGGGATCACCTTGTGGCAGTATGATGCGCTTGATAACCAGGTCCCCAACTTAATACTCTTGTCGTCTAACTTTCTTGTTAAATGCCTTGATCATCCGCTTTTGATACGTTTGACCATGACAAATAGCAGTAAGTCTTTTTTCGTCGATTAGGTTCAGCTGATCAAGCCGGGTCTGAATCCAGTCGTCTTTGCTCAAACCTGCATCCTTCATAATCCGAAGAGAAGGTATCTGAACTTCAATGGGCAAGACGGCCTCCATGTTGTATACCAAGGAATAGGGTGTTGCCCCTGTCGACATCCATGCTGAGGTACGGTACCCATGAAGAGAAAATGGTAACATCTCGTGCCAATCTTTGTATGTCACCGTCATCTTCTGCACAATCTTCTTAATGTTCTTATTAGCCGCTTCAACAACCCCATTCATCTTCGGTTGATAAGGAGAAGAGTTGTGATGTTGTATCTTGAATTGCTTGCAGAGCTCAGTGATCATCTTGTTGTTGAGATTGGTACCATTGTCCGTAATGATCCTATCTGGTACACCGTATCGAAAGATCAGATTGTGCCGAATAAACCGTACCATGACGTTCTTGGTTACAGTAGCAAAGGACGCTGCTTCAACCCACTTCGTAAAATAATCAATTGCTACCAGGATGAAACGATGCCTGTTAGATGTCGTAGGTCTGATCTCGCCGATCATATCAATGCCCCACATTGCAAAAGGCCAAGGTGCCGTCAAGACATTCAAAGGTACTGGAGGGATGTGCACCTTATCAGCATAGACTTGGCACTTGTGACAGGTCCGAGAATGCTGATAACAGTCGGTTTCCATGGTGGACCAATAGTATCCTGCCCGAAGGATTTTCTTTGCCATGGTGTGTCCACTGGAATGAGTCCCGAAAGTACCTTCATGTAAATCTTCCATGACCTTTTCTGCCTTGTTCTTATCCATACATCACAGTAAGGTTGAATCATGGTTACGCTTGTAAAGAATGCCACTGCTGATGAAGAACTTTGCCGCGAACCTCCTCAGAAACTTCTTATCATTAACAGATGCACCCTTGGGGTATTCCTGAGCCTCAAGATACCTCTTCACCTCATGAAACCAGGGTTTATCTGCTATTTCTTCAGTCTCAATGTCACAACAATGTGCAGGTTCATCCAATCTTTCAATGATAATCTGGGGAGCTTCGTTATCCCAATTGACTTTGAACATAGAAGACATCGTAGCTAGCGCGTCCTCTAACTGATTCTCCTCTCTCGGGAAGTGTTCAAAGGTTATCTCCTCGAAGTGCGGAAGCAACGTCAGTACATACTCTTTGTAAGGAATAAGATTTGGGTGCTTTGTATCCCACTCGCCTTTGATCTGACTGATCACGAGAGCGGAATCTCCAAAAACACTCAAGAACTTAATCCTTAGGTCAATTGCTGCTTGAAGACCCATGATGCACGCTTCATACTCTTCCATGTTGTTGGTGCAGTTGAAACATAGTCGGGCGGTAAACGGAGTATGAGAGCCTTTAGGAGATATGATCACAGTGTCAATTCCATTACCCAAAGCATTTGAAGCTCCATCAAAGTACATAGACCATCGGGATCCTTCCTCAGGTCCTTCATCCGGTCCAGGTTCCTCATAGTCAGTTACTATCATGATATTCTCATCCGGAAATTCAAAGTTCATAGACTGGTAATCATTCATTGCCTGATGTGCCAAGTGATCTGCCAACACACTTCCCTTGATTGCCTTTTGGGTCGTATACTGGATGTCATACTCAGTCAAAATCATCTGCCATCTTGCTATTCTTCCGGATAAGGCAGGCTTCTCGAAGATATACTTGATTGGATCCATCTTTGATATCAATAGAGTAGTGTGAGTCAGCATATATTGTCTCAGCCGGCGAGCAGCCCATGCCAAAGTGCAGCAAGTTTTCTCGAGCAACGAGTATCGGGTCTCGCAGTAGGTAAACTTTTTGCTAAGGTAATTGTTGTACCCCAAAATTTGCCCTCCCATTTCCTCAACATTTTCTCATCACAAGACCTTTGAAGATTAAGATTCAGTTAGGGTTCCCTCTGCTCAAGACTTCCCCTTTGCACTGTGGACTCAAATTAGGGTTTGTGTTTGCCTAAGGATGTTTTGACCTAAAATGCCTAAGATGACTTTCATGCTTCATGTTGGACTCCCAAGTTTACCTATACCAAGTTTCAAGTCTTGATTCCAAGTTTTGCCCAATCAATTGGACAGTTGACCTAGAAATCAACTGTATTGGGGAAAAAGTCAACTGTGGCCAATTGACAGTCAAATCTCATGAAATTTGATCCACATCAACATTATGAACTCCTATGGACCATTTGATCAAGTTTGGATCACAATTCCACAAGAAATTTGATCAGATCACCAAAAGGGCAAAATGGTCATTTTTAGGGTTTTGACTGCACAAAGGCAATTTTTGACTGTTTGACTTAGCCAATGGCAAACCAAGTTCACATATGGACTCAAGGACCCCATGGAATTATCTTGACATGTTCATCAAGCTCAAAAGATCCCAAGTACACAAGATTGACAGTTGAATTTCCCAGTCAATTGATCAATTTTGACTGTATACTGAAAAGTCAAACTTTGACTTTTTGGTCAAAATCAAGAGTCAAGATTCATTTTTTATCAAAATATGCCAAATCATGAAACTTGTTCACCAAGAAATCACAAAATGCAAATTAGGGTTTGAAAATGGAATTTTTCATAACTTAGAATTTTTCTAAGTTATGAAAAACCCTAATTTTTTCCCAACTTTGCCCCATCTTTTCACCATGATCCATTTGGATTCAAACAAAAGTCAAAACATGAAAGTTGTAGCTTGTTGCATAATCTACAACTTTGATTCACAAAGTTTTCTCATTTGAAGCTTGTATCTCAAGTTATAATTTTTGGAATAAGGGCACTAAACCATCTTTTAACTTAGTGAAATTTGACCTATTTTGACAAGGTTTTCTACCCTACTTCAAGGCCACTTTTCATACCCTTCCACTTGGAATTTTGATTTGCATTTCAAAGATGGATTGTAGTACACATTCCAAGCTTTCCAAAATGTCCAAGAACTCATCAAACAACCTCATAACTTGAGAGATTCGAATTTCACAAGTTGGCAAAAATTCACTTTTTGTTCTTCATCAAGACATGTTCATAATCTTGCCAATTTGAAATCAGTTTGCTTTATGCTTGATTACAGGTCCTTGAACCATTTCATACTCAATAATTTAATGCATATTCAATGTGTTAAGGTGTTGTTCTTTGAGTGCAAGCATTGTATGCAAGATTAATCCTAAACTAGATAAAGTGAAATTTCCATTTTTGAAAAGGTTAACTTTATGTCAAGTTTGTAATCCAACAAGTACATGAAAGATCTGCTTGGCACAAGATTATGTGCATAACACACTGATCAAGAGGTTTTTATGCAGCACATTAGGAGGCCCCCTACTAACCTAAAACCACCAACTTGCTTTTGTTGCTTAAGATAGAAGAAAAGTCCATAACTTATGCTATCTCTCATCTCAGCTTAGACACACAACACAAAAGCTATCAAACACATTCCATAGACCAAATCCAAGCTAACACACGAGCCCTTGCCATCTGAAACAATTCCATTGCTCTAATCACCTCAAAACTGCACAAACAGGGGAGCCCCTGCAGCTTGAGTGCAAACTCCCAATCCCTTCGAGCATTTTGATCCAAACCTTTTCCTCTACCTTCCCTACAACATATGCAAGCTAACCATGTCCTAAAATCAGACCTGTAACACCTCCAAGCCACTTCACCATTTTTAATTTTCTGTTTTGCAGTTGGAGTTCACTAGCTCGATTCAGGGAGTTTCAAGACAAAGTAGGAATTGGAAAAGCATCCTTACACTTCAAGGAAGCTGTACAAGTCATCATTTCACTCTGAAACATCCTCCATTGCCAAGCTCGATTCCAACTGAACAGGTATATTCATGGAGTTCTATCTCTCTTATTAGGCATTGTTAGCTTTAGGTTTTTGAAGAAAACATGTCACAATCATAGCCCTGAACATGCTCATATGATTAGATTTCATTTATGTTTCGTGTGCTTAGAGAATTTCATGTCTGAACATTGGTGAAAAGTTAGGTCAGAAATTGGGGGAGGAGAAATTCTCCCTCATCTTAGAGAGATAGGTCAAGTTATTTATATGGTTGAAACCGTCTCTTCATGCTGAACATTTCTTGTGTTATGAGTTTTTGCTGAAAAGCCAAGAATCAGGAGTTAGACATTGAAGAACAGGGGCGCGCGTTTTTTTCAAATGTTTGAAGCTGGAGGTTGAAGAAGGAGTGGAGTGGGCTGGGCCTGTGTTATTTTGATTTTCACACCATCCTTTTTGATTCACACCCCCCTGAGCCCATTTGTTCATTTTTTAACATTTTTGACTTTTTCTTTTTTGGTTGACTTTGTTTATTTTTTCTCATGACATTTAAAAATTAAAAATATTTTTTTCCATCATTTTTGTATTTATTTGCATATTTATTTGTTTATTTCTTTTGTTTGCATATAAAATATATATATGTACTATTATTAGAATAAATAGAAAATAGTGTAAATACAATTTTTATTTTGTTTACATTCTGAAAATATTTCACACAAAAAATACTCTTTTTATTTATTTTATTAAAATATTAAATAAATATTTATTTTTGTGTATAATACATATTTAGGGTTTAATATATATATATATATATGTGTGATTATTAATATATTTAAGATAAAATATAAAAATACTTGAATTTTTCCATTTTTATTAATATTTGATACAAAAATACTTTTTTCACAATATACTTCATTTTATTTTATTTTTATAAATAATGAATAAATAGTTGTATTAAATTAGATAATAATGCATTTTCTTTAAAATTAGGGTTTTTGCCCTAAATTTAAAATACTCAAAAAATAATACATTTTTATTTTCTTTTCTCTTTTACATAAATAATATTTTTTTCCATACATGTACAAAACATTTTATGCATCTTGCATTTTTATTTAATTTTTGTACATTATTTAAATTGCAAATATTCAAATGATGTAATAATTTAGATTCAAATTCTTGTCAATGTCCTCATTTGAACATTTGTACCCCCCTTCCCATATTTGGTTTTGTAATAGCTTAGTAATTTTAATTTCGCATTTCATTGCTTTCTAATGATAACATGTTAGAATTAGGGTTTGTATGCGAAAAAACGATAAAAAATAGTTTGACCTAATACAAGACAAACAAGCATGAAAATGGACACACAAATCACACTTACACCCCCTAGGGTATTCCACTTGTTGCCTTCAAATAAATGGGCCATATTGCATGTTGAATTTCTTTGGGCAAAGCAAACAATTTGAATGATCATACTCCCTCGACAAAACTTTTCAAAACAAACAAAAACAAATGATCAAGTCCCTTAAAGAAATTGCTCAAAGACATTTAACGCCGTTGCAATTATGGTCTAAAACGATGACCCGCGCCTGTCCCTTTCACATCCTAACACAAGGTTGCCCACCAAATACAATGGTGGAGCAAACTTGCTAAAAGGGTTAAAGTATAGCAATGATCTTTTGAGAAATTTAGGAGTAGATAACCTCTTAGTTACTTGAATTAACTTGCAAAACAAAACACTTGCCTAATTTCAAAATCACACATCACCACACTTTCAAAACAACCTTCAAAAACAAATGAAAACTTTTTTTCAAAAGACATACATCTTTGTATACATCCCCACATGGATCATTACAAAGGTTGCCACCACATTGGCCTCTTTTCAAAATATTTTCAAAACCCACACACTCAAGCACCATTTAAAACAATTGAAAACAAAAGGCAAGTGATCTAAGCAAAGTAACTAAGAGCCCATGGATAACCATGGATAGAAAGGGTGCTAATACCTTCCCTTTCTATAATCTACTCCCCGAACCCAAGAAAACATCTCAAAAGGTTTTTGCTGTGCTTTTTAACCTTTCCTTAGGATAAAATAAAAAGTCGGTGGCGACTCTTGCTAACCGCAACATTTGCGAATACAAACGCAAAACCTCAAGTCAGTTCTCCCACCGTATCACAGAACTGGCGACTCTGCTGGGGATAATCTTAAAAGTGGAGTAACCTTAGGGTTTAGATCACCTTTGTTTTCAATTGATTGTCTTGTTTGCTTTTACATTTGTGGGCTTTGTATCGGAGTTTTATAGATCCTAACCCGGATCTGGGGATACCTTCTTAGAAAGTAGCAACAAGGTTGTGAGGGAACTGTGCGGGGTATACCGACATGGTTGAAGCAGTCTGCTACGTTGATGTGGCACTTTGGTGTGTACCGGTAACCCTTGAGTTCAGTCAAGGAGAGTACGGGGCCGCCGCGTGGTGTCGTGAAGCATCAACTGACCTTAGGAACCTTAATTGAACCATCTTGGCCTTTTTAAGGTAGTGAGATAACTGACTTTGGTGCAGTCCGAGGTTGGTTGATACTCGATACTACACTCAATTGAGGGTTGCTTTCCTGGAATATTTCGGTCGCCAGTTCAGTGGCTAAATCGAAACGATGAACAATGAAAGCAATCCAGTGATATTGGGACCTCTAGAACCCGGTTACTTTTGATAGGACAGGTTGAGCCCACCAAACTTCAAGAGGGTAATACCCAGACCCCATGCAGGCCTAAACTCTAAGGGCTTGTGTGACTTGTGTGCCTTACCATGTTTGCCTTTGTGAATATTTATGGTGTATTTAATCATCACATCATTACATCATACAAACATCATGAGCATTGACTAACCATTTCAAGGGTTTCGAATCTTCATCTTTGTTCTTGTTTTATAGGACATGGAAACTGCTCGCAGAAAGACAATTCAGATTAGCCTTGTAAAGATCCCCCCTCAGCTTAAGGAACTTCTGTCCAGGATTCCCGAGGGTTCTTCATTCAGTGAGAGACATGGAAGACTCATCAGCTTGGTTAACACCAACATTGAGGAGGACTTGATAAAGGTCCTGTTCCAATTCTTTGACCCTCTGCATCACTGCTTCACCTTCCCGGATTATCAGTTGGTGCCTACATTAGAAGAGTTCTCCCGACTTCTGAAGGTCCCTATCCTTGATCAACTACCCTACAATGGTACGGAAGAGGAACCCAAGCTTGAAGAGATTGCTAAAGCCTTGCACCTACAGACATCTGACCTCAAGGGACATTGGGAAGTTAGAAGTGGTATCAAAGGGTTCTTAGCCAGGTTTCTGTTTGAAAAGGCCCAAGAATGTTGGAACTCCCTTGACCTACGAGCTTTTGAAGAAGTTATGGCCCTCCTTGTCTATGGTTTGGTGTTGTTCCCTAATCCAGATCAGCTTATTGATATCAGTGCTGTCCAGATCTTCATGACCAAGAATCCTATACCTACGTTGCTGGGGGACATCCTTCACTCATGTTACACTCGAACCATGAGAAGAAGGGGTGTCCTTTTGTGTTGCACTCCTCTCTTGAGAAGGTGGTTTATTTCGCACCTTCCACAAGCAGTTTTAAAGAACGAGCGGGGTTTGAGATGGTCACAACGGTTAATGACTCTTACGCATGCAGATATACATTGGTGCCCTAGGTCTAGGGAAGACATCACTATCATTGATCGATGTGGGGAGTACCCCAATGTTCCTTTATTTGGAATCAAAGGGGGTATTACTTACAACCCATGCCTGGCTTGGAGACAGTTTGGTTATGCTCGGAGGGATGGCCCTCATGACATGTTAATTCCTAACATAGTTTTTGACTTCGACAACGATACTCAAGGACTTCGTCAGAGATTTATCAGAGCTTGGGGGATGCCAAGTAGGATAGACAGCAAGACACTGGGGCACAGGAACTCCATCCCGTTGGAACCTTATCTCAAATGGGTACGAGCCCGCTCTCAGAAGTTAGTGATGCCTTATCCTCATATGCTCCCTGTGATCAAAGAACCAGTCTCGGAAGGAGAGGTGTCCTACACCATTCAACATCCTGACATGCCCACGTCCTGGGAAGAGATGCAGAAGAGCTGGATCCAGCTTAAAGAAGAACGGAATTCTCTTGAGACCAGTCTACATGCTAGTGAAAAGAAGGTCCTGGAACTCACCCGCCTGCTGCACGAGGAAAGGAATCTCAACACCTACATCGCGCCAAAGAGGATGCGCAATGTTTTTTTACCTTGAGGAGTTATTTTGTAATATTTGGCCCATGGGGCATTTATGTACTAACGAATTTCTCCTTATTAATATGATGTGCGTTCCTTTTTGTCTACAACAAATTTTGAATGTTCTAAATCCTTGAATGCATTGCATACATACGCATTCCATTGCACCATACGCATAAGCAGGTACCCTATTTCACAGGTTGCTTAATTTTCTTCGCTGTTTGTGTGAACAGTCATCATGAATCCAGACTCCTCCAGTGAGCAAGCAATCAAGGCCCTTCAGGCCCAAAGTGCACAGTTTCAAGAGATGGTCCTAAGCCTAGCCCAAGGTCAGCAAGAGTTGAAGACTCTACTCATGAAGAAGAAGAAGAAAAAGAGGACTGCATTGTTCAACACCGGACGCAGATTTGGGAACACACTCCACAACGAAGCTGATCCAACCACTTCTTCTGCTGAGAAAAACAGTCCCCAGGGGGGAGGAGCTCCTAGTCCCGCAGTCTCCGACAACGAGACGGACTATAACGATGAACAATACCCACCTGCTGCTGACAGATACAAGCAATTGGAGGACCGTTTGAGCGCCACGGAAATTCAGAACGTGCCGGGACTGGATTTCGGAGATTTGGGGTTATCTTCTGGGGTAGTAATTCCACACAAGTTTAAGGCGCCTGCCTTCGCCAAGTATGATGGGGTCTCCTGCCCAAAGCTGCATCTAAGGTCGTACGTAAGGAAGATCCAACCTTATACGGCGGATAAGAACCTCTGGATTCACTTCTTCCAAGATAGCCTCTCGGGGTCACAACTCGAATGGTTCTACCAATTGGATGGAGCCAGCATCCGGCACTGGGAAGATTTGGCAACCGCATTCTACAGACAATACCAATACAATTCTGATCTCGCTCCCACGCGTACCCAACTTCAGGGTATGTCTCTAGGAACGGGTGAGGGGTTCAAAGAGTACGCTCAAAAATGGAGAGATTTGGCTGGCAGGGTGCAGCCTCCATTAACTGATCGAGAGCTGGTTGATATGTTCCTTGGGACTTTGTCTGGTCCGTTTTTCAATCATTTGGTTGGTAACTCCTCCGCTGGGTTTACAGATTTGATATTAACAGGGGAGAGAATTGAAGCTGGCATCAGGTCAGGCAAGATACAAAAGGCTGCCTCTACAAGTGCTGAGAAGAGGCCGTTTAAAAAAGAAGCTAGCGCCGTCTATGGTCCTAGAAGACAAGTCAAACCCGAAAGTCGCCAAGCCGTCAATGCTTTGGTCATCTCCAAACCTATTGCTGCTCCTCAGCAGTACAATCAACAAAGAAGCGAAAGGCCCAAGAGGCAGTATACTCGACTGAGTATGACCTTATCTCAAATTTTACCCCAACTGTTGTCCACCAACCTGGTGACCCTCAAAGAAGCTCCTAAGGTCGTCAACACTGCGTCTCCTAAATATAACCCAAATGCCCGGTGTGCTTATCATTCTGATAGTCCCGGGCACACTACTGATGATTGCTGGGCCTTGAGAAACAAAGTGCAAGATCTGATCGACGCAAAGGAAATTCAGTTTGAAGCGCCAGAAAGACCAAATGTTGTAACGGCTCCTATGCCCCAGCATAGGGTAAATGCCATTGAGGAAGAAACGTATGCTATTTCGATAGATAAAGTTGTTACCCCTCTGAAGACTGTTAAGAAGAACCTACTGCGGGCCGGTTTATTTCCGGGTTGCGGAGAAGGTTGCCTGTTCTGTGCTATTTCCCTATCTGATTGTCCCTTGCTGAGGTTAGGCATCCAAGGCCTAATGGATAGCAAGGAAATTCTATTCAAAAAGACCGCTGTTCAATTGGTTCCGATGAAAGAAGTTTCTGTGATTACCATCTTCAAAAATCCAATCAAGGCTCCCCCAAAGAAGCCTATTCAAATCATGACAGTTGTGCCTGTGATCATTACTGTTCCGGGGCCCCTCTCCTACGTGTCTGATAAAGTTGTCCCCTGGCATTATGGGGCAGACGTGTATGTAAATGGAATCAAACAAGAATTCGACGCTAGTGCCAGTATCTGCGATATCACTGGTCCAGCCAAAGTTACCCGCAGTGGCAGGCTCTTCTCGCCTGACATTGCGCCGCCCGCTATTCGAAGACCCCTCCTCATAAAACCTACAAGTATACCTGTTACTGTTGCTGATCAAGTTGTTTCCCCTGCTGCCGAGTCATCAAATGCTCGGGGCAAAGGGATTGAAGAAGAGCCTGCCCGGATGGAGGCACCAATACCCATAAATGTTGAGGCCTCCCGACAAGAAATGGAGGAGATTCTGAAAATAATAAAGAAGAGTGATTTTAATGTTGTCGAGCAGTTGGGGCATACGCCCTCCAAGATCTCCATGCTCTCCTTATTGCTATGCTCCGAGGCCCATGCTAAGGCTTTGATCTCATTTCTCAAGACGGCCCATGTGCCGCAGGAGACGTCTGCAGTCCAGTTCACTGATTGCATAGCGAATCTAACAGCAGACAATGGCCTGGGTTTCTCGGATGCTGACCTGACCGCGAAAGGGAGAGACCACAATGATGCCCTGCATGTCTCTATTGAATGCAGGGGCACTACTCTGGCACATGTATTGGTGGATACTGGTTCTTCCTTGAATGTTCTACCGAAAAAGGCTTTAGACTGTCTGGATTATGAAGGCCTGGAGTTGAAACCCAGCAATATCATCGTCAGGGCCTTTGACGGTTCCAAAAGGATGGTTCATGGAGAGGTTAACATCCCTATTCGTGTGGGCTCTCAAGTGTTTGACTCTACCTTTTACGTGATGGATATACGTCCATCGTACTCTTGTCTGCTGGGTCGACCTTGGATCCATAAAGCTGGGGCAGTGACCTCCACCTTGCACCAGAAGCTGAAGTATCCCGTCAGGGGGAAGATCGTCACTGTGCAAGGAGAAGAGGAGTATATGGTGAGCCATTTGAATTCCTTCAGGTACATCGAGATGGACGGAGAGTTTATTGAAACCCCCTTCCAACATTTCGAGGAGGTGCATCCAATTTCAGCAGCTGCAGAGACAATGGCCGAAGAGAATGATTCCTTGAAGATGGCTTCCCTAAGGGATGCCCGGGCTGTGGTTCAGAAAGGCAATTGTGCACACTGGGGTCAGCTTCCTGACTTCACTCAGAAGAACGACAAGTTTGGGCTAGGCTTTACTGCGGAAGCTCAGAGGGAGGTGCGCAAAGAGAAGATCAGAAAGGCTCCGGTGTTTATTTCCAGCTCAAGGGTGAATGCTATCGAGGAGGATGTAGAGGAAGCAGAGTTTGACAGTTGGATCTACCCGACTACCAGCAACGGACCAAGCAACTGGACGGCAAAGGATTTTACCCCTATCACATTTGTCACGCAGTAATTGATTTCTTTTGATTTCCAAATTTGTAACAAACAATATGTTAAAACTTTGTTGGCTCGGTGTCCTACCCGGGGCATCGTAGCTCCATTTGTGAGGGCTTTTTGTATGACATTTTCATATATCATCAATCAAAACATTGGACGTTTGTTGCATTTCAAATCTTTTGCTCTTTTCCTTTCTGTGTTATATATATTGCAAAACAGCTATATTTACACACACTCACTTATACAGGTTTCAACCCACTCTGGATCTCACTGGTAACAGCTCTGCTACCGCCAGTTATGACTTCGAAAATCCGATCAACTTGGCCGAAGACGAAGGTGAAGATGATTGTGAAGTGCCTGGTGAACTCACAAGACTGCTACTCCAGGAAGAGAGAGCTATTCAACCACATGAAGAGCCTGTGGAGACAATTAACCTGGATACTAAGACGGATAGGAAAGAGGTCAAGATTGGTGCCAATCTAGAGCTCAGCGTGAAGCAACGATTGATCCAAATGTTACAAGACTACATGGAGATTTTTGCTTGGTCCTATGAAGATATGCCTGGTTTGGATGCCGACATTGTAGTTCACCACCTGCCAACCAAGGAAGATTGCCCTCCGGTAAAGCAAAAAGTCCGACGGATGCGTCCAGAGATGTCTGAGAAGATCAAGGCCGAGGTTATGAAGCAGTTTGATACCGGGTTCCTTGCAGTGACTTCCTACCCCCAGTGGGTTGCCAATGTGGTGCCAGTACCGAAGAAGGACGGTAAAGTCAGAATGTGTGTCGACTACAGGGATTTGAACAGGGCCAGCCCCAAGGATGACTTCCCCCTACCTCACATTGATGTCCTTGTTGACAATACAGCTCAACACAAGGTGTTCTCCTTCATGGATGGTTTTTCAGGGTATAATCAGATCAAGATGGCTCCAGAGGACATGGAGAAGACTACCTTTGTGACTCAGTGGGGGACCTTCTGTTATAAGGTCATGCCATTTGGATTGAAAAATGCTGGGGCAACCTATCAACGTGCCATGGTTGCTTTATTCCATGATATGATCCATCATGAGATTGAAGTATACGTTGATGACATGATTGCGAGGTCTCAAACTGAGGAGGAGCACATTGACCATCTGAGGAAGTTGTTTGACCGACTCAAGTTATACAAGCTGAGGTTGAATCCCAACAAATGCACCTTTGGGGTAAGATCCGGAAAGTTGTTAGGTTTCATTGTAAGTGATAAAGGTATTCAGGTGGATCCTGCCAAGGTAAAAGCCATACAAGAGATGCCGACTCCAAAAACAGAGAAAGAAGTCAGAGGTTTCCTAGGACGACTGAATTACATTGCCCGATTCATCTCACATCTGACCGCTACTTGTGAGCCAATCTTCAAATTACTGAAGAAAGATCAAGTGGTACGCTGGAATGATGAATGTCAGGCCGCCTTTGAAAGGATAAAGGAATATCTCCAAGAGCCACCCATTCTTATGCCACCAGTGGAAGGAAGACCTCTGATACTATACTTGACAGTGCTTGATAATTCAATGGGGTGTGTGCTGGGGCAGCATGACGAGTCTGGCCGAAAAGAGCACGCTATTTATTACTTGAGCAAAAAGTTTACCGACTGTGAGTCTCGTTACTCGCTGCTTGAGAAAACTTGCTGCGCTCTTGTATGGGCTGCTCGCCGGCTGAGACAGTATATGCTGACTCACACCACTTTATTGATTTCAAAAATGGATCCCATCAAGTACATATTTGAAAAGCCCGCTCTGTCTGGAAGAATAGCGAGATGGCAAATGATCTTAACAGAATATGATATCCAGTATACAACTCAGAAAGCAATTAAGGGAAGTGTACTGGCAGATCATTTGGCACACCAACCAGTGGACGATTACCAATCATTGAACTTTGATTTTCCGGACGAAGACATCATGGTGGTAACTGACTGTGAAGTACCTGGACCGGATGAAGGACCTGAGGAAGGATCCCGATGGTCTATGCATTTTGATGGAGCCTCCAATGTTTTGGGTAACGGCGTCGGCGCTGTAATCATATCTCCCAAAGGAACTCATACTCCCCTCACCACCCGATTATGTTTCAGCTGCACCAACAATATGGCAGAATATGAGGCATGTATCATGGGTTTACAAGCTGCAATCGACTTAAGGATAAAATTTCTAAGTGTCTTCGGAGATTCCGCTCTCGTGATCAATCAGATCAAAGGCGAGTGGGACACGAAACACCCGAATCTTATTCCTTACAAGGAGTATGTGTCGACCTTGCTCCCTCACTTTGAAGAGATAACTTTTGAGCATTTCCCCAGAGAGGAGAATCAGCTAGCGGACGCACTAGCCACGATGTCTTCAATGTTCAAAGTTAAATGGGATAATGAAGCTCCCCGAATCATAATCTGGAAGTTGGATGAACCAGCATACTGTTGCGAGCTCGAGGCTGAGAAGGTGACTGAAAAACCCTGGTATCACGAGGTAAAGAGGTACTTGGAAGTTCAGGAATACCCTGAAGGTGCATCGGTCAATGATAAGAAGTTCATGAGGAGGTTTGCTGCAAAATTCTTCCTCAGCAACGGCATTCTCTACAAACGGAATCATGATTCGACTCTGCTACATTGTGTGGATAAGGCTGAAGCGGAGAAAATCATGATGGAACTGCACGAAGGTACATTTGGAACACATTCCAGTGGGCACACCATGGCTAAGAAAATCCTTCGGGCAGGATATTTCTGGTCCACAATGGAAGCCGATTGTTACCAGCACTCCCGAACTTGTCATAAATGCCAGATCTATGCTGACAAGGTGCATATCCCTCTGGTTCCTTTGAATGTCCTAACGGCACCTTGGCCTTTCGCAATGTGGGGCATCGATATGATCGGTGAGATCCGACCAACGGCATCCAATGGGCATCGCTTCATCTTGGTGGCGATCGATTACTTCACGAAATGGGTTGAGGCAGCTTCCTATGCCACAGTAACCAAGAGCGTCGTGGCACGTTTCATCCGGCATAATCTGATCTGTCGGTACGGCGTTCCAGAAAGAATCATTACGGATAATGGTACCAATCTCAATAACAAAATGATCACTGAACTCTGTGAACAATTCAAGATACAGCACCACAATTCTTCTCCCTACCGACCGAAGATGAATGGGGCTGTAGAGGCAGCCAATAAAAATATCAAGAAAATTGTGCAGAAGATGACAGTGACCTATAAATATTGGCACGAGATGTTACCATTCGCCCTCCATGGGTACCGTACCTCAGCAAGGACGTCAACCGGGGCAACTCCTTTCTCCTTAGTCTATGGCATGGAGGCAGTCTTGCCAATTGAAATCCAGATACCCTCTCTCCGGATAATGAAGGATGCAGACTTGAATGAAGATGATTGGATCCAGACTCGACTTGATCAATTAAATCTGATTGACGAAAAGAGGCTCACTGCTATCTGTCATGGTCAAACGTATCAGAAACGGATGATCAGGGCATTTAACAAGAAAGTCAGACCGCAAGAGTATCAAGTTGGGGACCTGGTAATCAAACGCATCATCCTTCCTCAAAGTGATCCCAGGGGCAAATGGACCCCTACGTATGAAGGGCCATTTGTGGTTAAGCGTGTGTTCTCAGGAGGAGCCATGATCCTAACCACCATGGATGGTGACGACCTTCCTCACCCCGCCAATGCAGACATAGTGAAAAAATACTACGCATAAATAAAAGACCCGCTAGGTTGACATACCTAGGCAAAAATAAGGGCTTCCCGGCGAACCAAAAGGGTTCGGGCAAAAATAAGGGATGAAATGAATAAAAATCTGTACACCCGGCAAGTCGAAAACCTGAAAAGGCGGCTTGGGCAAAAATGGGTATCCCGGTGGACTGAAAACCCGAAAGGGCGGTCCAGGCAAAAGTTAGGGATAAAAGCGTAACACTATGTCTCATTGGATCACTTCGCATCCAGAATTCGGTATCAACTATCTGGCTCAAGATTTCGGCATCGACCAACCAGCTTCATCTTCAACTAGGCAGCAAAGTGATGAGATGTTCGAGGACATAAAGGCAATAGCAGAGTTGGAACCCAGTGGGATTGTTCACATAGCTGTTTTGTTCCCTTTTTCAAATTGTAAACTTTATACTATTTGGCGATATCCTCTTACTAGGATGCCAGCCTCTTGTACAAAAAACGCCTATTCACAGGCAAAGTTTAAATCAATATAAATATACTTTTCAGTTAAAAGTGCCAATTGTTTTCTTTTTCTGTTTTGTCTTGCGAAGAACGTCCAATGTTCATTTTTTGATATATGCATTTGACATTAAATTGCTGATTCATAAATGTTTACATATGAAATGAGAGATCGATTACAGGTGACATCAGAGACAGGGGCAATGTGAAATTATCTTAAGCAGTCTGTTTGTTTTGTCCGCCAAGGAACTAAGGTAGATTCAACTGAAGGAAGTGGCCAAATCATCCCAACTCCCCGCAGAATAAAACAAGGCTCAGCAATACTTTCCCCCAAGCGGAGTTAACTCCCTGACGATCCTGAAAAAGCACAACATTCCCCGGCGGGTCTTAAAGCTCATCCCCAGTAGATTCTGGAAGCTTATCCCCTGCAGAGTACGGACGTCTCTCCCAAGTTTTATTTAGAGTTATTTCCTCACAAGGACTTATAACTGGGTTATCCTCAGCTAAAAACCACGGAAGACCGCTCTCGGCAAAGTTCCTTCAATCCCCAGCGGAGTCTATCTTTGGTATTCCCAAGCAGAGTTATCTTTGGAGTTCCCCAGCGGAGTTTATCATCATTTTCCTCAGTGGAATCCATCGTTAAAGTCCTCAACAGGCCTCTCAGCAAAACTTCGGCCAAGTATCTCTTCCACAGAGCAACTCTCCGGTCGACCGTCAAGGATTTATTTTCCTAAGGCGAAATTACATCCATGAACATTTCACATTTTCATACATCTTGCTTACATACATGATAAAGTGCATACAACACTATCTCATGTTGAACATCATGACATCATGCATATCATACATCATGACATTGCATACAACTTATGTTTTTATCTCTTCAGGGAAAAAGACAATCCCAAAGACAACTACCTTCAACTGTCACAATTCCAGATTCGATACCTGTATCTAGCCAGGGCACATCTGAGAGTGACCAGTTTCCAGACTCGATTCCTGTACCTAGCCAGGGCACGTCTGAAGAGTTCAAAGATTCGATTCCTGTATCCAGCCAGGGCACATCTATCAACTACAACATCTCCAGATTCGATTCCTGTATCCAGCCAGGGCATATCTGTTAACAACCATCTCCAGACTCGATTCCTGTATCTAGCCAGGGCACGTCTGAAAAGTCCAAAGATTCGATTCCTGTATCCAGCCAGGGCACATCTATTAACGACTATTTCCAGATTCGACTCCTGTATCCAGCCAGGGCACATCTGTGAGCAAACCGATTGTAGATTCGATACCTGTATCTAGCCAGGGCATATCTGCAAGAGGAGATTGAAGATCAAACACCTGTAACAAGCCAGGAAAACATCCGTCTTTCTCAAATACACAAGTTCTCGTAAAGGAATCTCTTATGCGACCGACACTTCCAAATGGCATCTATAAGCCCATTCCCAACAAGGTTCTGTCACCTCTCCAAATGGCATCTATAAGCCCATTCCCGACACCACATTGTTAAGACTTCAGCATGCGAGTGCAAATTTCCGGGCACTCTAGTGTCCAATCTCCTTTTACCCTCGAGTCACGAAAGGCAAACTTGCCAATCTAACTCTTCAGGTCCAAGAAGATTGAACAGGGGCAACTGTTGTACCCCAAAATTTGCCCTCCCATTTCCTCAACATTTTCTCATCACAAGACCTTTGAAGATTAAGATTCAGTTAGGGTTCCCTCTGCTCAAGACTTCCCCTTTGCACTGTGGACTCAAATTAGGGTTTGTGTTTGCCTAAGGATGTTTTGACCTAAAATGCCTAAGATGACTTTCATGCTTCATGTTGGACTCCCAAGTTTACCTATACCAAGTTTCAAGTCTTGATTCCAAGTTTTGCCCAATCAATTGGACAGTTGACCTAGAAATCAACTGTATTGGGGAAAAAGTCAATTGTGGCCAATTGACAGTCAAATCTCATGAAATTTGATCCACATCAACATTATGAACTCCTATGGACCATTTGATCAAGTTTGGATCACAATTCCACAAGAAATTTGATCAGATCACCAAAAGGGCAAAATGGTCATTTTTAGGGTTTTGACTGCACAAAGGCAATTTTTGACTGTTTGACTTAGCCAATGGCAAACCAAGTTCACATATGGACTCAAGGACCCCATGGAATTATCTTGACATGTTCATCAAGCTCAAAAGATCCCAAGTACACAAGATTGACAGTTGAATTTCCCAGTCAATTGATCAATTTTGACTGTATACTGAAAAGTCAAACTTTGACTTTTTGGTCAAAATCAAGAGTCAAGATTCATTTTTTATCAAAATATGCCAAATCATGAAACTTGTTCACCAAGAAATCACAAAATGCAAATTAGGGTTTGAAAATGGAATTTTTCATAACTTAGAATTTTTCTAAGTTATGAAAAACCCTAATTTTTTCCCAACTTTGCCCCATCTTTTCACCATGATCCATTTGGATTCAAACAAAAGTCAAAACATGAAAGTTGTAGCTTGTTGCATAATCTACAACTTTGATTCACAAAGTTTTCTCATTTGAAGCTTGTATCTCAAGTTATAATTTTTGGAATAAGGGCACTAAACCATCTTTTAACTTAGTGAAATTTGACCTATTTTGACAAGGTTTTCTACCCTACTTCAAGGCCACTTTTCATACCCTTCCACTTGGAATTTTGATTTGCATTTCAAATATGGATTGTAGTACACATTCCAAGCTTTCCAAAATGTCCAAGAACTCATCAAACAACCTCATAACTTGAGAGATTCGAATTTCACAAGTTGGCAAGAATTCACTTTTTGTTCTTCATCAAGAGATGTTCATAATCTTGCCAATTTGAAATCAGTTTGCTTTATGCTTGATTACAGGTCCTTGAACCATTTCATACTCAATAATTTAATGCATATTCAATGTGTTAAGGTGTTGTTCTTTGAGTGCAAGCATTGTATGCAAGATTAATCCTAAACTAGATAAAGTGAAATTTCCATTTTTGAAAAGGTTAACTTTATGTCAAGTTTGTAATCCAACAAGTACATGAAAGATCTGCTTGGCACAAGATTATGTGCATAACACACTGATCAAGAGGTTTTTATGCAGCACATTAGGAGGCCCCCTACTAACCTAAAACCACCAACTTGCTTTTCTTGCTTAAGATAGAAGAAAAGTCCATAACTTATGCTATCTCTCATCTCAGCTTAGACACACAACACAAAAGCTATCAAACACATTCCATAGACCAAATCCAAGCTAACACACGAGCCCTTGCCATCTGAAACAATTCCATTGCTCTAATCACCTCAAAACTGCACAAACAGGGGAGCCCCTGCAGTTTGAGTGCAAACTCCCAATCCCTTCGAGCATTTTGATCCAAACCTTTTCCTCTACCTTCCCTACAACATATGCAAGCTAACCATGTCCTAAAATCAGACCTGTAACACCTCCAAGCCACTTCACCATTTTTAATTTTCTGTTTTGCAGTTGGAGTTCACTAGCTCGATTCAGGGAGTTTCAAGACAAAGTAGGAATTGGAAAAGCATCCTTACACTTCAAGGAAGCTGTACAAGTCATCATTTCACTCTGAAACATCCTCCATTGCCAAGCTCGATTCCAACTGAACAGGTATATTCATGGAGTTCTATCTCTCTTATTAGGCATTGTTAGCTTTAGGTTTTTGAAGAAAACATGTCACAATCATAGCCCTGAACATGCTCATATGATTAGATTTCATTTATGTTTCGTGTGCTTAGAGAATTTCATGTCTGAACATTGGTGAAAAGTTAGGTCAGAAATTGGGGGAGGAGAAATTCTCCCTCATCTTAGAGAGATAGGTCAAGTTATTTATATGGTTGAAACCGTCTCTTCATGCTGAACATTTCTTGTGTTATGAGTTTTTGCTGAAAAGCCAAGAATCAGGAGTTAGACATTGAAGAACAGGGGCGCGCGTTTTTTTCAAATGTTTGAAGCTGGAGGTTGAAGAAGGAGTGGAGTGGGCTGGGCCTGTGTTATTTTGATTTTCACACCATCCTTTTTGATTCACACCCCCCTGAGCCCATTTGTTCATTTTTTAACATTTTTGACTTTTTCTTTTTTGGTTGACTTTGTTTATTTTTTCTCATGACATTTAAAAATTAAAAATATTTTTTTCCATCATTTTTGTATTTATTTGCATATTTATTTGTTTATTTCTTTTGTTTGCATATAAAATATATATATGTACTATTATTAGAATAAATAGAAAATAGTGTAAATACAATTTTTATTTTGTTTACATTCTGAAAATATTTCACACAAAAAATACTCTTTTTATTTATTTTATTAAAATATTAAATAAATATTTATTTTTGTGTATAATACATATTTAGGGTTTAATATATATATATATATATATGTGATTATTAATATATTTAAGATAAAATATAAAAATACTTGAATTTTTCCATTTTTATTAATATTTGATACAAAAATACTTTTTTCACAATATACTTCATTTTATTTTATTTTTATAAATAATGAATAAATAGTTGTATTAAATTAGATAATAATGCATTTTCTTTAAAATTAGGGTTTTTGCCCTAAATTTAAAATACTCAAAAAATAATACATTTTTATTTTCTTTTCTCTTTTACATAAATAATATTTTTTTCCATACATGTACAAAACATTTTATGCATCTTGCATTTTTATTTAATTTTTGTACATTATTTAAATTGCAAATATTCAAATGATGTAATAATTTAGATTCAAATTCTTGTCAATATCCCCATTTGAACATTTGTACCCCCCTTCCCATATTTGGTTTTGTAATAGCTTAGTAATTTTAATTTCGCATTTCATTGCTTTCTAATGATAACATGTTAGAATTAGGGTTTGTATGCGAAAAAACGATAAAAAATAGTTTGACCTAATACAAGACAAACAAGCATGAAAATGGACACACAAATCACACTTACACCCCCTAGGGTATTCCACTTGTTGCCTTCAAATAAATGGGCCATATTGCATGTTGAATTTCTTTGGGCAAAGCAAACAATTTGAATGATCATAGTCCCTCGACAAAACTTTTCAAAACAAACAAAAACAAATGATCAAGTCCCTTAAAGAAATTGCTCAAAGACATTTAACGCCGTTGCAATTATGGTCTAAAACGATGACCCGCGCCTGTCCCTTTCACATCCTAACACAAGGTTGCCCACCAAATACAATGGTGGAGCAAACTTGCTAAAAGGGTTAAAGTATAGCAATGATCTTTTGAGAAATTTAGGAGTAGATAACCTCTTAGTTACTTGAATTAACTTGCAAAACAAAACACTTGCCTAATTTCAAAATCACACATCACCACACTTTCAAAACAACCTTCAAAAACAAATGAAAACTTTTTTTCAAAAGACATACATCTTTGTATACATCCCCACATGGATCATTACAAAGGTTGCCACCACATTGGCCTCTTTTCAAAATATTTTCAAAACCCACACACTCAAGCACCATTTAAAACAATTGAAAACAAAAGGCAAGTGATCTAAGCAAAGTAACTAAGAGCCCATGGATAACCATGGATAGAAAGGGTGCTAATACCTTCCCTTTCTATAATCTACTCCCCGAACCCAAGAAAACATCTCAAAAGGTTTTTGCTGTGCTTTTTAACCTTTCCTTAGGATAAAATAAAAAGTCGGTGGCGACTCTTGCTAACCGCAACATTTGCGAATACAAACGCAAAACCTCAAGTCAGTTCTCCCACCGTATCACAGTAATAAATAGCATGCTCGTTTTGGCCAGACTCGTCATGTTGACCCAGCACACACCCTATTGAATTATCGAGTACTATCAAGTATAAGATCAAAGGTCTCTCTTCAACTGGAGGCATCAGAACGGGTGGCTCTTGGAGATACTCTTTAATCCTTTCGAAAGCGGCCTGGCATTCATCATTCCATCGTACCACTTGATCTTTCTTCAGTAACTTGAAGATTGGTTCACAAGTAGCAGTCAGGTGCGAGATGAATCGGGCAATGTAGTTCAGACGTCCCAGAAAGCCTCTGACTTCTTTCTCTGTTCTGGGAGCTGGCATTTCCTGTATAGCCTTCACTTTGGCAGGATCCACTTGAATACCTTTATCGCTTACGATGAAACCCAGCAGCTTACCAGACCTCACCCCGAAGGTGCACTTGTTCGGATTTAACCTCAGTTTGTACAACTTCAACCTGTCAAATAACTTCTAAAGGTGGTCGAGATGCTCTTCTTCAGTCTGGGATCTTGAAATCATGTTATCGATGTATATCTCAATCTCATGATGGATCATGTCGTGGAACAAGGCGACCATGGCACGCTGATACGTTGCCTCAGCGTTCTTCAATCCAAAAGGCATGACCTTGTAGCAAAAGGTACCCCATTGAGTAACAAAGGTTATCTTCTTCATGTCTTCGGGAGCCATTTTATTCTGATTATAACCGGATAAACCATCCATAAAGGAAAAGACCTTATGCTGAGCAGTGTTGTCAACTAGAACGTCGATATGAGGCAGAGGGAAATCATCCTTGGGGCTTGCCCTGTTCAGATCCCTATAGTCAGCACACATTCGAACCTTACCATCCTTCTTCGGCACTGGAACCACATTGGCCACCCACTGTGGGTAAGAAGTAACTGCTAGAAAACCGGCGTCAAACAGTTTCATAACCTCAGCCTTGATTTTCTCAGACATATCTGGGTGCATTCGGCGAACCTTCTATTTCACTGGAGGACAGTCTTCCTTGGTAGGCAGGCGGTGAACCACAATATCGGTATCCAACCCAGGCATATCTTCATAAGACCAAGAAAAGATCTCAACATAGTCACGTAGTATCTGAATCAACCGTTTCTTAACACTATCTTCTAGATTTGCACCGATCTTGACCTCTTTCTTGTCCTCTTCTGTACCCATATTTACTGATTCCACCGGCTCTTCGTGCGGCTGAATAGCCCTCTCTTCCTGAAGTAACAGTCTTGCAAGTTCACCAGGCACTTCACAGTCATCTTCACCTTCGTCTTCGGCTAAGTTGATCGGACTTTTGAAGTCATAACTGGCAGTAGCAGAGTCGTTACCAGTGAGATCCAGAGTAGATGTAGACCTGTATATGTGAGTGTGTGTAAAATAGCTGTTTTGCAATGTATAAGAAAATAAAAACAAGGATCGCAAGATTTGAAATACAAAAAACGTCCAATTCTTTTATTAATGATATATGTAGATGACACACATAAAGCCCTCACAAATGAAGCCACAATGCCCCGGGTAAGACACCGGGCCATAGAGTTTAAAACATTATCTGTTACAAATTCAAAACAAAAGTCTCATTACTGGGTAACAAAAGAAATTGGGATGAAGTCCTTTGCGGTCCAGTTGCTTAGTCCTCCATCAGTAGTAGGATAGATCCAACTGTCGAACTCAGACTCTTCAACATTGTCTTCAATGGCATTCACTCCTGAATTGCTGATGAATAAAGGAGGTCTTCCAATCTGTGCATTCCGAACAGCCTTTTGGGCTTCTGCAGTGAAACCCAAACCAAACTTGTTAGTCTTCTGTGCAAAATCAAGGAGTTGGCCCCAATTTGCACACCCACCTTTCTCAACAACAGCCCGGGCATCCTTGAAGGAAGCCATCTTCATAGGAAGATCTTCAAGAACAATCTCAGTTGGTGCCAGCGTCTGGGGAACCTCTTCAAAATGCTGAAATGGGGTTTCAATGAACTCCCCATCCATTTCTACATATCGGAAAGAGTTGAGGTGGCTCACCATGTACTCCTTCTCTCCTTGTACTGTCACAATTTTCCCTTTTACCGGGTACTTTAGCTTCTGGTGGAGCGTTGACGTCACTGCCCCAGCTTTGTGGATCCACGGACGACCCAACAAACAAGAATAAGATGGCCGAATGTCCATCACATAGAATGTAGATGCAAAAACCTGAGAACCAACCTTGATCGGAATATCCACTTCACTGTGTACCATTCTTTTGGACCCATCAAAGGCCCTGACTACAATGTTACTCGGCTTCAGCTCCAACCCTTCACAGTCCAACCGGTCTAGAGCTTTCTTAGGCAAAACGTTCAATGAGGAACCAATATCCACCAATACATGAGCAAGAGTAGTGTCCCTGCATTCAATGGAGACATGCAGGGCATCATTGTGATTCTTCCCTTTAACAGTTAAGTCGGCATCAGAGAAACCCAACCCATTATCAGCAGTCAGACTAGCCACGCAATCTTTAAACTGATCAGCTGATGTTTCTTGCGGTACGTGTGCAGTCTTCAGGAAAGCAATCAGAGCCTTGGCATGGGCTTCTGAGCATAGCAACAGTGACAACATAGAGATTTTGGATGGGGTTTGCCCCAGCTGCTCGACCATATTGTAGTCTCTCTTTTTGATGATTTTCAAAATTTCCTCCATCTCTTGTCTAGAGGCTTCAACAGTAACTGTCTTCGGTGCCTCTCTCTGGGCAGGCTCACTGGTGGTCCCCTTGCCCCGAGCGTCAGATGACTCGGCGACAGGGGTAAGAATGGGAACTTGAACAGGAATAGTAGCAGTTACACTGGTAGGGGTAATAACAATAGGTTTCCGGACAGTTGGTGGGAGATATCAGGGGAGAAAAGTCTTCCGTTGCGGGTAACTTTAGCAGGTCCAACAATATTGCTGACGTCAGTATCAGCATCCAAATCTTGTTTAACTCCGTGAAAATAATCATCAGCCCCGTAGTGCCAAGGGACAGCTTTATCAGATGTATAGGGGATAGGCCCTGGAACAGCGATGATCAACGGCACGATTCTTGGAACAGATGTAATTCTAATAGGCTTTCTCGAGGAAGCCTTGGAAGAATTGTTGAAAATGGTGATGATAACAACTTCTTCAGTAGGAACCAAAGGAACAACATTCTTCTCAAACAGAATTTCTTTATTATCCATCAGGCGTTGGACACCTGACTTCAAAAGATGGCAACCGGTAGGTAGGACAGAACACATGCGGCAATCTTCTTCACAGCTCGGAAATAAACCGGCTAACAGAAGGTTCTTCTTCACAGTCATTAAAGGGGTAACAACGTCGTTCACAGAAACCACAAACGAGTCTTCATATATAGCGTTCACTCTATGCTTGGGCATAGGAGCAGTCACAACATTAGGTCTTTCAGGTGCTTCAAACTCAATCTCCTTCGCATCAATTAAGTCCTGTATTTTGTTCTTCAAAACCCAACAATCATCTGTATCATGTCCCGGGCTATCAGAGTGAAAAGCACAGCAGACATTAGGGTTGTACTTTGGTGATGTGGTGTTGGGATTCTGCGGGGCCTCCCTTGGAATCACTAGATTGGTTTTCAGTAACTGTGGCAGAATCTGTGATAAAGTCATATTGAGCTGGGTGAATTGTCTTCGAGGTTTCTCGGCCCTTGGTTGATTGTTGCGCTGAGGAGCACCAGCGGGTCTTGATATAACAACTGCATTAATAGCTTGGCGGTGTTCAGGTCTATTCTGACTTTTTAAACTATAAACAACACTGGACTCCTTCTTAAAAGTCTTCTTCTCGGTTCTTGATGAAGCACCCCTCTGTATTTTACCAGATTTGATACCGGCCTCAATCCTTTCCCCGGTCATAATCAGCTTTGTAAACCCGGATGAAGAACTTCCAATCAGATGGTTGAAATACGGACCAGACAAGGTCCCCAAAAACATATCCACAAGCTCCCTATCATCCAAGGGTGGTTGCACTCTTCCAGCGAGGTCCCTCCACTTCTGAGCATAATCTTTGAAACCTTCGCCCGCACCCATAGACATACCCTGGAGTTGGGTACGCGTGGGAGCAAGGTCGGCATTGTATTGGTACTGCTTGTAGAAAGCAGCATCCAAATCTTCCCAACTACGGATACTGGCTCCTTCTAGCTGGTAAAACCATTGAAGCTGAGTCCCTGAGAGACTGTCTTGAAAGAAGTGGATCCATAGGTTCTTGTCAGTGGTGTACGGCTGAATCTTCCTTACATAAGACCGGAGGTGCAGTTTCGGACAAGAAACTCTGTCATACTTAGCAAAGGCTGGTGCTTTGAACTTGTGGGGAATCACCACCCCAGATGACAGACCTAAATCACCAAATTCCAGACCAGGCACTTTCTGTACTTCTATCGCACTCAACCGGTTTTCCAGTTGCTTGTATCTATCCTCAGCCGAAGGATACTGGTCTTCATCGAAGTCTGTCTTGTTGTCTGAAACCACAGGGCTAGGAGCCCTCTTTTCTTCCTAACTATCTTTCCCTCCAGATGAGGTGGTCAAATCAACTTCATCTCGTAGCCTGTTTCCAAACCTGTGGCCCATGTTAAACATGACCATTTTCTTCTTCTTCTTCTTCTTCTCTTTCAAGATAAGGGCCTTCAGATCTTGCTGACCCTTAGCCAAATTCATGAACAATTCCTGGAACTAGGCGTTTTGAGCCTGCAGAGCCTTGATTGCTTGTTCAGTTGATGGTTCAGAAGACATGATGCTGAAATAAACAGCGAAGAAGATAAGAAAACCTGTAAGGGTACCTGTTATGAGGTGCATGGAATGAAATGCGTATGCTATGATTTCAAAGACATCGAGAGATTCAAATTCGTAAACCAAACATGAAACACACTTTTATTAGATAAACTTGAAATTCAATTGTTCAACAAATGCCCTTAAGGCGTTACAAGAAAGGAAATATTGAAAAGTAAATAAAAACTGGAAATAATCAAAGGACATCATTGCTCCCATGGTCGTTTGCCTTTAGTGCTGACATAGTCGTTGATGATCTGCTCATTCTCCAACTGTCTTGTCAACTTCTGGATCTTTCGCTCTTGCTCGTGATACTTTTCTCTATAAGTATCCCGCTCTTCCCTTAGCTGCATCCAGGACCTCTTCAATGCCCCAATGTCAGTAGGCATGTAAGGGTGTAAGATAGTAGGAGGAACCCTTTCCTCATCAGCAACTTCAACAATGATAGGCAAGACAGCTTCGTAGGGCATTCCCAGCTTTGGGGCACGGATACGAACCCATCGGAGATATGGTTCCATTGGTAGAGAAGTCTTCGCACCCAACTTGTGTGGATCAGATCTGTGTACTCTATCCCAAGCCCTTATGAATCTGTGGCGTTGCTCGTCACTATCCCCATGGAAATCAAAGATTATACTAGGCATTAGCAGCTCATGAGGTCCTTCCCTTCTGGCTCGCCCAAACTGACGTAAGGCCAAGCATGGATTGTAAGTAATTCCTCCATTGGTTCCTATCAGTGGAACATTGGGGTATTCCCCACAGCGATCAATAATAGCCACCTCGTCCATACCCTTAATAGTCCAAAGGATGTCATTGTGAGAGAGAGACATAATCCGGTTGGCCCATCCCACGCCTTCTTTGTTCTTCAGAACTGATTTGGGGAGGTGAGAAATAAACCACCTCGCCAATAACGGAGCACAACACATCAAGGTTCCCCGCTTCTGAGCAGTACGGGCATAAAGCTGATGAAGAATGTCACCCAAGAGAGTGGGTACAAGATTACCAGAGATGAATATTTTTACCGCATTCACATCAACAAAGGAGTCAGAGTTAGGAACACAATACCAAGCCATATATCAGAAGAGCCAGAATATCTTCGAATGCCTGGAAGTCTAGACTATCCCAGAAATGATTAACCTTACCAACCAAGAACTTAGTCAAAAAGCCCTTTGCTCCACTACGAGTTTCCCAATTAGCCATTACCTCAGCCTTTGTCATATGAAGGGCTGAAGCAATCTCTTCCGGCCTAAGGATTTTCACCCAACCTGTAAATGGGGTCTGCTCCAGAATAGAGATACCGAGCAGATCAGAGAACTCTTCTAAGGTAGGGACCAACTGGTAGTCTTGAAAAGTAAAGCAATGGTACAGTGGATCAAAGAACTGGACTAGGACACTCATCATCTGCTCGTCCAATTTGGAAGTGACCAAACTGAGAAGATGCCCATGTCTTCTGATAAAGGAAGTAGTATCTGACATCTTTGCAACCAAGTCTTTAAGCAGAGTGGGAACTTGGACAAAGTTGATCCGGGTGGTGTTCCTACGCATAGGTGTCATGACCTACAAAATAGAACAAAGATGAATCCCTCCTGTCTTTGAAATAGGTTAGTCCAATGCAAGATGCATGCAATGTCATGATGTCTTGATGTCATGATAGAAAGCACACCACAAGTATCCACAAATAGCAAACATGGTAAAGGCACACAAGTCACACAGAGAGCCCTTAGATTTCAGGCTGGCAAGGAGTATAGGTACTACCCTCTTTCAGTTCAGTTGGTTTAAACCTGTCCTAAAAATAGTAACCGGGTTCTAGAGGATCTCAATATCACTGACTACCCTCGATCGGTCATAATTCCAGTTTAGCAACCTTTTCTTGCAGCCGGAATCATCGCGAGAGTTTAGTCTCAATGAGTGTAGCATACTGCTACTGTTCTATGGCCATGTTGGTAAATTTAAAGGTTTTAAGGTCAGTTGGTGCTTAATGACCCCTTAGCAGACCCATATTCTCCTCGTTGCGCCACAAGGGATATCGATACATACTAAAGTGCCACACCAATGTAGCTACTGCTTCAACTGTATTGATCTACGCCGTACAGTTCCCTCACAGTTTATTGTTACTTACCTAAAGGGTATCCCCCAGATCCGGGTTAGGATCTATAGCAACTCCGATTCAACCCACAAAGATAAAGCATACAAGTCAATCAATTTAAAACATTATGAATTATTCCTAAGGTACACGCCACTTATAGATATCCTCAGCAGAGTCGCCAGTTCTGTGATACGGTGGAAAGAACTGACTGTTTTTTGGTGTGCTGGTTTTTGTTTTGCGTTTGTTTTTGCAAAATGTCGCGGTAAGCAAGAGTCGCCACCGACTTTTATTTTATCCAACAAGGAAAGGAAAAAAGCACAGAAAAATTCCTTTTTCGAGAAGTTTCTCGGGTTCGGGGGGTAGATTATAGAAAGGGAAGGTGTTAGCACCCTTTCTATCTGTGGTTATCCACGGGCTCTTAGGTACTTGCTCAAATGTTTTCAAAATTGCTTTTCTTTGTGTTTGTGGTGATCTAATTGATTTTAGGTTAAAACATTCAGTCTTGTCATGCAAACCTATTATCAAACATCTAACAGTTATAAGTTGCGGAAAATAAATTGCGGAAATTTAACTAACTATTACAAGGCGTCGGGTATTTACATCGCCAAAGACAAACCCTTAAAGAATAAATAAAGCGATAAAAAGTAATAAAAGGTCCTATTAACTATTACAAACCGGGAACAAATACATTATGATATAAAAGAAAATAAATCGCGTGCGAGAAATTAAATCGAGCGCAAATAGGGTTTTGACCCTTTTTTGAGAGAAAGTATCTTTTTTGTTGTTTTTTAAATTAAGAAAGAAATTACCTAAGTTAATTATTAATAAATAAATAAACTAATTAATTAATGAAAATAAATTATTTTGATATTTTTGGTATTTTAAGAAAGAAAATAAAATTAATTAATATTAGTAAAAACCTAATAAATCTAATTAATTTTAATTATTTACAAAATATATTAAAGTTATTTCTACTTAAAGCCTAAATTAATTAAATTAATGTTTATTAATAAAAAATTAAAATTTGATTTTATGAAGAAAATATTTTTTTGGTTTTAATTTTATAAAAAAGAATTTTGATTGGTTAATAATTAAATAGAAATAATAAAATAAATAATTAAAACAAAATAAATAAAGTATATAGAAAGAGGGGTATGGGCCTGATTTGGAGTGTTTGAGAAGCAATTATGAGGCCCATGTGAATCTGGCCTCGTTTGACTCTTTTTTTATTCCCTGTGCGCCTTTGGACTTGACTCCATGGTGGACTCTCAATTTGGATCACCAGAGTGGCCATCTGGCTGTTGGACGTGTGATGGTGTATGGTATGCTACAAGCCTGGATCTGCATGTGATTATCTTAAGAAAAAATATATTGAGAAATTGAGGGGACCTGGGATTCGAACCCAGGTCCTGTTGAATATTGGCAAGCACGCTTACCACTTGGTTGTTGTGCTTCATTTGTTAATTATATACAAAATAATAATAATAAGAGAAAACGAATTAATATGCCAGCACAACAAAATTAAGCGCGCCATGGTTTGAATTGGCCACTGGGGAGGCGACACACTGTCGTCCCCTACCTCCAACCACGGTAATATTTCCTGCGGATTTGGATCCGCAGCTAAATGCGTAGCTCGATCCAAAAATCAACTCCAGGCCATAAAAACGACCTTTTAAGACATGGTTGGGTTCGTCTCCCTCTCCTGAGTGCAACCATGCCTATCATAAGAATCAATTTCACCTGAAACACAAATCCCTAAAATCCAAAATGTAACCCTAGCCATGCTGTTATGAGGTTACAGTCCATATAAATCAAATTAAGTATTGCCAAAAGTTTAGAAATGTTGTAAGGATCATCAATATGCCAAGAATTGATTCAAATGATGCAAGAATGAGGATGTACGATTTCAAGAACAGAGCTTGGCATCGTGATACTTACAGAGCTCTTGAAGGCTTGAGGATGCGTGCTTTGGATCCAGGAGGGTTATGTGACCACCCAGGAATCGATTGGAATGCTTCTTGGCTTCTGAAAACCTCCCTTGCTATGATTTTTAGTTCCAACTTTTTCACCACTTTTTCAAGTTTTGCTTTGCTTGTTCTTACAGCCTCCAACCCTTGTTTTCGTGTCTTAAGCCTCCTTATGTATTATGGAATGCATTAGGTTAAGAATTATGGATTCAATCTCTCTAAATCAATGCACCCATATTTGATTTGATTCACTTTTGAAAGCTTGTCAAATTTGTCAAAAATCCATCTTTTTGCACATGATCTTGTGTGATACGAATTTGATGCTCTTAATGATGATGATCTCAACCTGAAATAGCCAAAAAGATCTCAAGTAATCAATATTTGGATTTAATTTGATTTAATTTGATTTAAAATGAAATAATTCAATAAAAAATCAAATAAAATAATAAAAAAGAAATATGATCTCAAGGATGAAGCTAGGACACGTGTGAAATGGGGAAATCTCAAATCAAGTGGAAAACAATGGGCTTATTTGATAAAATTTGAAGTTTTGGGGATAGTTGACTTTTGGCAATTTTGCAAAAATGCCCAACTTCAACAATGCATAACTTCTTCAATTTTGAACTTTTGGAAGTGTTCTTGGACTTTTTAGAAAGCTTGAGATGTCCTATAACCCACTATTTTGGTCTCATCTCATTTTTATATTCCATGCTCAAGTTATAAGCTTTGGCAAAAAAGGTGTTTTTGTTGACTTTCAAAAATGACCTATAATGTCCAAATTTATAACTTCTTGTGAGTGCATTTTCTGATCTTGGGGTATGAATATGGATTGTAGGAAATTGCATCCTCTTCAAAATGAGATTTGTATGGGTCATTTCTCATAAAGTATGAGAATGTTATGCTTGGTCAAAGTTGAGTTGACTTTTCCTACAAAACCCTAATTTAGCAAATTTTGAATCTTGATGAATTTTGAGCAATCCTTGATGAATCATGATCAACCCTTGATCAAATGATGAAATATCCTTCAAAATGAGAATGTTGACAAAAAATCTTGAAGTTTGACTGTTTATAGGTCACAGTTGACTTTTGCCCTAACATAGTCGATTTTTGGACCCTTTGAGCAATTGATTGAGCAAACTTCCTCTGCAAGGCTTGAAATTTGACATGGATGACCTTGAGAACATATTAGGACATTGGGGAGCACTTGAGGTCATTTGGACTCAAAGATATTGATGCAACACAAAACCCTAATTTGGGGTTGACTGCCTTAGGAGATAGCTTGACTGTCCAACTCTTGAGCAATCTTGAGCCACTTGGAGATTTTTCTTGAAATGTCTTGAGAAATATGAGAGGGAAAATTTTAGGATACAACAACGATAAATAAAAGAAAATCCTAATTAAACTATTACATACCGTAAGCAGTTACATTAATATTGCGAAAATAATAAAACGTGTGCGATGAATTAAATGAAAAGGAATTAGGGTTTTGACCCCATCTAAACCTAATTACAACTTAAAAAGAAAAATCATTTTTTTGTGTTCTTTTGTACTATTTTGAGAAAATAAAGTTTGATTGAATAAATAAAAAAAACCTAATTACTAATTAATTTAAAATTTAAGAAAAATAATTAAATCAACCTATTTTTTATTTTTTTATTATTTGAGAAAGAAATAAAAACTAAATCACATGCTAACCCTAATTTTTTCTAATTGATTTTAAATATATGAAAAAAGTTAGAATTAATCCTAAATTAAATTAGACTAATATTAAATTTGGTAAAATAAAATAAAACCTAATTCTAAATTTGTGAAATTGATTTTATGATTTTTTTTGTAAAAAAAGAAATTAATTTCTGTTAGAAAATAAATTAACTAATTGAATTAAATGAGAAAAATTAGAAAAGAAATAGAATGGGCCTGGTATGTTAGAAAAAGGAGGGGTGCTGATTTCACTTTCTGGGCCCAACAATCCTTGATCTGTTTGACTTTCCCAATCCCCTACAGGCGCTTGACTCATGCCCATGGTGGTCCTTCACGTGGGAAGCCTTGGATCTGACATGTTGATGGCTTGGATGCCCAGATTTGGAGAGTGCATGATGGACTTCATGGGGTATCAACACACCTGAATATGCAAGGAAAAACAATATGAAACATTGTTGGGACCTGGGGATCGAACCCAGGTCCTTGGGCAATATCACCTGGCGCGCTTGCCATCTGAACTAGCCATGTTAATTGTACAAATAACAACTGTTGTACCCCAAAATTTGCCCTCTCATTCTTCAAGGCCTTTCTCACAAGGATTTTCAAGGTTCAAGCTTAAACAAGTGCATTGGGATTTTCCAATACCAAAATTAAAAGGAAACTGTCAAAAAGGGAGAAAACAGATAAAAATAACATTTTAACAAATTTGGAGGAAAACAGGTCTCCTTCGATTCAGCACCCTTCGGCTGACTCTCGACCTCCTTCGAATGCAACTTGGGTACATCCTTCGTTTGGATTAGAAACCTCCTTCGAATGCAATTTGGATTACATCCTTCGATTGACGCTTGGCCTCCTTCGAATGCAACTTCAATTCAGCACCCTTCGATTCAGAAGCCAGGAACTTCCCTCACGCTAAAAGGCAATAACTCCCTGTAAGCTTGTTTCGACCACAAGCTTCGACCAAGGCAATGACTCCCTTTATGTTTGTTTCGATCCACATGCTTCGTTTGGGCAATATGCTTCCTTCGAGCATGAGCTTTCGATTTGGCAATATGTTTTCTTCGATACAAGCTTCGACTGGGCATTAGCTTGTTTCGACCACAAGCTTCGACTGAGGCAAAGGCTTCCTTCGAACAGGTGTGCTTCAATCTCACTCTTGCATTCGACTCAAGACCAAATATCGTTTGCCAGGCTATGTTGCTTCCAAATCTTTACATAATCAGAGGCTTGTACAAGGGTTTTAAACTTTGTCTGTTAGATACTACTATTCTTGGTTAAAGGCTACATACTCTTTCTTTTCATAGAGAGTACTTTAGTCATAAAATCAGCTTTCAACCTGATTTTGGTCTGAGAAGCAAGGCCAGAAGCATAAGTCACATCTTCTGCACCCCAACTGCCAAGAGGCCCCCCCACATGTACTTTCACGTTACATTATTTTATCATTTCTTTGCAAGGCTGGCTTTGGACAACATGTCGATTCTTTCTCTGTAAATAGAGGAACATTTACAAAGCTAGGGGAGGATCTTTGGACCAGAGGAACGAATCCCCCAAATTTTATCAAACACAATAAAACTCTCAAAGTTCATCAACACTTGAGAAATCACAAAAAACCCAGAATCACATTCATCTCCTTCAACTCTGAAGAACAACCACACTTCAGTCTCCTTCGAATCAAAGAAGTATCACACTTGCTTTTTCTTTTCCTTCAAATCCAGCGTTCCAAGCACAGCTATTGACCCCTCCTTCGAATCCAGCATCCAGGGCCTCCACTCAAGACCCCACATCTATTCAAGGCCTGAAGCAAGGTAAGTTATTCTTACCTTTGAACTTTTCGTTTCATGGCATAGTAATTTTCCCTTTCGTTTGAAACATGTACATACCATTGTTCCTTTCGTTTCCACCCTTTTAACATATTTTTTAGAGCTACCCCTTTCGTTTTGCTTTCTGTTTACCTGAACTTGCTTTAACTATTAAACTGTTTACAAGACAAATACTATCATGGCCTCAGGCCATGTTGCCATTTAATGCTTGAAATGAAAGAAACAGGAAACAGGAAATAGGAAATAGGAAACGAAGCTTCTGGTTTCTACCCTCTTTCTCCAGGTCAAACGAAAGAGACAACCAGGAGGAAAACCATGTTGACTTCTAGGCCCAGACGAAAAGCATGCCTTCACTGATTCCAGGCTCAGTCGAAAGGCATTCCATCACTGATTTTAACCTCCAGTCGAAGAAGACAACAAGGCAGAACCAGAAGGCTTCGCCATACACTGACTTCCAGGCCAATTGAAGGACAAGACCTCAATGGTGCTAACCCCAATCGAAGGAGGCCAACAGAATGCAAGTCGAAGGATGTTACTGCCTGGGTCGAAGAGCTCATTTTCCTTTCTTTTATTTTGTTTTTGCCTTTACATTTTCTTGCCTTTCAATATGGTTGTAATAGTGTAGTATTTATTTCTTGCATTTTTATTGCTTTATACAAATGCTAGTAATTAGGTGTGTATGGCAAAATAAAAACAACAAGTAGACAACCCTTAATCAAGACAAAATGCATGCAATCAAACACACTTTGCACACATGCACCCTTAGGGTAATTCCACTTATTGCCTATCGGAAAATAGTCATGTCCCTCGAACATGGGCATTTTAGCAAAGACCCTCGATAAAAGATCGTAGTCCCTCGATGACCCTCGATGTTGCCTTCGGTAAACGATCTAATCCCTAAAACGACATCGCTAAAACGTCCCATATGTTGCCTTCTATGACTATACAAATGTCCCAACGCTCGTCCCTTTACATCCAACGACGGGGCTTCTTATCAAATCAATGGTAAGATAGCAACATCTAAAGGAGGAGGACAAGCACATTTAAGACCTTTCGAGTAGGTAGATTCGCTCTTAGTTACTCGCTTGCTCACAACAAAAACATTTTTACCCACACTCTCATCTTTGAAACTATTTTCGAAACAAACACTTTGTAGGCGTTCTTATAGAAACGAGAACCATTACGAAGTTCCATTTTCAAAATACTTTCAAAAATCACCACCACAAGCACACATTCAAACAAAAGCAAGTGATCTAGCAAGTAACTAAGAGCCCATGGAAAACCATGGATGAAAAGGGTGTTAATACCTTCCCTTTTTATAATCTACCCCTCGAACACAAACGCAAAACCTTCAAGTCACCACCGATGGTTAGATTTATTTCTTCCAGTTAAAATAGGCGACCAAAGATCTCCTCTGGTTAGATTTATTTCTTCCAGTTAAAACAGACGACCAAAGACCTCCTCTGGTTAGATTTATTTCTTCTAGTTAAAACAGGCGACCAAAGACCTCCTCTGGTTAGATTTATTTCTTCCAGTTAAAACAGGCGACCAAAGACCTCATCTGGTTAGATTTATTTCTTCCAGTTAAAACAGGCGACCAAAGACCTCATCTGGTTAGATTTATTTCTTCCAGTTAAAACAGGCGACCAAAGACCTCCTCTGGTTATATTTATTTCTTCCAGTTAAAACAGGCGACCAAAGACCTCCTCTGGTTAGATTTATTTCTTCCAGTTAAAACAGGCGACCAAAGACCTCCTCTGGTTAGATTTATTTCTTCCAGTTAAAACAGGTGACCAAAGACCTCCTGTGGTTAGATTTATTTCTTCCAGTTAAAACAGGCGACCAAAGACCTCCCCTGGTTAGATTTATTTCTTCCAGTTAAAACAGGCAACCAAAGACCTCCTCTGGTTAGATTTATTCTTCCAGTTAAAACAGACGACCAAAGACATCCTCTGGTTAGATTTATTTCTTCTAGTTAATGACAGGCGACAAAAGACCTCCTCTGGTTAGATTTATTTCTTCCAGTTAAAACAGGCGACCAAAGACCTACTCTGGTTAGATTTATTTCTTCCAGTTAAAACAGGCGACCAAAGACCTCATCTGGTTAGATTTATTTCTTCCAGTTAATGACAGGAAACCAAAGACCTCCTATGGTTAGATGTATTTCTTCCAGTTAATGACAGGCAACCAGAGACCTTTTCTGGAAACAATATAGATGCGATCCAGATATGGCTGACATTCTGATACTTACTCTAGATTCTCTTTAAATACAGTCCAGATACGATCCAGATTTAGATGTCATTCTATCACTCATTCAAATACAGTTCGGATACGATTCAGATGTCATTCTGACGCTCATTTAGTACATTTCACAGATATGCGTCAGATATAATTCATTTATGGATATTATTGTGATACTCATCCCACAGACGCCATTCTGATGATCAGTCAGTTCCAGCTTACAGATACAGTCCAACAATCATTTCTGGATGGCATCTTTAAGCCCATATCCAACAACTATCCATTATCTCTCCAAATGGCATCTTTAAGCTCATTCCCTACATAATCAACTAACACATTTTCGAGTGCAAATTTTCTGGGTACTCTAGTGTTCAATCGTCTTCCACCTTCAAGTCACGAATGGCAGAATTACCAATCTAACTCTTCATGTGTAAGAAGATTGAACAGGGAAAGATGTTGTACCCCAAAATTTACCCTCTCATTTCTTAAATAATCACCCTGGATCCTCAAGTTTGCTTTTATCCATTTCCAAGCCTTGAATTATCAATTTTCCAAGAAAGTCATTCACAAGGGCAAAATGGTCAAATGCACTCTGAAAAGTCAAACTTTGACTTTTGGTAAAAAAATCAAGTTTCTACAATTATATTTCATCAAGACAAGAAATTGGTTCATCAAGAAGTCAAAAATCTGAAACTACTTTGAGAAAAGAAAGAAATCAACTTTTTTAAATACTTGGAAAATTTTCTAAGTGGTAAGAGATTTCAGAACTTCTGGGCCAAATTCCACGCAAGTGCAATCAGAATTTGCAAGGACGGTTCAGAACATGGATCTTCAGTCAGAACATATGGGGGTTGTGTTCTTTGGTTAGAACATAACTCCTCAGCATATGGAGGTTACGTTCCACGCTTCAGTCAGAACATATGGAGGCTTTGTTCTTTGATCAGAATATGACTCCTCAGAGTTTCATTCTTCATCACATAAAGGCTATGTTCTTCTTTCCATTCAGAACATCATCAAGCCCCAAAACCTCGTTCCACCCAATCCGCTGTGCTACTATGATACAAGCCTGCCACCAGCTGCCACAACACTCCAAGGTGCTGCTGATCCAGTCCACGCCTGCATTTTTCTTGCACCAAATTAGCATACCAAAACTGTGATTAAAAAGTAAAGGAACAGTATGCCAAAAGTGTTTAAAACTCATTTGTTTTTCCCCCCAAAACCACAGCAAATCCATCTATAAATAGTTTGTTCCATCACACGTTCAAAGGGCTGGCTTTTGGGGAGAGGTTGGCAAAAAGGAGAGAAAACAAAATTGTAAACACAACATACAAAACCTGTTAACTTTTGATTCCTTGCATTCAAACTCCATTTGTTCTCAAGTGTTTCTTGACTAAAACCATCCACACAGTTTCTGATTCACATATTAGAAACTGCCCTAACTTCTATATTCATACTACCATACACTCTCCATCCATTTACTCAAAGAAGTCAGAACATCACCCCTTTGTTGTTCCAGATGTTGAAAACTTCCAGCCCACTGAGTACGCGAAGAAGCTACTCAGAACATCATCAGAGTTGATGTTAACTCTGGTTCACATAATCTCTTCCAGCTGCAAGGTAAGCTTCTGCTGACTCTCACCACATTATTTAAGCATTACCAGATTTGCATGTTCAAAAATACAATGTAGATATCATAATTCTGATGTTGTACATATTCTGAGATTTCATGCATCTGCCTGCCTAAGTAGGGAATAAATCAGTTCAAAACTTCTTGAAGAAATTAGAACTCATAATTAGGATTAGCAAATTCATACTTGCCTCTGATTTATAGTTCTGATATTTCTTATTTCTGAAACACTATGACACCTGCGATAACTGTCATATGCACATCTTCTGTTTTGTGGAGAAATAACCAAGTTGTAGATGTTCTGACTAGCATGGAGAGAGAGACCAAGTTCTTCCAGTGGTATCAGAACTTCTGAAATCTACTTTGTTGCCAGTGGTATCAGAACTTCTGAAATCTACTTTTGTTGCCAGTGGTATCAGAACTTCTGAAAACTATTGTGTTCCCAGTGGACTCAGAATTTCTGACTTTACTTGTTTTTTCCACTAACAGGATTCTATTTTGCAGTACGCCAGAGTCAGAACTTCTGACCTCCTTTAATCAGCAATACGCTGATTCTATTTTTCTTTTTTCTCACTATTTTTGCTATCACTTTCTATTCCGTTAATCAAAAAATACCAAAAAACATTTTTTTTACATGCTTTATTTTATTTCTTAAAACAAAAGATCAAAAATATTTTCTTAAAATAAAACAAGTCCATTTTACATCTTTTGTAAATTCTTATCCATTCAATATGGTTGTAATAGTAACTTAGGATTTAATTTTATTTGCAACCCCCATTCGTAAATATGTACTCCCATCCCCCAAATATTGTAATAGCGTAGGACTTTACATTTCTACACTTTTATTGCTTTCATATATTGTTAGTAATTAGGGTGTGTATGGAAAGATAAAATCAACAAGTAGATAACCCTAATCAAAGATTAAATGCATGCAAATCAAACACACTATTCACACATGCACCCTTGAGGTTAACTCCACTTGTTGCCTAAAAAATGGTCATGTTATACATGTGGGGTGTCTTAGCAAAAACAATCGAAATACAAGATCATAGTCCCTCGATGACGCTATAAATGTTGCCTTTCAAAATGATCTTAGTCCCACAAAAATAAATGCTAAGATACCTCACAACATTGCTATCATGACTATACGATGACCCACGCCCGTCCCGCTTACATCCAAAGATAAGGTTGCTTACAAAATCAATGATAAGACAACAATGTCAAAGGAAAAGAAAATGAACAAGAAAGACATTTGAGTAGGTAGATTACTTCTAGTTACTTGCTCAATTTCAAAACAAACATCCTTTCTATTTTCACAAACAAACACTTTCAAAAACACTTTCAAAACACTTTCCAAACATGGAATATTTTCAAAAGCTCAACACTTTGTATACGTTCTTACGGGCGAGAACTATTACAAAGTTTGCCTAAATGATGGCGCCTTTTCAAAATACTTTCAAAAACCACACAAAGCACATTTTTCAAACAAAAGCAAGTGATCTAGCAAGTAACTAAGAGCCCATGGAAAACCATAGATGAAAAGGGTGCTAATACCTTCCCTTTTCATGATCTACCCCCCAAACTCAAAAACATCTCTAAAGGTCTTTCCTGTGCTTTTTCACCTTTCCTTTTGGATAAAAGAAAAGTCGGTGGCGACTCTTGCTAACCGCAACATTTGCAACCACAGACGCAAAACCTCAAGTCAGTTCTCCCACCATATCACAGTGTGCATGGAAGGGAAGCAACCAAGATTTCCATTTGCGTCTGAAGTATCTCCAAGAGCAAAGTATGCCTTAAGAGTAGTGCATTCTTATGTGTGTGGTCCATTTCCAGTAGCATCAATTGGAGGGAATAAATATGTTGTGTCATTTGTTGATGAGTTCACTAGAATGACATGTATATATCTCATAAAGTTCAAACACAAGGTGTTTACTGAATTCAAGTCCAGACTGAAGGTTGAGAATCAAAGTGGCCAGACTATTAAGATTCTTAGAACTGATGGTGGTGGTAAGTATAACTCCGCAAAGTTCAGAAGATTCTGTGAGGTGAATAGAATTGAGCATGAGGTTACTGCTACCTGTACTCCTTAACACAATGGTCTTACTGAAAGATGAAACTGTACTTTACTTGATATGATGAGAAGCATGCTGAAAGAGAAGAAGCTTCCTCATACTTTGTGGGGAGAAGTTGTTTCCACTGCATGTTATGTGCTCAACATATGTCTAATGAAGAAGTTGAAGGAAATAATTCCTATTCAGAAGTGGACTGGAGAAAAGCAAAGTGTTAGTCATCTGAAGGTGTTTGGTTCTGTATGTTACAAACATGACCCAGAAGCCAGAAGACAGAAGCTGGATGATAGAAGTAAAGTAATGTTACTGGTGGGGTACCACAGTACAGGTTCATACAAACTTTATTGTCCAGAAACTAACAAAGTTGAGTTCAACAGAGATGTCATTGTAAAAGAATCAAAAGTCTGGAATTGGGAAAAGTCTCATTCTGATTCTGATGAGAGAACTCCTGAAGAAAAGTCAGAAACACATGTTTCTGAAGCTGGTAAAGATTTTCACTATGAAGACAAGTCTGATGGCGACTCTAACTCTGAATAATATTCAGAAGGTGAAGATGATTCTAACTCTAATTCCGATGGTAATTCAGACTGTGAATTTTCAGGACTCTGAAGACAGTCATAGTTCTGGAGAAAGTCCAATTTCTAAAGCAAGAGCTTCTGAAGTGGAAAATTCTGGTGTCTGAGGCTCTGAAGTTCAAGTTTAGAGGAAACAAAGAGTCAGAAGCATACCAAGAAGTTTTACAGAGTTTGACATGCTGCAAGACACTGAAGTAGACTCCAAAGGAGAAGTTATTCAGTGTGCAATGTTAGTAGACTCATAATCTCATATTTACATGATGTTTTGCCATCTATAATGGATGCATGCTCTTGATGTTTTATCATATTTGTGTTATAAGAGTTTTATCATCCTTCTCCCTTATTTATTAGCTTCTCCTCTTGTATGCTCCCCATAGGATCTTTAGTTCACTCTTCTCCAACTTTGAACAAGATACACCTTAGGATCTCTATCCATGCATGATAACATTAGATAGATGTTTCCCTCCTATCCCAATCTTAGGATCAACATTGCATGACAACTTTAGGACTATTTTGCTAGTCTCTCCTTAGACTTCTTCTTTCTTCTTTTGCATCTTATAAAAACTAAATCTTCTTTTTCTTTTAAAACTCTTAAAACACTTAATAATAATTGATGAGAATTATAATCTTTACTGAGTATGGGAAATGATAAGTGGGTTTCTTCTCGATCTTATCATTCTTTCATTCTTAGTCTTTGGTGTGGTTCAAATCTCAAATACTTTTTTAAGGTAAAAAATACAAACCAGTGCAAATCTTTTTGTCTTCGGACTTTTTCTTTTAAAACCTTTTCAAAAAGGACATGCTTCGCTAGCATTGTTCATAAAAAACATTGCAACCAATGGAAACTTTTTAGTCGAACTACGGCGCTCTAATTCCTTAAAAGGGATACGTAGGCATCTGGTCACAGGGCTCAGTCGAGCGAAACTTTGTAACTATTTCCTTCTTTTCCCCGTGTTTTCTTTTGCATGCATTCCCTCTTTGTATTTTTCCTTTTAGTGTTAAGCTTTAGACATAAATTAGACACACCCTTAGAATAGAATAAACTGACGCGAATACTTTGAGTTCTTTCTTGCAATGTTACAAAACGCGACCTTTAACATGAATAAAAAAACTTGCTTAAATAAACAATAAAAAGTAATTGGTATCCTACACGTTTTGACGATTATTACATAACCACGTTCAGAGTTTGTGATAAAATTGCCCTTTGAGACCTCCCACGTTCTGTTGACAGCCGTTAATGAAACTGCTTCCATGTTAAATGATTTTGCATTCGACTGGACTTCATCCCCTCCATCGACTTGGCTTCCATTTAACTGGGCTCAACCCATTCTGCCGACCCGTCTTTAACACTCATCATGAATTCTTCGTTAAGTCTCAAAGAGATTTTTCCTTAACAATATGTCGACGCCTCTTATGTCGCTATTGGTGGTGTCGAAGATGCTTTGCCCTTGATAATGTTACCATATTTCCTTAGTCGAAAACCGCTGGCTAACAGCTGTCAACTCGGCCATCCGGTGTCTAACCAAGACCGAGATACATACGCGACTTTGAAAACCTGTCACCCGACCTCTCTATCAAGGACCGAGTTAGAAGTTCTACTATGTGAGCATACTTGGTTATTGCACACGGGAAATATCTCGGCTCTTTGTTGGATAAAATCACTCATACGTTTTCGATTTTACCACCTCGTCCAACATTGAGAGAAATATCCCGACTAAAGTAAAATTTTGAGATATACACCCGTCTTACAATTAACGATGTTAGAAGCTTTTAACAGAACCAATTTTTTTTTTATAAAAGTTGACAGACTAAAAACCAACTTAAATGGTATTGAAATTGGTTTTGTGGCTCTAACACCAAAATTTTCTCCCGTAAAAATAAAAATATTGTTTTTAAACAGTAAATTTGAAATCTTAAAATGGTTGATTGATTCAAAGTGAGACCTAGTAAAAAATCCATTGTTTACCAAACCCATTCATCATGGAATTAAGACTTTATGCTGCAATTAATAACAATAAAAAGGGTGAATATTTATTTTTCTTGAAATTACATTTCCAGTAACCAATTTCAACAAGTTTGTCAAACTCCTAGCCAACACTTTTTACACGAAATCCACTAAAGAAATGGAATGGAAATAAGATAAATAATGTGAACAATATCCTTTGAGAATCATCAGAACGATTAACTTGATCCTTTCACAAGCTTACTATTTATGTGAAAACGCAATAATCTCATAAAGTCTCCTTAAATGTCTTTCCAAAACTCCATCACAAAACCAAAATTAAGTTAATCTGACAATCTAGCTAATGATTTGGCCCCTTGATTGTTGAGAGTATTAAAATTGAAGTTCTCTAATTTAGTTCTAGGGAACTCAACTGAAGTAAATTGATTAGTAGAATAATTGTATAGTATTAGAGATTCCTTCAATTTTCACACAATGTTAACAATAGAATTGAGGAGGGTGTGTAAAATTTAAAACAAAATTTGTGTTATGCAACAAATACATAATTTGTCCCTTTCGAGGGGAATTTGGATGTGGTCAATGATCTCAAGATTTAAAAGTCTTATTTTTCCTCTATGTATCCATCGTCACGAAATCTTAAGATTGGTCATTTAGGAGAAGCAAGAGTGGCGGAGCATTGTTCATCCATTTCAGAATCATTAGGCACAAGATTTTTTTGGGATCCATCATGTGTTGTGAAGAGTTGTCGGATGAGATTGTGATGTTGGGTAATAGGTGGTTTTGGAAGGAGCCCAGATTTGATGTTTCTTTAAAGTTATGGGTTAAAGTAATAGCATTTGTGATAAAATTATTTTAGGTGGGATAAGTATTTTGTATCGTCTCTACATGGATTAGTGTGATATCACTGTTGTTCCACGGTTAATACGATTTTAAAGAAAGATTTATAAAAGTTTTGATTGTGAAAAGTAATAATTCGTAACAATTTGTAACAACATGTAACAATGGTAAATGCTTAAGAAATTAATAGGTAAAGAAACGTGTCTAGATTAGATTTCATTAATTTATTTCATATGTATTAGACTAATCTAACATGTGAACATAGTTATTAATCCTATAATCACGTATCAATCATCAACTTCGCTTATATTTAACTGGTGTTACGCGTTTTACAGTGTTGTTTAATCGATGATCTATCAACCTATTAAGCAATACAATAACGTTAAGACTTGATACAAGTAAATATCAAACTTCAAATCTATGTCTACACTTTGGTCTTTGATTGATGATAATCTTAGGTCAAGACTCGAAAGATATTTCTCAATAATGACTCAAACCATAAATATAACATCAAAACAAAGATAATCATATTTATTAATTCATAACTAATTCACATAACAAAGATTAAAAGAAATACATATGCGTACGGTTAATTACATCATATGAGTACTATTTGGCCTCGTTGGGGGAGCTCGCCTCTTGCTCACCAGGAAAGCTTGCTCAATTTCCTCTTTTTTGCTTTGCGTTTTCTTCTTTAGTTTGTGTCTTTTTCTTTGGTTTATTGCAAGAACTTTCTGCACACTAACATGCACATCAAAGACACCATACTAAATACCCTTAAGGTTACATTCTAGCAAACTTGGGGAATTCATTGATCGAAAATATTAAATGGAGCTTAAAAATACCAAATTTTCATGTGGAGTTATAGTCATAATTGGCACTTAGCAAACTCTCCCCAACTTAAATCTTTGTTTGTCCTTAATCAAAATTTAAACTCTTTCAAAACAAGAAGATTTTCCAAGCTCCAAATTGTTGTTGCGGTAGAGCGGAAAGCAAAAAGTAAAGTATTATTTTTACCGGGTGATATAGGTTATATCATATCGTATTCACAGTGTTGTACCTCAAAATTTTCCCTCGCATTTTTCACAAGAAATCACAGCTTCAGGCGTTCCCGAATTTTTCAAACTGGCTCAAGAATCGGTCAAACAGACTTTTTCTCGTCAGTCAGACAAAATTAGGGTTTCCTTTAGTTTTTGAAGGGGCTAGAACAGTTCACACAGTTTGCTTAGGGATTTGGTTGATTTTGGTTCAGCTTCGATCGGGCGAACGCTTCTTTGGCATTTAATCAGGAATTAGGGTTTTTTATGCGCGGTTCCTCAGAAAGATTTAATTCTACGGTGCTTTTCAAGTTATTCCGAGATTTGGATTGAATTCGCATTGCTTGACTTAATCAGTGAAAAGATGCATTTGGATTGGATTTGCAATGTTTGGTTAAAATCAGTAAAAGGAAAATACGTCTGGGCAGTTGTTGTGATTGACTGTGCTTTGCTTTGAATTTGTGAAGCGCCAGGTTTATTAGTTGATCGATGCTGAAACATTGTTTATTTAATTGTTTATTATTCTGAGTTTAGATAATTGGAATTTATTTCCATTTATTATAATTTTAGAATTATAAATAATAAAATAAATAATTGAAAAGGATAAGAAGAATTAATCAAATAAAAGGATTTTTATTTCATCTTTAAATATTTGTTACAATTGTTATTTAAATACAAGTATTCATTTACAAAGTATTTATAATAATGATATTGCATTTATTTAAATTTAATAAAACTATCCTAATATTTTTCTAAGTCTTCAATTCTTCATCCTCCATCTTTTGCTATTCCTCTCCATTTAATTTTTATCTGCAAAGAAAAGAAGAAAAAGTCAATTGAAGCGGATAAATAATTAAAGAGACAGACAGATAAAAAAGGTCATCATTAAAAGCAAATGGCCGGGATCAGTTAGCCCTCTCTGCAAATCACGGGATTTCTCCCGGTTCACAAAGGAGGATGAAAAATGTTTGCAACAAAATATTGAAAATGCACAAAAGTCAAAAATTGCACATTTCAAAATTGTCAAAACTGCATAGTTCAAAGCAAGACAGCATATGCAAATACAAAGTCCAAGTTACAAACTGAATGGCCTAAAGCAAGTTCAAATTTCAAAACTCAGTTCCAATGTCAAACTAAACAAAAGCTGTCCAAAGAGATCTCAAGATATCAAAAGGTACAAGATGCAGCACAAAGTATGGAAAAGAGAAGACAAATATGCAGAGTTAAACTACTATTGCAAGCAAGGTTTTCAAGTCATCATTTCCCAGCTGTTTGCTTTTTCAGAAAGGTACAAACATAAACATTTTTTATTGTTTTAATTGTACTGGAGAGAGAAGAGAGAAAAGAAATGGGCTTACAGGTTTAGGCTTGAGGCATAGGAAAATATAGAAAACAAAACTGCAAATAACACAGTGGATAAGAGAAAAAGATAAGAAAAGGATAAAAGGTCTCAGAACTGTAACCAAACAAGAAAAGAGGATTGCCTTCCACCAAAAGAGAGCCTCTAGCCTTAAAACATGAACCAGTATAACCTGAAATAAGGACAACACAAAAACTGGTTCAAGTTTATCAGATTCAAACTCTCTCAAGCTAAAACCTGTCAAACAGTTAACAACACAAACTTGTCAAGCCTAAACAATACCCTGTCAAGCCAAGGCCAAAGCTAACAGCCAGAACCTGCAAGCTTGAACCTGTCAAACTTAACCATCAAGAAACCTGCTGAAGCAAAACATTAAACCTACAAACTGCAGCATAAACCGAAAACCTAAAAACCTGTGATGTCCAAACCATGCCAAGCTGAAACATAAGCATCAAGCCAAGACCATAATCTATCAAACCAAAAACCAGTTCACAGAAAACACTAAGAAGCCTAACCAGTCTCCAAGCCTAAAACACCATCAACCTGCCAAACCTGCTGAAAGCAAAGTCCAAACACCATATCCAAGCACACAGGGCAACTCAAAAATTAGGCAACTCTAAGCCCTCAGAACATTGTCATCATTGGGCAAACACACGAATCAAACACCTTAGCATCTCATCATCAACACAACATTCAAGCATTCAACATACCAACCAACAATCTAAACCAGTAAAGCCATAAACTATCATTCTAAGACAACCCAAACTATCCCAAACCACACAAAACATACGGCAACACAAAGCCTCAGAAAAATTTCTTCATAGGCAAATCATACAGCATCAGGCAACTCAAGGCAACTCAAGGCAACAAAGACAAAGAGAAAAATCAGGTATCTCAAGGCAACATAAGCATGTAAGCCAAGTTAACAGAAGAAGAGAAAAAGAGCGAAATCGTACAGAGTCAGGCAGATAGAAAAAGTTCTCAGGCATTATCATCATCAAACTTAAAGGCAAAACACGAGAATACCAGGAATCCAAGCAAGCTCAACGTCCTCACCGTCTCTCCGCCGTCAAGCCTCCAAACGCCTCTGATCCCATCCTCTCCTCCTCCTCCGTCTCCAACAGGTAGAATTTCTTTTCATTCCTTTTCAAAACCTCGCGTAAACCAAGAAACAGAATCAAATGAATGCAAACTAAACATGCAAGCCACAAATTGTTGAAACCCTAAAAAACACTAAGATAAAAGTTATCACCTTGAACGAACCATCGCGTGCTCGACCGTGGGGAGGAGAACGTAGAGATGGCGTTGGTGGCTTGGGCGAAGGGGAAATTCAGAAACGTTTGGCCGGAGAAGACGAAGATGAAACCAAAACGGCGCCTCAATCTCAAACCCTAGCCTCAAATGAACAAAACAATTAAACCCTAAACGAAAACGCTGTGAGACTACTTGGGCTTAACCCGTTTCACAAACCCAAAACCCCTTAGCCCATCTCTTTCTATACACAACTTAACCCTTTTTTTTTAGAATATAAAACATATTTTATTTTCTTTTGTTAATAAATTAACATAACTTTTTTTACATCAAATTTTTTCTTTTTATAACATATTTATAGTTTTGAACACAATATATATTTTCTCAATTTTAAAACATTTCTTTCAATTAAAATTCTTGTATAAATATATATATTAATACTAATTACTAATATATAAGAAATAAAACTTAAAATATTTTTATTTGTACATTAATACATTAATACATAAAATACATAAAAATACATTATTTAAAACACTTTTTTATTTTATTAAAACTTATTTTGATTTATACATAAATTCTCTTTAAGTTAATACAATTTCTTAGAAATAATTTGTACATAATCAATTAAAATACTTTTTTTTATATACATAATATAATTAAAATTTAAAACATTTTTCTTTCTTTTAATCAAAATACCTTTTTGTACATATTAAACAAAGAATATAAAAAAATACAAATTTAAATCAAACATACTTAATTTATTAAATTCACAACTTGTAAATAAAATACATGTACACTTGCACTTACACAATATACTTACATTTGATACACATACAATTACTATTCTTATACTTTGCTATACATTGATTACATTTGATTGCAATTCAATTTGGTTGTAATTATTTAAGTCTCATCCTCATTTGTGAATTTGTACCCCCACTCCCGGATACCATTTGTAATAGCGTAGACTTTAAAATTCCCGCAATTTACCGCTTTCGAATTATACCATGGTTAGACCTAGGGTTTGCATGTACATAAAATCAAACGCTAGATAACCTAATACAAGACAAATACCTGAAATCAATACACAATCACACTTGCACCCCCTAGGGTAATCCCACATGTTGCCTTCCAAAATGGGCCATGCTTGCACGTCGAGTTTCTTTGGCAAAACAAATTCAAATGATCATAAGTCCCTCGATGACGCTTTCGAAAGTCGCCTATCAAAATGATCAAGTCCCTTCAAGCAAATTGCCAAAGACACTTGGCACCATTGCATTCATGGTCCATACGATGACCCGCGCCCGTCCGGTTAAACATCCTAAACGCAAAATTGTCCACCAAATTCAATGGTGGAACAAAATTGTTAAAAAGGGTTGAAAACATAGAGAAAACCTTTGAGTACAATAGGGGTAGACAAAACTCTTAGTTACTTGAGATCAACTTGCAAAAACATTTGCCTCCTTTTCAAACCACACCTCACAAACACTTTCAAAACAAACTCTCAAAAACATTTGAAACATCTTTTCGAAAAGATACACACTTTTGTAAAACACTCAAACACGAGTCAATTACAACGGTTGCCGAAACAAAGGCGTCTATTTCAAAAACATTTTCAAAACACACACATACACCACAATTTCAAGCAATCGAAAATCAAGGCAAGTGATCTTTAAACCAAGTAACTAAGAGCCCATGGATAACCATGGATGAAAAGGGTGCTAATACCTTCCCTTTTCATAATCTACCCCCCGAACCCACGAAATATCTCAAAAGGTTTTTCCTGTGCTTTTTAACCTTTCCTTTAGGATAAAATAAAAAGTCGGTGGCGACTCTTGCTCAACCGAACAAGTGCGAATACAAATGCAAAACTCAAGTCAGTTCTCCCACCGTATCACAGAACTGGCGACTCTGCTGGGGAGAAACTTAAAAGTGGGGTTACCTTAGGGTTTAGATCACCTTTGTTTTCAATTGATTGCTTTGTCTGCTTTTACATTTGTGGGCTTTGCATCGGAGTTTCATAGATCCTAACCCGGATCTGGGGAATACCTTTTTTAGGTAGCATAATCTGTGAGGGACCTGTCCGGGGTATACCGACATGGGTGAAGCAGTGGCTACGTTGGTGTGGCACCTTGGTCTGTACCGATATCCCTTGTGTTGAAACGAGGAGAATATGGGTCTTCCAAGGAGTCATTAAGCACCAACCGACCTTAGAACCCTAAATTGACCCAACTTGGCCATAGAACAGTAGCAGTATGCTACACTCATTGAGGCTAAACTCTCGCGATGGTTCCGACCGCAAGAAAAGATAGCGATGCTGGAGTTATGACCGATTGAGGGTAGTCAGTGATATTGAGATCCTCTAAAACCCGGTTACTTTTGATAGGACAGGTCTTAACCAACGAAACTGAAAGAGGGTAGTACCTGAACCCCATGCAAGCCTAAACCTAAGGACTTGTTTGCTTTGTGTGAATATGATTGCCTGTATATACACTCACTTGCTTTCGCATACATGTACATGACATCATAACATCATACCATAGCATTTTCAATAACCATTTCAAGGATCTCGAAGGTTCTTTTGATGTAGGGTTACGTTGAACCAGACGTCTGCCAAAGGGCAAGGGGTTTTCTCCTCTAAACAAATGCCAATCAAAGATCAAGTGCAACAACTTGAATCAGGGGCTATGACCCACTTGACATGGTGAGCTTGATTCTCGTGGAAAGACATCCACCAGTGCACAGTTCTTCAGTCAAAGTTCAAGTGCAACAACTTGAATCAGGGGCTATGACCCACTTGACATGGTGAGCTTGATTCTCGTGGAAAGACATTCACCGGTGCGAAGATCTCCAATCCAAGAGCAAAGTTCAACCTCTAACATTTTCTTGTGTTTACCCCAAGAGATCCTCGAAAGCATGCCTCCACATATCACGCATTGCATTTTGACAGTTTTTCCTTTTTCAGGTTTCCTTACTCTCATACTGTTTATTTCAGTAAGAGATGGCTCTAGAAAGGTCTGTCAAAGACATCCAAGACCAGACTGCTCAGCTGCAGGAAATGTTCTTGAACTTGTCTCTGGGGCAAGAAGAAATAAAAGCTCTCCTCACAAAGGGCTTGGAGAATTCAAACAATGCCAGGAGGGATCAGCTTGCGGAGCTGCAGTTTGATCTGGCAACATTGAGGATCCAAGTGATGGGGCAGTTAGTGGGCCAGATGGCTCTCATCCAAGATTTGTCTCAAAGACAAGAGGAACTCAGAGTTCTCGTCCGCCAACTGCTTCAAAACAACCAATTGGGGCAAACATCTGAGGTTGAAGAGCAAGTCACCGCTCAGCCTCCATCCACTCAAGAAGACCAGGGGAAAGCTCCTTTGCTTGCTTCAGGGTCACAAGTCCAGCAACAACCTCGCCAGCGTCAACGGGGTAATCGACGTAAGCAAAATACGTCAGGAAGACAGTTCACGGAGACTGAGATACCATCATCCTTCATACTGAAGCGCCTGTTGGAGGTCAACCTGCTTACTTTAAGGGATCCTCCTCAGAAGCTCAATACCTCCGCTCCTAACTATCGTCCCGACGCATTTTGTGTTTACCACTCCTACAGCCCGGGACACAACACCGACGACTGTTGGGCCTTGAAGAACAAGATTCAAGATCTGATCGACATTGGAGTGCTGGAATTCATGCCAGACGGCGAAATGAAAATCTTCCGTTAAGGGGTTCTCCACCTGAAGTGACGAAGCTCGAGCTGAAAGACTTTTGCTTCTTTTTGAATGTTCAAAGTTGTAATTTCTTTTTCAAACAATTAACTTCTAATGTCAAACTTTGTTTCATTAATGTATTGCATATGTTTGTCTTGAATTCATCCATTCGTTTTCACTACTCGTATGCTTTTCTTTATGATATTTGACTCTTGATAAAAAGCTGCAAGCCTTTAGAGGGAGGATGACGAAACAATACCGTAATCTCATACCGTATGCTTTTGAACATACCTTGCTGATGATGTACAGGCATTTCTTTCAATTCCCAAACACTGGAGTTATAAGGAAGATAATCCTTAGTCAACCCCTTCGAGCCAAAGAAGTAGGAGTTTTCTGTTCTAAACAATCAAAACCTTTGATATAAACCTGGGGCAGGGTAGTATCTCAGTTAATTCAAAAGAAAATGCGCATTGAAGTCGCAAACTCTCAGTTCGTAACACAACGAACGACACCAAAAAAGGAAAAACATTCCCTTGGAATCAAAAGACAGTGATGGTTCCCTATCACATAGGCAGTCAATCTCTCAAAAGAGAAACGCCCACCGAGCCACAACCTGCAAAGGAGGCTTAAGAAAGCTGGGGCATCCCGCTGACTGTAATCTCGAAAACGGGAACAGTCGGGCAAAAGTTAGGGATAACAAATCAAAATCAAAATAGTGAGGTCATTACAAATCCTCAACAACATGAAAAATGTTGAAGAAGAAAAAGGAGATGATGACTGTCTCCCCAAATTCAACTAGTGAACCATCGCCCAAAAGTCGTTCCAAACTCAAAACAGAGTACGACGCACAATTAACTGAGCTTAGGTTTGAAGAACATCACGAAGAGCGGACGGGTACAAACACGCTTTGAGCCTTTATCCTTTGTTCTTAAACCATGAACCAGGCCACGTTACAACCCTTTAAAAGTCCTAATTGAAGCATGGGTTAGTTTGAAAGCCTACTGTTACAAAAGGTATCCTGACTCCTGTAAGGCTTTGCTCTAAATCTTGTGTTGACTTGTCTTATGAAAAGTTTTCTGCTAAAAAACGCGTTTTTCAAAACTTCGAGACAAACATAAACTTTGAATTGTTTGAATATCACTGTTCGCATTTGGTTATTTGTTTGACAGCGAAGAATTTCATACAGCGAATGTTCGGAGGAACGAAAACTCTCTCAGTGAACGAAATCACTTCAAAAGGATGACACTTCCATTTACAAATCTCCTATCAACAAGGGGCATGACATGCCACCATCCAATTAACCTGGGGCAGTCCAGTCAAGGTTTCAACAGATCTTTCAAAATTCAGTTAACCTGGGGCAGTCCAATCAAGATCTTAATAAAATCTCAATTGCAGATTAACTTGGGGCAAGCCTCCCTCACCACCACTTGGGGCATTCGAATGTTAAAAGTGTTCAACGATTCTTTCTCAAATCCAAGATGTAGTTTTACACGAACTCGTCATCAAGCAACCCTACAACGGTTCCTTCTCAATTTCCAGATGAAGTCTTACACAGACTCACCCTCCACAAGTAACCCTACACCGGTTCCTTTTCTTTCAGAAAAAGTCCTACACGGACCTATCTCAAGATAACCTTACCCCGGTTCATCCAGAAGTCTTACACGGACTTACCTCAAGTAACCCTACACTGGTTCCTTTTCTTTCATAAAAAGTCCTACACGGACCTATCTCAAGATAACCTTACCCCGGTTCATCCAGAAGTCTTACACGGACTTACCTCAAGGTAACCCTACACCGGTTCCTCCCAGAAGTCTTACACGGACTTACCTCAAGGTAACCCTACACCGGTTCCTCCCAAAGTCCTACACGGACCTATCTCAAGATAACCTTACCCCTGTTCATCCAGAAGTCTTACACGAACTTACCTCAAGGTAACCCTACACCGGTTCCTCCCAAAGTCTTACACGAACTTACCTCAAGGTAACCCTACACCGGTTCCTCCCAAAGTCTTACACGGATTCGTCCCAAGGTAACCTTACCCCGATTCATCCAGAAGTTTTACACGAATTTACCTCGAAGAAACCCTACACAGGTTCCTTCTCAAACTCCCGATGCAGTTTTACACGGACTCATCATAAAGCAACCCTACACAGGTTCCTTCTCAAACATCAGATGCAGTTTTACACGGACTCGTCATCAGGAAACCCTACACAGGTTTCTTCTTTCAACCTACAATTCGACACATCTCCAGTCAATTATCCATCCTACCTCCAAATGGCATCTGTAAGCCCATTCCCGAGATCAAGTGCCTACGGCAATCAGAAGATTCTTGCAATCCCCAGCCTGAGAACCTTCCGGAATCTAATTCCCCTCAGAATCGAGTTTCAATATCCCCAGCGGAGCTAAACTTCCAACTATCAATCCCCAAGCAGAGTTGAAAACTCTCATTCTCAGTTCCTCATAGAATATTCGAATATTCTCCAGTGAAGATCTCCTCAAGACAGGAATTCCCCAGTAGATTGGCATACAACCCAAGCTTCTGATTTCCCCAACAGTGGTCCCAAGACTTCTCATTTTTAACAATCGAAGATTCTTGCCCTCCACAGCAGTAGCCCAGGATTTGTTCTCCCCGGCAGCAGTCAAGATTCTTTTATCTTCAGTCGTCCAGGATTCATCTATCCTCAGCAAGATAGCTCATCAGCCTACATGCGCATTCATCACATTCATATCAACATACATTGCATCATGCATCATGACATTGCATACAACTAACTCTTTACCTTTTCAGGAAAGATCAGTCAACAGACAAAGACCATCATCTTCCGAGATTCTTTCTAGAAATAGTTCAGATGTGACCCAGGCACGGCGACATTCTGATACTTATTCCAGATTCACTCAGAGATAGTTCAGATGTGACCCAGACACGGCGACATTCTAACACTTATTCCAGATTCATTCAGATACAGTTCAGATGACCCAGACACGACGACATTCTGACACTTGTTCCAAATTCATCCAGATGCAGTTTTACACGGATTCCTCATCAGGAAACCCTACACCGGTTCCTTCTCCACTTCAAGACTTCTGAAAATAGTTTACGGATTCTTCCCAACACCGGATGTTAATCTATCACTTGTTCAGATGCAACTTTTGAAAACAGTTTACGGACACTTCCCAACAACGGATGCTGCTCTATTACTTATTCAATTTCAACTCCTGAAAACAGTTTACGGATTCTCCAAACACGGATGTCAATCTATTGCTGTCTCAGACCCCCAGTTCAGAGACGTTCCAAAACATGGATACCTTTCTGATACTCGTCCACTCACCAGTGACATACAGTTCAACAATCATTTCCAGATGGCATCTATAAGCCCATCCTCCTCAACAAACATTTCTAAATGGTATCTCTAAGCCCATTTCTAGATGGCATCTTTAAGCCCATCACCAAATGGCATCTTTAAGCCCATTCCCTCTACCATCACATTACCGAGTGCAAATTTCCGGGCACTCTAGTGTCCAATCTCCTTTTACCCTCGAGTCGCGAAAGGCAAACTTGCCAATCTAACTCTTCAGGTCCAAGAATATTGAACAGGGGCAACTGTTGTACCCCAAAATTTGCCCTCGCATTTTTCACAAGAAATCACAGCTTCAGGCATTCCCGAATTTTTCAAACTGGCTCAAGAATCGGTCAAACAGACTTTTTCTCGTCAGTCAGACAAAATTAGGGTTTCCTTTAGTTTTTGAAGGGGCTAGAACAGTTCACACAGTTTGCTTAGGGATTTGGTTGATTTTGGTTCAGCTTCGATCGGGCGAACGCTTCTTTGGCATTTAATCAAGAATTAGGGTTTTTTATGCACGGTTCCTCAGAAAGATTTAATTCTACGGTGCTTTTCAAGTTATTCCGAGATTTGGATTGAATTCGCATTGCTTGACTTAATCAGTGAAAAGATGCATTTGGATTGGATTTGCAATGTTTGGTTAAAATCAGTAAAAGGAAAATACGTCTGGGCAGTTGTTGTGATTGATTGTGCTTTGCTTTGAATTTGTGAAGCGCCAGGTTTATTAGTTGATCGATGCTGAAACATTGTTTATTTAATTGTTTATTACTCTGAGTTTAGATAATTGGAATTTATTTCCATTTATTATAATTTTAGAATTATAAATAATAAAATAAATAATTGAAAAGGATAAGAAGAATTAATCAAATAAAAGGATTTTTATTTCATCTTTAAATATTTGTTACAATTGTTATTTAAATACAAGTATTCATTTACAAAGTATTTATAATAATGATATTACATTTATTTAAATTTAAATAAAACTATCCTAATATTTTTCTAAGTCTTCAATTCTTCATCCTCCATCTTTTGCTATTCCTCTCCATTTAATTTTTATCTGCAAAGAAAAGAAGAAAAAGTCAATTGAAGCGGATAAATAATTAAAGAGACAGACAGATAAAAAAGGTCATCATTAAAAGCAAATGGCCGGGATCAGTTAGCCCTCTCTGCAAATCACGGGATTTCTCCCGGTTCACAAAGGAGGATGAAAAATGTTTGCAACAAAATATTGAAAATGCACAAAAGTCAAAAATTGCACATTTCAAAATTGTCAAAACTGCATAGTTCAAAGTAAGATAGCATATGCAAATACAAAGTCCAAGTTACAAACTGAATGGCCTAAAGCAAGTTCAAATTTCAAAACTCAGTTCCAATGTCAAACTAAACAAAAGTTGTCCAAAGAGATCTCAAGATATCAAAAGGTACAAGATGCAGCACAAAGTATGGAAAAGAGAAGACAAATATGCAGAGTTAAACTACTATTGCAAGCAAGGTTTTCAAGTCATCATTTCCCAGCTGTTTGCTTTTTCAGAAAGGTACAAACATAAACATTTTTTATTGTTTTAATTGTACTGGAGAGAGAAGAGAGAAAAGAAATGGGCTTACAGGTTTAGGCTTGAGGCATAGGAAAATATAGAAAACAAAACTGCAAATAACACAGTGGATAAGAGAAAAAGATAAGAAAAGGATAAAAGGTCTCAGAACTGTAACCAAACAAGAAAAGAGGACTGCCTTCCACCAAAAGAGAGCCTCTAGCCTTAAAACCTGAACCAGTATAACCTGAAATAAGGACAACACAAAAATTGGTTCAAGTTTATCAGATTCAAACTCTCTCAAGCTAAAACCTGTCAAACAGTTAACAACACAAACTTGTCAAGCCTAAACAATACCCTGTCAAGCCAAGGCCAAAGCTAACAGCCAGAACCTGTAAGCTTGAACCTGTCAAACTTAACCATCAAGAAACCTGCTGAAGCAAAACATTAAACCTACAAACTGCAGCATAAACCGAAAACCTAAAAACCTGTGATGTCCAAACCATGCCAAGCTGAAACATAAGCATCAAGCCAAGACCATAATCTATCAAACCAAAAACCAGTTCACAGAAAACACTAAGAAGCCTAACCAGTCTCCAAGCCTAAAACACCATCAACCTGTCAAACCTGCTGAAAGCAAAGTCCAAACACCATATCCAAGCACACAGGGCAACTCAAAAATTAGGCAACTCTAAGCCCTCAGAACATTGTCATCATTGGGCAAACACACGAATCAAACACCTTAGCATCTCATCATCAACACAACATTCAAGCATTCAACATACCAACCAATAATCTAAACCAGTAAAGCCATAAACCTTCATTCTAAGACAACCCAAACTATCCCAAACCACACAAAACATAAGGCAACACAAAGCCTCAGAAAAATTTCTTCATAGGCAAATCATACAGCATCAGGCAACTCAAGGAAACTCAAGGCAACAAAGACAAAGAGAAAAATCAGGTATCTCAAGGCAACATAAGCATGTAAGCCAAGTTAACAGAAGAAGAGAAAAAGAGCGAAATCGTACAGAGTCAGGCAGATAGAAAAAGTTCTCAGGCATTATCATCATCAAACTTAAAGGCAAAACACGAGAATACCAGGAATCCAAGCGAGCTCAACGTCCTCACCGTCTCTCCTCCGTCAAGCCTCCAAACGCCTCCGATCCCATCCTCTCCTCTTCCTCCGTCTCCAACAGGTAGAATTTCTTTTCATTCCTTTTCAAAACCTCGCGTAAACCAAGAAACAGAATCAAATGAATGCAAACTAAACATGCAAGCCACAAATTGTTGAAACCCTAAAAAACACTAAGATAAAAGTTGTCACCTTGAACGAACCATCGCGTGCTCGACCGTGGGGAGGAGAACGTAGAGATGGCGTTGGTGGCTTGGGCGAAGGGGAAATTCAGAAACGTTTGGCCGGAGAAGACGAAGATGAAACCAAAACGGCGCCTCAATCTCAAACCCTAGCCTCAAATGAACAAAACAATTAAACCCTAAACGAAAACGCTGTGAGACTACTTGGGCTTAACCCGTTTCACAAACCCAAAACCCCTTAGCCCATCTCTTTCTATACACAACTTAACCCTTTTTTTTAGAATATAAAACATATTTTATTTTCTTTTGTTAATAAATTAACATAACTTTTTTTACATCAATTTTTTTCTTTTTATAACATATTTATAGTTTTGAACACAATATATATTTTCTCAATTTTAAAACATTTCTTTCAATTAAAATTCTTGTATAAATATATATATTAATACTAATTACTAATATATAAGAAATAAAACTTAAAATATTTTTATTTGTACATTAATACATTAATACATAAAATACATAAAAATACATTATTTAAAACACTTTTTTTTTATTTTATTAAAACTTATTTTGATTTATACATAAATTCTATTTAAGTTAATACAATTTCTTAGAAATAATTTGTACATAATCAATTAAAATACTTTTTTTTATATACATAATATAATTAAAATTTAAAACATTTTTCTTTCTTTTAATCAAAATACCTTTTTGTACATATTAAACAAAGAATATAAAAAAATACAAATTTAAATCAAACATACTTAATTTATTAAATTCACAACTTGTAAATAAAATACATGTACACTTGCACTTACACAATATACTTACATTTGATACACATACAATTACTATTCTTATACTTTGCTATACATTGATTACATTTGATTGCAATTCAATTTGGTTGTAATTATTTAAGTCTCATCCCCATTTGTGAATTTGTACCCCCACTCCCGGATACCATTTGTAATAGCGTAGACTTTAAAATTCCCGCAATTTACTGCTTTCGAATTATACCATGGTTAGACCTAGGGTTTGCATGTACATAAAATCAAACGCTAGATAACCTAATACAAGACAAATACCTGAAATCAATACACAATCACACTTGCACCCCCTAGGGTAATCCCACATGTTGCCTTCCAAAATGGGCCATGCTTGCACGTCGAGTTTCTTTGGCAAAACAAATTCAAATGATCATAAGTCCCTCGATGACGCTTTCGAAAGTCGCCTATCAAAATGATCAAGTCCCTTCAAGCAAATTGCCAAAGACACTTGGCACCATTGCATTCATGGTCCATACGATGACCCGCGCTCGTCCCGTTAAACATCCTAAACGCAAAATTATCCACCAAATTCAATGGTGGAACAAAATTGTTAAAAAGGGTTGAAAACATAGAGAAAACCTTTGAGTACAATAGGGGTAGACAAAACTCTTAGTTACTTGAGATCAACTTGCAAAAACACTTGCCTCCTTTTCAAACCACACCTCACAAACACTTTCAAAACAAACTCTCAAAAACATTTGAAACATCTTTTTGAAAAGATACACACTTTTGTAAAACACTCAAACACGAGTCAATTACAACAGTTGCCGAAACAAAGGCATCTATTTCAAAAACATTTTCAAAACACACACATACACCACAATTTCAAGCAATCAAAAATCAAGGCAAGTGATCTAAAAACCAAGTAACTAAGAGCCCATGGATGAAAAGGGTGCTAATATCTTCCCTTTTCATAATCTACCCCCCGAACCCACGAAATATTTCAAAAGGTTTTTCCTGTGCTTTTTAACCTTTACTTTAGGATAAAATAAAAAGTCGGTGGCAACTCTTGCTCAACCGAACAAGTGCGAATACAAACGCAAAACTCAAGTCAGTTCTCCCACCGTATCACACACAGAGATTGGTGTATTGAAATATCGTTTGATAAATCTCTCGTTAATGAGTGTGGGGATAAATGGGTTAGTTTGTATAGAAAGATATCAATAGAAAATAAATGTATAAAAAGGAAAAAGGAATAACTTATCAAGCATGCATATATACTACTTCTCACAGACGTAAACCTATCGACCTGTTATACTCAACCTACAATATTCATCAATGTCATCACGTGTCACTCACAACCTAAGTCATTTCTAACCCAAATTGAGAGGTTGACTACATCACATCGGTAGTGATCTCTCAACCACCTCAACAACACAGAAGTCAACCGTGCTCGCTTGCATCGACGGACTCTAAGAGTGACACAAACAATACAAAGGCATTAATTATAGACACCCTAAGTGAATAACAATGCTAAATTTATCTCTAGAATTCACACACTATTAGATAACCATCCTAGATAAGAATTCAAGTAGTATATGTCTATAACAACTCAAATCCCTAGCACAGAGCAAAAATCAAAGACAACAATCGATAAAGATTTGTAAAGCAAGTTTTATATAACTCCAAGGGCGACAAATATACATGAGTTCAAATTAAATACATGTACAAACCCAATCAAAGAGAAATACACAAAGAGAAAGAGAAATGAACCACAGATCTACCAGTTTGTCAGCGTCGATCGAAGAGCAATCCACCCCGGATCATCCGTATGCAAGCTCCATAGTTGTTATCTAAGTTAATCCTAACCAAATTGGTGGTTGATGGAGTTGGGAGCAAAAACTTCCCCAAAATCATAACCTAAAAATGAACTAAATTTGTTTTTATAAAACTCAACTTAGCATACCGCGCTAAGCGGGCCAGACGCGCTAAGCGTGACTTCTTTATTTTACACATTAATGAATGATTTCAAACGAAAATTCAATAACCAATCTCTGTGGACATGATACAATATAACCTAAATATCAGCCGGTAAAATAATACTTTACTTTTTGCTTATCGCTTTACCGCTTCAGTAGTAGTTCATCTCAAAAAATTTGATGTGTTGTATGTTTTTTATGAACAATACCAATATCACATTCTACCGCAGCTCGACCTTTGGGAACTTGCATATTATGGTAGAAAGTAATTAACACGTTCTTATATGAAAAAGATTTTCAAACAAAAGAGGCCCGAAGGCAAAAAGGTTTGCATTGGTTGATGTTTTTTACCTTAAAAAAGATTTGAGTAATGTTAGAGTATTTTATGAATTTGCCAAAGAAAAAAGAGTTTTAGTTTTAGTTATGCAAAAGAGAAAGAGAAAAAAAATCTAAAGGGGACTAACTTATTTCTATCTCTAATTTTATCATACAATAATGATCCTATAGTTTAGATAACAAAGGGAACTCTCTACATAAGTTAACATGCATGGATTATAATCCTAATGTCTAACTTGTATCTGAAATGAAACAAATGAATCCTAAGGGAACATATGAAAGTTACAACCTAAAGGAAAGCAACAAGCACAAGTACAATCAAAAAAATTAAGTCGAAACCAAAACAAACATCGAGTTCAAGCTAATAGCAAACAAAAGAGTCCAATGGATCTCAAAGTGGGAGTAAGGAACTTTTTCCACTTGATTTGCTTGAGCACCAGCATCGAGTAACAACTCGGAGCATCAACATCGAGCGATGCGAGCTAACATCATCAAAATGAATGACAGAATGTGGGGGTTTATTAAGAACCCTCCTCCACTTTATTTGACTCAATAGACTGGAATAGGCACGATTTAAAGCATCAACGCACAGCGCAAGCTAGGAAGTGCACAAACTAGAATGTGTGGGGGCCGATTGTGAGTCCTCCTCTACTTTATTGACTCGATAGCAAGCACCACGTAAAAGGGAAGGAGAATTTCCTACTTTGAGGACTTTAGCATAAACGCCTCCTTTTGATGTCTTTAAACAAACAACAAATAGTCTCCTCTTTTGGAGTCTTTTGCAAACAAAATCATCACCTCATTTCGAGGTCTTTAACAGAACAAACATCGCCTCACTTGAGTACTTTAAACAGATTTCCCATATAAAGTAGGGACTCTCATTCATGCATCTCTATTCCAACTTCTCATGACAAGGAAACCGGTAAATGATGCGAAAAAATAAACCAGAATTAGTATAATACCAAACGAACAAAAGTTCGTAGGAAGTAAGCAAAAACAGAATAACTCCGAAAAACTTCGAGCAAGCTAGCATCAAGAACACAATAGTCAAAATCAATATCCGATATAAGCATAAAATGTCGCAATGCGAGAATAAATCGCAAGCGGATAACAACTGCCTCCAACCAAGTTCTTTGCACAAAACAACTATACACAACCAAGCAAAAAATCCAAACATCGCATGTCGCACGACAGCGGCTTCCAAAAGCTTGCACAATGTCACAAGATGAGTTAGAAAATAACAAGAAAAATCAATTATGATTAGACAATCAACATCATAACTCAAAATGACATATCATCATACATAAAGCAAAGTCGAACAAGCAATAGAATCGTAAATACAAATCCCAGACAGCATGTACATCATCTTATGAAGTGCAAAAAATATTGATTTAAAATCGTCACAACTCAATGCACATGCCCAACAAATACCAAAGGAAATGTAATAGTGCATAAACCAACAACTAAAATGCATTTGACGCTCAATTTATAAAATCGGGCAGCATTATTTACATCTCATGGAATTATCCGGAAAACACACCAAAATCGTGAAAACTCAACAACCATCATTAGCAGCCGAACAATTAAGCATAAACATGTGTCAAATGAATACCAAAACACAATGTACGTGTTAAAAAGAAATTCAGATAACATTGTTTCCATTTACAAAGTGCACAAAAAGTTATCCCAAAATTCATCTGAAACGATACCAACGCTCCATAATTACCATGGTAAACTCACCTAAGAATTTAACATCGATTAAACTGTGTGTTTCGCACCACTTACCAATACCGGACAGCCTTGCGACATATCATGAAGTTACCTGGAAACTTACGTCAAAAACGGGAAAACTCAACATTAATGATCAACACATGTGCAATTAAACTCAATTGAACCTCAAAAGGTATTTAAAAGGCGATTTGCAACTTATTTACATTACCCGGGCAGCAACTTACACTTGAACCAATATCGATGAAAATCGAATTCCAAAGTCCTAAACGGATACAATAAAGCAATTATCGATTCAAGTGTTGTCGCTATGAAGTTGTAAATAATTTGCAAATGTTTAATCACGTCGGAATTACTGCTTCCAAACTCACAAACAACCTTCATATGTTAATGCAATTAATAAATCCAACTCTTTCAGTGTCATAAAAAATCAATTCATCACTTAAATCGATCCAAAATTTCCTTAATACATGAATTGACGTTAATTCTTTAACAACAATTCAACATCAAGAAACTAGAACCGGATTAAATCTCAAGATTCGCGTGAATTTAACAAATATTCAAACGATCCCTCTTTTATGCATCAGTATCCAAATTCAATTGCATCCACAAATTCAACTCATGAAAAATTAAATTCACTCTTCAATTTAATTAAAAGAACAATTCAATTTAATGAAGCACTTATTCTAACTAAATCAATTAAATGAATAAGCACTTAAACAAACAAGAACCAAGAGTTTACCGGAATGAAAGAACGAATCGGAGCTTGCCACGGACAAACAGAGGAGAGGGAGTAACGCACGAGATGTGGCGGTCAACAGGCTTGGTGTGGCGGTCGCCATAAGCTATTGAGTGTGGCGGTCGGCAGGAAGAAGGGAGAGAGAGAGAAGCTTGCGGAATTTTCATGTTTGGAGGGAATAACCTGAGTTTGAATTTTCTTGGGAGCTTTTGAGAGAGAAAATAGAGTATTTGAGTGTGAAATTTGACAAATGAATCAATATGTAGTTGCACATTTGGGCCTGGTTTGCTTTGGATCCAATTTGGGCCTTATTTGAATAATGCAGAATTTCTCAGTATCAGATACGCAGTCGGAAGAACACCCATAAGCTCATGATAGTCAGTGTGAAATCATGTCGCGCGACTTGAAACAAAGATGTTGATGACAAAATTTGTGATGCGGCTCCAAAATAATTGTCTTGATATGATAAAAATCGAGCAAGTTACATTTTCCTGAACAGAGAGAAATTCAGTGTAAAAATTCATAGTGCAGATTTTTCAGCTTATTTTGTGTGCGACGCGCGAACAAACCACAACTTCATGATGTTCGATGCAGAATCTGAATGAGCAACCTGAAACAAAATTGTCGACAATGAAATGTATGAGTTGTGCTAAAAGAATCACCCTAATACGAAAAAAATCAAGCAAATTATGATTTTTAGAATGGCGAGAAACAGTGGACTTATTTCACTGTATTGAAAATTTCAGCTTATTTCTGTGCGCTTTTTCGAATGCGAGCCATAAACCAAAGCCTTCGGAGCATAATCGGAACTCGAGCCCAGAAGCAAAGTCGAAGCTAACAAAAATTATGGTCTCACGCTTCAAGAATCGTCCCAATACAATAAAAATCGAGAGAGTTGCGGTTTTTATAATATCAAGAAGCAGTCAAGTAAAAAACGATTTCAGAGTGAAATTTTCTCTGGTAATCCGCACTTTCGGAGTTCTTCTGCAAAGAATTAACTTCTGACTTGAACATATGAATCGGAGATAAAATCAAGATTGATTTTTCGCCAAAATTACCATCCAAAAAATTTTAACCAGGAAAAATTTATGAATTTTTGAACATCCGGAAAATAGCGGTTCAGCATACTATTTTCATTATATTTCCATCGTATATCTTCTGAGCATTCGCGCATTCGGAGATCTTTCTCAATGAATTAGCTTCCGAGCTGAACATGAAAAGTTAAGAACATAACAAGATAGTTCAAATGCTCCAATAGGCACTCAAAGATGATCTTCTGGTTAGAAATTATGAAATTTTAAGCATCTGAAAACCAGTGAAATGGTAAATTCACTGTATAACGCGTTTCAAGTATTTGGCATTTTAGAAAATCTTCCTTACAAAATTAGCCTTCGCCCTGAATATATGAAATGGAGAATATCTCAAGACGGCTCTAAATATTGAAGAATCATTCCCAAACCATTTTCCTATCTTAAGTTATGAATTTTTGAAGTTTCACTATGAAACATTGATTTTCTGTTTAAACTGTCCTAAATCAAGTGAAACGCTTGATTTTCCTTGCAATTAGAAGCATGATGGAACACATGAGAGCTTGGTAGGCTGATGACTTGATGACTCACTGATTGTAAAGCTTGAAAAAATATGTGGAGTGCACTTGAATCTCAAAAATCTTGAATTTCTGCTTTGCTACTCCTTGATGGGACACTTGAGCTTGAGATAGGGAAATTATGATTCATACTTATAAAGATTTGATATTACTCATTGAAGAAGGCATTGAAATAAATACATGAACCTATCTCGAAGAGTATTGAGAACCAAATAATCGAATTTGCCTTAATTTTGCGGAACGAAACTTGAAGACATTATGATCCCGATGCAATATGATGCTATGAGATGACAGAAAACCTTAGGGGGGGAAATTGGAGTATAACACATACACTATAGCAAGTGATAAGTGCTAAATTGTTATGAATTTAAGAGTGAATAATTAGCATTCATTGGTTTAATTTGTTTTTTTTTTTGTCAATAAACCTCAACTTTAGTATATATTCGGTATAGTTTATGTTATAGTGTATATATTGTGTTATCGTGTAATATTATTGAGTTTAATTGTTTTTATCTCATTTTTGTATGTATTTAAGAATTTATATTTAGTCATTGTTAGATATAGAATTTAATAAGATTTCCAACGTTTTTGATCATACGCAAATCGGAGTTACGGTTCTCAAGTTATGGCTGAAACAATGCTGAATTTTTATGTTTTCTGTCAGCCTCGCCCCAAGCTCGCCGGGCAAGCCATAGGCGACCCCGGAGCATGGAAATGCATCCATAAGCATGAAAAAAATAATGTTTTGAGCATCGGGCGATACGGTTTGGACAGAAACACATTTTAAGGGCAAAAACACACATTTTTTAGGTATTGTTTTGGCATTTGGGGTGTTTGTTTCCAACTCCATCAACCTTTATTTTTTTGGTCTAGAGAGCATAGAAAACAACATTTATGGTTGTGATTGGATGATCCGGGATCGGGAGCTTGGTGGATCGTGTTTGACACCGTGAGAGATTTGGTTTCCTCTCATTTTCTTCTCTTTGCAACCATTATTTGTTGGGTTTTGTATGTAAGTATACTTGTTTATATTTATATTTATTACTCATAATGTTGTTTGATGCTTTTTTTTTACAAATCTGCATTGGTGATTGCTTGCTTTATTTGGGTTTAGGTTGTTGCAGAAATGGACGATTTGAATCCGGATTTAGGATGAACATCTATTGGGTTTTGATTTTATAAATAGATTAGGACTTAGTATTCACTTGAGTATTGACTCTTAATGCCTCCATATTGTTTTTGTTACGTTAGGAGATCGCTGACGCAAGTAATACAATCGTTGTATCACTCTGTGTTAGAGATAACCTTTGCATGACAGATACATGATAATATTGACGAGTGATTTAGGTTGAGTACAATTGGATAGTAAGTTTAAGTATTTGATAGGGTAGATGAAATGCAAACTCGAGAGTTCTCTACTCTCCAAACAATGAAATTTTTTTTTGTTCATAAGTTTTAATTCCCGCATTTACTTTAAACCCATTTTAATCCAAACTCATAAACGCGAGACTTGTTGAAGATCAATTCAGTAGCACTAATCCATTTGGAAACGATATGACAAAACTAAATACTTACTTATTTTTTCTTTCCGCTTTACCCCTTCAGTAAAATGGTGGCGTTGTCGGGGATTGATGTTTTTATTTGATCACATTGTGATAGTTTCTTTGTTTTTGAGTTTTGCACATAATGTCCATATTGTCTATAATGTATAAATAGAAACTTGTTTATATTGATACTTGTATATGTTTATCATATTTATGATTTTTATATATTTTGCATACTTGTGAATATAATGTATATATTTATTTCTCTTCACATTTGCCAAAAGTATGGATAGACGTGTAGTTCTGGTTAGAGCTCGAAGAGACGAGAGCAAAAGCGGAAGTGAAAGCATTTGGCTCATCCTAAGCAACATGTTAGTTTATAAATAATAGGCTACGAGCTAACAACGTAAAACAAGCATGTTATATTGTTTTGCAATGTTGTTTAGTATAGGTAGTGGGGTGAAATTGACTAAACAAATTTAAATAGGACCAACTATGAAATTTCAAATTTTCACTTATAAATTTGTTTATCCACTTTCACCCGGTCTTTTAGTACATAGTAGTATTTACTAATTCTTTTGTTTGTTGTTTGGACTCAATTTTGGTCCGATATCTTGAGGAATTTTGAGGTGAGTTTCCGAGTTTGATTTTTTCAACTTGTGGATGTATGATAATGATATTGTTTGAAGTTGGTACATTTCAGGTACTCATTTATCACTTTCTATAGCATGACATATTTAGGAAACTTTTTATTTTTAAGATTATCATTTCATTCATTCTTTTACATTACTTGTTTTTTTATTAAATCACTTTAGTTACTTTTTAACCTCAAAGTGAAGAAGTTTTCCATTGTTCATATATATTGGAGGCCACAATTTTTGTTTAACTGAATTTCATTATGTTTAATCTTTTGTTTGTGTTGATTGTATGAAAACATAAAAAGGATCAAGTCATTTTTGTTTCATTTTGAGCACAACTACCTTGGCCAAATAGTCAATTCACCTTGTGAGTGTGTAAGCATTTGTTAACCCCCTTTGAGCTTTGTCAATATCCTTGTTTCGTGTGAACTTTATGTTTGTCTATGAGTATTTAGTTCTCCTTTTCGTATGGATTTTGATTCTTTTTATTTCTTGAACCCTCAACCTTGTGTTGTTGTATGAATTTTTACATTGCCTTAGAAAGTAGGGAGTATTCACACATTGATGTTAGTTGATTTCAAGTTGGGAAGAGCAATGTTTGCTCATTTATTTGTTGGTTACTATGCGGTTGTGAAAAAGAAAAAGAAAAGAAAAAGAATGAAAAAAGATGAAAATTTTTTGAAAAATAAAAATAAAAAGAGTATCAAAGAATAATGGTGCTAATAACTTATGTGTTTGGTGTAACACTAGAATTGAAAGAAGAAGTTTGATTGAAATTTTGTGTTTGAACTTTTGTGAGTTGATCACTCCCTTAGGTTTAGGCAATTTTTTGTTTCGATTAGCTTTAGGAATTACCCCTTATTTTTTAACCAAGCCACATTACAACCTTGAAAATCCCTTGTGATTTTTGCCTTTGTATGTTCAATGTGAATTTTTGTATGAATTCATAATTTAGTATTTTGTTTGCAAGATTGTTGGATGAGTGTCAAATCCTCACCTTTGTGTGTTTTTCATCCCTCGGTGAATTTTTTCTAGGTGCAATTCATGATTTAGCTTGTGTTGTTTTAGATTGTTTGGTATGATTTTTATACTTAAGATTTATTTCGTTTTCATGTTGTTGTTGTAGGATTGTGGTAATTATTTACTTTGCTTGTGCAGTTTTGTTTGAACCATATATATGTTTTTCGTTTTCAAAACCTGTTGATTCGTGATTCTTGGATTATCATCTTTTGTTTCTTTATGTTATTTGACTTTGTTTAAGGACAAGTAATATTTTAATATGGGGAGAATTTGATGAGTGCTAAATTTTTGTGAATTTTAATGTGAATAATTAGCATTCATCGGCTTAATTAGTTTGATTTTTGCCAATAAACCTCAACTTTAGTATATATTCGGTATAGTTTACGTTATAGTGTATATATTGCATTATCGTGTAAATATCATTGAGTTTAATTTTTTTATCTCATTTTTATAGATATTCAAGCATTGATATTTAGTTATTGTTATATATAGCATTTAATAATTTTTCCAACACTTTCGATCATGCACAAATCGAAGTTACAGTTCTCAAGTTATGGCCGAAACAGTGTTGAATTTTTCTATTTTTTGTCAACCTCTCCCCGAGCTCGCCGGGCGAGCCAGAGGCGACCCTGAAGCATGGAAATGCACCCAGAAGAGTGAAAAAAAGTTGTTTTGAGCATCGGGCAAGACTTTTGAGTGTCGGGCGAGACGATCTTGGCATAAACACATTTTAAGGGCAATAACACACATTTTTAGGTATGGTTTTGGGGTATTTGTTCCCAACTCCATCAGCCTTCATTTTTTGGTCTAGAGAGCTTAGAAAATAACAATGGAGCTTGCATCTGGATGATCTGAGGTTAAATTTCTCATTGATTGGTGTTAACAAACCAAGAAATGTTTGGTTCCTCTTCTTCTCTTCTCTTTGTAATCCCTATTTGTTGGAGTTTGTATGTAACTTTACCTTGATTATATATATATTTATTGCTCATGGTGTTGTATGAAACTCATTTTACAAATCAATGTTGATGATTGCTTTCTTTATTTGGGTTTAGGTTGTTAAATAAATGGACGGTTCGAATCTGGATTTAGGATGAACATCTATTGGATTTTAATTTTAGAGATAGATTAAGGCTTAATACTCATTTGGGAATCGGAGCTTAATGCTTCCATGTTGTTTGTGTTACGCTGAGAGATCACCGACGCGAGTAATAAGGTTGTTGTCTCACTCTGTATTAGAGATAACCTCTTTGAGAGATACGTGATAATATTGGTGAGTGATTAGGTTGAGTACAACTGGATAATAAGTTTAAGTATTTGATAGGGTAGATGAAATGAAAACCCGAGAGTTCTCTACTCTCCAAAGAATGAATTATTTTTTTGTTCATAAGTTTTAATTCCTGCATTTACTTTAAACTCATTTTAATCCAAACTCATAAACACGATACTTGTTGAACAACAATTCAGTAGCACTAATCTTTATGGAGACAATATGATAAAACTAAATACTTACTTTTGCTTGCCGCTTTACCTCTTCTGCAGAAAGCAACTATTTTCTGTAGTTGCATAATTTATTTGAGCCTCATTAAATAATTTTCTTGCATAGTGTATAACATGAAGAAAAAAATATCTTTCTTTGTCCAAGAACTGCACCTACCGCATAATCACTTGCGTCAAACATTAGTTCAAAATCAAGTTTCTAATTAGGAGAAATAATTATGGGTGCAGTTATCAACTTTTCTTTTAAGTCCTCAAAAGCAATTGAACATGAATTATCAAAATCAAAAGACTTATTTATGTTAAGCAGATTGCTTAATGGTTTGACAATTTTTGAGAAATCTTCGATGAATCTCTGATAGAAACCTGCATGTCCCAAAAGGCTCCTGATTCCTTTGACATTCAATGGTGGTGGAAGATTTTCAATCACTTCAACTTTTGATTTATCAACTTCAATTCCTTTTGAAGAGATTTTGTGGCCAATATTACGCCTTCAGTGACCATAAAGTTTCATTTCTCCCAATATAGAACTAGATTAGTTTCCACACACCGCTTTAACACGGTATCCAAGTTTTTCAAACACAAATCAAAAGAAGGACCAAATACAGAGAAGTCATCCATGAAGACTTCAACACATTTCTCAATTAGATTATAAAAGATAGCTTACATTCCTCGTTGAAAAGTTGTTGGTGAATTACATAACCTGAAAGGCATCTTTCTATAAGCAAAAATACCAAAAGGACATGTAAAAGTCGTCTTCTCATGATCTTCCGGGTTGACGGTAAACTGATTGTATCCTGAATAACCATCCAAGAAATAATAAAATTATTGACCTGATAATCTTTCAATCATTTGATCCATAAAGGGCAAAGGAAATGATCTTTTCAGGTGGCTTAATTAAGCCTCCAGTAATCTATGCACATTCTTCATCCTGTTACAGTTCTTGTTAGAATCAAGTTATTCTTGTCATGAGTAATCACCAGCATTCCTCCTTTCTTAGAAACCACTTGAACTGGACTCCCCCATTATAAATCATGTCGGCCTCCAATAATTTCACTACTTCCTTCCTCACCTCCTCTTTCATCATCTGATTCAAGCGACGATGTGGTTGAGCTATTGGCTTGTAGTCCTCTTCTATCATGATCATATGCATACAATAGGGTGGACTGATTCATTTCAGATCAGATAGCACCCAACCTTTTCCTTTTGATTTTTCTTTAAAACTTAATCAAATTATATTCTTCCTTGTTAGGTAATGAATTACTGATAATAATAGGTTTGTTACCACCCTCTTCAAGGAACGCATACTTCAAGTGTGAGGGTAGCATATTCAATTCAAGTTTAGTGTTATCTTTCTTTGATTCATCTTTCAATTCTTCAACTTTTGCTTTAAGAGGATGAATTTATTCTAATAACTTAAGTTCCCTCAAGCATTATTCAATCTCTTTTTCTTTATATTTATTAAGAAATTTAAGTGCATTATTTAAAGCTTTATCTAAAGGAGTAGATAAGTGCACTTGTCTTCGCTCATCCATGATGGCTTCGTCAGTGGCATCCATCCTAAAACAATCTCTTTGTATTTTGAGTGTTTCATGGCTTCAAAAAGATTAAAACACACCTCTTCATCTTGAACATGGACGTTCATTAAGGCATCATCAATATATATCATCATTATTGCAATTTTCATTAAAGGTCAACCTAAAATCAAAGGTGTATCATCATCCTCTACAATATCCAACACAACAAAATCAATAGGAAATACAAACTTGTCCACCTTGACCAAAACAACTTCATCTATTTCTGATGGATGGGTGATAGATTTATCAGTGAACTGAAGTGTCATCTTTGTATGTTTAACTTCAATGTTACCTAACCTTCGAATCACGGACAACAAAATCAAGTTTATGCTTGAACCCAAATCAACTAGTGCTTTGACAATGCTTACATTCCCTATAGTGATGTGCAATGTAACTTTCCTTGAATCTATTTCTTTTTTAGGTATAGTTCTTTGAAAAATATCACTACAACTAGCATCTAGATTAATGGTCTCTTGAAGCGTATACCTCCTTTTCTTTGTGAGAATATCCTTCATGAACTTATCATAAGTCGAGAGCTTTATAAAATGGAATATTTATCTGCAATCGACTAAATATATCTAAAAACCTTGCATAATGCCTAGCCTTGTCTTTCTTGATAAGAACATGTGGATAAGGTATGTGTTGCACCAGAAGACTCTTCATTTCCGCTTTCTCCTCTTGAGATTTTTTAGTTTTTGTCATCTTTTCATCACTCTTTTTATTTTCTAACACTTCTTTTTCAATTTTTTCATTTTCAACTAAATCTCCCTTTTTATTTTTGTGTTCTACTTCCTTCTCACCTTTTTCAATTTCTTCCTCTGGACTTTTTATTACAACTTTCTCTTTTTCAAAATTATCACCAATGTCTTTGCCAACTTCTTTACCACTCCGAGTTAGAATGGACTTGCAATGTTCCTTCGGATTAGCTTGAGTGTTTGTAGAAAATGTTCCTCCTTGTTGATCAGCTAATTGCTTAGCTATTTGACCAACTTGGTTTTCAGTATTATTGATGGCCGCATCAGTGCTCTTTTGATTTGCCTTAGAAATTTGCATAAATTGATTCAAAGTGTCCTCCATCTTTGTATTTCTATCTTGTGACTGAGGATTTTGATTATAATTCTCATAAGGATTTTGTCTATTGAATGGCCCTGCTTTTGGTCTCCACCCTTGGCTATATTATGCATTTTCCCTCTTTGTTGATAACCAAGATTATTTTGATATGGTGCTGCCTCTGTTGATATTGATTTTTATTTCCCATATAATTCACCTCTTCATTTACCGGAGGAAAATAACCTGTAGGATGATCTCCATTGCAAAGCTCACAAAATGAAACCTTTTGATGTTTATTCGGGACTTCTTGCATCTCTTTGAGCGGTTGCATAAGCTTTGACATTTGTTTTGTAAGTTCTTCCACTTGTTAAGACAACAATTTATTCTAAGCCAAAATTGCATTGTTTGTTCCCAATTCAATTATTACAACTTTCTTTTGTGAAGGCCCTCTATCATGTTGAACTTGGTGATCATTTAGTGTCATTCAATCAATAATAGCTACTGCATCTTTTTAACTCTTTGACATTAAAGAACCACATGCAGTTGCATCCAAAAGAAGTTTTGGTTGCGGTTGAAGTCCAATTCAGAAGATATGAGTCTGAGTAAGATCATCAAAACCATGGTTGGGATATCTTCTCAACATTGACTTGTAATGCTCTCAACCTTCACAAAGGGATTCATTTGAACCTTGAGAAAATATAATAATTTTTGTGTTGGCCTCCATAAATCTGTTATGTGGAAAGAACCTATCAAGAAATTTTTCCTCAAGTACATTCCAATCTGTCATAGTCTGAGTTGGTTGATCAAGATACCATTCTTTTGCTTTCTCGATCAAGGAAAAATGATACAATCTCATGAAGACTTGTTCTTCTTCTTCTTTAGGAGCTCCAAGTGTACCGACAATCTCAAGAACTTGGTAATATGAGTATAAGGATCTTTATGGACAAGCCCAGTAAAAGGATTTGCATACAAAATTTGAAGCAATCTGGTCTTCATCTCTGGATTTCTTGCATCATGTGCAGGTCTGACAATATGAGCATTTCTTCTTGGGCTGTTAAGACAAGGCCCTCTAATAACCAATGGATCTCCCATGACTTCTTCGATAATAAAAGTTGTTGAAGAAGTAGAAATAGAAGTTCCTTCTCGGAGCTTCATTTGTTTGGTTAGTTATTTTCACTTTCTTGTCTTGTTGTTGTTTTTACGAGATGTTCTTTCAATTTCAGGATCAAAAAGAAGTTTATCTTTCAGGAAACTTCCTCGCATAAACAGAGTTCTGAACTACTAACCACACAGATGAACAAACACAAGGGATAATAATATAAAAAGTTAGGGTTAATCATTATTTTGGTCCCTGTAATATTGGAAGGGTTTGGTTTTAGTCCCTGTAATATTAAAAGTTTATATTTCATCCCTGTAATATTAAAAGAGTTTGCTTTTAGTCTCTATAATATTTTTAGTGATGGTTTCTGCGTTTTAGAGATGGATTCTGAGTTTAGGACATAAATCTTCATTATCTAAGATATTTTTAGTGACAGTTTAGGCTTTAGTGACGGGTTACGAGATTTAGTGACAATTTCAGAGATTTAGTGACGGCCAATATATTAGTCACTAAATCCCAAAAATTGTCCCTAAATCCCAATAATTGTCACTAAATCCCTTATTTTGTCATTAAATCCCAAAAACCATCACTAGAAGTATCTTAGAAGATGAAGATTCATGTCATAAACTCAGAATCCTACTAAAACGTAGAAACTGTCACTAAATATATTACAGGACAAAAATTAATCTTTTTTCATATTACTGGGATGAAATCTAAACTTTTAATATTACAGGGACTAAAACCAAACTCTTTCAATATTACAGAGATCAAAAGAATGATTAACCCAATAATTTATAACAGTGCAAAATTACTTTAAAACAATAGAAAATGTTGTTATGCTTGTAATATCTAAACGCCAATCTCTGGCAAGGCGCCATTTTAATGAAACTATTTTAGGTTGGGTAAGTACTTTGTATCTTCTCCACATGGATTAGTGATATATCATTGTCATTCCAAATTTAATACGATTTTAAGGAAAGAATCATAAAAAATTTATTGTAAAAAGTAACAATTTGTAACAACATGTAACAACGGTAAATGCTTAAGAAATTAACGGGTAAAGAAACATGTCAGGATTAGATTTCATTAACTTATTTCATATGTGTTCAACTAATTTAGCATGTGAACATAGTTATTAATCGCTATAATCACGTATCACTCATCAACACTACTTGTGTCCAACTGGTGTTGCGGGTTTTACCGAATTGTTTAATCAATGATCTCTCAACCTATTAAAACATGCAATAACATTAAGACTTGATACAAGTGAATTTCAAAATCCAAATCTATGTATAGACTTTGGTCTTTGATACATAATAATCTTAGATCAAGACTTGAAAGATATTTCTCAATAATGATTTAAACCATAAATATAACATGAAAGCAAAGATAATCATTTATATTAATTTATAAATAGTTCACATAACAAAGATAAAAAAAATACATACAAGTATGATTAATTACATATAATCCGAACACAAGGAGCTTAGCTACACATCATCATGGTAGCTTGCTTCACAAGAAATGAAAAGAGATAAATAAGCATCCAAGTTGAATAATCGACAAAGGTTGCGTATTCAGCTTTGATTAATTGATTCTGAGTTTTTGGTGTATTTTTCTCTCACAATGAATTTTTAGGGCAAAAATTATATGAAGAACTAAGAAGGGGTCCCAAAATATATATTTATGTTCCTATTTATAGAGTTTGTGGTTTTTTATTCTCTCCTAGCGAGCTAAAGTCTCTCCCGGCGAACTCTCTTTTTGACAAGCTTTTGCCAGCGTACCAACCTCAAACCGCTCCTGAGAAAATATTCGGCCTCGCTCGGAGACCAAAGTCTCGCCCGACGAGCTTTCTCTTCAGCCTTTTCGAGGCGACCATGGCACTTTTTCCTACTGGAAAGCTTATGTTTTTCCTCGCCTTGACCTCACTGGGCGAGCTTGCTCAATTTCCTCTTCTTTGCTTTGCGTCTTCTTGTTTGGTTTGTGTCTTATTCTTTGGTTTGTGGAAAGAATTTTCTGCACACTAACACGCACATCAAAGACACCACGACTAAATACACTTAAGGTTACATTCTAGCAAATCTAGGGAATTCATTGATCGAAAACATTAAATAGAGCTTAAAATATCAAGTTTCCGTGTGGAATTATAGTCGTAATTGACACTTATTAAACTTTTTCCAACTTGAATCTTTGTTTGTCCTCGATCAAGGTTTAAACTCTTTCAAAAAAAGAAGATTTTTCAAGCTTCAAATTCAACAAAAGAAAAATGTATGGTTCAAATTTAACAGATGCACATATACAGATAATAGGTAATGCTTAATCACTTTCTTAAATCAAAACATGATTATGACTTGAGCTCTAAACACAAATATCATGTTATACATACTCAAGCAACAACATCTTCATACTTGAATCACCCTAACTCTCGTCTTCATAAAATGGATGAAAAACTTTGTGAACTTAATCATTCGGGACAAAAACTCTCATCCAATAACTTTGTTAACATCCTAATCAATTCATGCATTCATCTGAACAATCACTGTGAAATCATGAATTACTAAAGACTTTTCAAGGTTGTAGCTTGACCGAAATTCCTAATATATTACCCTTTTAATTTTTTTGAGATCTCTTATTTACTCTTTATTAAATTCAATATATATATATATATATATATATATATATATATATATATATATATATATATATATATATATATATATATATATATATATATATATATATATATATATATATATATATGTGTGTGAAATTTTTTTAAATCTCTTATTTACTCTTTAATACCTAAAACCTTTAATTTAGGTTTTTGACCTTTGAATCAGTCGGTTGTCTTAAAAGATCTTTAAAAATAATTATAATTATTATTATTAATATTACTTTAATTATTCTAATTAATAATAACTTTTTCTCTCTTTGAAAATTTTTATATTAAATCCTCTTATGCACTTACTTGGAATCTTCTCATTTCTCTTAGGCAAACGACATACTTCTATCTATAAGACATTGGTTGTCTCATCTCTCTCATATTAGAAACAAACTATACCTTAAACAAAGCTAAAACTAATTAAACATGGTGCTGCAACTTAAGCTAGTCTTCACAACGTTGGTCTGTTGTTGGAACATAATAATCAGTTATAACTATGTAGCTGGAGATTCACAAACAAGTATAGTATTAAACAGTGGATGCAGCACATATAACGCATCAAATTTACGTAGCTTCTATGCAAACATTAATGGAACATTTTCAGATTTGAGAAATCAAATTAGCAATGGAAGCAAACACTTTGCAACAGCACAAGAAGCAAGAGGAGAGGTGATAGTATATTCTCTTTTTCAATGCAGAAATTACCTCTCCATAAAGGATTGTGTTACTTGCTTCAACACTGCTTCTACTAAAATTCGTAACTGCTCAGCTTCCATTGGTGCAAGACTCATCTATGATGGCTGTTTCCTAAGGTATGTATGTGGTTGATTCCTAATATATTACCTTCTTAATTTTAATGGTTGAAAGTTTGAATCGTGAGATTGTGTTTCACTTGAAATTTAAGATTTGAATCCATTAATATTAATGTTTGATTGGTTCATATAGAATTTTGTTTTGATTTTAAATGAGTCTTTGATGATGATGGTATACGAGATTGGTTTTTTGAATTAATGAGTCATAAGTTTAGGTATCAACCTTTTAAAAAGTTTAAATTAAGAATTATTTTTTAAAAAATTATTTCATTTTACATTTAAATTAGAAGTACAAAATATTATTATTTTTCTCAAATACATTAAATTCAATTTGGTAAATAGCACTAACTGGTTTATGTTATAATATTAATATGATTGAAACTTTCTTGTCGAACCTCTTTATCTTTTCAAAGTCAAAACCAAAATATTAATTATAAAAATATATGTTCTTGAAATTAATATGTTAACCTATTTATTGTTTAATTTCGTTCTTCAAGTGGTATATTTTTATTGGTGAGTCAAGGAAAGAAGATTTAAAAAACACGCAATTTCATTTTGCGTATAAGAGGTGTATTTGTATAGTCATACGAAAAACACATCATCTTAAACTTATTATTAATAATTAATTATATTAATTTATAATTAATTAATTATATAATTAATCTATAGTATCACTTATATGATATTATAAAATTATCTTTAAAAGTTAGTGAAGAGATATCCTAGTTGACCACAAATAAATAAATATTTTAGTATTTATTAAAATATATATATATATATAATCGTATCTCATTAAGAGGAATTGTCACTGACTCGTGAGTTTGAATTGAAGGATAGTTGTTGAAAGTGAAGTAAAGAGGGAGTGTACCTGTAAGGTATTTCGATGTCAAAGTGAGAATGAGAACAATCAAAGTGCAAGTGAATGAATGAATATCTGACACTTTCAAAGTGAGAGGATATTTGATGCCTTCAGCGCTGGACCAAAGTCCCGTATTGGGCTGATTAAGCAGGCTTAAAATGGAAACTGTCAGGACCTACGTGTGTAGTGGAGACCAGCACGTGGTCTCCATCTTGAATGAACTGCTCTGATCGGGGAAACGTGGACGCGCTCTTTTCGGGATTAAGAAGACTTTGTGATATTCATTCGAAGGCATTAGGTGTCTGTCCTGCGAGGAGGGTGCTCGCGAAGACCTCTTGGATGTCGCTGATCCTCCTCGACAATTATGTGGCGAGGACGTTCTCGATGAACATATCATTGGCATGAGGAGTGGAATCATTGTCCGACATGGTTAAGAGCAGATTTATTTTTACTGATCTTCTCTTGTAGTCAAGTTAGATTGAACCTTGTATGATGTTTGAGCGAAGTGCGGATTCAATCTAGAATAATACCAATATTACATATATTTATTTTACAAAAATTAAAATGTATATACAAATATTTAAAAATTAATTTAAATATGAACCGCTCCCTGGAGGCACATTTCACGTCTTAGAGAAAATTTTACTTTCCATAACTCGATTGTTAAACAGCATTCTACAAAATTGTTAAGAAATTCTCATAACATAATTAAGTTTACCTATATAGCTTTAGCAAACTGTAAAAAATTATCAATACTGTAAAAAATTATCAATAAATATCAAATGAGACACCAAAGAACATTCTTCACACGGAAAGATCTATCCGATCACTACTTTTCAATGAGATGACTTTTTCGAGCACATTACAAATAAATAAGGAATATTTAAAATTAAAAAAAAAAACTATTTCATCTATCCCAAAATAACGTCTTTTTAGTTCGAAAAAACTGTATCAAAATAATTGTCTTTTTACTTTTTCAATTTAATATTAATTATTTTTTATCAATTTTACTCCTGATAAATATTGTCTACACTCTTTTCAAATTATGACAATATATAATAACCAATAGTAATTAAGGGTAATTTTGTAAAAATGTTATCTTTGTTGACTCAATCATTACTTTTTTTTGAATTTGTGTATAACAACCTTAAACAAATTTTATTTTGAGATGGAAAGAGTATATTTTATCACGGTTGAAATAATGATTTAACTATAATCTATAGTTTGTGATACTGTTCTTGAAGAACAATATGATGACTTCTCCAAAGCTAGCTGGGAGAAACTGTAGTGTATTTTTTAGGAGTATTGCATTTGGGGTTGCTAGCTTTTTCTTTCATGGAGTTGTCTATTTATATTGCATGATATTAACAAGGTAAGGAAATAGCATTTGTGGTCATTATTACAATGGTTTCCTTGTCTCCACGAAGTCATAATGATAGTTGAATGTATAATGTTTATGTCCATGGTCTTAATGGTAGGCTTGGGTCAGGCGTAGGGCTATAGATGGGTGTCCTGGTCAATTATTTAGGATATAAATCTCGAATGTATATTGCCCCCCAAGCGTGAAGTCTGATAAGGGCGAGACACTTTAATTTATCGGACATCTTTGTAGATTATCCAGGATATACATCTTGCACGTACCGAAACTACTTAATGAGGATGTCTCTCATTTTTCAAAGGCAGTTTGATAGTGCAAGTCGGGATGTCAAGCTAATCCGAAATATACATCCTAGATACATAAACTCCCCAATCGTGAGGCCTAGAAGGGGCGAAACGCGTAAGTGTTTGGTGGTCTTTAACTTTAATATGTGATATGCATCTCAGATATACATAAGTCCCCCAAACGTGAGGCCTAACAAGGGCGAGAAGCTTAATTTATTGGATGTCTAGATAGATTATCCGATATATGCATCTTTGACGTACATAAGCATCTGACGTGAGACCCTTTAGGGGCGAAAGGCTTATTAGAATTGTTGCCCCCAACGGAAGTTTTTTGGATTTTTATAGATTTCCGTATATTCTAGACGTCGCCATAATAGAGGTCCTCTTGTAGCTTTTCAGTCGAGTATAGTCGAAGTCTCCAATGGAGAACAGTCGAGACGTCGCCCTAATGGAGGTCCTCTTGTAGCTTTTCAGTCGAGTAAAGTCGAAACCTCCAGTGGAGGTCTTCTTGTAGATAATGTTGTGACATGGTCGTAGAGTTTAGTCGTAGAGTCACCTGTGACATAGTTTTACAAATATGAGTTAGGAACCGTTCTGAGGAACGGTGTCAGAGAGTTTTAACGAACTTAAGGCGGACTTTTTAGAGCACCCTCTTGGGCGTTGACTTGACTGGAGAGCTTTATATGAGTTTGCGACATACGTTCAGAACGCTTTGATGAGCGTTTATGTGACCGGAGAGCTTTCTATGAGTTCGCGGCGGACATTCAGAGCGCTTTGATGGGCATTGATGCAGTCAGAGAGCTCTCTATGAATTCGCGGCATATGTTCAGAGCGCTTTAATGGGTGTTGACATGGTCGTAGAGCTCTTTATGAGTTCGCAGTGGACATTCAAAGCATTTTGATGGGCGCTGATGCGGACGGAGAGCTCTCTATGAATTTGCGACATACGTTCAGAGCACCTTGATGGGCGTTGATGTGATGTCCCCGATAGAGATCTTGGGTTAAATAACGGAGAGTCGTTGTATGTTCACATGTATCTTTCCTTTCTTGTGTATCTATGTACAAGTTACAAGGGAGGGGCGCCTCCTGCCCACGTTAAGGAAGGAGCAACACCCTTTATACAACATGAATTTGTAAAGGAGTTACAAATGTCCAATATATCATCTTGTTTTAAACATAAACTTGTATATGTTCAGTTCCCTTTATTTGTCGGTGGCTTCGCTTAATAAGTCTTCGCTTTATCTGAGTGGTGTATGTGGACGACTTGTTTACTAAAAGCTTTTTGTAATAACTACTTGGTTCATCCTTTATAATTTTGATCATGTTCGACTATCTATATTGTTTGTATGTCTGATTGGAATGACCTTTTTCTTTTAAAAAAAATGAGATAAAGTACGTTCAAAGATGTATCTCTGAAAAAATTTATGGACAATTTCGAATTTGTGAACCACACCATAAAGATGAGAAAAAAAATTGCCTAAATAATGATGTTATAACAAACAATGACTAACCACTAAATCAAATAACTTTTTTAACTAATTACAACAGAAAAATAATAAAACAGCATAATAGACAAACTCCAGATTTTTTTTATAAGAGGAAGGACGCTAGACTAAAAAAAAACTACAGAGCAACCCATCTAGGATGGGAGATTTCCATAGAATCATTGAACAACAAGGAAACAATATGGTTAGGAGCAGCTTCACAAAAATTACAAATATGAGTTACTAGCGTCTCCTCGAGATTGTTTAATGAATAATAATTGGTGGAATAGTTAGACGATATATTAATAGGAAAAATAAATAAAGTATGCATTAATATTCTATAAGAAACAAGACTGAAAAAATGGCAAGATTACCTATTTAAGATGGAGAAGTACTAAAAAATTGATTTTGTTAGTATTCATATAAAGAGTTTTTCACTTTTTTAATCAATGATAGATATTTTATGCGATGAAAATGTGAAATGAGATAACGGATTTCCCATTAAATGCTTTATGTACACTGTCTTGATATAATTCCATATATTTTGGAGTGTAGCTAGCTACTAAGCAAGCATGAGTCAATTTTTTATTTGACTTTGATGTTGGATAGTACTTTCGAAATATAACATGACAATTATTAAGGTACGAGAGTGAAAGATTCTACGATCAAACAAATCAACCTGGGGGTGGTATATTATGTGGGAACAAGACTGCAAAGGAAGGAGTCTCTTTTAGAATAATTGGACAAAAAGTGCTAATGGATCTCCAATTAGCAACACCAAAAATTAAAGGCTTTTTTGCAGTTACTAAGACAGTGGTGAATCCTGATAGCAATAGTTCAATTTATGCCATTGCACAGTGTGTTGAAACTGCCACAGAAAGTACTTGTGTTGATTGCATGACAGTTGGATACAACAACTTGCAAACTTGCCTTCCTAATGCAGATGGTAGAACATATGATGCAGGGTGTTTTATGAGATACTCAGAGACACCCTTTTTTGCTGATAATCAAGCCATTGATATCACAACCTATTTAAGTCAAGGTACAAATATAATATAAAGTTCACTTTTCATTCGTGTTTTTATTAGTAGTACCTCATTTCATTGGAACTGATGTAACATCTTCTTCTTTTCTGTTATGAAGGTGGTTCAAGCAACAAATGGGCCATTATAGGTGGTGTTGTTGGCGGTGTAGGTCTTGTTGCGATCATTCTTGCAATTTTAGCTTGGCAACACTACAGAAAACCCAAGAGGGCTCCTAGAGGTCTGTGATGCTTGTTTTATTCTCTGATGTTTGGTTCTGATTTTGGCTCTGTCTACAAACTCATGTGTTCCTTGGCAGGCAACATATTGGGAGCAACTAAGTTGAAAGGTCCAGTTAACTTCAAGTATAGTGATTTGAAAGCTGCAACAAAAAACTTCAGTGAAGAAAATAAACTAGGAGAAGGAGGTTTTGGTGAGGTATACAAGGTAAGCGAAAGTTATTATATAATTTCAATGAGAAGCATGTTCAAAGACAATAATAAGTTATTATATAATTTCAATGAGAAGCATGTTCAAAGACAATAATGATTCCGTGAATGTTTTTTCAACCATGTTATTGAAATAGGGTACTCTGAAAAATGGAAATGTTGTAGCAGTCAAGAAACTGGTTTTGGGAAAATCCAGCAAGATAGACAATGATTTTGGAAGTGACGTAAAGCTTATAATAAGCAGTGTTGATCATAGGAATCTTGTTAGACTTATTGGTTGTTGCAGTAAAAAACAAGAGAAAATCCTTGTTTATGAATACATGGCAAACAGCAGCCTAGACAAATTCTTATTTGGTAAATCACTTCAATTCAACCACACTCATACAAGAATGTTTCTTCTTCTACCTTTTTCATAATATTAAGTATATAAACATGTTAATTAAATAGGTGACAAAAAATCCCTCAATTGGAAACAAAGGTGTGATATAATTTTAGGCACAGCAAGGGGACTGGCCTACCTACATGAGGAATTCGACATTGCCATTATACATAGAGATATAAAGAGTAGCAATATCCTCCTTGATGATAATCTTCAGCCCAAAATTGCTGATTTTGGATTGGCACGGCTTCTGCCGGGGGATCGATCTCATCTACGCACAGGAGTTGCAGGAACATTGTAAGGCAACAATTTCATTCACCTAGATTACATTTAATTGAACAGCATATGTTATAAAAGAGAGAACTAAGTATCATGTTATGAATAAATCTTGTTTTGTTGATATTGGAATGTATAATATGCATTTGTCAGGGGATATACAGCACCTGAGTATGCAATTCATGGTCAATTATCAGAAAAAGCTGATACCTACAGCTATGGTATTGTAGTCCTAGAAATCATAAGCGGTCAAAAGAGTACAGAAGTAAAGGAAGATGATGATGATGGTGATTACCTTCTTCAAAAGGTAAGCAATTTCTCACAAGTCATAAATAGGAATCCTTGGTTATTACCTCTCTAGTCATTTTACCATATGGTCTTTGATTTTCACTTACCAGTCATGGAAACTGCATGAGAGAGGCAGGCAGTTGGAGCTAATGGACAAGACCTTAGACCCTAATGACTATGATGGAGAAGAAGTGAAGAAAATGATAGAGATTGCTTTACTATGCACTCAAGCATCAGCGGGAATGAGACCAACAATGTCTGAAGTAGTAGTCCTCCTCCAAACCAAGAGTTTAGTGGAGCACCTACAACTAACTATGCCTGTGTTTTTAGATACGAATCTTAAGTCTCGTGAAGGACACTCTACCTCAACTGGTTCTTCTACATATAATGCTACTGCCTCCTTTTCTGTTTTATCAGCTCGATGATTATATGCAGCAGTTAAGGGAATTGAACCAAAAAGGTAACAAAATAAACCAGATGAGGTTTACTCTTCATTGATTGTTCACCAATCATACAGGTAGAAAATATAATGGGAAATAGTGAGTAATGTGGTGTTTGATTTCAACAATAGAATTAAGAAATAGTACTAGACATTAGACAGATAAAAAGGTGCAACTATGTTTGTTATGAACTTACTGTGAGCTAGTTAGTTTGTTACAAAGGAGTTTTCCTTATTTATTTTTCTTGTAATACAAATACACAATGTATCTCTTCACTAGGAGAGAGAATAACTCATAGCCAAACGAGACACTTTCATCGAAGTGCTTGCATGCCCAGCACATTACAAGTCCTTCAAATTCAACACGATGACAGTACACATCCACTTATATTGAGTCCTTTGATAATGGACAAGTGTGGTGATGTTTATCCATTATTATACTAAAAATGCTACTAGAAAGATACTTGAATACCGAGTAGTGACATCAACTGGGCAATGAACTCAGGGTGGCCTGGCCATGCAGCTCCAGTAACCAAATTCCCATCAGTGAAGCAGCGGCTTATGGGGTCAGGCTCCAGCCAAGTTGCTCCTGATAAAACCACATTAAGCTTCACGGCTGGATAAGCGGTACATTTCCTTCCCTGTAACAAGAAAAGTGTACTAGGTATTAAGGTTCCGTACAAAAAACGAAATAAGAGGAGTAATATATAAAAATAAAAATAAAACTCCACGAATATATGAGAAAAAACTGAGAATAAATGAGTAACACAAGTCATGCTAGCATTTCATGAACACAGATATACACCAGAGGATAAATCACAAATGTCGTGATTCTCAGTCCATGCATGATGTATGTCTCTACCCTCATACCACCGAAGAATAAGTACCTCTAGAATGAAGATAAGGAAAAAAAACCAGGATGACAAGATTCACAAGCAGCTTGTCCACCAAGTAATAAGAGTTGTCGTGGCAAAGAAGAAGAAAAGAAGGATACAAGAATATACAATAATGTATCGATGAAAACTGAAAGGATGTGTGAGCATCAAGAAATTAATATGACATCATGATAATTTAGACCAGAAGTAGTTAGGAAATCAAGATTTGAATTCCAAAGAAAGAACATTTTAGTTTAGAAAAGTGATAGAATATGAGAGAATCTCTCCTCCAAGGATTTCCCCTACACAATAGATAGAGTTGGTATTTTATTCACAAACTAACAATATTCAATAGATGATTTCTTTCCATTGTGTTTTGTTATTCATAAATGATATCTCTAACGTATTATCCTTATCCTATATTGTTTCGAACTCCTCTTATCTCAAATCATACCAAACTCGCCTCTTATACCATATCTTAACAAATTACTCATTATCTTATATGCTAACAGAAGTGCAACCTATAACAACACTATTGCACTACGCATACATGACTTATTTAAGGAAATGATTGTATCCTCCAAGAAGAGACTATTCTCACTTTAGCCAACCTTGAAGGTTCTAGCAAAAAAGTTGTTGCTTGATACTTCTCACTCTCCTCACACTTATAACAGAATTGGTAAATCTGCCACGTCACCCAACTCCCTCCTATTTCCTATATTTTCCCCACAAGACTCTTAAGACCCTCGTTTCTCAATTGGAATCCTAACACCTTGCTTGTTACAACACTGTAACCCAACAATTCAAAAGAAAGATGGATAGAAAAAAGTATAGAGTGAACTAACAAAAATGGTATCTCTAACGAGTTTTCAATAATAATACCTTGAGAACACCAGCAGCAGCTAAAATCTGTTGGCCATGACAGATTGATGCAACTGGCTTATTGGCTTCCATGAAATGCTTCACCAAGGAAATAACGGACTCATTCAATGACAAGTACTCAGGTGATCGACCTCCGGGGATAACAAGAGCATCGTACGCTGAAGGATCAACGTCATCAAAAGTCGCAGTTAAAGCAAAATTGTGTCCTGGCTTCTCGCTGTAAGTTTGATCTCCTTCAAAATCATGAACAGCAGTTGGGCAAGTATCACCAGTCTTCTTTGAGGGGCAAATTGCATCAACATGGCATCCTAAAGCCTGAAGAGACTGAAAAGGAACCTTAACCTCATAATCTTCCATGTAATCCTGTAATTAAAAATTGTTAAAACATGTCTTATCAACTAGCACAACAATAAAGGTAAAATGATTAGAGAAAGAACATAAAAACAAAAGAAAATATTGGTTACACTAGGTGCATGACATTTCTGATATACTAACCAAAAATTAGTCATAACTCATAAGCTCTATGCTTAAAAATTCTACTTCTAAAACTAGTCATGCCAAAAAAAGTAAAGTAAGCACCAAGCAGTGTCCCGACCCATTATTTTCAACTACAAGCAACAAGAAAAACATATGAACATACCCCACAAATAAAGAGAATTTTTTTATCAAATCCACTTATTGTGCCACCTAATGCCTTCACAAAATGCCGAAGAAGTTCGGGATGCCCTTCATAAGTAGGTGCAGTAATGAGATTACCATCCACCACAGTCGTTGACATTGTCTCAGGCTCAACCCAATGAGCACCAGCAGCAACCAATACCGGTTTAACAGGAGGAAAAGCCGTGCACTTACGACCTTCAACTACACCAGCAGCTGCCAGAATCAAATGGCCATGACAAATGCAAGCTATCTGTTTTCCAGAATTGACAAACTTGGCAACCAGCTCCACAACACTAGGAATGTGAGCAAGATACTCCGGCGCCCTTCCTCCCGGCAACCACAACCCGTCATAGTTTGTGTGTTCAATGTCATCGAAAGTTGCATTGAGCGTAAAATTGTGACCAACAGTCTCAGTATATGTCTGAAACCACCAAAAATCTATTACTCAAGATTAAAAGATTATCATTCATATGACTAAATCTCAACAAGAATAAGGGTCTGTTTGGATAAACATCTTATCTGCAACTTATAGCACAAGTGCTTATCAAAATAAGCATTTATGAATAAGCTCACATAAACTATTTTTATAACAAAAGATAAAATAAATTTAAATTGTTTTTATATATGTTATAAGTTGTTTTCATTAGCTATCTTGAAGAATTTATAAAAATAAGTTCAAAAAAATTTATGAAAAATATCATAAGCTGTTTTGATTAAGTGTGTTTGGATTGACGGTGGACAAAATTGATTTTGACAAAATTGAGTTTAGCATAATTGATTTTAACAGAATTGAGTTTAGGAGAATTGATTTATGTTTGAATACGTTTATGTAAAAGTGAGTTGAACAATAAATTTTAGATTGACTTATTTGAGTTAATCTATTGACAAACACTTTTGAGACTCTTTAGATAACTTATGAAAATATTTTGACTTAACTTTATTTTTGTAATAAAAATAGCTTATGCATGTTCTTATAAAATTAGATCTGACTTTAAAAGAATGAAGAGAGACCTGGCCACCGGAAAGAATGTGGACGGCGGTGCGGCAGGCATCACCGGATTTTTTTCCGGGACAAACAGCATCGACGGTGATACCGAATGCTTGTAATGCCTGAAAAGGAACCATAGCCTGCAAGAGAAAACGTGAGTGAGTAGGTGATGAAGTGAAGTGAAGGGATATGAAGAGTGCTTACTTCATAGTCTTCCATGAAGTCACCGCAAAGGAGAAGAACCCTTTTGGGAGCCATGGATGATGATTGCAATGCTACTGGTTTTCCAAGTGGTGATATAGAAGAATAAACAAAGAGATTATGGTATGTGAGAAATTGACTACAAACTTTACTTATTGTTTTAGGAAAGATGTCAACATTGTGGACGTGCCGGAGTGGTTATCGGGCATGACTAGAAATCATGTGGGCTTTGCCCGCGCAGGTTCGAATCCTGCCGTCCACGAGTTCTTTTTTTTCATATCATGCACCAAATGTTTGATATTCTTGTTCTTTTTAATGGAATTATCAAAAACTCCAATGCGTGACAAATTTTTTTTATTTTTTTTTTCAAATAACAAAATTTATACAAATCAAAAAAATAATAATTATTAAATTTTTAAAAACTTGGAAATAACCATGAATTTACCGATTTCCTACGTTTATTTTTAAAAAAATATGCAATTGTTTTCTTCTGACACTTGTCCGCTTATGTGTCTCAAATCTAAAACATCTTCGGACACGTGGTTTTTAACTATCGAGTAAAAATTGTTAAATAATGATAGGTGTCTTGAATATTGTGTTTCCCGTCTCCTTAGTCATTAAGTTTTTTTTTAATCAAACAATTGTTTTTCACTCAAAACACTTGATCGATCAATATTCACACACTTCTCTCACTTTACAACCTACACTTATGTTTTCTAACCTTCTCCTGAAAAAAAACCCTTTTTCAAAAATACACTTTTAGAAATCCTAACTTTATTTACAATGGCTTCAACATCATCTTCTCATCAAGTTGTTATGGTCGTTGAATCTGGAAAAAGCTTCCATGTCAAACCGAAAACCATGAAGTTCAGTATGGAGGAACTGAAGCCAGTTATTGAGCTGATTGTTAATTTTGAGTCGTTCAAGGTTAATGGGTATCACCTGCAATATATCTTCAAATTTCAAGGGTGGATGAACTACTTTGATATGTTGAATGGACCAACCTTTCCCTATCTAGTTTTAAAAAATTGGGTAAAGATTGAGGTCTATGATGAAGATGCAGCATCTATTGAAGAAATTTTGAGGTCTATGATTTTGAGGTGCTATTTTCCTTTGATATCAACCTCAAAATTTATGGGTTTGCCTGAGTTCAAATAGGTGAAAATTAGATATGTAGTGATGGGAGTTGATGCGACCACCACTTTGAATTACATTTCCAAACTTCTTGGTATGGATACCATTGATGGATGTGCTCTAAACACAAAAGGAAGTAGTCCAGAGATTTAATATAATCAAGGAAAATATATTTCTTAACTATAAGGATTTTGGTAAAGTAAATAATATGATGAATGAATTCAGAGTTCTGTTCATAATTTTGATTAGGACTTTGGTTCCAAGAGAAGGTAGTACTAATCAAATCTCTTAAGATCGCAAACACTTGATTTGGTTCATAGTCAATTATGATAAAATCAACCTTCCAGTGTACATCTTTAATCACTTATATGATGCCATCAGATAGACTAATAGAAATCACAAGAAAAGTATTCTTCATGCAAGACTTCCTTTTGAATTGTCTCGTCAGAGTAGGATGATTGAGGCTCTGATGAATTATGGGCCTACAAAAGTCCTAGAAGGATCGTATAGGAATATTATCTCTAGTACTATACTGAGGAACATGAGGTTGATTCTGAAGAAGGAAGTGGTGCAACTTGCACACCCTTTAAAAGTGAGAAATACCATAATAACTTTCATTGATGATTTTCCCTACATCTCCAAACATAACAATCCTGAAGTCATCCATGAGTACATCAAAACGGCCTTGGAAGAGGCTGGAGTTGTTCTGACCAAGGATAACATTCCTAAAGGCCCTAAAGATAGTATGCTCAAGGTTCCAAGGAAAAGGAAGCAGGCTGGTTTTGTTACTATGAAAGAGGTTCAGAAGCCACTAAAGAAGATGGTTACTCTCCAGAAGGGTGTTCAGAAAGAGGTTCAAGAAGTGGCCTCCATAATTGTCTTGATGCCTACCAATACAATGATTAGATCCATTCCTTGGAAGACAACATCTTATTTTTGGCTGAGAAGAAGAAGAAATTGAGGAAGATGGTTCTGCTATCAGAAGATGAAGAAGAAATTGATGAATAACCTCTGAAAAGTGTAAGTATGGAGTGCGCATAATAGGGGGTGAATTAGGATTTTTTAAAAATTATTCGATTTTTATGAATATTGGTTCTGTCTTTTTTGGTTAGGTTAGGCGATGAAAGCGATAAAGTGCGGAAAGTAAAGAACACTAGAAATTTATACTAGTTCCTCTCACAACCCGAGAGTATGTCTAGTTCCCTTACCACATGTAAGAGATTTTATTATTGTTAAATCTTCCTAAATAAGACTCTAACCAAATTATCAAGAACAATCTGCTTGAAACTTGTTCCACAAGAAAAGAGAAAAATCCCTCTCTTTCTTGTAACCTTATCTCCAACAATCTTGGATGATAAGTAACCACGCCTAATATCAAACAATCCTGAATACTTAGGAATTTTTTACAATACTTAATGAATAATGATGTAGAGTAATTATCATTTTTATAATATTAAGTGATGTATCAATATAAATGACCTTCCCTTCTAATAACAATAATTCACAAACTCTAAAGTGTTAGATTTCTCAAGAATTTTCTAGTTTAAAGGATATGAAAGTTTGCAGAAAATTTCTTGAATAAAATTTGAATATTTGAAATGTGAATTTTGAAAGTCTAAGTGTTTGATTGGAAGAGGTAATTTGTAATTTGAAAATTCCGTTTTTTAGAAGTTACAAGACACCACTTTGAATCATGGTGAAGTTTAGAAAAAATACCATGAATAATTGCAAGTTCAAATGGAAAGGTTTCTTGAAGAGTAACCATGAAAAAATGTTGAAAAAGTTACTGTTTTTCAAAAACGTTCAGGCGCAAATAAATTGTTGCAAGGTGCAAATCGATTTGTATATAGTGTAACGTTACAAAATATTTCAAAAAGCTTCAGTAACCAATTGATTGTATACATGTGTAAATCAGTTGTTCTATGTATAAAATGAAAATTGTTTCAAAGAATCAATCGATTGATCAGGCACTCAAATAGATTGACATGCTACTTATGCTAAAAAACTTTGGCATGACTCAAGTGCAAATCGATTGTTTCAAGGTGGAAATAAATTTGCATATAGTAGAATGAAATATATTGAGGGATACATTAGAGGTCACTTTGTAGATTTTGACCTAATTTCAAGTGATTTTGTCCAACTTTCAAGGATCATAACTTGATCAATTTTCATCATTTAAAGCTCATTATTTTCCACCATAATTTTGAAGGTGTTTTCTACAAGTTTGATTCAAGGAGTAAGATCTAAAAAATGCTTGGAAGGTCAATTAATTAAAGGAAATATTATAGGTCATTTTTAATCCTAATGGACTTGAAATTTTTCTAAGTACAAAGTGCTTATTTTCAGTTAACTTTGAAGCATCATAACTTTTGATTCAAGTTGCCAAATGAATAAATTTTTAGCATGTTGTAAAGCTTGTGGGAAGATCTTTCAATTGCAAAATGAAAGAGGTCATAAAGCTACCTATGCATGATGCCTTATGGATCTAAAGTTGGTCACTTGAAACTGAAGCTTTGCACCATGACCATATTTTTGAATCCTTTTAATCCCAATTACAAGCCAATTAAGCATGCATTCTTCCTTCTAATCATGTTTAGGGACTTACCAAATTTGAAAACGACCCTTAAACCATTCAAATTATTGAGTTTTTAGCCATGTGAAGTCAAACTCTGTTCATGATTTGGATGCACACGATTTGGCTGAAAATCTTATGATTCACCCTACCTCGATATTTTATTTCATTCCCCCTATAAATAGAGATCTTCCCGTCTTCATTTTGCAAGCTTTGAAAGCCAAAGCCATTGTGCCAAGATCCCATATGAACTCTTAAGCTTGAACTTTGTTTTCTGATTTCCACACCTTATTCACTCAACATCTCCACTCAGTTAACTTCACTAAAATTCAGCGAAGCTAACCATCCCAAGAGGAAGAAGAATTAAGCTCTAATTGAAGTTCACCAAGTTCAATTTCAGAGCAAAACCATCACATTTCGTTCAAGTAGTTAGAGGCATCAAATCTCTTAACTTAAATTAATGTGATGATCTTTGATATGTACTGATGCTTACTGCATCGCTAGTTTTCATTAATTGATTCATTTGACATGTCTGTTTTTGAGTTTTGTGTTTGCAAACTCCTTTGGTTTTTCTCAAATCGAGTAGCCTGCAGTTTAAATAAATTTTTCGTGAAGGCATGGTTAAGATCGTCTTGATGAGACGCTTCTAATGATACCAGCCTCATGGATAATGGTTACTTCTTCTTGAGATACGAATTTTCCCTAGTTGCAGGTGGATGGAGGTTGGAGATGATCAACGTGTCATCCTCGACCAATAAAAGTGTGTCATCTGAAATAATTTGATTGGTGTGACTTTTTTGTATCTGATGCGTGTGTTTTGACTTGTGTCCACCATACATCATTATCTCTCATTTGTTTGATGAGCCAGCATGTTTAAGTGACTTAGATCCAACATTTCCACATTTTCCTGATTTGTTTTTATTTTATAAAATTGTTTTTAAATTCATTTTATCTTCAAAAATTTATAACTCCTTTATTTTTTATCCAAAAAAAATGAAAAATTACACAAAAAATACTTTGAAAATGATTTCTGATTTTATGGATTTTTTTCTCTAGATTTTTATTTTTATGTTTGCCATTTTTTAATAATTTTTGGATTACTTTTATTTTTAATTAGTTTTAAAATGTTTTAATTACTTTTTAAATTCTGAAAATAATATTATATGATCCAATGATGGATTATGACCTATGGTGATTTTATTTAGTTTTTATTTTTAGCTTTTTTTTATTTTTTTTATTTTCTTGCTTAAAATTTAATAGTTTAAAAATAGTTTTTGATTTCCAAAAATGACAAAACTATTTTCTAAAAATATTATGGACCATCTTTGATTTTTCTAGGGTCTTAGTTTATGTTTATTTGATGTTTTGAATATAATTTGATATTTTACTTTTTATTTTCATTTTAAAACTATTTTTTTAAAAAAATTATTTCTTATTTTATTTTATTTATTTTGGCAATTTAAATCTTGTATATTCTGGTTAGCTTGGATCTTGATCATTTAGGTCATGAATTTCATCAAAATCAATGGAACTTGGGAATTGATAGGTTGAAAGACCAAATTCACCAAAATGGATGATTAATTTTGATGAAGTTAGACCTAATTCATGATCCAATTTGAATTTCTACTTTTGTCTTGTTTACTTTATCTCATCTTTTTCTCTTTCCTTTTCTTTTTCTTTTTGGATCAATTGGATGATTGATAATTCATCTTGTTCAATCGAATATGGATTGGTACTTAATGAACTTTCATCATTTCAAGTATATCTCTAAGTGATTAATTGATCACTCAAGATACTTTGGATCAGTGAAAGTTTGTCATAAGGTATCAAGACGGATTTAATTGATGTAATGATATCATCTCTTTGACTTAGGTCTTGATCCACTTTTATTTTTACGTATGCTACATGTTTTAGGAGTATGGTTTCTACCATATCTCTAACATGTATGGTACATGCAATGTTATTGATTGGCCTTGTATAATACTAACTTCTACATAAGTCTGCTTGTGATTGCTTAACATAGCGCTAAATTTGTCCTGAATCGGAAAGTTAACATACTAACTCTAACATTTATTGTACTAACTTTTTACTTCAATGCAATTTAAATTTTCCGCAATTTACTTTATGTCCTTTAATTTTAGCATATTTATCATTCATATCATTTATCTTTTTGCTCTTTATTTTATGTCATTTTCTCTTTGTCCACTTAGAATTTATTTTATGTTATTTTTCCTTTGTTCACTTGTACATTTGTTTATATTTATGCACCTTTTTCCTTTGTCCACTTGGACTTTTATTTTTTGTTCTTAAATCATTAATAATCAACTTGAACATTAAAATACTTAAGGCTCTCTTTTGGACTATAGTTACTATCCATTGGCATATTGGAGTATTTTGACCTTTGGACTTAGGATATGACCTTGTTACTTTGAGACATTTGAATCTTGAGACCTTGTTGTTATTTTGTTTGTGTATTTGTAAATTTTATGTGTCCGTGTGTTATTTTAAAAATTCCATTTGATGCAAGAATAATTCATATGATACATGTCAAGTCGTTTGTACCTTATTGAGTTCATCTGATGCAAGCTTGCACCTGAGGCACATATTATTCATCTGAAGTTTATTTCTTTATTGTGTGGCTTTAATCCAAAGTATGTGAATGTTATATTGACTTTATTATGTCAAGTGTTGGTTTCTTGTTTGGTTAGATCTTTCATACCTTAGCTGTTACTTTATGCTTTAGGATAGTCCCTTCATTTCTCGTCCATCTTCTTTAATTTTAAAATCTTCTTCCTTATTTTCAAAACCTTCTTTGTTTGCAAACTTAAACCACTTTCATAATAATAAAAACTTTGACTTTGTCAAGTGCATTTTTAAAAACCTCTTTTTAATCAAACTTTAATTTATTTAACCAAAGTCTAATTATTTTCTTCAAAGACTAAAAATACAAAACCTCACTTCAAACCTTTTGCCATTTGGCTTTTGATTTTAAATTTTTTTCTTAAAATATCATATATGAGTCATATTTATGGTTAAGATGTAATTCTCCCTGGTTCATAACTTTGATTGATATAATATTAAATCTTTTTCACTTGAAGAGGTTAGTGGCATACATGTTGAGTTATCTAGGCTGAGCCCTCATTTCACTTGTGATGCAAAGGTCAATCATTCTCATGTTTATGGATATTTGGTTATGTATTCTCCCTAAGATGACAAAATGTCACTTCTCTTAAAATTAACAAACCAACAATTTTGTTCCTTTTTAGAATAACTATGAGGTTCTGATTTTATCATTGCACATTGATGGCACGTAGGCATAAAGCTCATTGTAGTTTTTCCTAATCAAAAATATAAAAACCATTTATTTTCTCATCTCCACAAACCTTTTGCAAACAACTCTCTTTTAGTCAAATACACAGATTTTTAAAGAGGTTCATACAGAGTATCATTGATGTTTAGGGCCTTAATATATTTCCTTTGTGTAACCAATCCCATTACCTAAATATTTTTTTATTAGTTTTTTGTGTTAAAAACTTATTTGGTTGTTATTCGCTCTTTTCCCATTTCCTTTGGAAACAATAAAGTGTGGTGACGACTTTCACTTTGTGAGTTAAGTTAATCAATAGCTTAATCTCAACTTTTCACCGCTACAATTATCCAATCCAATTTGTTCTTTTTAATATCTGGGATTGTTTCTGCAGGTAATAGAACAAACTATTATGAGTGTTATTGACTATTTAAATAAATAACTATAACTCTTTTTAAGTAAATTTTTGTTGTTCCTCGGGGACGTACACCATAGAGTTTCAGAAGAGGGTTCTGCCACACGCGCACATTTTATTATAGCTCGATGCATCAAATTCATTGAAAACTGATGCTGACATAGACAAATTCATATCTCTAGAACTACCAGGTCATAGACTGTATCCAAAACTTGCAAGTGTTGTTTCAAGTTTTATGTTGCACGGACCCTGTGGAAAAGCCAATAAAAATTCCCCATGCATGAAAGAAGGCAAGTGCTCAAAATATTTTCCAAAGGATTACTAAAGTTCCACCATAGTAAACGATGAGGGCTATCCAAAGTACAGGCGTCAAGATATTGGTTTGTCTGTTCATAAAAAGGGAATAAGTTTGGACAATATGCATGTAGTTCCTTATAATCCACAATTATTGGTTAGATATGAAGCACATATCAATGTTGAGTATTGCAACAAGGGAAATGCTATCAAGTATTTGTGTAAATATTTTAATAAGGGCCCTGACAGAGCGATACTTGATATTTTAAATTGATCGGAAAATGGTTTAGTTTTGGATGAAATAAAACAATACTATAAATGTCGTTATTTGGCACTGTATGAGGCTGTTTGGAGAATTTTTGAGTTTGACAGACATCATAGGTGGCCTCTTGTTATAAGGCTTACGTTTCACCTGGAAAATAAGCAGTCTATAATGTTTTCGAAAAGTCATACAGTTGAATCTATCATGAACTGTAATGAAGACATTAACACGATGTTTTTGGCTTGGTTTGAGGCAAATAAAAAATATCATGGACGAGGATTGACTTATGGTGAATTTCCTACATTGTTTGTTTATGATAAAAAATTTAGGGTGTGGCGTCTTAGACAGAGAGGTAACTCTATTGGAAGGATTACTTATATACCCCCTGAATGTGGTAATGTTTTTTATTTAAGACTATTGTTGACTATACAAAAGGGTTGCACATGTTACAATGATATTAAGACCGTGGCTGGAACAATACATAAAAACTTTAAGGAAGCATGTGTCGCACTGGGATTGTTGCAAAACAACATCAGATTTGTGTATGCTATTACATAAGCCAATCATTTGGCCTCTGGTAATCAGTTGAGGAGATTTTTTGTTGTGTTATTGTTTATGGATTCAATGACAAATCTTTTTTGTCAGTTGGGACGCAACGTTGAAACTCTTGTGCAATGGAATTTTTTATGATGCAACGAAGAGGCTTACCAACCCATGCATTCACATCTATGTTTAATAAATGTTTTTTTATCTTTACACACTCATTATATGTTGAAATCCATCAATTTTGTTGTAGATCTTCAGCTTGTCGATGATGAATTAAAGAATCTATGTTTGATTGAGATTGAAAATTTGCTTTCCTTCAATGATAAATCTCTTGATGACATTGAGTCCATGATGCAACCTTCAAATTTAGAAATGGCTCAATTTAGAAATAGTTTAATGGTTGCTGAATTAAACTGCAATAAGAAAGAGTTGACTGCAACCCACATGTGATTCATGTCGAGCTTGACTGCTGAACAACGGTCAATTTACCATGAGATTATGGATTATGTTATGACTGGATATGGAGGCTTTTACTTCTTGCACGGATATGGAGGCACGGGAATAACGTTCATTTGGAGAACTTTGTCAGCAGCTCTTAGGTGTAACACCCTTCTAAACCTTACGTATATTTTATGAATAAATTATTTTAAACAACAACGCAAGGGTGTCACACATCCTAAAAACATACATAAATCAATCCTGCTTCGTAACACGGGTTTCCATAAAAATTAAGTTAAACATTTTATTTTACCTAGGATGTTACACGACATCCAAAATACATCTAATAACTTACCTGGGATGTTACACGACATCTAAAACACATCTTAATAGCAACACAATGGAATACGATTAAAACATATAATCTAACATATAAGTAAATATGTCATTGGTCTCATAAAACTCTTTTCAACTTCAATCAACATAAATAAGAGAGTTATAAATGTTCTACTCTCAATAACATAAAACATAGGTTCAACAAATGATCAACAAAGTAAATAATACAAAACTGTTCTCATCTCGATGTTAAATGATCAGAGCAAGACCCTTTAGAAAAACAAACGACACTAAATGGAAGACACTTTAAGAGCTATCATTCCACTTACTTCAGCAACGCTACTCTTGAGTATCTGCATATTACCTAAGTGGAGGCAACATTCAAACATAAGAGGTGGGAAATCACATACAACAATAAAAGATATAAAATATAAGATGAATCATGATATGTACATAGTCCTACATCACATCAAAACATGTTCTCACACCTACATTCATCATCAATTATCACACACAACAACATTTCAATAAATAATTAAACAACATATCATCTACAAACATACAATGCAATAGACTCGACAAATGACTCATCATGCTTGTAGTACCAAAATATGAACACTTAGGTTCATTTCAATCCATGATCCCCATCATAGGATTGATTCCCTCTTAGAACCGGAGTACACCAAATCGCTACCATCACCATAGGTAACGCTCCGATAAATCCCCAAACAAAGGACTTAGATACTCGCACTCAAACTATCACTATAGGAAATGAGGCCATAACATCATTTAGAACATAAGTTCTACAACATGGATGCATGATTCACAACATGCAACAACAACAACATACATATGTTCGACCTCGGCTAGTCAAGTGTGTCATCAACAACATATCCATCATCAATATCAACACTATAACAACATCATAAACATCAACATATTAGCAACACCAACATAAAAATATCATCAGCATCGTCATCATAGTAACATTATCACCACACGACAATATCACAACAATGCAATGATTCATTAATCGAGCATATAAACCAATAACTTAATCAAAACAATAGGAATATAAATAATATTAAAACAATTCAATTATCTCACTCAAGTTATAGATATGTTTGTTAACTTCCTAACACTTCAAACGGTTCATCATTTAGATATACGGTTAAAAAGTTATGAGGTAAAATGTCAAAGCATGTCATAGTTAAAAATAATATATGAACAATAAAATACAATTATGGTACAGTAGGTACATGTATAATATTGAAATCTATCACTAACTACTACCATATTATAGCCTTGATTATTATCTTTCTAACGCTTCGAACGGGGCATCATTTAGATACAGGAATCAAAAGTTATGATCAAAATATTTTTCATAAATTTTTTTCAAAAATTATAATTTTTCATTGTTACGAAATTTTCCTTCAAACCTCCTCTTTAACCCCTAAACCAGTCCCAATAGGATTAAAATTCATCTCTATAAGTTGTCTAAAAATAAAAACACCTACATCATGGTAATTAATATCAATCTATCAATTTTATCATAATTCAACTACTTAGATGCATGCCCTAATTCATCCAATATTTTATCAATATTTATGAATTCTCATGATCTCAAAGGTTTAATAACAACATATCATCAAGGCATCAATGTAAGAACAAACTCTAACACATCTAAGTTCGTTCCTCTACTCTACCTCATACCAACCATCATTGAAATGTAAAAATCCATCCTTACCTTAGGTTTTTCCAAAAATTCTTCAAGTCTTAAATGGGGTTCTTCATATGCCCTAGCTCTCCAAACTTGTTTTCACGTACTGTCAAAAACTCAACTTCTCCCAATTCTCCTTTTTATTTTACTTTTAATTCTTCTAATTATATTTTTCCACTTCTTTCCTCACTTGCTCCTCTAACACTCTATTATGTCTTCATTATTCTCCCAAATGCCAACCTTATCCATTATTTCTCTACACATCTTATTTTCATTATTATTTAAATATTCCAATATATTTACTGATCGGGATTATACTTAGGTATCCAATGATTCGGATTGTAAGTGCACGGTCTTGTCGTGTAGTTTTAAAAGATATCGAACCACATAGACTGATGAATAGAACTACCGTCTTCTATTGTTACTTCGCAAATCTAAAGCTAATGAATGTTTGATTGGATTGTAGGGAAACTAAATACTAAATTAAGTTGGATTTTTAATAATCAATGAGTGGAACTACCAGTATGCAATGGTCGAACCTCGGGAACTAGCGACCGGTTAGGTGTCTTTATATTTTCAAAACAGCTTTCAGTAAAACCTATTTAGTTTAAAAACCCTCGTCTCACACTGTCGTTTTGTTGATCTAGGCTATGCAGTTAAGTCCTAACGTACGCTTCCGCCATTCCGCAGGAGTTAAAAACACCTTTTGAAAACTAAATAAAATCTTAATTAACTTTAAAGTACTTCCGCTGTATTTTAAGCTAATGCCTAATTACTACTGTCTAGTTATAAGATCTCAAGCTTCCGCTTTGTTGACCCTAACCTCTATCTGTTCTTCACTTTCGTAACAAAACAATTTAATGATTAAAAATAGTAACTTAGACCAGAAAAGAAGGTTTTGTAGTAAAAATAGTCCCAACTAAGTCACTCGATCCCTTGGTTAGGTGACCTTACATACCGGTATACAAATTCTAGCCTAACATAATATCAGACCAAATCACAGGACAATTCCAGGAACAAACGAGAATAAACATGATTATATTGATTAAAAGTAATAAAATTTCATAAACATAAACCTGGCAATAATTCTGGATATGGAAGCACTCCTGCACAAACTGTAGGCTTTGCTTCGGTCGGGAACAGATGTAATCGTATGAAAAAATAAATGCTAGAGGAAATATATAAATTGATGGGAAATGAATAATGCTTAAAGAAAATTTGCTTAGAGTAAAAATGAATTCTCCAAAGTTTCTGCCAAGAGAAAAAACCGTCCTCTAGTCGTTGTGTCCAGGGTCTTATTTATAACCTCCTGTGTGAGCAGTTGGTTCTCGGTAATCTAGGAACACTTTATGTTCCTTTGAGAAATAATAGGACCACTAAATTGGTTACATTCTCCATGCATTGACTGAGTGGGTCGGAGATATAGGATTATCGTTGGATTTGCATTTGAATTGGTTTCCTTCCGTTGGATTTTGCAGTACATGGTCAAAGAGGAAGGGCATGTGACGTTCGTCAAGTCCAAGTGACGATGGTCACTTGGTCCATCACTTCCGTGATGAGCGACATCATACCTTGACGATCGTCAAGGCCTTTGCATAGTGGGCCACGTGCTCACACGCTTTGTGATGGGCTTAAGCTTGTTTCTTTTATGCTAACTTTGCACCTTTTTTTCTTCATTTCTTCCAAAGTGTTTAGCTTAATGTATATCTGCAAAAATAGATGAATACATGCATAATACCTATAAAATAATATAGTTTAAACTAAAATAATATAAATAATTTATGTATATCAAGCCAAAAATATCATATATTTGTGTGTCATCAAACTCCCCCATACTTGAACTTTGCTTGTCCTCAAGCAAACGCTCAGTACGATGTTTTTCTAAACATGGTTAGATGTACGGTTATGACTCGAATAAACTAATATATGACTGCGTTGTGTTTTTGTCAGAAAATCGAATGCTCGATTCATGCTCCATTACTACGGTAATGACACTAGATAGTCCCATTTTACGTAAACTAGTTACAGGTCCTATCATAGCCTACCTCGAGTATTTGTCTTGTTTTGTCCTTTTCATTCTAGCGCAATCACATTAAGCCCTTTATCTTTGCATGCACATAGCAGAACAACCGGTTAGTGGTTATGATCCTTTTAGACCTTAGAGTTTTCTGGCACAGTAATGTGGCAACCTTTTTCAATTTAATGGCGGGATGCGGGGGATTAGACTGTAATCTGCCCTACCGAGTTCAGTACCAGATGCTCCTGAACCATCTACCAAATGATTTTTCATGTTACTTTGTAAGGTTTACATCCTTTGGATTGAAGGATTGGGTAAGGATCACCCAATTTAATTGGTGTGTTTCCTTGCAACATTATGCTGAAATATTATATCATCCACTTATATTCATCGACTTCCTGCGTAGTTTGTGTTTAAGATGGTGTTGACTGCTAATATAAACTACTCAGGGTTACTACAAAGACTAACACTCAGGGTGTTGGAATAATAGGTACTTGAACTAATCTATCATACTCTGGGGTTGTAGAGTGTCTAGATGGTAGAAATTTCGCTTAATCTTGCCACAATTCTGACTAGTAAAGATCTTGTAGTCTATGTACTTGTCAAGTGAGTCAAGGTTATGCTTAAAAAGAAAAAATTTATAGGGCTCAAAGAGAAAGGGGAGTCTAGAAGAACAACACAAAAAGCTTCAATAGATAGCTTGATAAAAAAAAATTTGTTTTTTGAATTAGAGATAACGAAAGGAAAATTACAAAGAAGATGAAAATTACTAGGAAAGGGAAATACTTCCTCCCCCATACTTGAATCATACATTGTCCCCAATGTATTGACAAAAGATGGACAAGGGAGATGGAAATTAGACAATCATTCTTCCTCTTCTTGTCTTCAGAATCTGCAATGTGTCCTCGCTCTTCTAAGTGCTTGCTCACCACTTCTGGAAGATTCGCCGCCATTCCTCTGAGAAATAACATTATGCAAGTCGTCAACACGAAGTGTTAAGGCTCGCATATCTTCCGTTTTTCCTGCGGTGAATTCCAGCATACTTTGATCATGCCTGCGAGTGTAGTTGTTGTGGTCTCTCTGCATTTGTTGCATGAGATTCATCATCTCAATTTGGCGCGTCTCGAGGCTCTGGTAGCATTAAGTGGACAACTGGTTTTGCTGCATTATTGCGGCATAGATTGCATAAATGGTGGCGAGATTGTCGGCGTGTTGTGGTTGGGACTCTTGCTGCTCTAATTCTTCTTCAATTTCATCAGTAGCAGCGTTGTTGGCCTCACCTTGATTTCCTTGCTCATTTTCTCCGGGTTCTGGGGCGTTCAGGTTGTAAAGCCAATTATCTGGATTGCCCAAATTTGTACGATTGTGATTCAGCATGATCACGCTACGAACTTTTGCATTCTTCACCATTAGATAGTACCCTCCAGCTTCTCGCACTTTGATCAGGAAGCCAGCTCTACAGTTATCAATATCCATATAAACCGCTAGCAGTGAAGGTAAGAGTTGAATCCTTTCCCCCCAGTTCAAGTGAACTGCGATTATGGTGACAATGTCTCCGATACAAAAAGGCATAGTCCCATCTCTCGTAACAAGGTTCTGAATATGGGCCATCATTAATGTAACGGGATTAAGACGGAGGTCTCGTGAAAAAGGCACAGTAAAGAGCATACAACTCTTTAGTGTTGACTTTGTTGTTGTTTGCCCTTCCAAACACTGTGTTTTCCATAATACGGTGTAAGAAGCGAATGTTCGGGTTGTGAATGTGAGAGGCGTAGCGTGCTTCAGGAATAACATTTGGTTCACTGGTTATTATCTCCCATAGTGCATATGCACTTCCATTCCAATCCAATTCTGGGGGAATACGATATTGCACATCATTTCCACGGGGAAAACGAAATATTTCGCTCAAATTTTCATGGCTAAGTGTGTATTCTCGGTTGAACATCCAAAATTGAGCGGCTCCCGTCAGGTGTGCATCGGCATCGTCGCGAGTCTGATAGGCGTAGGAACTCAAGAATTCCAACGTTAGAGCTCTGTAGGTTGGTGTATTCATTGTGCTTATAAAGCTCAGGCCAGCTTTGTCCAGCAAGCCTTGCATATGGGTTCGCAACCCTAATTCTTGTAAGCAGTTGTTGTCGACGAACCTAGTGGATGTCAAACCTCGATGATGGAATTTTATGTACCTTTCCTTTTGAAGTTCGCATATTTCTCCTTGTCGGAGCACGAGATGGCGCATGTCGGGTTCTGCTTGGTTTGGTGGATTCCTTCGGGCGGCCATGATTTTGAACTTGATAGAGAAGAAAATGTATTTGTGATGAAGAGATGGAAGGTGGGTAGTAGTGATGAAAACTAAGGGATGGGAGAAGCTTTTAAATAGATGGATTTTACTGAGTAGGAAATTGAATGAGGTTTATGGGATAATTATGAATATGAGAGGTTATGGAAGTTAAGGATGTATGGAGTAATGGGGTAGTGGGGGTTTTAAAGCAAAATTTCGTTCAAGTTTCAATGATTCAACGGTCACGGGAAGAAATCGTGGAAGACAGGCTTCTGACGCTCGTCACGCTTTCCCTGACGTTCGTCAGGGTCAAAGAGACAAGCTCTGACGCTCGTCACATGCTTCCTGATGTTCGTCAGGGTCGGAGGGTGTTGGGCAGAGAGTGTCTGGGCCTTTGTTTGACCGCGTGCAGTAAATTTATTAATTAACTAATTCATATAGTTTGAGTAGTGTTACAAGGGATATATATCTATATGAATAGTTAGTGGCAAATAGTAGAATCGAAGGAATGATAATAGAAATAAATAAATAAGAAATAATTTAATTAAAGATAAAAAATAACCGAATATGCAAAGTATGAAATGAAAATGAAAATAAATAAATACTTTGAAATAAATAGATAAATATATATTTGAAATTTTTAGAACCAAGAGTAACAAATTATTCGGAAGATATGAGTATAAAACAATAATGAGTATTAAGAATAATAATGAAACCCTCCCCATGCTGAGAACAAACAGTGTCCTCACTGGGGTGGCACAGAAACAAAACTATCGATCACTTGGACCTCCTGGAGGTGGAGCAGTAGCGTGCAGATGCTGATAGATATGATCGAACTGCTCTGTGACGACATCCATGAAATGAAAGAAGTCACGCCGAAGTGTGCTGATATTATCTTTAAAAAAATTGATTATCCCCCTGTAATTTTTTGGGTATCCCCTAAGCGTGTAAAAATAAGGGGGGTAAATAATTTTTTTACAGGGGGATAATATTTGCACCTAGGGGCAAAAAACTTATAATTTTAACATTTTAAGGGATGTATCAACTTTTTTTAAAGGGGGTAAATCAAAAATCGTCTATATTACAAAGGGTAAATGACTATTAACCCTTATTCTAATTATTAAATAATTCTCATAATTTTACATTACTACACCCATCTCTAATATTCTAATTATAAACCATCCAACTACAAATTATTTAATCTAAATAATTTCTAAGTTAGCATCTATATCCCACTAACAACCCAACAACATATCAACATAAAATCACATAATATTCATAATAAATCATAAAAACACATATTCTAGATTTGGGGTGTTACATTAGGTCCTGAGGTTTAATTGTTTTAAATGTTGCTTCAAGTGGGATTGCAACTTTATTATTGTCGGGAGGTTAGACAACTCGCTCTATGTTTTGTATTCCTTTAGTTACAATTGAAACAACTATGTGCAATATCAAAAAATGCACCGACAAATATAATTTCATCTTGCATTATGCACTTATTATATGGGATGAAGCACCAACATTAAATAGATTTTGTGTCAAGGCTGTTGATCGTGCTTTGAGGGACATAATGAGGATTGTAGATGATTCAAACACATATAAACCATTTGGGGGGTGAGGTGGGTTGTATTTGGTGGAGATTTTAGGCAAATATTACATGTGGTTAAAAATGACTGTAGGCACGACATAGTCTCAAATTCAATAAACTCATATGAACTATGGAAATATTACAAGGTATTGACTTTGTCGAAAAACATGTGACTGTCTGCAACAAACTCCTTTGAAGACTCGGATGAAATAAAAGAATTTTCAGATTGGATGCTTGATATTGTAAATGGTAAACAGTTCTCAAATGAGTATGGAGAGAGCGTGATTCATATTTCCGCAGGCTTATTGGTAGCGCATTCAGACAATCCTTTGTTATCTCTGGTTGAAGTAACGTACCCACTGCTTTTATAGAACATGAATAATCTAAGATACTATGAAGAAAGGGCATTACTTTCTCATACTTATGATTTTATAGATGTCATTAATGATTTTGTTTTGTCGTTGATTCCAGCTTCTGAAAAGGAAGATCTTAATGTTGACTCAACATTTACTTATGCTAAAAAATTGTTTAGTTTAGGAAGATTGGTTCACACCATAGTTTTTAAATGAAATGGAATGTTCAGGAATGTCAAATCACTAATTAAAATTGAAGATTGGTGTTCTAGTCATGCTTGTGAGGAACATATATCAATAAAATAGGCTCTACAATGGAACAAGGTTGCTTATAAATGAGCTTTGTCCAAATATTACTGGAACCACTGTCATCACAGGAAAAAATCTTGGTGACAAGATTTACATACCAAGGATGAAATTGATTCCTTATGATCTGAGCTTTCCATTTAAGTTTCGGAGACGGTAAATTCCAATTGCCCTACGTTTTGCAATGACCATAAATAAGAGACAAGGTCAATATCTCAACGCCCGATATTTGCTTATGGTCAATTCTACATTGTTGTTTCAAGGGTTAATTCTAGAAAAGGATTGAAGATTCTTACTTTAAACGGTGAAGGAAATTAGTGTAAAAAAACTAAAAATGTTGTGCATAATGAGGTTTTTGACAGTTTGTAACGATATGGATAGTGTGTTGTACCCAAAATTTGCCCTCTCAATTCTCAAGGCTTTTTTTTCACAAAGATTCTCAGGATTCAAGCTTGCACAAGTACATTGGGATTTTCCAGTATCAGAATTAAAAGGAAACTGTCAAAAAGGGAGAAAACAGATGAAAATAACATTTTGACAAATTTGGAGAAAAATAGGCCTCCTTTGATTCAGCCCCCTTCGATTGAACTTTGCACCTCCTTCGATTGCTCAAAATTATCTGCCTGCAATCCTGCTTCGATTTGGACAAGTTTACTGCCTACAAGCCTCCTTCGATTGCTCAAAATTAGCTGCCTGCAAGCCTGCTTCGATTTGGGAACATGCTGCCTGCAAGACTGCTTCGATTGGGCATATGCTGCCTGCAAGCCTGCTTCGATTAGGCATATGTTGCCTGCATGTTTGTTTCATTTGGACAAGCTTCGATGGGACAAAGTAACCATCTATATGCATCCTTCGAATCCACTTGCACCAAGGGCCTCTTGCAGACTTTTCCTCTCACAAGCTTCGTTTGAGCCAAGAGATATCTTCATACAAGATTTGACTAAGTTCTTGCTTCCCTTGAAAGAACACCCTTTGATTCAGAAGCCAGGAACTTCCCTCGTGATAAACAGACACCAGGAAATGACTCCTTTTATGTTTGTTTCGATCCACATACTTCGATTGGGAAATATGCTTCACTCGAACATGAGCTTTTGATTGGGCAATATGTTTGCTTCAATCCAAGCTTCGACTGGGCATTAGCTTCCTTCGAGTAAGCTTGTTTTGACCACAAGCTTCGACTGAGACAAAGGCTTCCTTCTAACAAGTGTGCTTCGATCTCATTCTTGCATTCGACTCAAGACCAAATATTACTTGTCATGCTATGTTACTTTCAAATCTTCACATAACCAGAGGTTTACACAAGTTTGTGATACATTGCCTAAGAGTTCAAAGGTTTATTCGAAGGATAATACTATTATTGGATAAATTAGCAAAGGACTGTGTATCCTTTCTTCATAAAAGGTACTTTAGTCACAAAGTCAGCTTTCAACCTGATTTTAGTCTGAGCACAAGCAAGGCCAGAAGCATAAGTCACATCTTTTGCACCCCAACTGCAAAAGGCCCCACACTTGTACTTTCACGTTACATTTTTTAATCATTTCTTTGCAAGGCTGGCATGTCCTTTCTTTCTCTATAAATAGAGGAATTCTTTGCAAAGAAAAGGGGGAGGATCTTTGGACCAGAGGAATGAATCTCCAAATTTTCTAAAACATCATAAGCTCTCAAACACTTGTGAAAAACAAACCCAGAATCCCAAACATTTCCCTATTTCGATTCTGAAAAGTCCCCACACTTTACATCCATTCGAATCCAGTAGAAAGAAACATAACACTTTTTTCTTTCCTCCTTCGAATCTAGCATCCAAGGCCCAGCTTCTGGCCCCTCTCTTCGAATCCAGGAGAACCTGAGGTCACCACTCAACGTCAAGTTCACCTTCAAGGCTGCAGCAAGGTAAGTTACTCTTACCCTTACATCTTTCATTTCCAGCACATGTAAATATAACTCCTTTTCGTTTCAAGCATGTACAATTGTTGTTTTTCCTTTTTCATTTACACCCTTATAGTTTTGTTCTATTGCATTTCCTTTTGGTTTTTGCTTTTGGTTTCTTATAAATATTTTAAGAATTAACCTGGCCCTAAGGCAGTGCTAGCGTGGCTTTAGGCCATGTTGCTATTTAACATCTCAAACGAAAGAAACAGGAAACATGAAATAGGAAACGAAGCTTCTGGCTTCTACCCCATTCTCCAGGTCAAACGAAAGAGGCAACCAGAAAGTATGTATACACTGATTCCTGACCCAATTGAAAGGCACAACTTGCTGCTTCCAGGCCCCAGTTGAAGGATACAACATGCTGACTTCCAAGCCCCAGAAAGCCAGAATCGAAGGCCATGACCTCACTGGCGCCAACTCCCAATCGAAGGATATAATCTCATTGGTGCCAACTCCCAATCGAAGGCCATAACCTTGCTGAAGCCATCCCCTAATTGAAGGAGGCCAAGAGAAGCAGAATCGAAGGGTTTTCTTGCCCCAATCGAAGACCCTCATTTTTCTTGCTTTTATCTTATTTTTGCCTTTATATTTTATACACTTCAATATGGTTGTAATAGTTTAGGATTTATTTTCTGCATTTTTATTACTTTTGTACAAATGCTAGTAATTAGGTGTGTATGGCAAGATAAAACCAACAAGTAGACCACCTTAATCAAAGATTAAATGCATGCAATCAAACACACTTTGCACACATGCACCCTTAGAGTAATCTCACTTATTGCCTCGGAAAATAGTCATGTCCCTCGAATATGGGCGTTTTAGCAAAGACCCTCGATAAAAGATCGTAGTCCCTCGATGACCATCGATGTTGCCTTTGGTAAACAATCTAGTCCCTAAACGACATTGCTAAAATATCCCATAGGTTTCCTTCTATGACTATACAAACGTCCCAAGCCCGTCCTTTCATATCCAACGATGGGGCTTCTTACCAAAACAATTGTAAGATAGCAACATCTAAAGAAGGAGGAAAAGAACACTTAAGACCTTTTGAGTAGGTAGATTGCTCCTAGTTGCTCGCTTGCTCACAACAAAAACATTTTATACACCAACACTCTCATTTTGAAACATTTTCAAAAGACAATACTTTGTACGCGTTCTTACAGAAACGAGAGCCATTATAAAGACACCTTTTCAAAATCACTTTCAAAAAACACATTCTACAAACACCTCTTTGAACTATTTTCCAAACAACACTTTGTACACGTTCTTATAGAGACGAGAACCATTACAAAGACGTTTTCAAAATACTTTCAAAACCCACATCACAAGCACACTTTTAAACAAAAGCAAGTGATCTAGTAAGCAACTAAGAGCCTGTAGTTAACTACGGATGAAAAGGGTGCTAATACCTTCCCTTTTCATAATCTACCTCCCAAACTCAAAAATAATCTCGAAAGGTCTTTCATGTTCTTTTCAGCCTTTCCATATTGGATAAAAGAAAAGTAGGTGGCAAATCTTACTAACCGCGATAATTGCAATAAAATGCAAAACACCCAAGTCAGTTCTCTCTCCGCGTTACAGAACCGGCGACTCTGCTGGGGAATATTCTTAAAAGTGGGGTTACCTTAGGGCTATATCATCTTTACTTGCTTTCATTGTTTGACTTGCATGCTTTACATTATAGTTTCTTGTTTGGGCTTGCTTTGATCCTCTACCCGGATCTGGGACACCTTTTTAGGTAAGTAGCAATAGATTATGGAGACTGTACGACATAGACCGATATGGTTGAAACAATGGCTACATTAGTGTGACACATTTGTTGGTACCAGTATCCCTTGTGTTGAATCAAGGAGAATACGGGGCCGCTGAGCAGCGTCATGAAGCACTAACTGACCTTAGAATCTTAATTGAACAAACTTGGCCAATTAGGACGTAGTGAGATAGCTGGTTTCGGTGGAAAGCTTAAAATTGGTTGATACTCGATACTACACTCATTGAGACTAGACTTTTGGGATATCTCGGCCGCAAAAAAAGATTGATTGAGCCGAGACAATGCCTAAAAGAAAGGTCAGTGATATTGAGATCCCTTAGAACTAGGTTACTATTAACTAGGATAGGTTAAGCCAACTAAACTTCAAGAGGGTAATTACCTATAAGACTCCATGCAAGCCTAAGCCTAAGGACTTGTGTGCTTTGTATGAATATGATTATTGGTACTTGCTTACTTTGCATACTTGTACATAACATCATGACATCATACCATAGCATTTTCAATAACCATTTCAAGGATCCCAAGGGTCTATGATGCAGGGTCACGTTGAACTAGACGTCTATCAAGGGGCAAGAGGATTTATTTTCCTCTAGCCAAACATCGTCTAAGATCAAGTACAACAACTTGAGTTAAGAGCTACAACCCGCTTGACATGGTGAGTTTAATTCGCGTGGAAGGACATCCACCGATACAAGGTTCTCCAAACAAAGTTGTTGATCAAAGTTCAACTTCTAACATTTTCTTGTGTTTACCCCGCGAGATCCTTGAAAACATTGCATCCACATAACATGCATCATATCATGACAGGCTTTTCCCACACAGGTCTCTCATCTGCTTACTGTTTATTTCAGTAGAGATGGCCCTAGAACAGACCATCAAGAGCATTCAGATTCAAAACACTCAACTTCAAGAGATGTTCTTGAACTTATCCAAGGGACAAGAAGAGGTGAAGGCACTCCTCACCAGGGGCATGATCATGGGAAATCCTGGGGACAACAAGGATGGTCAGTTAGAACGGCTACAAACTAAAATATCCACAATGAAAGTCCAGATGATGGGACAATTGGTGGGCCATATGGCTCTTATTCAAAACTTGGCTCAAGGACAGGAAGAGCTGTGAGCCCTTGTCAACAGGCTTCATCAATACAGATGCAACCAAATAGGGCAAACAACCAGAATTGGAGATCGAGTCATTAATCAGCCTCCGATGAAGAGTGGACCTTTCCAAATTGCTTCCCCGTCACGGGCCAACAAAGACCTCGTCAACATCAACAGGAAAATCAACAAAGGAAAAACAAACCCGAGAGACAGTTTACTAACATCAACATGCCACTGTCTCAAGCTTTGCAACACATGTTGAGGATGAATCTGATTATGTTGATAGGACCTCATCCAAACCCCAAAACTTCTTCTCCTAACTATAATCCTGATGCCAGGTGTGCCTATCATTCCGATAGTCCTGGACATGATACAAATGATTGTTGGGCGCTAAAGTACAAGATTCAAAACCTGATTGACGGAGGAGCGTTGGAGTTTACACAAGATGGTAAGACTGAGTTCTTCTGCCGTCCCTCAAAGGCTCACCACCTAAATTGAAAAGTTCAGACAAAGAGGCTTATGTTCATTCGAATTTTCAATTGTAATTTCTTTTGTTATTCAAATAATTATCTATTAATGTTAAACTCTGTTTCATTAATGAATTGCATATGTTTGTCTTGAATTGATCATTTCGTTTTCATTACATTTAAACTATGCTTTTTACTCTTTTTATGACATTCAACTCTTGCTAAAAGTTACAAGCCATTAGAGGGAGGATGACGAAAACAATGCCATAATCTCATACAATATGCTTTTGAACAGATCTTGCTGACGATGTACAAGCGTTCTTTCAAATCCTAAACACTGGAGTTATAAGGAAGATAATCCCTAGTCAACCCCTTCGAGCCAAAGAAGTAGAAGTTTTCCTTTTTACACAAATTGAAACCTTTAATCAAAACCTGGGGCAGGGTAGTCTCTCAGTTAATTCAAATGCGTGTTTAGTCGCAGACTTTCACTTCATATACAATGAGTGACATCAAAAACATTCCTCTGGGAATCAAAAGACGATGATGGTTCCTGTGATACGGTGGGAAAGAACTGACTGTTTTTGGAATGCTGGTTTGCGTTTTGTGTTTGTGTTCGCAAAATGTCGCGGTAAGCAAGAGTCGCCACTGACTTTTATTTTATCCAACAAGGAAAGGAAAAAAGCACAGAAAAATTCCTTTTTCGAGATATTTCTCGGGTTTGGGGGTATATTATAGAAAGGGAAGGTATTAGCACCTTTTCTATCTGTGGTTATCCACGGGCTCTTAGGTACTTGTTCATATTGTTTTCAAAATATGCTTTCTTTGTGCTTGTGGGTTTGAAAAAAGTTTTTTTGTTTGAAAGGTGTAAGTGTGAAAAAGATTTTATTTTTGTTTTTTGAAAGAGCAAGTACTTAAGAACCATCTACCTACTCGAAAAAGGAATCGTTCTATGCTATCTTCCTTTAGACAATGCTATCCCACTATTGATGAGTAGGTAGCACCGTCGTTGGAGTTTTAAGGGTCAATTCGAATTTAGGGACTTACGGTCACCAAAGCAATGTTAGGACGCTTTAGCGGTAACCCTAATGTCTTAGATCATTTGTTTTGAGGCAACAATATCTGAGGCAATCGTTTCGAGGCGAGTATGATCTTTGGACAAGAGGGCGACCTCTAAAACCACCTATACTCAATGATCGCGTACGAAGGCAACCAAGTGGGGTGTACCCTAAGAGTGCGCATGTGCGAGTGTGTCGTTTTCAGTTAATTTTGTCTTTGTACATGTTAATGGTTATCTAAGTTGATTTTAGGTAAAACATTCATTCTTGTCATGCATTCCTATTATCAAACATCTAACAGTTATATTTTGCGGAAAATAAATTATGGAAATTAAATTACAAGGCATCGGGTATTTACATCGCCAAAAGCAACCCTTTGAAATTTAAATGCGGAAAAATAAATAAAGCGATAAATAAATGGTCCTAATTATCTATTACATTCCGGGAACAAGTACAATATTGAATAAATAGATCGCGTGCGGGAAAATTAAATCGAGCGCAAGGTAGGGTTTTGACCCTTTGTTATTTAAGAAAAGATTTTTTTGTTGTTTTTTATTTTAAGAAAGAAATAAATTCTAAATTAATTACTAAATTGAATTAAATAAATAAATAAATTAATGAAAATAAATATTTTTTGGATTTTTTGGTATTTAAAGAAAGAAAATAAAATTAATCAATGTTAGTAAAAACCTAATTGAGTCTAAATTAATTTTAATTGTTTTACAAGAATGTTAAAATTATTTCTAATTAATAGCCTAACTTAATTAGTAAATTTGTTAATAAAAAATAAAAATACTAAAATTTAATTTAATAAAGAAAATATTTTTGGTTTTAATTTTATAAAGAAAAAAAATGATTGGTTAGTTATTAAATAGAAATTATAAATAAATAAATAAAACAAAAATAAAATAGAAATATAGAGAGATAGGGGGTATGGGCCTGATTAGAGGTGTTTGAGAAGCAATTCCATGGCCCATTAACACGCTGGCCTTGTTGACTTTGTGAGATCCAGTGGGTGCACGCTGACTTGGTCCATGGTAGACCATCATTTTGGATCACCAGATCTGGTCTTTGGCCATCTGGCTGTTGGAGATATGGAGGTGCATTGTATGCTACAAACCTAGATCTGCACCTGATTACGTGAAGAGGAAAAACAACAAAGCATATGGGGGACCTGGGATTCGAACCCAGGTCCTGAAAGTGATATGCTTGCACGCTTGCCACTGCACTACTTTGATTCTAATACAAAGAAATTATAATATAAACAAAACAAATTATATGCCAGAAAATAAAAATGCGCGAAAATTAATTTGAATTGGCCAATGGGAGAATGACAGCTCGTCGTCTTCTACCTCCAAATCCTGCAAATATTACCTGCGGATTTGGATCCGCAGCTAAATACACAAGCTTGCTCTAAAATCTTCCTTATGCCACATAAATCAATTCCAAAAACATGGCTGAGTTCGTCTTGGCTTCCTGATTAACATTATGTCCTTCTTGAGTCCTGATTTTTCCTGAAAAAGAAAGCCCTAAAAATAAACATGCAACCATATCTATGGTGTTTTGGGGTTACAACGCCTATAAACCAAATTGAATAATGCAAAAAGTTTACAAATGTCATGAGGGTTACGAATATGCAAGCAATTTGTTCAAATGATGCAAGAATAATGAACCACGAATTCAAGAACCAAGGTGATTTTCGTGATACTTACAGTGCTTTGTGGTATGTGAGAACGCTCGCTCTTGATCCAGGAAGGTTGAGTGAACACCCAAGAAGCGATTGGGATAGCTTCTGGCTTCTGAAAACGCCTCTTGTTATGATCTCGAATTCAAGCTTTTTACCACTTTTTCAAACTTTTGTTCTGCCTCTTCTTGCAGCCTCCAACCCTCAATTTCGTGTGCCTCTCTTGCTTATGTATGATACAAGGTATTAGGGTAACAAATATGGATGGAATCCCTCTAAATCAATGCCTTATGATTTGATTTGATTCATCCTTTAAAGCTTTTTTGTCAAATCTCCATCTTTTTGTACATGATATGCTTGATATGAATTTTGATGATGATCATGATGACAATAAAGACCTGAAACAACCAAAAAGATCTTAGGTAATTAAGGTTTGGATTTTATTTGATTTAATTTGATTTAAAATGAAATAATTCAATAAAAAATCAAATAAAATAATAAAAATAAGATATGGGCTCATGGTTGAAGCTAGGACACGTATGCAGTGTGGCAAGTTCCAATCAAGTGGAAAAGAATGGGCCCATTTGACAAAATTTGAAGTTTTGGGGATGATTGACTTTTGGCAATTTTGCAAAAATGCCCAACTTCAACAATAAATAACTTATTCAATTTTGAACTTTTGGAAGTGTTCTTGGACTTTTTAGAAATCATGAGATGTCCTCTAACCAACCCTTTTGGTCTCATCTAATTTTGATGTTCCATGCTCAAATTATAAGCTTTGACAAAAAAGGTGTTTTTGTTAACTTTCAAAAATGACCTATAATGTCCAAATTTGTAACTTCTTGTGAGTGCATTTTCTGATCTTGGGGTATGAAGATGAATTGTAGGTAATTGCATCTACTTAAAAATGAGCTTTGGATGAGTCATTTATCATAAATTATGAGAAAGTTATGCTTGGTCAAAGTTGAGTTGACTTTTCCTACAAAACCCTAATTTAGCAACTTTTGAGTCTTGATGAATTTTGAGCAATCCTTGATGAATCATGATCAGCCCTTGATCAAATGATGAAATACCCTTTAAAATGATAATGTTGACAAAAAATATTGAAGTTTGACTGTTTATAGGTCACGGTTGACTTTTGCCCTAGCACAGTCGATTTTTGGACCCTTTGAGCAATTGACTGAGCAAACTTTCTCTGCAAGACTTGAAATTTGACATGGATGACCTTGAGAACATATTAGGAAATTGGGGAGAACTTGAGGTCATTTGGACTCAAGGATCTCGATGCAACACAAAACCCTAATTTGAGGTTGACTGCCTTAGGAGATGACTTGACTGTCCAACTCTTGAGCCACTTGGAGATTTTTCTTGCCTTGTTTTGAGAAATATGAGAGGGAAAATTTTGGGGTACAACAACTTCCCCTGTTCAATCTTCTTAAACCTAATGATGTAGATTGGCTTTCGTGCCTTTCGTGATCCGAAGGTGGCAGATGAATGAACATTAGAGTGCCCGGAAATTTGCACTCGCATGAAGTGGTATCAGCCTTGTGATGTCGGGAATGGGCTTACAGATGCCATTTGGAGATTGTTGGTAGGAGGATGGGCTTACAGATGCCATCTGCAGGAGCGTCGATCACATAAGAGATTCCTTAGCGAGAACTTGCATACATGTCATTGTGGAAGATTCCGCTGGGGAAGTTTAACTTTGTTGAGATTTAGGAACTTGCATGTACTTCAACTGAGAAAACATCTCTGCTGAGTTTTAAGAAATTTTCCGTAATTCAACTGGGGGGAATACATCTTCATCAATATATAGGAACTGTCTGGTCTTCAACGTAGTATACCGTTGAGATTATAGAACTTGTCTACACTATGACGGAGGGAAACATCAATATCTAGGAACTGTCTGGTCTTCAACGTAGTATTTTCCGTCGAGATTATAGAACTCGTCCACACTATGACAGGGGGAAACATCTTCATCAAAATCTAGGAACTGTCTAGTCTTCAACATAGTATACCGTTAAGATTATAGAACTCGTCTACACTATGACGGAGGAAAACATCAAGATCTAAGAACTGTTTGGTCTTCAACGTAGTATACCGTTGAGATTATAGAACTCGTCCGCACTATGACGGGGGGAAACATCTTCATCAAGATCTAGGAACTGTCTGGTCTTTAACGTAGTATACCGTTGAGATTATAGAACTCATCCACACTATGACGGAGGAAAACATCAAGATCTAGGAACTGTCTGGTCTTCAACGTAGTATACCGTTGAGATTATAGAACTCGTCCACACTATGACGGAGGGAAACATCTTCATCAAGATCTAGGAACTGTCTAGTCTTTAACGTAGTATACCGTTGAGATTATAGAACTCGTCCACACTATGACGGAGGAAAACATCAAGATCTAGGAACTGTCTGGTCTTCAACGTAGTATACCGTTGAGATTATAGAACTCGTCCACACTATGACAGAGGGAAACATCTTCGTCAAGATTTAGGAACTGTCTAGTCTTCAACGTAGTATACCATTGAGATTATAGAACTCGTTCACACTATGACGGAGGGAAACATCAAGATCTAGGAACTGTCTGGTCTTCAACGTAGTATACCGTTGAGATTATAGAACTCGTCCACACTATGACGGGGGGAAACATCTTCATCAAGATCTAGGAACTGTCTAGTCTTCAACGTAGTATACCGTTGAGATTATAGAACTCGTCCACACTATGACGGAGGGAAACATCAAGATCTAGGAACTGTATGGTCTTCAACGTAGTATACCGTTGAGATTATAGAACTCGTCCATACTATGACGGAGGGAAACATCTTCATCAAGATCTAGGAACTGTCTAGTCTTCAACGTAGTATACCGTTGAGATTATAGAACTCGTCCACACTATGACGGAGAAAAACATCAAGATCTAGGAACTGTCTGGTCTTCAACGTAGTATACCGTTGACATTATAGAACTCGTCCGCACTATGACGGGGGGAAACATCTTCATCAAGATCTAGGAACTGTCTGGTCTTCAACGTAGTATACCGTTGAGATTACAGAACTCATCCACACTATGACGGAGGAAACATCTTCATCAAGATCTAGGAACTGTCTGGTCTTCAACGTAGTATACCGTTGAGATTGTAGAACTCGTCCACACTATGACGGAGGAAAACATCTTCATCAAGATCTAGGAACTGTCTGGTCTTCAACGTAGTATACCGTTGAGATTGTAGAACTCGTCCACACTATGACGGAAGGAAACATCTTCATCAAGATCTAGGAACTGTCTGGTCTTCAACGTAGTATACCATTGAGATTATAGAACTCGTCCACACTATGACGGAGGAAAACATCTTCATCAAGATCTAGGAACTGTCTGGTCTTCAACGTAGTATACCGTTGAGATTGTAGAACTCGTCCACACTATGACGGAGGGAAACATCTTCATCAAGATCTAGGAACTGTCTGGTCTTCAACGTAGTATACCGTTGAGATTGTAAAACTCGTCCACACTATGACGGAGGGAAACATCTTCATCAAGATCTAGGAACTGTCTGGTCTTCAACGTAGTATACCGTTGAGATTGTAGAACTCGTCCATACTATGACGGAGGAAAACATCTTCATCAAGATCTAGGAACTGTCTGGTCTTCAACGTAGTATACCGTTGAGATTGTAGAACTCGTCCACACTATGACGGAGGGAAACATCTTCATCAAGATCTAGGAATTGTCTGGTCTTCAACGTAGTATACCGTTGAGATTGTAGAACTCGTCCACACTATGACGGAGGAAAATTGTCGAGATTGAGAACCTTATCTGAAATTCAACCGAGGATAATTCAGTTGAGATTTAAGAACCGGTCAGGTCTTCGACATAGCTGAGAACTTAACTGCCTCCTTCCTGAAAGGTAAAGGTTAGTCATATGCAATGCATGATATAGATCAAGCAATGATGTTCTCAAAATAAATGAGATTGCGTTGTATGATGTGTATATGCATGTATCATGATGTATGGAAATGTAATGTTTTAGCTGGGGAGAATAAATCCCGGATAACTGCTAGAGAAAAGAGTTGAATTCTTCATTTCTGCTAGAGATTACGAACGAAGATGATTGTGTGAATAGACCTGCAGGAGAGAATAACTCTGTTGGGGAATATACTGATGAGGAGATTACTCTGTGGGGAAGAGATGCTCTGCTGAGGATTCCACCGATAAATTCCGTTGGGGATGAATTACCGTTGCTGGTGATACTGAATCCTGTTGGGGATTGAATTCCTGTTTGTGAAAGGAAAGAACTCTGTTGGGGATGATCTTTAAGTTGCGGCTTCACTGGGGATAACCTGTTAGACTCTTGTGGGGATAATCCTTTGAGCTTTGCTGGGTACAATCTTCCTTTGAACTCGGCTGGGGATATTTATTTTTATACTCCACCAGGGACGAACTTCCAGAGTCTACTGGGGATGATTCTCCAAACTCCACTGGGGAAACTTTTTCAGGCTGCACTGGGAAATTTTAACTCCACTGAGGATATCTTGTATTCTGCCGGGGAATATTCTTATACTCCACTGGGGAATATTAAGACTGTCGGGGATATTAAGACTTTTCAGTGTTAATGATAGATAAACTCTGCTTGGGGAGAATATTACTGACTCATTCACAGTTGCAAGCCTCAGCTGGGGAGAGTTATCTTTACTGTCTTACTCTGTGGGGAGTGAATGTTACTGGGACGCGTGCTAAGGATATGACGATGGCTTGCATCGAGACTTTTTTGCCCCTGTTTCTGCGGGAGAAGGTGCCCGCGGAGGCCCTGTGGATCGAGTATTATCCCCACCTATGAGGTGCTTGGTATCTTTCGGTCAAAATGACAAGTCTTCTTCTGGTAGGCAAGTGACGAGATGACAAGACATAGTCGTACGCTTTGATCCCTAATTTTTTCCTGGATCGCCTTTTCAGCTTTTCAGTCCACCAGAATACCCTTTTTTGCACAAGCCGCCTTTTCAGGTTTTCGACTTGTCGGGTGTACAATTTTTCATTCTCATCCCTAATTTTTGCCCGAACCCTTTTGGTTCGCTGGGAAGCCCTTATTTTTGCCTAGGCCAGTAAACCTAGCGGGTCTTTATTCATGCGCGGTATTTTCTGACTATGTCCACGCTCTCAGGATGTAGGGAGGTGTCATTGTCGGTAGTGTTATGTTGCCATACTACCAGAAGATCTCCGTTTGATCATGCAAGATTCGTTGCTGGAATTCATGTCCGATGCCCCAATTGATTCAGATGGAGATTTGCCCCTGGCTATTTGGCATTTTGAGAGATTCCTTGAATCTTGACTTAACTGCCCCAGATGATGGACAATGCTCATGCCGTGCCCCTTGGTTGGAGGTGTTTTTTCCACTTGAGGTGACCTTTTTTATTGAAAAGGTTTTTGTTCACTAGATATTCGTCGTGCGAATTTCTCTGCTGTTTGAACAAATAGTCATATGCAAACAATGTTATTTTAAGAATGCAAAGCTTATGTCTGTCTTTAAGTTTTTGAAAATGAATTTTTTCAGTAAGATAGGAAAATTTTGTAAAATGTGACGTCAACTCAGGATTTACAGCAAGCCCTACAGGAGTCAGGATACCTTTTGTAACAGTATGCTTTTGGACTAACCCATGCTTCAGCTAGGACTTTTTAAGGGTTATAACGTGGCCTGGTTCACGGTTTAAGAAACAAAGGATAAAGGCTCAAATTTTATTTGTACCCACCCGTTCTTCGTGATGTTCTTTGATCCTAAACTCAGCTAGTCGTGCATTAGATCTTGTTTGAGTCTTTGCTCTGATATACTAGTGATGGTTCGGATACTGACAATTTATTTTGAACAGGCAGTCATTTTGTTGAGAGTTTGCAGGATCTCTTCCCTTTTATTTTTTATTATCCGTGTTTTTTGCATGAACTGTTTCTTTTTGTGATTACAGTCAGCGGGATGCCCCAGTTTTTCTTAAGTCTCCTTCATTGGTTTTGACTTATTGGGCTTTTATTTTGAGAGATAATGACTGCCTGTCCTTACGATTATACGGAACCAACACCATCTTTTGTTTCGGAAGGACTTCTTTGATGCCATTCATTGTGCACCTGGATCAACTGAGAAAACTACCCTGCCCCAGGTTATAATTAAGGGTTTTAATTTGTGAAAAGAAAAACTCCAACTTCTTTGGCTCAAAGGGGTTGACTAGGGATTATCTTCCTTATAACTCCACTGTTTAGGATTTGAAACAATGTCTGTACCTCGTCAGCGGGGTCTGTTCAAAAGCATACTGTAGAGATTTTGATATCATTTTCGTTATCCTCCCTCTAAAGGCTTAGAATTTTTTAATCGAGAGTTGATCATCACAAAAAATGAAAGCAATTTGAATATAGTGAAATACGAATGGATTGATTCAAAACAGACATATGCAATGCATTGATAAAGTAATAAAGTTTGACATGAATAAATGTTCGAACAATCAAAAGAAAATTACAAATTGAAAATTCTAATGAACAAAAAGTCTTCTCGTCTCTGGACTTGTCACTTCAAATGGTGAACCTTGGGGGATGGCAAAAGAATTCAATTTGACTGTCTTGTGTGAGTTCCAATGCTCCTTCATCAATCAGGTCTTGAATTTTGTTTCTCAATGCCCAACAACTATTAGTATCATGCCCCTGGCTGTTGGAGTGATATGCACACCTTGCATCAGGATTGTACCTTGGGGAGGCTATGTTGGGATTCTTAAGAGGGTCCCTTAACATCACCAGATTCAATCTCAACAGGTGTTGTAAAGCCTGAGACAGCGACATGTTGAGCTTGGTAAATTACCTCTTGGGCATATTTAGCTTACTCTGATCAACCCGTTGTTTATGGCAAGGTTGTTGTTGGACCCGTGAGGTAGTAGCAACTTGGAGAGGTCTATTCTTCATCAAACCAAACCTTTGACTTCTCGGAAGTTGATTAATGACTTGGTCCCCGGCCTTGACTGTTTGCTTCATGTTGTTGTATCTGTCTTGATGAAGCTGGTTGATAATGGTTCTCAGCTCTTCTTGTTCTCGAGTTAAGCCTTGGATAAGAGCCATCTACCCCAGCATATGGGTTCTCATTGCATCTACCTCAGCTTGCAGATGTCTCAGCCGTTCGTCCTTATTGTCTTCAGGACTTTTCTTGACCAAGTTCCCAACAAGGAGTGTTTTCAACTCTTCCTGTCCCTTGGATAGGTTTAGGAATACGTCCCTGAATTGGGCTTCTCGAGTTTGAAGATATTGGTTGTCTGGTTGGAAAGCCATTGCTGAAATAAACAGTGAGAACATGAGAGACCTGTACTGGGAGACCTGTTATGCAATGATATGTATGTAGGCAATGTTTTCAAGGATCCCGCGAGGTAAACAAGAAACTTGTTAGAATTTTAATTTTGCATCTTTGATTGAAGAAACTTCATGTTGTTAAGAGTCCTTCTTCAAGAGTCAAGCTCACCATATCGAGTGGGTCATAGCCCCTGACTCAAGTTATCGTGTTTTGATTTCTAGACGACATTGGCTAGAGGAAAATAAATCCCCTTGCCCCTTGCTAGACATTTGGTTCATCATAACCTGCATCACAAACCTTTGAGATCCTTGAAATGGTTAAGGATATGTTAAGGCATGATGTTATGATGTGTATGCTATGCGTTTAAGCAAAAGTGTGAGGTGCTGTAAGTAAACCCTGCAATAAATCCAAATTATTGGATAAGGACTGTAAACAAAACCTACAAAGAACTCATGTTGTCAGATAACCAGAATGTGCAAGTAGTTCAAGTTTGAAGGCACACAAGTCACACAATAGCCCTTAAATTTAGGCCTGCAAGGAGCTTAGGTCCTACCCTCTTTCAGTTTAGTTGGTTCAAACTTGTCCTAGAAATAGTAACTGGGTTCTAGAGGATCTCAATATCACTGACTTCCCTCGATCAGTCATAATTCCAGTTTAGCAACCTTTTCTTGCGGCCAGAATCATCACGAGAGTTTGGTCTCAATGAGTGTAGCATACTGCTACTGTTCTATGGCCAAGTTGGTCAATTTAAAGGTTCTAAGGTCAGTTTGTGCTTAATCACCCCTTAGCAGACCCATATTCTCCTTTTTTGCGCCACAAGGGATATCGGTATATGCTAAAGTGCCACACCAACGTAGCTACTACTTCAACCGTATCGGTCTATGCCGTACAGTTCCCTCACAATTTATTGCTACTTACCTAAAGGGTATCCCCATATTCGGGTTAGGATCTATAGTAACTCCAATACAAGCCCACAAAGATAAAGCATACAATTCAAGCAATTGAAAACAACATGAACTATTCCTAAGGTACACCCCACTTATATATAATCCCCAGCAGAGTCGCCAGTTTTGTGATACGGTGGGAAAGAACTGACTGTTTTTGGAATGCTAGTTTGCGTTTTACGTTTGTGTTTGCAAAATGTCGCGGTAAGCAAGAGTCGCCACCGACTTTTATTTTATCCAACAAGGAAAGGAAAAAAGCATAGAAAAATTCCTTTTTCGAGATTTTTCTCGGGTTCGGGAGGTAGATTATAGAAAGGGAAGGTATTAGCACCCTTTCTATCCATGGTTATCCACGGTCTCTTAGGTACTTGCTCATATTGTTTTCAAAATATGCTTTCTTTATGCTTGTGGGTTTGAAAAAAGTTTTTTTGTTTGAAAGGTGTAAGTGTGAAAAAGATTTTGTTTTTGTTTTTTAAAAGAGCAAGTACTTAAGAACCATCTACCTACTCAAAAAAGGAATTGCTCTATGCTATCTTCCTTTAGACAATGCTATCCCACTATTGATGAGTAGGTAGCACCTTCGTTGGAGTTTTAAGGGTCAATTCGAATTTAGGGACTTACGGTCACCAAAGCTATGTTAGGACGCTTTAGCGGTAACCCTAATGTCTTAGATAATTTGTTTTGAGGCAACAATATTTGAGGCAATCGTTTCGAGGCGGCTATGATCTTTGGACAAGAGGGCGACCTCTAAAACAACCTATACTCAATGACCGCGTACGAAGGCAACCAAGTGGGGTGTACCCTAAGAGTGCGCATGTGCGAGTGTGTCGTTTTCAATTAATTTTGTCTTTGTGCATGTTAATGGTTATCTAAGTTGATTTTAGGTAAAACATTCATTCTTGTCATGCATTCCTATTATCAAACATCTAACAGTTATATTTTGCGGAAAATAAATTGCGGAAATTAAATTACAAGGCGTCGGGTATTTACATTGCAGAAAAATAAATAAAGCGATAAATAAACGGTCCTAATTATCTATTACATTCCGGGAACAAGTACAATATTGAATAAATAGATCGCGTGCGGAAAAATTAAATCGAGCGCAAGGTAAGGTTTTGACACTTTGTTATTTAAGAAAAGGTTTTTTTGTTGTTTTTTATTTTAAGAAAGAAATAAATTCTAAATTAATTACTAAATTGAATTAAATAAATAAATAAATTAATGAAAATAAATATTTTTTGGATTTTTTTGGTATTTAAAGAAAGAAAATAAAATTAATCAATGTTAGTAAAAACCTAATTGAGTCTAAATTAATTTTAATTATTTACAAGAATGTTAAAATTATTTCTAATTAATAGCCTAACTTAATTAGTAAATTTGTTAATAAAAAATAAAAATACTAAAATTTAATTTAATAAAGAAAATATTTTTGGTTTTAATTTTATAAAGAAAAAAAAATGATTGGTTAGTTATTAAATAGAAATTATAAATAAATAAATAAAACAAAAATAAAATAGAAATATAGAGAGATAGGGGGTATGGGCCTGATTAGAGGTGTTTGAGAAGCAATTCCATGGCCCATTAACACGCTGGCCTTGTTGACTTTGTGAGATCCAGTGGGTGCACGCTGACTTGGTCCATGGTAGACCATCATTCTGGATCACCAGATCTGGTCTTTGGCCATCTGGCTGTTGGAGATATGGAGGCGCATTGTATGCTACAAACCTAGATCTGCACCTGATTACATGAAGAGGAAAAACAACAAAGCATATGGGGGACCTGGGATTCGAACCCAGGTCCTGAAAGTGATATGCTTGCACGCTTGCCACTGCACTGCTTTGACTCTAATACAAAGAAATTATAATATAAACAAAACAAATTATATGCCAGAAAATAAAAATGCGCAAAAATTAATTTGAATTGGCCAATGGGAGAACGACAGCTCGTCGTCTTCTACCTCCAAATCCTGCAAATATTACCTGCGGATTTGGATCCACAGCTAAATACGCAAGCTTGCTCTAAAATCTTCCCTAGGCCACATAAATCAATTCCAAAAACATGGCTGAGTTCGTCTTGGCTTCCTGATTAACATTATGTCCTTCTTGAGTCCTGATTTTTCCTGAAAAAGAAAGCCCCAAAAACAAACACGCAACCCTAGCTATGGTGTTTTGGGGTTACAACGCCTATAAACCAAATTGAATAATGCAAAAAGTTTACAAATGTCATGAGGGTTACGAATATGCAAGCAATTTTTTCAAATGATGCAAGAATAATGAACCACGAATTCAAGAACCAAGGTGATTTTCGTGATACTTACAGTGCTTTGTGGTATGTGAGAACGCTTGCTCTTGATCCAGGAAGGTTGAGTGAACACCCAGGAAGCTATTGGGATAGCTTTTGGCTTCTGAAAACGCCTCTTGTTATGATCTCGAATTCAAGCTTTTTACCACTTTTTCAAACTTTTGTTCTGCCTCTTCTTGCAGCCTCCAACCCTCAATTTCGCGTGCCTTTCTTGCTTATGTATGATACAAGGTATTAGGGTAACAAATATGGATGGAATCCCTCTAAATCAATGCCTTATGATTTGATTCATCCTTTAAAGCTTGCCAATTTTGTCAAATCTCCATCTTTTTGTACATGATATGCTTGATACGAATTTTGATGATGATCATGATGACAATAAAGACCTGAAACAACCAAAAAGATCTTAGGTAATTAAGGTTTGGATTTTATTTGATTTAATTTGATTTAAAATGAAATAATTCAATAAAAAAATCAAATAAAATAATAAAAATAAGATATGGGCTCATGGCTGAAGCTAGGACACGTGTGCAATGTGGCAAGTTCCAATCAAGTGGAAAATAATGGGCCCATTTTACAAAATTTGAAGTTTTGGGGATAGTTGACTTTTGGCAATTTTGCAAAAATGCCCAACTTCAACAATGCATAACTTCTTCAATTTTAAACTTTTGGAAGTGTTCTTGGACTTTTTAGAAATCTTGAGATGTCCTATAACAAACCCTTTTGGTCTCATCTCATTTTTATGTTCCATTCTCAAATTATAATCTTTGACAAAAAAGGTGTTTTTGTTGACTTTCAAAAATGACCTATAATGTCCAAATTTGTAACTTCTTGTGAGTGCATTTTATGATCTTGGGATATGAAGATGGATTGTAGGGAATTTCATCCTCTTAAAATTGAGCTTTGTATGGGTCATTTCTCATAAAGTATGAGAAAGTTATGCTTGGTCAAAGTTGAGTTGACTTTTCCTTCAAACCCTAATTTAGCAACTTTTGAGTCTTGATGAATTTTGAGCAATCCTTGATGAATCATGATCAACCCTTGATCAAATGATGAAATACCCTTCAAAATTAGAATGTTGACAAAAAATCTTGAAGTTTGACTATTTATAGGTCACAGTTGACTTTTGCCCTAGCACAGTCGATTTTTGGACCCTTTGAGCAATTGACTGAGCAAACTTTCTCTGCAAGGCTTGAAATTTGACATGGATGACCTTGATAACATATTAGGACATTGGGGAGCACTTGAGGTCATTTGGACTCAAGGATCTTGATGCAACACAAAACCCTAATTTGAGGTTGACTGCCTTAGGAGATGACTTGACTGTCCAACTCTTGAGCAATCTTGAGCCACTTGGAGATTTTTCTTGCCCTGTTTTTGAGAAATATGAGAGGGAAAATTTTGGGGTACAACAGTTCCCTACCAAATAGGCAGTCATTATCTCTAAAAAAGGAAAGCCCACTAAGTCAAAACCTACAAAGGAGACTTAAGAAAAATGGGGGCATCCTGCTGACTGTAATCTCAAAACAAGAACAATCAGGCAAAAATCAGGGATAACAAATCAAAAAGAGGTCACTACAAATCCTCAACAACATGACAAATGTTGCAAAAATGACTGCCTTCCGACAAACTTAACTTGTCTGAACCATCACCAAAACATCATTCCAGACTCAATTGGAGTTCAAATGTATAATTAACTGAGTTTAAGACTGAAGAACATCACGAAGAATGGGTGGGTACAAATATACTTTGAGCCTTATCCTTTGTTTCTCAAACCGTGAACCAAGCCACGCTACAACCCTTCAAAAGTCCTAATTTAAGCATGAGTTAGTTCGAAAGCATACTGTTACAAAAGATATCGTGACTCCTGTAAGGCTTTACTCTAAATCCTAAGTTTGAATTTTCTTACAAAATTTCTTTACTTTCTAAAACGCATTTTCAAAACTTCAAGACAAGCATAAACTTTGCATTTATTTGAATATCGCTGTTTGCATATGGCTATTTGTTTGACAGCGGAGAAATTCGCACGACAAATATCTAGTGAACAAAGACCCCTCTCAATGAACAAAGTCACTTCAGATGGGATGGCACTTCCAATAACAGATCTCCTAAGCAAAAGGACACGACATGATCATTGTCTAGCACATCTGGGGCAGTCCAGTCAAGATTCCAATAAATCTCTCAAGAAATGCTGAATAACCAAGGGCATGCCTGTATCTGAATCACTTGGGGCACTGAACGCGAACCCCAACAAAGGGTTACGTACAATCAAACATTTCCTGGCAGTGCCACAAACACCTGCTACTAGGGGCCGTGACAAATCTCCCCAAAATCCTTTTCATAGGATGACTCCCAGCTAGAGTTTCAATCTCTGAAAACATCTTCCCAGCTGAGTCGACCTCAAGAATCCTCAAGGATTTTCCCCAGTGAAGTCACCACCTCTCCAACAGACTGGCAACAGGGTTTATTTCCCCAACAAACAGCAGGATTCCCCAGCTTGAGTTTGCCTCTCCTATTACTAAAAATCAGAGGACCACAACTCCTCTTCCCCGGTAGACTACTCTACAATCCCCAGCAAGTCACTGTGAAACCTGGACCCGACCAGATATCATTTCAACTTCGACTCCCCAGTAGAGCAACAGACAACCGAGACTCCTGAACTCTTTTCCCCAAGCAGGAATCAACACTCTCCATAGAGTTTTCAATATTCCCCAGCGGAGTTCTCCTCAAATAATAAAACAGAAATCCTAGGTGGAAACATTCTAAGCAAAGTTTGAAGACACACCTACTCTTCAACAATAGTATGGGATTTAATGACTCCCCAACATTTGTCAAGGATTTATTTTCCCAGACAAAAAATATATTCATTAACATTTTACATTTCATACATCCTGGTTACATACATGACAAGTGCATACGACACAATCTCATTTATTTTGAGAACATCATTGCACCATGCATTTCATCCATCATGACGTTGCATACAACTTTGCCTTTACCTTTTCAGGAAAAGGTCAAGAGATAAAGGTCATCATATTTTTAGAGTAGTAATCGTCCAAGATTCATTCAACATCATGCTGAGGTAGTAATCATCCAAGATTCCTTCATCATCTTTTTGGAGTAGTAATCGTCCAAGATTCCTTTAACATCCTACTGAGGTAGTAATCGTCCAAGATTCCTTCATCATCTTTTTGGAGTAGTAATCATCCAAGATTCCTTCAACATCCTGCTGAGGTAGTAATCGTCCAAGATTCCTTCATCATCTTTTTGGAGTAGCAATCGTCTCAGATTCCTTCATCGTCTTGCTGAGGTAGTAATCATCCAAGATTCCTTCATCATCCTGCTGAGGTAGTAATCATCCAAGATTCCTTCATCATCTTTTTGGAGTAGTAATCATCCAGGATTCCTTCAACATCCTCTGAGGTAGTAATCATCCAAGATTCCTTCATTATCTTTTTGGAGTAGCAATTGTCTCAGATTCCTTCATCATCTTGCTGAGGTAGTAATCATCTAAGATTCCTTCATCATCCTGCTGAGGTAGTAATCATCCAAGATTCCTTCATCATCTTTTTGGAGTAGCAATCATCTCAGATTCCTTCATCATACATCATTATCAAAAAAGATTCTCTCCTAGAAACAGTTCAGATGCATCCAGATATGGCTGACATTCTGATACTTACTCTAGATTTCCTTCTAGAAAACAGTTCAGATGCGATTCAGATATGGCTGACATTCTGATACTTACTCCAGATTATTTCAAATACAGTACAGATACGATCCAGATTCGGATGTCATTCTGTCACTCATTCAAATACAGTCCATATACGATCCAGATTCAGATGCCATTCTGTCACTCATTCAAATATAGTCCATATACGATCCAGATTCAGATGTCGCTCTAACGCTCATTCAGTACATCTTTCAGATACGAGTCAGATACAATTCATTTGTGGATATTATTCTGATACTCATCCCAAGACCTCTGCTGGTTTAGTTTAAATCTCTCAACGGTTTATCCTGATTCTTTCCGGTAGATATTTTCTCTAGTTTAGATAAATTGCTCCAAGATTTATTCTAATTCTATCCAGACCTCTATCGGTTCAGCTTAAATCTCTCAACGATTTATCCTGATTCTTTCGGGTAGACATTTTCTCTGGTTCAGATAAATCTCTCCAAGATTTATTCTGATTCTTTCCAGACCTCTGTTGGTTCTGTTTAAATCTCTCAACGGTTTATCCTGATTCTTTCTGGTAGACATTTTCTATGGTTCAGATAAATCGCTCTAAGATTTATTCTGATTCTTTCCAGTTAAAGAAAATTCAAGACCTCTATTGGTTCAGTTTAAATCTCTCAATGGTTTATCCTGATTCTTTCCCGTAGACATTTTCTCTAGTTCAGATAAATCGCTCCAAGATTTGTTCTGATTCTTTCCAGACCTCTGTTGGTTCAGTTTAAATATCTCAACGGTTTGTCCTAATTCTTTCTGGTAGACATTTTCTCTGGTTCAGATAAATCGCTCCAAGATTTATTCTGATTCTTTCCAGTTAAATAAAATTCAAGACCTCTACTGGTTCAGTTTAAATCTCTCAATGGTTTATCTTGATTCTCTACCGTAGACATTTTCTCTGGTTCATATAAATTGCTCCAAGATTTATTCTGATTCTTTCCAGTTAAAGAAAATTCAATACCTCTGTTGGTTCAATTTAAATCTCTCAACGGTTTATCCTGATACTTTCCGGTAGACATTTTCTCTGGTTCAGATAAATCTCTCCAAGATTTATTCTGATTCTTTCCAGTTAAAGAAAATTCAAGACCTCTGTCGATTCAATTTAAATCTCTCAACGGTTTATCCTGATTCTTTTCGATAGACATTTTCTCTGGTTCAGATAAATCGCTCCAAGATTTATTCTGATTCTTTCCAGTTAAAGAAAATTCAAGACCTCTACTGGTTCAGTTTAAATCTCTCAATGATTTATCCTGATTCTTTCCTGTAGACATTTTCTCTGATTCAGATAAATCGCTCCAAGATTTATTCTGATTCTTTCCAGTTAAAGAAAATTCAAGACCTTTGCTGGTTCAATTTAAATCTCTCAACAATTTATCCTGATTCTTTCCGGTAGACATTTTCTCTGGTTCAGATAAATCGCTCCAAGATTTATTCTGATTCTTTCCAGTTAAAGAAAATTCAAGACCTCTACTGATTCAGTTTAAATCTCTCAATGGTTTATCCCGATTCTTTCTCGTAGACATTTTCTCTGGTTCAGATAAATCGCCCCAAGATTTATTCTGATTCTTTCCAGACCTCTGCTGGTTCAGTTTAAATCTCTCAATGGTTTATCCTGATTCTTTCTGGTAGACATTTCCTCTGGTTCAGATAAATTGCTCCAAGATTTATTCTGATTCTTTTCTAGTTGAAGTCAAGTTTAAACTTAGTCTAATTTCTGTCAACAATCACCTTTGGATGGCATCTATAAGCCCATCTCCGACAACTCTCTATCATCTTACCAAATGGCATCTTTAATCCCATTCCCCACATAATCAACCACCACATCATAAAGTGAAAATTTCTGGGCACTCTAGTGTTCAATCATCTTCCACCTTCGAGTCACGAATGGCAGATTCAACAATCTAACTCTTCAGGTGTAAGAAGATTGAACAGGGGCAACTGTTGTACCCCAAAATTTTCCCTCTCAATTCTCAAGGCTTTTTTTTCACAAAGATTCTCAGGATTTAAGCTTGCATAAGTACATTGGGATTTTCCAGTATCATAATTAAAAGGAAACTGTCAAAAAGGGAGAAAATAGATGAAAATAACATTTTGACAAATTTGGAGAAAAATAGGCCTCATTCGATTGAACTTTGCACCTCCTTCGATTGCTCAAAATTAGTTGCCTGCAAGCCTGCTTCGATTTGGGCACATGCTTCCCGCAAGCCTGCTTCGATTGGGCATATGCTGCCTGCAAGCCTGCTTTGATTGGGCATATGCTTCCTACATTTTTATTTCGTTTGGACAAGCTTCGATGGGACAAAGTAACCATCTCTATGCATTATTCGAATCCACTTGCACCAAGGGCCTCTTGTAGACTTTGCATCTCACAAGCTTCGTTTGAGCAAAGAGATATCTTCATACAAGATTTGACTAAGTTATTGCTTCCTTTGAAAGAACACCCTTCGATTCATAAGCCAGGAACTTCCCTCGTGATAAACAGACACCAGGCAATAACTCCATTTTTATGTTTGTTTTGATCCACATGCTTCGATTGGGCAATATGCTTCCTTCGAACATGAGCTTTCGATTGGGCAATATGTTTGCTTCGATCCAAGCTTCGACTGGGCATTAGCATCCTTCGAGTAAGCTTGTTTTGACCACAAGCTTCAACTGAGGCAAACGCTTCCTTCGAACAAGTGTGTTTCGATCTCATTCTTGCATTCGACTCAAGACCAAATCTTACTTGTCAGACTATATTACTTTCAAATCTTCACATAACCAGAGGTTTACACAAGTTTTTGATACATTGCCTAAGGGTTCGAAGGTTTATTCAAAGAATAATACCATTCTTGGATAAATTGGCAAAGGACCGTGTACCCTTTATTCATAAAAGGTACTTTAGTCACAAAGTCAGCTTTCAACCTGATTTTGGTCTGAGCACAAGCAAGGCCAGAAGCATAAGTCACATCTTCTGCACCCCAACTGCCAAAAGGCCCCACACTTGTACTTTCACATTACATTTTTTATCATTTCTTTACAAGGCTGGCATGTCCTTTCTTTCTCTATAAATAGAGGAATTCTTTGCAAAGGAAAGGGGGAGGATCTTTGGACCAGAGGAACGAATCTCTAATTTTTCTTAAACATCATAAGTTCTCAAACACTTGTGAAAGACAAACCCAGAATTCCAAACATTTCCCTCTTTCGATTCTGAAAAGTCCCCACACTTTACATCCCTTCGAATACAGTAGAAAGAAACATAACACTTGTCTCTTTCCTCCTTCGAATATAGCATCCAAGGCCCAGCTTCTGGCCTCTCTCTTTGAATCCAGGAGAACCCATGGTCACCAATCAAGGTCCAGTTCACCTTCAAGGCTGCAGCAAGGTAAGTTACTCTTACCCTTACATCTTTCATTTCCAGCACATGTAAATACAACTCATTTTCGTTTCAAGCATGTACATACTGTTGTTTTTCCTTTTTCATTTACACCCTTATAGTTTTGTTCTATTGCCTTTCCTTTTGGTTTTTGCTTTTGGTTTCTTATAAATATTTTAAGAATTAACCTGGCCCTAAGGCAGTGCTAGCATGGCTTTAAGCCATGTTGCTATTTAACATCTCAAACGAAAGAAACATGAAACAAGAAATAGGAAACAAAGCTTCTGGCTTCTACCCCATTCTCCAGGTCAAACGAAAGAGGTAACCAGAAAGCATGTCTATAGTGATTCCATGCCCAATCGAAAGGCACAACTTGTTGCTTCCAGGCCCCAGTCGAAGGATACAACATGCTAACTTCCAAGCCCCAGAAATCCAGAATCGAAGGCCATGATCTCACTGGCGCCAACTCCCAATCGAAGGCCATGACCTCACTGGCGTCAAATCCCAATTGAAGGCCATAACCTTGCTGAAGCCAGCCCCCAATTGAAGGAGGCCAAGAGAAGCAGAATCGAAGGGTTCTCATGCCCCAATCGAAGACCCTCATTTTCTTGCTTTTATCTTATTTTTGCCTTTATATTTTATGCACTTCAATATGGTTGTAATAGTGTAGGATTTATTTTCTGCATTTTTATTACTTTTGTACAAATGCTAATAATTAGGTGTGTATGGCAAGATAAAACCAACAAGTAGACCACCTTAATCGAAGATTAAATGCATGCAATCAAACACACTTTGCTTACATGCACCCTTAGGGTAATCTCACTTGTTGCCTAGGAAAATAGTCATGTCCCTCGAATATGGGCATTTTAGCAAAGACCCTCGATAAAAAATCGTAGTCCCTCGATGACCCTCGATGTTGCCTTCGGTAAACGATCTAGTCCCTAAACGACATTTCTAAAACGTCCCATAGATTGCCTTCTATGACTATACAAACGTCCCATGCCCGTCCCTTCACATCCAACGATGGGGCTTCTTACCAAAACAATGGTAAGATAGCAACATCTAAAGGAGGAGGAAAAGAACACTTAAGACCTTTTGAGTAGGTAGATTTTTCCTAGTTGCTCGCTTGCTCACAACAAAAACATTTTATACACCAACACTCTCATTTTGAAACATTTTTAAAAGACAACACTTTGTACATGTTCTTATAGAAACGAGAGCCATTACAAAGACACCTTTTCAAAATCACTTTCAAAAAACACATTCCACAAACACCTCTTTGAACTATTTTCCAAACAACACTTTGTATGCGTTCTTATATAGACGAGAACCATTACAAAGACGTTTTCAAAATACTTTCAAAACCCACATCACAAGCACACTTTTAAACAAAAGCAAGTGATATAGCAAACAACTAAGATCTCATGGATAACTACGGATGAAAAGGGTGCTAATACCTTGCCTTTTCATAATGTACCCCCTGAACTCATAAATAATCTCGAAAAGGTCTTTCTTGTTCTTTTCAGCCTTTCCATATTGGATAAAAGAAAAGTCGGTGGCGACTCTTACCGCAACAATTGCGATAAAACGCAAAACACCCAAGTCGGTTCTCCCATCGCGTTACACAGTGTAACACCCGTTAATTTAATTAATTATATAATTAAATTAATTATGGATTAATGATTGAGAATGCTATTGAAATTGTTGAAGTTACAAAATGTCGAGAAATGTTGATTTAACTTACTAAGTTGTTATTTGGTTGATATTTAATTGATTGATTAATATTAGCAATAATATTAATACAGATATTAGAATAATATAAGGTTTATTAGTTTGGCTCATTATTTGGTTGTATGGAGTAATAGGTGGGGTGTAAAAGTGAGGCCCAATAAGAATATTAAAAATTATAAAGTTAAGCTAATTATAAGAAATTATGTTAATTGAACAAGTCTTGGAGAATTTGGTACGTGGAAGTTGCAAAGTTGCAGAAAAGAGGAAAAGAGGCAAAGGTTGGAAACTTTGGCAAGGCTTGGCTCGATCGAAGAATTAAAGAGCGGTCTCCAATCCAAGGTAAAGGCGGGGTTCTGACTCTATAATGGGAATTATGATGAATAGTATATAGAAATTGGGTTTGTGTAATTGTTGTACATGTAATTGTTGTTTATGTGTTCCCGAATGATGTTGAATTCGTCTGCATAATTGTTGATATTAACTGTATGTGTTGGGATTTATCTATCAATGTAATTGTTATTAAGTCGTTATGTTACTGATGTATCATGTTGTTATGAAGATACTATTAATCGAAGAAAAATTTGGGATAATTCTGGGTTAGTATCAGTATCAGAATAAAGTCTGTGAAGAGACAGCATGGAAAACAGTTTGTGCCAAGGGGCACAAAGGCTGTGCCGGACGGCACAAAACTAATGGATGTGCCGAGGGGCACACAAGCATGTCGATTGGCATGCTGTGAGTGATTGTTGTGCCAAGGGGGACATGCACGTGTGTCGAGCGGCACCATGCCTTGTGTACTGCTTATGTTGGTTCTTGATCTATGGAATTTTAGTATGTTTCAACCAAAAATAATAATTATGTAGAATGATTATAATGGAAGTACATGTAGATTGAGGAAAACCAATTAATTGCATACTTTAGTAACAATAATAATAAGTAAATATCAGAAGAAGACAAGTTAGCAGAAGAATATCACAGTAACTAATTAATTAGCAGAGTAGTAAGTTAGTAGAGTTGTTTTAGTAATAATAACTAATAGATTATTAATACATAGCAGAATTGGTTTATAATAGAGATGGTTAGTATAACAATTGTAGAGTTGATATTTAACAGAGCTAATTAGTTGGATACTTTAGCAGCAGTAACAGAGTTAATTTAATGGAGTTGATATATGTATAAAGTAGAAATAATATAACTTTTAACCGATAAGTAATTAATAGGATTTAGTCTATTTGTCCGAATAATTATACATAATATTTGTTGTATATTTTAGGCGATGCGGTGTGTTGAATACTTGGCTGGAAAATATGAATTACATGTAGTATTAAGTTGTAGGCTTATGGCCAAAGTTGACTTGTGTTGAGTTGTCGTGTTGTTGTGATTGTCACTGTGAACTCTTGTTGGTAATGCGAAGTTGCAGGGAATTTTAAATGATGATGAATTACCTCTATTTACTGGTAATAATGGTGATGTAGGCTTATGCCTTGTGATGAATGATGATTGTTGTGAGTATGTGATAGTGCATTCATTGAGTCATATACATTTGCACACTCTGATGGCCTGTATTGGCAAACTGCGAAGAAGGCTTATGCCTTATTGATGCCTTTATTTATTGGCAGGTTTTTAAGATGGGAGTTCTGCTCCAATGGTACCATATACATGTGCATTTTAATTGAGTCGCATTTGATGTTGCATCTTGATTTGTGGTGATGATATATTTGTTGTTGCTTTATGTTGTTGACTTGTTGTGACAGGTATTATCTAAAAGCTATGAATTAGTCGTTATGTTGTGTAGATGTTTTGTTGTGATTAAAGTTGTTTGTAAGTTGTGAAGTGGTGATTTTATATGATCTGGTTTAATATATTATTTATCATACGACTTATTATATTGTCTGATATCTCACCCCTTCTATTTGAATGTTGCCCTCTGTTGGTAACGTGCAGGTAATCAAGAAGGATAGTTGTTACCTTCGTTAGTTCGAGTCGGTATTTTCGCTCTGATATGTAGCACTCGGGGGGATGAACGCTTGATGTTTAGTTGTTGATTATTATTTTAGTTGCTGAATTTTTAGGTTGATTATATGAAATAATTGTTGTCTTGACATTGTTTTAGTTGAATAAAAGATGTTAAGTGAATTGAAGTTGAGTATGTAGATTCTGCTGCTTATCAATAAAAAGTTGTTTGATTTTAAAGAATAAATCAGGTTGTTATCAGTTCATCCGAATTAAGTGTTATGTATCTGTTTTATATGCGATTAAATGAAGTTTGATTTTAAGTTGTAAATGTAACATCCTATTTATGTTGAATTCTGATTTTATTATTATTCGCCAGGTAGAATTGGGGTGTTACAGACAGTGGCAAAGGTTTTGAATTGAAATTTTGCCATTTGCAGTGCAGATGTCAAGAATGATGTCTCAACATAAAACACAATGTAATGACATATGTTATAACATCACGTGCTGACAGAAGCTTGCTAAAACAATAGATTGTGCAGAAGGATAAATTATAGAAAATTAAACAACACAATCAATTGTTAACCCGTTTAAGTGCAACGTCACCTACTCTGAGAGCTGCCAAGCCAGAAAGTAAATCTACTATATTAATATCAGTTTAAAGCCTGAAAAATATCAGTTTACAACTTCTCTCATAATCACTACTTTGTGCAACTTCTATCTAGACACCTCTATATTTGAGAACCCTCTCCCACTTCCAATCACCATAGTGATACTTATAGTAACAAACCTTATGACTAGACCAAAGAACCAAATAGAAGATTACACTTCAAATAAACAATACTTAGTTTTGCTTAAAAGCTTCTACTAAGAACAATACTCAACTATTTGCTTAAAAGTTCATGAGTGAGAACAATAATTTGATATAAAATTAAGTAACAATCAATCAACCTCGATGCATCAAAAGATACATGAGTGACATACAAAGAACAAAAACACAAAGACCTTAAAAGACTCCTAAAACCCTAATTGTTATGTTACACCCATGGGTTCTTCAATGTGAATGATTGCTATTTTAGGTCTAGCAAGTCCTTATTTATAGACTCTTACAGTATGGGATTAGACTCTTCAAATCAAACCCAAACTTTTTTTTAAATCAGCGACAATATCTTCACACAAAAATAGGAACAAATCTTTTAAAGTTTCCTAAAAAGTATTCAAGATCCTTTTTAATGAAACAAATCAAATTTACACTTTTCCTAAAAAATCCCATTGATCTGCGAAGAATATTGAGATATATCCAAAAGGATCTCTCATAAACAAATCAAATTTGTTAAAAGGTTAAAATAGTAGCACCTGCTGCATAATAGGCCAAGATATGTCTGATTAGCATGACGGCAGAACATATCACGATAGTTGGTTAAGATGTTATGACATCTTGCTCAACATCAGCCCATAATCATGTTTTGCTAAAATTTATCCCAAACCTAAAACCATAGATTTAACAGTCCCCCCCCCTATTGGCAAATTTTGGCACTTACAACACATGATAATACTGATGTCCCAACATCAGAACACAATGTCAAGACATATGTTACGACATCTATTGACAGATAAAACAAATATATCAAAACTGTAAATTATGTAGAAAATAAATTACAGAATGATAAATAACACAATTGATTGTTAACCCAGTTCGGTGCAACGTCACCTACTCTAGGAGCTACCAAGCCAAGAAGAAAATTCCCTATGACAGTATTAGTTCAAAGCCTAAACAATTTCAGTTTATAACTTCTCGCCTAATAAATACCTTGTGAAACTTCTACCTAGAAACCTTCTAGATACGAGACCCCCCTCTCACTTCCTACCAATCACCTCAATGATAAAATACAGTCACAATTCCAGTGACTAGAATAAAAAACCCAAATAGAATCACTTCCGATAAAATAATACTTAGTTTTGCTTAAAATCTTCAACTAAGAACAATACTCAAATCTTTTCTTAAAAGCTAATGAGTAAGAACAATAACTTGATAAATAATAAAGAAACAATCAGTCTACTACACTGTATCAAAAGATACATGGGTGGCTTACAAAAACATAAGAGACTCTCAAAACCTAAGACTTTAGACTTCCTCTAATTTTACAATTGTGAAAGTTAAATTACATTAGGTCTAGGTTCTCTTTAAATACTCTTCAATAGTCCATGGGCTTCAAAATCTTTACCCAAATATTTCTTGATCCATAAGCCGAGGTTTGCATCAATTATGGAGAAAAATCTCCTTAAATCTTGGAACAAAACATCAAGTTTCCTAAATTGTCTTAACTTCCAATTTTAGAAACTTATGTACAACTAGAGATTAGATCACTTGTTCTAGATTAAAACTTCTTGACATGCAAAAATTATTGAGATATATCCAAAAGAAATATAATCAAATCAAATCAAATCTATCAAGATTTAAAACAACATGTATTGATGTTCTAGTTCAACATGTCACAACATATGTCAGAACATTTGTCTTCAATGCAACCTTCACACTCTGTTGTATTATTTTGATCAATATTTTATGACATCTTGCTCAACATCTGTCATGAACTATGTTTTAGCAAAATTGTTGCAAACCATGGATCTAACAATCTTCCCCTTTGGCAAATTTTGGTTAAAATAACCATTGCATAATAACCCTGGAGAGAGGAATAAAATCAAAAAATCTAACACACATGCTACATGTAAAAACATGTAAAGTTTGTGCAAACTGCAAGATTAACTGTATCAGAGATAACATGTTATTTCATATCTATCCAAGAATACCCCCTCTGTCACAAGGAACCAATTCTCCCCCTCAAGGGGAAAATCTAAATCATCAAAGGAAAAATAAACTTTTTTCAAAGGAAGAAGAAACTTTTCCCGAAGCACAAGAAAACCAACCTTGAACTCAACCTTAAACTATCCAAGATTGCACATTAGAAGAACATGCAACAGAAGAAGCACACATAACTCAACACACTAGAGACTTAGACTGCCATAAGATAACCAAGGTTCTCCACAAAACATAACATACACGATGTTAAAACATCTGGTAAAACATTCTCCACACAACCACATCAGTAGTAGTAGCAGAAGCAGAGACATACGACGCACATGAAAAACAATCATGCTCCCTCAAAAATGTTGCATACTGAATGCAGCAACACTATACAACACAATTTTTAATCAACATATCAAGACATGTGATGTAACACATATATATACACACAACTAACACTAAACTTTACTCCCCATTTTAGCCAAAAGTTGACAAAAATAGAGTAAAAGAAACATAAACATAAACACTCACTCAAACTTGAAACAAAACTAAGGGAACAAAATATAAAGAATAAGAGAAAGACACAAAGTAGAAACACACACTAGCAAAGGAAACCAACTAAACTCAGAAAATAGAGACACAACACATCAAAATCAGTAGAAAAATATAACAAAAAACACACTTTTTATTTATTTATTTAAAGAACAACAAAAGAACCTATCCAATACTTCCTCTTGAGTTAATGAAATTGACCCAATATTGATCAGTATTTGAGTCAAAGTCATGTAACTAGACATGATTTTTCTTGAAGACCTTCATCTTTGTTACAAACTTCTTCCCTGATCTAGATGCTCCCATAGATGTTCTAACATATGTTTTAACATTGGACTCAGCCTTCTTTGGATCAATATTCTTATCCATTTTTGGAAGTTTTGCCCATGTTAAAACACAATTTGTGGTGAGAAGATGTAGTAACTAAGAACTAGTTTGATTTTAACAACACATTCTTAAAAAATAAGAGTTACCTTGTTTGTAACAAAATCTAGTCAATGAGAGCGTTTTAGAAAGAAGCTCACTTATCCTTATCACCAGTCCACCATTTACCATAGGAGAGAGACACTATCTTTTTCTACTTTCTCTCTTTCCAAGCTTTGACTGATGAAAAATGTTACAACATTTTAAATAAAATTCTCTATGTCACTGAAATTACACGCATCACTAGATGGAAAAATAATATTATGGGCAAATTGTCCATACACAGACTACCATAACTCTTTAACAGTGCATATTCCCAAATCACCACTCATATTCTTAAATTAACTTGCATTTCAAGTCTTAGTAATATACTTCACAGAGCTTCTCATACATACCAAGCTTGGGAGAACACTATTGCCTGTAGCAAAACCCTTGACAAATAGATGACCAGTATCAATGAGCTTTGTCCTGATATGCAAATTGACATCATTGAAACTACCAACTTCCCATAGTATAATGTCATGACATCATGTTGGATATTGTATTCTTTAAGCATCCAAAGCAATTGAGAGCACATACTTCCTTCGGCGTTATACATAGTCTTATATAAATACTAGAATACAAAATTGACTAATTGTTGAACTAAGAGACAAGATTGTTTCTTAAGAAGAAACGTCCTCCAATAACAGAAACTCCATTATTCTTGTAAATCAATTTTGAGACAATATCTTTACTACAATAACAAGGTTTCAAATACAAAACTTGACATAAAAAACTCAGACTTAGGCATCACATCTCATAAATTAATAATGACCTATTCACAAAAGAATTAATGAATTCCTTTGAATAATCTTTCTGACTACAAAAGGGAAATTTTTTAACTTGAGAGCTCCTTGATTCAGTTCCTTCTAGATTTTAAGAGACTACCTCGTTTCTTGAATTCAATCTGCTGAGATAATGTTCCAACATCCGTTTTGACATCAATCCCACTCTTAATTCTAGAAACATTGATATTGGTTCTGGAGATAACATCTATATATGACTTGCTCTTTGGAAGAAAGTTCTGACATATCCATTCATCACATTTGGAACTCATCTATCCCCAAAGAAGTTGATAAATACCTTTGAAGACTTCACAAATATCTGATTTTTCTTTGCTATAGATTACCTAAATCATTTCAACACAAACAAGCCTCTATCCATAAAGATTCTCACCTTGCATTGGCCTCATCAGATTTATAACAGGAAGTTCTAGAACTATGTCAATAGTCAAATGTTATAGCTTATAGTGTGTGTGATACGGTGGGAGAACTGACTTGGGTGTTTTGCGTTTGATCGCAAATTTTGCGGTTAGCAAGAGTCACCACCGACTTTTCTTTTATCCAAAAGGAAAGGTGAAAAAACACAGGAAAGACCTTTGAGATTATTTCTTGAGTTTGGGGGGTAGATTATGAAAAAGGAAGGTATTAGCACCCTTTTCATCCATGGTTTTCCATGGGCTCTTAGTTACTTGCTAGATCACTTGCTTTTGTTTGAAATTGTGCTTTGTGTGGTGTGGGTTTTGAAAGTATTTTGATAATGTAACTTTGTAATGATTCTCGTTTCTATAAGAACACATACAAAGTGTTTGTTTCTAAAATAATTAAAAAAAAAGTGTTTGTGAGATGTGTTTTTGAAAGTTATTTTGAAAAGGTGTCTTGGTAATGATTCCCGTCTCTATAAGAATGCATACTGTGATATGGTGGCAGAACCGACTGTTAATACTGGTTTGTGTTTTGTATTCGCAAATGTCGCGGTAAGCAAGAGTCGCCACCAACTTTTATTTCATCCAATTGGAAAGAAAAAAAGCACAGAAAAATTCCTTTTTCGAGATTTTGAGTACGGGGGTAGATTATAGAAAGGGAAGGTATTAGCACCCTTTATATCCGTAGTTATCTACGGGCTCTTAGGTACTTGCTCATCATTTTAAAAATTGCTTCTGTGTTTGTGTAATTTGAAGAAAAAAATTTGTTTGACTTAGATTTAACCCTTGCTTCTGTCTTCAAGAGTGTTACGAATTTGTTTTTGAAAACTTTGTTTGAAAAAAGTGTAAGTGTGAAAAGTTTGTTGTTTTGAGCAAATACCTAACAGTTATCTACCTACTCGAAAAAATGATCGTTTCTATTCTCGTTTCCTTTAGACAGCGTTATCCCACTATTAAGGAATAAGTAGCACCGTAGTTGGAGTTTGTAAGGGACTATCGAAAGGGACGTAATGGTCATTGAAGGCAACATGTAAGGATACCTTAGCATTATGAAGGGACTGTCATCATATTTTTGTAGGCAACATCGAGGGACAAGATCATTTTTCGTAGGCAACTCGAGGGACAGTAAGGGACTATGATCTTTATGATGAATTTTAGATTGGGGGTCTTTTTCTAAGGGTATCCCTACGTTCGAGGGACATGACCATTATTTTCCGAGGCAACTAAGTGAGGAGTACCCTAGGAGTGAATATGTGCATATGATTTGTTTCAGTTATTTAATCTTTGCACATTAGGTGATCTACCGTTTTAACTTTCCAGACATTCTTGCCATACAATCCTATTAGCCATACATCTAGACAATTTATAGTTTGCGGAATTTAAAGTGCAGAAAATAAGCTAAGCTATTACAAGGCTTCGGGTATTTACATAGCCAAAAACAAACCCTTAAAAAACGATAAATGAAAGTAAAAAGGTCCTAATTAATCTATTACAACTTATGACCAATTACATTAATATGGTAAAATAAAATAAAGCGCGCGCGAATAAAGAACGAGAAAGAATTAGGGTTTTGACCCCGTCTAACCTAATCGAAAGAATTTTTGTTTTGTTTTTAGTTATTTCTAAGAAAAAACAATTAGGTTTTTTAAAATTAAATACAAAATTAATTAGTAATTAAATTAGTTAAAAAAAATAATTAAATGTCCTATTTTTGTGTTTTGTTATTTTAAGAAAAAAGAAAATAGAATTAAGTTAGAAACAAAATCCTAATTGTTCTAATTAATTTTAATTTATTTACAAAATAATTAAAGTTACCTAAAATTAAATTAAAACCTAAAATTAATTATTCGAGTTTAGGAGGAAAAATCAAATGTTTGTAATAAATGTTAAGTTTTATGAAGAAAAAAAAGTTTTAAACAGAAACAATAAAATAGGTAAAAGGATAAATAGAAAGGAAGAAAATCAAAACCAATAGGGGTGGTTGTTGAACCCACACCCTTAACCTTCTCAAGATGTCTGCCTCGCCATGTATTGGTATCATGTGTTGGTTATTCTGTTTTGACCATTTGCATTTTAGCCTCAACGTTCGGTAGAAAGAAAATCAAAACCAATAGGGGTGGTTGTTGAACCCACGCCCTTAACCTTCTCAAGATGTCTGCCTCGCATTGTATTGGTGTCATGGGTTAGTTGTTCTGTTTTGGCCATTTGTGTTTTGGCCTCAACATTCTGTAATGAACCTGCATGGGATCCTGTCTAAATCTGCAGTGTTGAATCTCATGAACACATTAAATAAATTACTATATATTATTAAATACAAATAAAGCCAATATATGAAAAAATTTAATGTTAAAACCGATATGACATGTATGAATGATTATACCCTTTTGATCATGGAGATCAAACTAGCCTTACCCTCACTGGAGAAGTAGTGAGATGAATGCTTTTATGCCCTTTTGATCATGGAGATCAAGTCAGCCTTACCCTTACTGGAGAAGTAGTGAGATGTGTGTTTGTAACAGGGATGACTTGTTTGTAGTGAGATGAGGATTCGTAATAAGGATTTCAAGGTTTTAGGGTTCTTGAAAGAATTTGATATTATGACAGCGTTGTGGCAAAGGCTTTTTTTTGTCTCTTTTTTTTTTGTTTGTGTGAAAAGAATGAGATTATATAATGGAAATTAGAGAGAGAAAAATGGGCTTTGAATGTGCAATTGGGCCTCCAATATTCACTTGAGTTCGTCATGTTCCAGGCTAAATTGTAGGGGCTTAAGTGTAATTTTTGAAGTTGAAATGTGAAAACAAAATGTAGCCGACATTGAGAACTAACTCCTGTCCGAAAATGGGCTAAATCGGATAAATGGTGAATTAGTTATGAAGTTTTTAAGTTTCAGCTCAGACAAACTTATTTTGGGCTCCAGTGTCGACTCTGACACGTTCTTCAATAAAAAATTGGTATTGATCTGAGCATAATCCGGTCTCGACTTTTGAAGAAAAGTTGTAGATCTCTGAGTCAGTGACCTTGTGTAAAAATATGGGCCCGATCCGATAAAAATTGACCAAGTTATGAATTTTCGAAGTTTCGGCCCAGATAAAATAATATTCAGCATTCAGTATTTTCGGCGCGTCACACGCACGTTGAGCAAAAAATGAAGGCCTTTTGAATACCATTCTGTTGTACCCCAAATATTTCCCTCCCATATTCTTCAAGATTTGTTAAGAATCATCCTCAAATTGCTCAAGTTTGCTCAAAGGATTGTACAGTCCAAACACCTCCTAGGACAACTGAAATTAGGGTTTTGGTTCTTTCAAGGAATTTGGGGTATTCAATGGTTCAATCAAGTCTCATAGGCCTATATGCATTCTCAAGCACCTACATGCCAAGTTTCAAGACTCACAGTGCCAATTTGCACAGTCAAAAGCCTCATTTGGTTCACAGTCAACTGCAAGGGCAAAATGGTCATTTCACAGTCAAAAGTCAGAATTTTTGGTCAACATCTTATTTTGAGTCCACAATCATCATTTGATCAAGTCTTGATCATGATTCCACAAGAATGGCTCAAAAATCATCAAGATGCAAAAAGTTACTATTTTTGGACAGCAGAAAAAGTCAATTGTATCTTGACCAGGGCATAACTTTTTCATGGTTCATCAGAAAAATCCCATCCAATGCTCATTTTGAAGGGGATTACATTTTCTACAATCCATCTTCACACTCCAAGTTCAAGAAATGCTCTCATAAAAAGTTATCAATTTCTACATTATAGGTCAATTTCAAAAGTCAACAAAAGTACCTTTTGAGTCAAAGGCCATAACTTGAGATTGGTAAATCCAAATGACATGGGACCAAAGGCATTGGTTAGAGGACTTCAAGACCTTTCCAAAATGTCCAAGAACATGGTCATATGATCAAAATTGAGCAAGATGTGCATTGGAGAATTTGGGAAATTTTTATGAATTTGCAAAAGTCAACTTTGCTCAAAACACCTTATTTTTGCTAATGGGCCTCAAATCTCTTCTTGAAACTTCATCCATGACTTATGCACGACCCATCAAGCTTAATTAAATTTATTTTCTTATTTTTATTGATTAATTGGATTTTTAATTAATATTAATTCATTTAATTAATTTAAATTGTAGGAAAATGCAAGATTTGATTTTTCAATCTTTTGGTGAAGCAAATATGGTCAAGATATGCTGGCAATTTCGTGCACAAATCAAAGATGCAAAAATCTCCAAAATTGGCAACTTTGTTCAATCATGAAAATGCAAAAAGATTTGATTTTCAATCAAAGATCAAATCATCAATTCAATGGATTTTTGTTCAAGCTTTTGACCTAATTCCATTCCTCTATATATATGCAAGCAAACCCTAATCCCACACACGTGAAAAAAGCTGCAGAAACAGACCCTAGCATATTGAAAAAACTCAAGAAAATTGCAAACTGGTTTTTGCATTCTAGGGCGATTTAAGGACTTTTGTTGATTCTAATACACTGCAGGAGGTTCCCAGAACGTGTTACAATCAAATTCCAGCTTCAAAGCTCAAGAAATCACTGAGAACAGAACCACGGTTTGCACATTTTATCCATAATCGTAACTCTTAATTCATGAACATTTAACATGATTTCTTGATTGTTTTGCATTGCTAGTAATCATATGAAGCTAATGGTATAACTTAATTGAACTGAAACGCCATAAATCACAAGATGCCATAGTTGAATTTTTTAGGGTTCCTAAGCTTTGAATTAGGGCTTTGCAATCCAGGAAAAATTAAGACTTGTGAGACCCATGGTTGGAATCGTGAGAATCAGACGAACATGATGCCCCCCTCGTGAAATATTTATGTGCATTGTATCTCTATTCGCTATTATTCCTTGCTGTAGTTTGTGGGGGTTAAAAACCCCCACTATCTAATGTTCTATATGCAGATACCGCGAAGAAGACAAGGACGTGTTAACACTCCATTGGTTTATTAAAAAACACGTGCGTTATTTTTCTTTTTTCAGCATATTGACCAATTTCTTAATATAATAATTGTCACTTGTTTCAATAACAAAAGCATGCAGGTGGTGTAGTGGTTGAGCACTTGTCCAATGAACATTGGGACCTGGGTTCGAATCCCAGGTCCCCCAAAAACATTTATTTCTTTTCTTAACATATTCACATGCAAGCTTCTAAAAGTGATCCACCATGTACCTCACTTATCAACGCGCCAGTTGGCTTGCAAAGCAAATCTGAAGGCCAGGATGGAGTGACTACCATAGTCCCTGGTCAATGCATGTGTGGACGATCCAAAAAGTCAAAGAGGCTTGCAGCTTGTTGGGCCTGAGAATTGCCAGGCACACCTCCTAATTGGGCCAGCACCCCCCTGGGTTTATTTTCTTTTTTCTCTTTATATTTTCCATTTAATTATTTTACTAATTATTATTATTATTATTATTATTATTTAATTAACCAAATTAACTTTTTTTTCATAATAAAATTCAGAAAACTAAAAATGTAATATTTTTATTATTATTATTTATTAATTTCACCCTTTATTATTTTTGTAAATAAATACTAATGTAATTAATTTAGTTAATTAGGTTAATTTTAATATTTTTCAATAATATAAAATCAACATAGAATTAGGGTTTTCTTGACAATTTTAATTTCTTTTATTTTATTTTCCTTAAAACATAAAAAACTCAAAAATATTTCTTATTAATTAATTAGTTCTAGGTTTAATTAAATGCAAAAAAAGACAAAAACTTCTTTTTTTCTCAAAAAGGGTCAAAACCCTAAGGACTTTTCCGATTCAATTTTCTCTCGCGCGTATGTTTGCTTTATTAATTTTTGATCCATATTTATATAATTGCTCCGAGGATGTAATAGCTTTAATTAGGACTTTTTATCGCATTCCTTTATTTTCCCGCAATTTACTTTTTCAAGGGTTTGTTTTTGGCGATGTAAATACGCGACGCCTTGTAATAGCGTAGATTTATTTTCCGCAACATTTAACTGCTAGATGTATGTTAACTAGGCTATGCATGACAAGACTTATCTCTGAAAATAAAATCAACCCGTAGCTCACCATGACATGTACAAAGATAACATTAATTGAAACCTGACACACTCGCACATGCCACTCCTAGGGTACGCCTCACTTGGTTGCCTCGACGTGGTCATTGAGTATAGGGTGTTTTAGAGGTCGCCCTCCTGTCTAAAGATCAAAAGTTGCCTCAGAACGGTTGCCTCGATAAAAACCGATCTAAGATATTAGGGTTACCGCTAAGGCGTCCTACTATTGCTTTGGTGACCACATGTCCCATTAATCGAATTGACCCGAAAAACTCCAACGACGGTGCTACCTACTTCTCAATAGTGGGATAGTATTGTCTAAAGGACATTTACACAACTTAATTTCTTTTGAGTAGGTAGAGGTTCTCAGGTACTTGCTCTTTCAAAACAAAAATACTTTTTGCACCTACACTTTTCTGACAAAAGTTTTCAAACAATACTTCATACACTCTTGAGGATAGATACAAGAGTTAAATCGAAGTTTTCAAACAAAACTCTTTTCAAAACCCACAAACACAAGAAAAGCAAAACATTTTGAAAACATAGTGAGCAAGTACCTAAGAGCCCGTGGATAACCACAGATAGAAAGGGTGCTAACACCTTCCCTTTCTATAATCTATCTCCCGAACCCGAGAAACATCTCGAAAAGGAATTTTGCTGTGCTTTTGTCCTTTCCTTGTTGGAGAACATAAAAGACAGTGGCGACTCTTGCTTACCGCGACATTTTGCGAACCAGCATTCCAAAACAGTCAGTTCTATTTCCACCGATCACACGTTCGAACTAGATACCTCCTGTGAAAACGTAGCCAACTCAATTTGTGAAATTTTGGCGCCGGAACCAGCTCGATACGATGAAAATCGACCAAGTTATGATTTTCTAAACATGACGCAAATAAACTTCTGTTACAAATTTTATGTACGAAAATACTTGATAAATCCGCATTTTTGAAGACCTTATGATCAAAATTGGCTTCCAGCAGTGAGAGATGAAAACGTAGATGACGTCAAGACGGAATTTTTGCCACTGGAACGGGTTCAAAACGAGCCACGATCTTCAAGTTATGAATTTTTTAGCGCGTAAAAACTGCACTTTCAGCACACTTTTTCACCATATTTCTTCGAGAAAACTCACCCATTCGGATACCTTCTTTAAAAAATTGACTCTTGAGCCGAACCTGAATTTGAGAATACGTTATCAGAGATATCTTGGCGAAAGAACACCTGAATATGACGCGCCGGGTTGGACTTGTGAATCTTTGAACCCCGAATCGTTGCAAAACGGCGAACCGATCTTCAGCATGGAAAATACTCTGAGAATATCCATTGACGAAATAAACGTCACTTGTAACCTGAAGAAGTTTGATAAATATACCTTTATTCCATAACCATAAAACCAATAATATGCGTGTATGAAAAGAGGGAAAATTTTGGGGTACAACAGTTGCCCCTGTTCAATCTTCTTAAACATGAAGATTTAGATTGGCTCGTCTGTCTTTCGTGATCTAAAGGTGGAAGATGATTGAACACTAGAGTGCCCAGAAATTTGCACTCGTCTGTAATGATGCTTGACTATGTAGGTAGTATCGGGAATAGGCTTACAGATGCCATTTGGAGGAGATGACGGGAGGTCATCGGAGATGGGCTTAAAGATGTCATCTAGAGGATGTTGATTTCCGGAGATATTCCTTTGATGAGAATTCTTGTTCCTATCGTTGAGGAGAAATCTGCTGAGGAATGTTGGTCTCTGTCTTAGGAGAAATAGAATTTTAGGAGCTTCGGTTGTCTGTTAATCTACAGGGGAATTAACTCCGGCTTGAGGAAGCGGAAGTGAACTGCGTATCTAGTCGTGTATAGGCTGCATCGCAACCTACTAGGGAAAGGTGAAATCGATCGTGTTTGATAGGTCCAGGTCTTACAGTGTTGTGGACTGTTGTCTGCAGATAAGAGAAAATAAACCTGGATGGTAAGGTTATGAGAAGGAACCTGGATAGTAGGGCTTATGGGAAGGAACCTGGGTAAGGTTGCTTCGTGAGGAGTTTGGGTAAAACTGCATCTGAACCGAGAAGGAACCTGGGTAAGGTTGCTTTGTGAGGAGTTTGGGTAAAACTGCATCTGAACCGAGAAGGAACCTGGGTAAGGTTGCTTTGTGAGGATTTTTGGTAAAACTGCATCTGAACCGAGAAGGAACCTGGGTAAGGTTGCTTTACGAGGAGTTTGGGTAAAATTGCATCTGAACCGAGAAGGAACCTGGGTAAGGTTGCTTTGCGAGGAGTTTGGGTAAAACTGCATCTGAACCGAGAAGGAACCTGGGTAAGGTTGCTTTGCGAGGAGTTTGGGTAAAACTGCATCTGAACCGATAAGGAACCTGGGTAAGGTTTCTTTGCGAGGAGTTTGGGTAAAATTGCATCTGAACCGAGAAGGAACCTGGGTAAGGTTGCTTTGTGAGGAGTTTGGGTAAAACTGCATCTGAACGAGAAAGAGCCTGGGTAAGGTTTCTTTGTGAGGATTTTGGGTAAAACTGCATCTGAACCGAGAAGGAACCTGGGTAAGGTTGCTTTGCGAGGAGTTTGGGTAAAACTGCATCTGAACCGAGAAGGAACCTGGGTAAGATTTCTTTGCAAGGAGTTTGGGTAAAACTGCATCTGAACCGAGAAGGAACCTGTGTAAGGTTGCTTTGCGAGGAGTTTGGGTAAAACTGCATCTGAACCGAGAAGGAACCTGGGTAAGGTTGCTTTGCGAGAAGTTTGGGTAAAACTACATCTGAACCGAGAAGGAACCTGGATAAGGTTGCTTTGCGAGGAGTTTGGGTAAAACTGCATCTGAACCGAGAAGGAACCTGGGTAAGGTTGCTTCAGGATGAGTTTGGATAAAACTACATCGGGAAATTGTAAGGAGGAACCTGGGTAAGGTTGCTTCAGGATGAGTCTGGGTGAAACTACATCGGGAAATTGTAAGGAGGAACCTGGGTAAGGTTGCTTCAGGATGAGTCTGGGTGAAACTACATCGGGACCGAGAAGGAACCTGGGTAAGGTTGCTTCGGGATAAGTCTGTGTAAAACTTCAGGAGGAACCTGGGTAAGGTTACTTCGAGATAAGTTTGTGTAAAACTTCAAGAGGAACCTGGGTAAGGTTACTTTGTGATAAGTTCGTGTAAACATTCAGAATGAACCGGGGTAAGGTTACTTTGAGATAAGTTTGTGTAAAACTTCAGGAGGAACCTGGGTAAGGTTACTTTATGATAAGTTCGTGTAAAAATTCAGAATGAACCGGGGTAAGGTTACTTTGAGATAAGTTTATGTAAAACTTCAGGAGGAACCTGGGTAAGGTTACTTTGTGATAAGTTCGTGTAAAACTTCAGGAGGAACCTGGGTAAGGTCACCTCGGGATAAGTTTGTGTAAAACTTCAGGAGGAACCTGGGTAAGGTTACTTTGTGATAAGTTCGTGTAAAACTTCAGAATGAACCGGGGTAAGGTTACTTTGAGATAAGTTTGTGTAAAACTTCAGGAGGAACCTGGGTAAGGTTACTTTGTGATAAGTTCGTGTAAAACTTCAAGAGGAACCTAGGTAAGGTCACCTTGTGATAAGTTCGTGTAAAACTTCATTCATAAATATATGAGAAAGGACCCGTGTAAGATTTTTCAGGATAAACCCGTGTGAAGCTGCATTTAGGAGAAACCTATGTAAGATTGCTTTGTGACGAACCCGTGTAAAGCTGCATTTGATCGTGCAGATAATTACTCTGTTTAGTTTCCGGAGTTAATCTTGAACTTGCTGGAAGTTGTTGATGATAACCATCTTTCCTGAAAAGGTATATGATTAATCGTATATGATGCATGACATGCATTGTATGATGATGTTCTCAAAATAAATGAGATTATGCTGTATGCAATATGTGTGCGCACGTCATGATATATGAACATGAAATGCTATTGTGGCATGTCCGAGTTTGGGAAAATAAATCCCTGACTGTTGTTGGAGAATAAAGAGTTTCGCTCGCTGGGGATAACAACCGAAGATGATTCGAGAATAACTTGGTCGGAGAATAATTCCGCTGGAGAATAAACTGGTGAGAAAAAAATGACTCTGTGGGGAAGAGATACTCTGTCAGAAGATCCGCTGATTTGGAGCAATAACCTCGGTTGGGGATGAATTACCGTTGCTGGCGATGATGAACTCTGTCGGGGATAAAATTTCTGTCTGTGGAAGAAATAAACTCCACTGGGGATGGTCTTCTATTGTTGGTGAAAGATGAACTCTACTTGGGGAGAATTAACACCACTACTTTTGGATATTTCTTACTCTGCGGGGAGTGTAGATGTTACTGGGATGCATGCTAAGGATATGACAATGACTTTGCATCAAGACTTTTCTGCCCTTGTACCTGCTGGAGAAAGTGCTTGCGGAGGCCTTGTGGATTGAGTGTCATCCCAACTTATGAGGTGTTTGGTAACTACCGATTGGAATGATAAGTCTTCTATTGATAGGAAAGTGATAAGATAACGAGACATAGTCGTACGCTTTAATCCCTAACTTTTGCCTGGACTGTCTTTTCAGATTTTCAGTCCACCGGGATACCCTTTTTTGTCCAAGCCTCCTTCTCAGGTCTTCGACTTGCGGGGTGTACAAATCTTTTTTGTTTTTATCCCTAATTTTTGCCCGAACCTTTTGGTTCGCCGAGATGCCTTTGTTTTGCCTAGGTGTGTCAACCTAGCGGGTCTTTGTTCATGCGCAGTATTTTTTGACTATGTCCACGCTCTCAGGGTGTAGGGAGTTGTCATTGTTGGTAGTGTTGTGTTGCCACACTACCAGAAGATGTTAATTTGATCATACAAGATTCATTGCTGGAATTCATGTCCAATGCCCCAAGTGATTCATATGGAGATCTGCCCCTGGCTATTTGGCATCTCTGAGAGATTCCTTGAATCTTGACTTGACTGCCCCAGATGATGGACAATGATCATGTCGTTCCCCTTGGTTGGAAGTATTTTTTCCACTTGAGGTGATCCTTTTTATTGAAAAGATTTTTATTCACTAGATATTCGTCATGCGAATTTCTCTGCTGTTGAACAAATAGTCATATGCAAACAATGTTATTTTAAGAATGCAAAGCTTATGTCTGTCTTGAAGTTTGAAAATTCATTTTTTAGTAAAACAAGTTTTTTTTTTGTAAAAGTGTGATGTCAACTCAGGATTTACAACAAGTCCTACAGGAGTCACGATACCTTTTGTAACAGTATGCTTTCGAACTAACCTATGCTTCAGCTAAGACTTTTAAGGGTTATAACGTGGCCTAGTTCACGGTTCAAGAAACAAAGGATAAAGACTCAAAATTTATTTGTACCCACCCGTTCTTCGTGATGTTCTTCAGTCCTATGCTTAGTTAATTGCACGTTTAGAATCCGTTTGAGTCTTTGCTCTGATATTCCAGTGATGGTTCAGATACTAACAGTTTACTTGAAAAAGACAGTCATTTTTGTTAAGGGTTTGTAGGACCTCTTTCTTTTTGATTTTATTATCCCTGTCTTTTGCCTGAACTGTTTCTTATTGTGATTACAGTCAGCGGGATGCCCCAGTTTTTTCTTAAGTCTCCTTCATAGGTTTTGACTTAATAGGCTTTTATTTCGAGAGATAATGACTGCCTGCTTAGATGATTATGCGGAACCATCACCATCTTTTTGGAAGGACGTCTTCAATGCCATTCGTTGTGTACGAAGCGGCAGATCATGACTGAATGCACCACTGAATTAACTGAGAAACTACCCTGCCCCAGGTTGTGATTAAGGGTTTTAATTTGTGTGAAAATAAAAACTCCTACTTCTTTGGCTCAAAGGGATTGACTAGGGATTATCTTCCTTATAACTCCACTGTTTAGGATTTGAAACAACGCCTGTACATCGTCAACGGGGTCTGTTCAAAAGTATATTGTAGAGATCGTGGTATCGTTTTCGTCATCCTTCCTCTAAAGGCTTAGAGTTTTTAAATCGAGAGTTGAACATCACAAAATGAAATAAGAACGCATTTTTTGAAATAGTGAATACGAATGGATTGATTCAAAACAGACATATGCAATGCATTAATGAAATAATAAAGTTTTGACATGACTAAATGTTTGAACAATCAAAAGAAAATTACAAATTAAAAATTCTAATGAACAAAAAGTCTTCTTGTGAGAACTTGTCACTTCAGATGGTATGTGTGATACGGTGGGAGAACTGACTTGAGGTTTTGCGTTTGTATTCGCACTTGTTCGGTTTAGCAAGAGTCGCCACTGACTTTTTATTTTATCCTAAAGGAAAGGTTAAAAAGCACAGGAAAAACCTTTGAGATGTTTTCGTGGGTTCGGGGGGTAGATTATGAAAAGGGAAGGTGCTAGCACCCTTTTCATCCATGGTTATCCATGGGCTCTTAGTTACTTGTTTTAGATCACTTGCCTTTGCTTTTCAATTGTTTGAAATGGTGCTTTGTGTGTGTGTTTTTTTGAAAATGTTTTGAAAAAGATGCCTTGTCTAGGCAACCATTGTAATGACTCTTGTTTGAGTATATGCAAAGGTGTTTGTCTTTTTGAAAAGATGTTTCAATGTTTTTGAAAGTTGTTTTGGAAGTTGTGTTTGTGAAGTGTGTTTTGAAATTAGGCAAGTGTGTTTTGCAAGTTTGATCAAGTAACTAAGAGTTGTCTATCCCTAAATTTACTCAAAGATCTTTCTCATGTTTTAACCCTTTTAACAGTGTTGTTTCACCATTGTATTTGGTGAACAACCTCGTGTTAGGATGTTAACGGGACGGGCGCGGGTCATCGTTTAGACCATGAATGCAATAGTGCCAAGTGTCTTTGGCAATTTTCTTGAGGGACTATGATCATTTTGTTTAGGCAACTTCGAAAGCGTCATCGAGGGACTATGATCATTTGATTTGTTTTTGTTTTGCCAAAGTACTTGACATGCAAACATGGGCCATTTTGGAAGGCAACAAGCGGGATTACCCTAGGGGTGCAAGTGTGAATTGTGTATTGATTTTCATGCATTTGTCTTGTATTAGGTTATCTAGCGGTTGCTTTTGAATCTTCGCATACAAATCCTAATTACTATACAGTATATAGAAAGCGATAAATTGCGGGAATTTAAAGTCTAAGCTATTACAAATAAGTATCCGGGGATGGGGGTACAAATGTTCACAAATGGGGATGAGTCTTATCAGGATAGTAGTGTCCAAATATTATTTACAACCAAATCGAATCGCATTCTCAATGTAAAATATAGCAATGTATAAGAATCAAAGAGAAATAAAAGTATTGTGCAATGTGATTATTTACAAGTGAGAAAAATATGTTAACCTAATGCAATATTAAGTATTTTATTTATTTTTGTGTTTTTATTTAATGTTTTTTAGGAAGTTTTATAAAAGTGATTTATTAAACAAAAAGTTTTAAGACAAAAAATCTATTAACCTAATAAATCTAATATTTACATATTTTAGGTATAATAAAAGTATTGTTAAAATAAATTTATTATGAAAAATTAATATATTATTTATTTAACAAAAAAGAATTAAGTTATATAAAAAGAAAATAAAGTGATATAATAAAAAGGATATTAGTTTGTATAAAGAAAATAAATGGGTTGAGGCATTATGTACATGGCAGGCCCAAAACAAAATTGAAAGAGAATCAGAGGGGGGGGGGGGGGTGTAACGCCAAAAATTGATGGGCTTAAGGGATTTTGTTGGGGACAGGACCAAAACGTGTTTAGCAATGTTTTGTCTAGGGTTTGAAATGCTTGGCTCAGAACTTAGGGTTCGTACAGTTTGATGAGTGGCGTCGTTTCTCTCCTTTCTTCTTCGCCTCTTCATGCTTATCGAATGTGGGCTTCTGATGTTCCTCCTCGCCTCAGCTGCCAGATGCGACGCCTCCCTCTCCTCCTCTTCATGGTTGCTCAGGCGATGGTAAATAGGTAATGATTTTGTTTCTCCTTCATGCGCTTTAGGGTTTCAAGTTTTGCATGTTATTGATTTTCTTTTGACAAGTTCTGATCTTTATGTTATTTGATGTTTGTGTGAGGTGTTAAAGAAAAGGGAGGAATTACTACCTTTGGAGAGGATAGGGAGGAGGACGGCGGCGCGTCTCAGGTGGCCGGAGGCGGAGGGACTGGTGATGCTAGCTTTGTGGCCTTCCTGGTATTTTTGTATCTTCGTTTAGTGATGATGCTTTGCTTCTGAAAACGCTTGTATAGCTTCTTTTCCTCTTCTGATTGCTTGCTTTATTTCCAATGCTATGATGATTTTGATTCTGAGTATTCGTGCTTCTGAGATGCTTTCACAATCTTCCTCTCTTTGGGCTTTTTATCAATGATGATATTATGATTCTGAGATTGTTGTTTGCTATTACTTCGCTTCTGACTTCTGATGAACTTTGTTGTTCTTTGCCTATGAGGAAGCTAGTTCTGAGGCATTTATTTTGGTTGTTTGGATATCTGGATGTTTGGATATTGTATGAGTTTTTGTTGAAGGTTGTTGGTTTGGTAGTGAAACAAGTTTTGACAGGCTTGAAAGGTTTGCTTTGTTTTTAGCAGGTTTCAAGGTTTTGTTGGTACAGGCTTACTGTGTTTTGAGGCTTGTATGTTGCAGGATGTGTTAGGCTTGTGTTATGTGTAACAGGTTTTTTTGATGAACAAGCTTTTAGGATTGCTTCTGTTATGTTTTTGACAGGCTTGAAAGGTTTGCTTTGACAGGCTTGAAAGGGTTTGCTTTGACAGGCTTGAAGAAAGTTTTTGATACTGAGTTTGTTTGAAGGCCGTTTGTAAGCTTGGTGGTTGGCTTTTTGTTTATGCTTGGCTTTTTTCTGGCATGCAGTTAGGCTTCTCGTTTGTGTTATGTAATAGGCAGGCTGTTTGTTGTTTTCTTAGGATCCAAGCTTGGAACAAACTTCAATGTTTTAACAAGTTGCAAGGCTTGAGGTTTACAGTTTTTTGTGATATCTTCTTCTATGTGTATTTTGCCCCCCCTCTGATAGTGTTCTGATTTTGTTATTTTTATCTCTAAGTCTGTCTGGAAAACTGTAAGCCTGCTACTTTTCCCTCTTTTTCTCTCTCCACAGAAAGCACATCTTTGCTTAGAATGTCTCTTTTTTTTCTGAAAAGATTTTAGCCTGGAAAATGATGAATAAAAATGCACTTTTCACAAGCTTGCTTGCATTTGTCTTTCCTCTGCATACCTCCAGATTTTCTGCCTTGCTTTTGTGTACTTGTTGACCACTTTTGACAGTTACAACTTAGTTGACATTTTGACAATGCAATTTGGTTTTGGCATTTCAGTTTGGTTTGCCTTTTAGGTTTGGAATTTGGTTTGAAATTATGCAGCCTGTTTTGGCATATTCAGTAGCTTGTCCCTTTGGTTGACAGTTTGAATTTATGCAGTTTGGTTGACATTTTTGTTGACACTTTGCAATTTGAATTTATGCAGCTTTGTGCATTTTGCAAAATAATTCATATGCTTGCGAATAAATTGCTTTCCTCTTTGTGAACCAAGAAGAGACATCTTCTTGCGATTTGCAGAGAGGACGAATAAACTGATTCCGGCCAAAATCTTTAATGATGAGTTTTTATGATTAACTGTCTGAAAATGCTTTTTTTTTAATTTATCTGTGTTGACTTCTTCCTTCTCTTTTTGCAGGTAAATATCAGTTGAACAAAGGATGCAAAAGCAGTAGGAGATGAAGACTTAGGATAGATTTATTTTCTCTTTTAATTATTTGTAATAAAATATCATTGTAAATATTGTAAATAAATTTACAATATCCCAATAATATTTGTAACAATAATTAAAAATAAATAAAAACCTTTTTGTCAGATAATTCTTTAACTTGCACTGTTTATTTATTTATTTAAATCTCTTGAATTAAAATAACTGGAAGTACATCCCAATTATTCTAACTTAGATAAAATAAATAATTAATAAACACCGTAGTCTTGCAACTTTGCATTAATCAACAGTGCACCCGGCATTTTAATTAACCATAAGCATTGCACAATCAAACAAAACAAATGTCCATACATCTTTCATTTCACTGATTAAACCAACACTTCAAACTCTCAATCAGAAGCCTCAACCCATATCCCAGACGTTTAGACTTTGAGAAACAAACAGAAATTTTGAACAAACGTCAAAACCATGTGGCAGTCAATTAAGACCCTGTGGATTCAAATTCTTCTGAAAATGCGCGTGCAAACCCTAATTCTTGATTTAATGTTAAAGAAGCATCTTCTTGATCAAACCCTGAGCCAAACTCAAACAAATCAAAAGAAACCCTAATTTTGTCTAACTGATTCAAAATCAATGAAAAACCCTAATTTTGTCTGACTGATGAGAAAAGTCTGTTTGACCGCTTCTTAAACCAATCTGAAAAATCAGGAAAAGCCTGAAGCTGTGATTTCTTGTGAAAAAGAGAGGGCAAATTTTGGGGTACAACTGTATGCCTTGGAGGGATGGCAGAAGAACTCAACCTGATCGTCTTGTGTGAATTCCAATTCTCCTTCATCAATCAGGTCTTGAATTTTGTTTCTCAACGCCCAACAGCTGTTGGTGTCACGTCCAGGGCTGTTGGAATGATATGCACACCTAACATCAGGATTGTACCTTGGGGAGGCTATGTTGGGATTCTAAGGAGAATCCCTTAATATAACCAACTTGGCCTTCAACAGGCGTTGCAATGCTTGACCCAATAACATGTTGATTTCGGTGAAGCGCCTTTCAAATGTATTCTTCTTATGCCGATTTCCCCGTTGTCGTTAGAGAGGTTGTGGTTGGGCTTGTGGTGTAGTAGTAATCATGAAAGGTCTGTTCCCAACCTCTTCTCTCACCGGGGGCTGATTAATGCCTTGACCCACAATCTTAACTGTTTGTTTCATGGATCTACATCCATCTTGGTGAAGCTTATTGAGGAAGGCTCTTAGCCCTTCTTGTCCTTGAGCTAAGTTTTGGATAACAGCCATCTGCCCCAGGATCTGGATTCTCATTGCTTCTACCTCATCTTGCAATTGTTCCGGTTGTTCGTCCTTGTTGTTGTCTAGACGTTCCTTTGTCAGATTCCCGGCGAAGAGTGTTTTCAGGTCTTCTTGCCCCTTGGATAGATTCAGGAGAAATTCCTTGAACTGGGTATCTTGAGCTTGGAGATCTCTGTTTTCTTGTTGGAGAGCCATTGCTGAAATAAACAGCGAGAACATGAGAGACCTGCTTTGAAACCTGCTTATGCAATGATATGTATGCAATGTTTTAAAGGATCTCGCGGGGTAAACAAGAAACTGTTAGAATTTGATTGCAGCTTGATTGAAGAAACTTCGTGTCGTTGAGAGTCCTTCTTCCAGAGTCAAGCTCACCATATCGAGTGGGTCATAGCCACTGACTCAAGATCCTTTGACAACATTGGCTAGAGGAAAATAAACCCCCTTACTAGATGTCTGGTTCGCCATGACCTATATCACAGACCCTTGAGATCCTTGAAATGGTTAGTGTGATACGGTGGGAGAACTGACTTGAGGTTTTGCGTTTGTTTTCGCACTTGTTCGGTTTAGCAAGAGTCGCCACCGACTTTTTATTTTATCCTAAGGAAAGGTTAAAAAGCACAGGAAAAACCTTTGAGATGTTTTCTTGGGTTCGGGGGGGTAGATTATGAAAAGGGAAGGTGCTAGCACCCTTTTCATCCATGGTTATCCATGGGCTCTTAGTTACCGCTTTTAGATCACTTGCCTTTATTTTTCAATGTTTGAAATGGTGCTTTGTGTGTGTGGTTTTTGAAAATGTTTTAAAAAAGATGCCTTGTCTAGGCAACCTTTGTAACAATTCTTTACTCGAATGTTTTACAAAGGTGTTTGTCTTTTTGAAAAGATGTTTCAATGTTTTGAAAGTTGTGTTGAAATTGTGTGGAGATGTGTGTTTGAAAATGGCAAGTGTGTTTTGCAAGTTTGATCAAGTAACTAAGAGCTATCTACCCTAAATTTCTCAAAGATCTTTCTTATGTTTTAACCCTTTTAACATTGTTGTTTCACCATTGTATTTGGTGAACAACCTTGTGTTAGGATGTTAACGGGACGGGCGCGGGTCATCGTTTAGACCATGAATGCAATAGTGTCAAGTATTTTGGCAATTTTCTTGAGGGACTATGATCATTTTGTTTAGGCAACAAGATAGCGTCATCGAGGGACTATGATCATTTTGTTTGTTTTTGTTTTGTTTTGCCAAAGACACTTGACATGCAAACATGGCCCATTTTTGAAGGCAACAAGTGGAGTAACCCTAAGGGTGCAAGTGTGCATTGTGTTTGTTTTTCATGCATTTGTCTTGTATTTGGTTATCTAGCGGTTGATTTTTAATCTTCGCATACAAACCCTAATTACTATACAGTATATAGAAAGTGATAAATTGCGGGAATTTAAAGTCTAAGCTATTACAAATAAGTATCCGGGGATGGGGGTACAAATGTTTACAAATGGGGATGAGTCTTATCAGGATAGTAGTGTCCAAATATTATTTACAACCAAATCGAATCGTCGCATTCTCAATGTAAAAATATAATCAGGTATGAGAATAGAAAAAGAATCAAAAGCAATGTATGATGCACATGATTATTTACAAGTGAGTAAAAATGTTAACCTAATGTATTAAGTATTATTATTTATTTTTGTGTTTTTTTGTTAATGTTAATTATAAATAAAAAGGGTTTTAAAGAGAAAAGTATTTAATTCAAAACAAACTAGTTATTTATGTATTTTTTAAAATGTAATAAACATTAAAAATATTTTTGTACAAAAGTTTAATATTCTATTTTTATTTAACCAAAGAAAATAGGAATTAGATTATATAAAATAAGAAAATAAGGTAAGAAAAAAGTATTAATTTGTATAAAGGGTTAAGAAAATAAAATGGGCCTTAGGGGAATGCTTGGCCCAAAATGCAAAATAAAAATGGATTAAAACCAAAAAAGGGGGTGCACACGCCTGAATTGATTGGGCTTGGGGTGTATTTTGTGAGGCAGGCCCAACCGGTTTGGGACTAGGTTTTTGTTAGGGTTTGAAATATTTTGTTTCAGAACAAAGTTTGTAACATTTGAACGGCGCTGCCTTCCGTCTTCTTCAACTCTTCATCATTCTCAAACACCTAGCCATTGATGCTTCCTCCAATCGCCTTAGGCCACCAGACGCGATGCCTCCATCTCTTCTCTCCACAGTTGCTCAGGGTGATGATAAAGAAAAGGTAATAATTTGCTTTCTGAACATCTTTTAGGGTTCTTCAAATTTTAGTCTTGCATGTTTTATTTTTTTACATGTTATTGACCCTCTGTGTTATTTGTTTATGTGAGGTGTGTAAAAAGGAAGGAGGAATTACTACCTTCGGGTTTGTTGTTGGAGAGGAGAATGAGAGTTGGACGGCAGCGCTTCTCAGGTGGCCAAGGCGGGGAGGCTATGATGCTGATGAAAGCTTTTCTGGTTTATCTGGTACCCTCGTATCTTTCTTCTTTGAATGGTTTAGTGATGAGAGTGTTTCTGAAAACCCTAGGATACTTCACTTCTGCATCTTCTTTTCTTCTTCTGATTGCTTGCCTCTGAATATTTGAATGCTTATTCTTTGATTCTGAGATGCTTGGATTTGTTTAGCCTATGATGAACATGTTCTGAGGCGTTTTGTTGGTGTTTTGATTTTGAAATGGTTTGGATTGAAGGGTTTCTAAGCTTGAGGCAGGCTTGAAAGGCTTATCAGTTTACTTGCTTAAAGGCAGTTTTCTGTAACTGGTCTTAGGCAGTCTGAAACAGGTTTGAGGTTACAGGCTTTTAGCAGGCAAGCTTGAAGGTTACAGGCCTTTAGCAGGTTTTGTATTTGACCAGGTTTTTTAGGCTTGGACACTGAGTTTGTTCAGGTTTATTGTGCTTGGCTTGAATGCTTGCTTATTGTGCAGTTTGTTTGGTACATGCTTCAAGGCTTCTAGAGGTTTTTTCTTCTGGTTGTTTGATACAGGCTTGATGTTATAGGCAGGTTTTCTTATCTTGTTAACACAGGTTTGAAGTTTGTTTGGGTTACAGGCTTTGAAAGGCTTGCTGGTAACAGGCAGGCTGTTGTTTCTGTAATAGGTTTTTAGGCCTTGGGGCAGGCTTGAGGCTTGAAACAGTTTGAGTTTATGCAGGTTTTTTGGTTACAGGCTTCAAGGCTTGTGTTTTAACTTTGTGTTATATTTTTCTATGTGTTCTGCCCCCTTTTCTGAACTGAGATCTTTGTTATATTTATTTGTCTTAAGCCTGCCCACTGCAAACCTGCTTTTTTTCTTTTTCTCTTTCTCTCTCTTCATAAAGCATATTATATTGCTTTAGAAGTACTTTTCTGAAAAGGTGTTGGCTGGAAAATGATGAAAAAAGGTTTTGACAATATGCTTGCATCTTTGGTTTTCCTCTGCATATCCTCCAGATTTTTTGCATTTTCTTTTTGTGTACTTGTTGACAGTTTTTGATAGCTTTGATATCTTTTGGTATCTTCTTTGACAGCTTCCTTGGACAGTTTTGAATTTGTGATTTAGTTTACTTTGTTTGAAACTGTAACTTGGCTGTTTGGTTTGAAGGCAATTTTGCTCTTGTGCAGCTTTGTTTGGCATTTCAGTTTGCACTTTGCAATTTGTGAATTTCTTATGCAGCCTTGTGCCCTTTTTTTTAATTGATTTAGCTTGCAAGATAATTTTACTTTCCTCTTTGTGAACCAAGAAGAGAGGTCTTCTTGTGATTTGCAAAGAGGACAAGCAAAATATGATGAAAACCCAAAATAAACTGATTCCGGCCAACACCTTTAATGATGAGTTTTTGATTAACTGTCTGAAAAATACTTTTCTAAATTCATCTGTGTTTGACTTCTCTTTTTCTGGCTTTGCGGGTGAATATTAATTGGGGCAAGGGAAGCAACAGTAGAAGATGAAAACTTCAAGAAACTTAGGATATAGATTTAATTTATTTTTAATCATTGTAATAAATGTCATTATAACACTGTAAATAAATTTACCGTATTAAATAAACATTTGTAACAACAATTGAAAATGAATAAAAAATCCTTTGTCAGTTAATTCTTTAATTCTTCTGCACTTGTTTATTTAATCATTTAAATCTCTTGAGTTATAATAATTGGAAATTATCCCAATAATCTTAACTTAGAAATTATAAATAATCAACAAACGTCGCAGTCACACAGCTTTGCATTAACCAACAATACTTCCGGCATTCCAAATAACCAAAAGCATTGCACAAATAAGCAAACAAACGTCCATACGCCTTTCACTTCACTGATTAAACCAACACTTAAAACTCTCAATTCAAACGCCTCAGCTTCTATCCCAGATGTTTAGACTTTGAGAAACAAACATGAATCTTGAACAAGCGTCAAAACCATGTGACAGTCAAATGAAATGTTGTGGATTCAAATTCTTCTGAGAATGCGTGCGCAAATCCTAATTTTGAATTTATTATCGAAGAAACGTCTGCTTGATCAAACCCTGAGCCAAACTCAACCAAATCAATAGAAACCCTAATAATTTGTTTGACTGATTCAAAAGTTAATGGAAACCCTAATTTTGTTTGACTGATAAGAAAAGTCTGTTTGACCGATTCTTGAGCCAATCTAAAAAATCAGGAAAAGCCCGAAGCTGTGATTTCTTGTGAAAAAGAGAGAGAGGCAAATTTTGGGGTACAACAGTTGCCCCTGTTCAATCTTCTTGAACCTGAAGAGTTAGATTGGCAGGTTTGCCTTTCACGACTCGAAGGTAAAAGGAGATTGGACACTAGAGTGCCCAAAAAATTTGCACTCGTCAAAGCGTAGTTTGAGGGAATGGGCTTAAAGATGCCATTTGGAGATAGGCTTAAAGATGCCATCTGGAGATGTGACAGAATCTTGTCGGGGGATGGGCTTAGAGATGCCATCTGGATTGTATGTTGAACTATATGTCGTTGGTGAGTGGGTGAGTATCAGAAAGGTATCCATGTTTGGAACGTCTCTGAACTGGGGGTCTGAATAAGCAATAGATTGACATCCGTGTTTGGAAGCATCCGTAAACTGTTTTCAGAAGTCTTGAGTTGAATAAGCAATAGGTTAACATCCGTGTCTGGAGAACCCGTAAACTATTTTCAGAGGCCTTGGAGTTGAATAAGCAATAGATCAGCATCCATGTTGGGAAGCGTCCGTAAACTGTTTTCAAAAGTTGAGTCTGGAATTGAGAAGGAACCGGTGTAGGGTTGCCTAACGATGAGTCCGTGTAAAACTGCATCTGAATTTGAGATCTGTATGAGTAGCAGAATGACTTCCGTGTCTGGAGCGTATCTGAAACTGTATCTGAGTAATTGTTAATGATAGCCTTTTATTCTTATCCTGAAAAGGATAAAATGTTAGCTAAACACAAAGTTATGTTGCATGATATGTATGAGGAAATGAATATGTTATATCAATGTTTATGATATCTGAATGTAATGAATGCGCATGTAAGCTGAATAGCTGTCTTGCTGAGGATAGATGAATCCTGGATAGCTGGAGATAATAGAATCTTGACTGCTGCTGGGGAAAGTAAATCCTTGATTGCTGCAGGGGATTGCAAAAATCTTTTGATTGCTGCAGGTATTGATCTGGAATCTTGAAAAGGTTGGTCGGTGAGATAGTTGTCCTGGCTGGTTTCAGGTATTAATCTCTGACCTGAGAAAGAAAGATAGTTTTCCTGGCTTGTTACAGGTATTGTGATGTCGGGAATGGGCTTATAGATGCCATTTGGAGATATGATGGATAGTTGATGGAGATGAGATCTGTATAAGTAGCAGCATGACTTCCGTGTCTGGAGTGTATCTAAAACTGTAACTGGAAGGAAATCTGGAATAAGTATCAGAATGTCGCCATATCTGGGTCACATCTGAACTGTCTCTAGAAAGAAATCTGGAATAAGTATCAGAATGTCGCCATATCTGGGTCACATCTGAATTGTCTCTAGAAGGAAATCTGGAATAAGTATCAGAATGTCGCCATATCTGGGTCACGTCTGAATCGTCTCTAGAAGGAAATCTGGAATAAGTATCAGAATGTCGCCATATCTGGGTCACATCTGAACTGTCTCTAGAAGGAAATCTAGAATAAGTATCAGAATGTCGCCATATCTAGGTCATATTTGAACCGTCTCTAGAAGGAAATCTGGAATAAGTATCAGAATGTCGCCATATCTGGGTCACATCTGAACTGTCTCTAGAAGGAAATCTGGAATAAGTATCAGAATGTCGCCATATCTGGGTCACATCTGAACCGTCTCTAGAAGGAAATCTGGAATAAGTATCAGAATGTCGCCATATCTGGGTCACATCTGAACTGTCTCTAGAAGGAAATTTGGAATAAGTATCAGAATGTCGCCATATCTGGGTCACATCTGAACCGTCTCTAGAAGGAAATCAGGAATAAGTATCAGAATGTCGCCATATCTGGGTCACATCTGAACCGTCTCTAGAAGGAAATCTGGAATAAGTATCAGAATGTCGCCATATCTGGGTCACATCTGAACCGTCTCTAGAAGGAAATCTGGAATAAGTATCAGAATGTCGCCATATCCGGGTCACATCTGAACTGTCTCTAGAAGGAAATCTGGAATAAGTATCAGAATGTCGCCATATCTGGGTCACATCTGAACCGTCTCTAGAAGGAAATCAGGAATATGTATCAGAATGTCGCCATATCTAGGTCACATTTGAACCGTCTCTAGAAGGAAATCTGGAATAAGTATCAGAATGTCGCCATATCTGGGTCACATCTGAACCGTCTCTAGAAGGAAACTCGGAAGGTGATGATCTTTGCCCCTAGTATAAGATGCTTGTGATATTGTCAGGACACTTGGACTGCACGTAACCCTTTGATGAGATTGACGTTTAAATGCCCCAAGTGATGGTGACGGAGACTTGCCCCGGGTTAATCTGTAATTGAGAGATTTGTTGAAATCTTGACTGGACTGCCCCAGGTTAACTGAACTTTGAAAGATTTGCTGAAATCTTGACTGGACCGCCCCAGGTTAACTGGATAGTAACATGTCATGCCCCCTTGTTGATAGGAGATTTGTCGTTGGAAGTGTCATCCTTTTTTAAATGATTTTGCTCACTGAGAGGGCTTTTGTTCACTGGATATTCATTGTGTGAATTTCTCCGCTGTCAAACAAATAGCCATATGCAAACAGTGATATTCAAGTAATGCAAAGTTTATGTCTGTCTTAAAGTTTTGAGAAAATGCGTTTTTTAGCAGAAAACTTTTTATAAGACAAAATCAACACAAGATTTAGAGCAAAGCCTTACAGGAGTCATGATACCTTTTGTAACAGTATGCTTTCGAACTAACCCATGCTTCAATTAGGACTTTTGAAGGGTTGTAACGTGGCTTGGTTCACGGTTTAAGAAACAAAGGATAAAGGCTCAAAGTATATTTGTACCCACCCGCTCTTCGTGATGTTCTTCAATCCTAAACTCAGTTAATTGTGCATCGTACTCTATTCGAGTTCGGAATGACTTTTGGGTGATGGTTCACACCAGTTGAATTTTGGAAGGGAGCCATCATTTATTTTATTTTTTTGCAACATTTTTTATGTTGTTTGAGGATTTGTAATGACCTCTTTCTTTTGATTTGTTATCCCTAACTTTTGCCTGACTGTTCCTGTTTTCGAGATTACAGTCAGCGGGATGCCCCAACTTTCTTAAGCCTCCTTTGTAGGTTTTGACTTAATGGGCTTTTCTCTTCTTTTTTTTGAGAGGTAATGACTGCCTATGAGATGAGGAACCATCACTGTCTTTTGGTTCCAAAGGAATGTTTTTGATGTCGTTCGTTGTATTACGAACTGAGAGTTTGCGACTTCAATGCACATCTTTTCTTTGGATTAACTGAGAGACTACCCTGCCACAAGTTTAAATCAAAGGTTTCAATTTGTTTAGAACAGAAAACTCCTACTTCTTTGGCTCGAAGGGGTTGACTAGGGATTATCTTCCTTATAACTCCAGTGTTTAGGATTTGAAAGAAATGCCTGTACATCGTCAGCAAGGTCTGTTCAAAAGCATATTGTATGAGATTATGGCATTGTTTCATCATCCTCCCTCTAAAGGCTTATAGCTTTTGCAAGATTTAAATGTCATAAAGAAAGTAGAAAGCATAGTTCAAGTGTAATGAAAATGAGTGGATCAAATCAAGACAAACATATGCAATGCATTAATGAAACAAAGTTTGACATTAATAGATAATTGTTTGAATAACAAAGAGATTACAACTTGAAAATTCAAATGAAACAAAGACATTCTCAATGATTTGGCATAGGAGCAGTGATCACGTTTGGAGTCTCCGGAGGGTCAAACTCGACCTCCTTGGCATCAATCATGTCTTGGACCTTGTTCTTCAGAGCCCAACAGTTGTTTGTGTCATGTCCCGGACTGTCAAAGTGGTATGCACACCTTTCATTGGGATGATAGGTAGGAGCAGAAGTATTTGGGTTCCAGAGGGGAGCCTTCAATGTAATCAGCTCTGCCTGCAACATGCGTTGTAGCGCTTGACCCAACGACATGTTGATCTTGGTGAATTGTCTTTTAGGTGCTACCTCCTTACGCTGGTGCCCCTGTCTTTGTTGAGTAGGATTAGAGATCAAGATTGCTCCTACGTGTTGGTCACGGTGACTCTTTTGACTGTTCGCAGCATTAGACTCTTTCATTTCATTGTAGGGAATTTTCTGAGCATCAAAGGGTGTAGCTCCTTGGATCTTTCCACTTTTGATGCCAGCTTCGACCCTTTCGCCGGTCAGTATTAGCTCGGTGAACCCGGATGAGGAGCTTCCAATTAAGTGATTGAAGAGAGGCCCTGTCAAAGTTCCCATGAAGATGCCAATCAGCTCTCTATCAGTTAAAGGGGGTTGCACCCTACCAGCCATATCTCTCCACTTTTGGGCGTATCCTTTGAAGTTCTTGTCAGAACCCATGGTCATGTTCTGCAATTGCACACGAGTTGGTGCAAGATCAGCATTGTACTGATACTGTTTGTAAAAAGCAGCAGCTAAGTCCTCCCAGGTGTGGATGCGAGAACTCTCCAATTGATAAAACCACTCGAGTTGAGTCCCTACCAGGCTTTCTTGGAAGAAATGGATCCAAAGCTTTGGATCAGTTGTGTATGGTTGAATCTTGCGAGCATAAGACTTCAGGTGCATCTTAGGGAAAGAAACTCCATCGTACAGGGCAAAGGTAGGGACTTTGAACTTTGGCGGGATGACCAATCCAGAAACTAAACCCATGTCTCCTAAATCCAAGCCAGGTATTTGTTGAATCTCCATAGCATTGAGGCGATCCTCCAACTGTTTGTACTTGTCATCAGCGGGAGGATATTGTTCCTCGGAGTAGTCAGCTTCAACAATCTCCAAATTGTGGTCTTCTTCAAGACTGACCCCTATGCTGGGTGGAGTTAAAAGATCTAGGGTTTTAGGTCTTCTTCTCAAGTTCAGGATGCTCGCTGCCTTCTTGGACTTCTTCTTCTTGTCTTTGAGAAGGAGAGATTTCAGATCCTCTTGCCCTTTACCCATAGCCAGAAGCATTTGTTGGAATTGAGCGTTTTGAGCTTGGAGATCTTTCACCGTTTGTTCCATATCCATCTTACTGAAATAAACAGTAGGGAGATAAGGAGACCTGTAGGAGAAACCTGTTATGCAATGATATGTATGATATATGTATGCAATGTTTTCAAGGATCTCTTAGGGTAAACACGAAAATGTTAGAGGTTGAATTTCGATCAATATCTTTGATTGGAGAACTTTGTATCAGTGGATGTCTTTCCACGAGAATCAAGCTCACCATGTCAAGTGGGTCATAGCCCCTGATTAAAGTTGTTGCACTTGATCTTTGATGGCATTTGTTTAGAGGAGAACCCTCTTGCCCTTTGGTAGACGTCTGGTTCAATGTTCCCCTGCATCAAAAGACCCTTAAGATCCTTGAAATGGTTATTGAAAATGCTATGGTATGATGTCATGATGTTATGTACATGTATGCGAAAGTAGGCAAGTATATATATACATGCAATCATATTCACGCAGAGCAAACAAGTCCTTAGGTTTAGGCTTGCATGGGGTTTTTAGGTAAGTACCCTCTTGAAGTTAGTTGGCTCATCCTGTCCTAAAATAGAAACCGGGTTCTAAGGAGCTCAATATCACTGGATTATTTTCTGTGTTCATTGTTTTGGTTTAGCCACTTAACTGGCGACCAAAATATTCCAAGAAAACAATCCTCAATGAGTGTAGTATCGAGTATCTACCAACTTTGGACTGCACCAAAGTCGGTCATCTCACTACCCCTAAAAAGGCTAAGATGGTCAAGTAAGGTTCTAGAGTTCGTTAGTGCTTCATGACATCGCTCAACGGCCCCGTATTCTCCTTGACTACTCAAGGGCTACCGGTACTCACAAATATGTCACACTAACATAACTACTGCTTCAACCATGTCGGTATACCCTGCACAGTTCCCTCACAGTTTATTGCTATTTACCTAAAAAGGTGCCCCAAATCCGGGTGTAGGATTTATAGCAAACCCAAACAAGGAACCCAAAAAGTAAAGCAATCAAAGCAAGTATGTAAAGGTGATCTAAAACCCTAAGGTAACCCCACTTTTAGAATTAGTCCCCAGCAGAGTCGCCAATTCTGTGATACGGTGGGAGAACTGACTTGAGGTTTTGCGTTTGTTTTTGCACTTGTTCGGTTTAGCAAGAGTCGCCACCGACTTTTTATTTTATCCTAAGGAAAGGTTAAAAAGCACAGGAAAAACCTTTGAGATGTTTTCTTGGGTTCGGGGGGGTAGATTATGAAAAGGGAAGGTGCTAGCACCCTTTTCATCCATGGTTATCCATGGGCTCTTAGTTACTTGTTTTAGATCACTTGCCTTTGCTTTTCAATGTTTGAAATGGTGCTTTGTGTGTGTGGTTTTTGAAAATGTTTTGAAAATATGCCTTGTCTAGGCAACCTTTGTAACAATTCTTTACTCGAATGTTTTACAAAGGTGTTTGTCTTTTTGAAAAGATGTTTCAATGTTTTGAAAGTTGTGTTGAAATTGTGTGGAGATGTGTGTTTGAAAATGGCAAGTATGTTTTGCAAGTTTGATCAAGTAACTAAGAGCTATCTACCCTAAATTTCTCAAAGATCTTTCTTATGTTTTAACCCTTTTAACAGTGTTGTTTCACCATTGTATTTGGTGAACAACCTTGTGTTAGGATGTTAACGGGACGGGCGCGAGTCATCGTTTAGACCATGAATGCAATAGTGTCAAGTATTTTGGCAATTTTCTCGAGGGACTATGATCATTTTGTTTAGGCAACAAGATAGCGTCATCGAGGGACTATGATCATTTTGTTTGTTTTTGTTTTGTTTTGTTTTGCCAAAGACACTTGACATGCAAACATGGCCCATTTTTGAAGGCAACAAGTGGAGTAACCCTAAGGGTGAAAGTGTGCATTGTGTTTGTTTTTCATGCATTTGTCCTGTATTTGGTTATCTAGCGGTTGATTTTGAATCTTCGCATAGAAACCCTAATTACTATACAGTATATAGAAAGCGATAAATTGCGGGAATTTAAAGTCTAAGCTATTACAAATAAGTATCCGGGGATGGGGGTACAAATGTTTACAAATGGGGATGAGTCTTATCAGGATAGTAGTGTCCAAATATTATTTACAACCAAATCGAATCGTCGCATTCTCAACGTAAAAATATAATCAGGTATGAGAATAGAAAAAGAATCAAAAGCAATGTATGATGCACATGATTATTTACAAGTGAGTAAAAATGTTAACCTAATGTATTAAGTATTATTATTTATTTTTGTGTTTTTTTGTTAATGTTAATTATAAATAAAAAGGGTTTTAAAGAGAAAAGTATTTAATTCAAAACAAACTAATTATTTATGTATTTTTTAAAATGTAATAAACATTAAAAATATTTTTGTACAAAAGTTTAATATTCTATTTTTATTTAACCAAAGAAAATAGGAATTAGATTATATAAAATAATAAAATAAGGTAAGAAAAAAGTATTAATTTGTATAAAGGGTTAAGAAAATAAAATGGGCCTTAGGGGAATGTTTGGCCCAAAATGCAAAATAAAAATGGATTAAAACCAAAAAAGGGGGTGCACACGCCTGAATTGATTGGGCTTAGGGTGTATTTTGTGAGGCAGGCCCAACCGGTTTGGGACTAGGTTTTTGTTAGGGTTTGAAATATTTTGTTTCAGAATAAAGTTTGTAACATTTGAACGGCGCTGCCTTCCGTCTTCTTCAACTCTTCATCATTCTCAAACACCTAGCCATTGATGCTTCCTCCAATCGCCTTAGGCCACCAGACGCGATGCCTCCATCTCTTCTCTCCACAGTTGCTCATGGCGATGATAAAGAAAAGGTAACGATTTTCTTTCTGAACATCTTTTAGGGTTCTTCAAATTTTAGTCTTGCATGTTTTATTTTTTTACATGTTATTGACCCTCTGTGTTATTTGTTTATGTGAGGTGTGTAAAAAGGAAGGGGGAATTACTACCTTGGGGTTTGTTGTTGGAGAGGAGAATGAGAGTTGGACGGTGGCACTTCTCAGGTGGCCAAGGCGGGGAGGCTATGATGCTGATGAAAGCTTTTCTGGTTTGTCTGGTACCCTCGTATCTTTCTTTTTTGAATGGTTTAGTGATGAGAGTGTTTCTGAAAACCCTAGGATACTTCACTTCTGCATCTTCTTTTCTTCTTCTGATTGCTTGCCTCTGAATATTTGAATGCTTATTCTTTGATTCTGAGATGCTTGGATTTGTTTAGCCTATGATGAACATGTTCTGAGGCGTTTTGTTGGTGTTTTGATTTTGAAATGGTTTGGATTGAAGGGTTTCTAAGCTTGAGGCAGGCTTGAAAGGCTTATCAGTTTACTTGCTTGAAGGCAGTTTTCTGTAACAGGTCTTAGGCAGTCTGAAACAGGTTTGAGGTTACAGGCTTTTAGCAGGCAAGCTTGAAGGTTACAGGCCTTTAGCAGGTTTTGTATTTGAACAGGTTTTTTAGGCTTGGACACTGAGTTTGTTCAGGTTTATTGTGCTTGGCTTGAATGCTTGCTTATTATGCAGTTTGTTTGGTACAGGCTTCAAGGCTTCTAGAGGTTTTTTCTTCTGGTTGTTTGATGCAGGCTTGATGTTATAGGCAGGCTTGCTTATCTTGTTAACACAGGTTTGAAGTTTGTTTGGGTTACAGGCTTTGAAAGGCTTGCTGGTAACAGGCAGGTTGTTGTTTCTGTAACAGGTTTTTAGGCCTTGGGGCAGGCTTGAGGCTTGAAGCAGATTGAGTTTATGCAGGTTTTTTGGTTACAGGCTTCAAGGCTTGTGTTTTAGCTTTGTGTTATATTTTTCTATGTGTTTTGCCCCCTTTTCTGAACTGAGATCTTTGTTATATTTATTTGTCTTAAGCCTGCCCACTGCAAACCTGCTTTTTTTCTTTTTCTCTTTCTCTCTCTTCAGAAAGCATATTATATTTCTTTAGAAGTACTTTTCTGAAAAGGTGTTGGCTGGAAAATGATGAAAAAAGGTTTTGACAATATGCTTGCATCTTTGGTTTTCCTCTGCATATCCTCCAGATTTTCTGCATTTGCTTTTTGTGTACTTGTTGACAGTTTTTGATAGCTTTTATATCTTTTGGTATCTTCTTTGACAACTTTGACAGCTTCCTTGGTCAGTTTTGAATTTGTGATTTACTTTGCTTAGTTTGAAACTGTAACTTGGCTGTTTGGTTTGAAGGCAGTTTTGCTCTTGTGCAGCTTTGTTTGGCATTTCAGTTTGCACTTTGCAATTTGTGAATTTCTTATGCAGCCTTGTGCCCTTTTTTTTAATTGATTTAGCTTGCAAGATAATTTTACTTTCCTCTTTGTGAACCAAGAAGAGAGGTCTTCTTGTGATTTGAAAAGAGGACGAGCAAAATATGATGAAAACCCAAAATAAACTGATTCCGGCCAACACCTTTAATGATGAGTTTTTGATTAACTGTCTGAAAAATACTTTTCTAAATTCATCTGTGTTTGACTTCTCTTTTTCTGGCTTTGCAGGTGAATATTAATTGGGGCAAGGGAAGCAACAGTAGAAGATGAAAACTTCAAGAAACTTAGGATATAGATTTAATTTATTTTTAATCATTGTAATAAATTCCATTGTAACACTGTAAATAAATTTACTGTATCAAATAAACATTTGTAACAACAATTGAAAATGAATAAAAAATCCTTTGTCAGTTAATTCTTTAATTCTTATGCACTTGTTTATTTAATCATTTAAATCTCTTGAGTTATAATAATTGGAAATTATCCCAATAATCTTAACTTAGAAATTATAAATAATCAACAAACGTCGCAGTCACACAGCTTTGCATTAACCAACAATACTTCCGGCATTCCAAATAACCAAAAGCATTGCACAAATAAGCAAACAAATGTCCATACGCCTTTCACTTCACTGATTAAACCAACACTTCAAACTCTCAATTCAAACGCCTCAGCTTCTATCCCAGATGTTTAGACTTTGAGAAACAAACATGAATCTTGAACAAGCGTCAAAACCATGTGACAGTTGTGATCGGTGGATCTGGAACTGACTGTTTAATGCTGGTTCGCGAAATGTCGCGGAAGCAAGAGTCGCCACCGTCTTTTATTTTCTCCAAATGGAAAGGACAAAAGCACAGAAAAATTCCTTAAAGAGATCGCTCTCGGTTCGGGAGGTAGGTTATAGAAAGGGAAGGTGTTAGCACCCTTTCTATCCATGGTTATCCATGGGCTGTTAGATACTTGCTCACTTGTGTTTTCAAAAATGGTTTGTTTGCTTTTCAACTGTGGGTTTTAAAAAGTTTCTTTGAAAATTTCAGTTCGACTCTTGTATCGGTCCTCAAGAGTGTTTGAAAAATGCTTTCGAAAGCTTTTTGAAAATGTGTTGGTGTGAAAAGTATTTTTGATTTGTTTTGTTTTGAATTAGAGCAAGTATCCACGAGTCGTCTACCTACCCTAAGGAATTCGTCTGTGTAAATGTCCTTTAAAGTAGTGCCATCCCACCATTGAGAGGTAGGTAGCACCACCGTTGGAGGTGTTCGGGTCAATTCGAGGTTCGGGACATGGTGATCACCAGAGCAATGGGAAGACACCTTAGAAGCTACCCTCGTGCCAGGTTCCCGGATCATGAGGACTTACTAAGACATCCTCTACTCGACGATCACCTTTCGAGGCAAGGCAACAGTGAGGCGTACCCTAGGGGTGGTGTGTGCGATTCGTGTGTCGTTTTCATTTGTATTTATCTTGTCATGTTATTGGTGTTCTACGCTTGTTTTTATTTTAGTCCATACATTCTTTCATGCTTTTGATTAACAGTTAAAAGTTGCTAGGAAAAGTAAATCTAAAGCTATTACAAATGGCGCGGGTCCACATCGCCAAAATTTCCAGGACCCGATTTGACGGAAAATAAATAGAGTAAAAGAATTTAAAATGCAAGAAGTAATTTACATGGCTTTGGGAGAGGTACATAATTATTTAAGCAAAATAAAATAAATACGCGAAATTAAATCGAAACGAGGGCGTTGAACCCTTTTGCAAAATTAAATGAGTGAGGAATTAATTAAAATTAAAAGAAAGCAAGAATTTGTTTTTTTTGGTATTTTATGTATTTTAGGAATTTAATGAGAAAAAATTAATTAAAATTAACTACTAACCCTAATTCTATTCTATTTTAATTTATTAAGAAGACGTTTAAAATTTAACCTAAATTAAACCTAATTTTTATTTACAATTTTAATTATGAAAATAAATAAAATAATAATATTTTTGTGAAAAAGAAAAATTAAAAGGAATAAAACATTTATTAAACCTAATTCTATATTTTTTAGATTTTTGTTATGAAAGAAATTAAAATTAAAACCCTATTTTAAACTAATTAATTTACATGCACTTATTTACAAGAAATATTAAAATAAAATATTTATTATGTTTTTCCTTTTTTCTGATTTTTATGCATTTTTTATATTTATGAAAAATAATTAATTAACTGAATAAATAATAATTGAGAGGAATAAAAAAATAATACAAAAAAAGTAAAGAAAATAAAAAGAATGTGTAAACCTGGGGGTTCAGACCCCAATATGGAGGTTAGATCCTGGAAATTCTGGCCCAACAATCTTGGCCTGTTTGACTTTTGCCAGGTAGCATGTTGCAGTGTTGACCAGGGTGCAACGTGTTCTTTAGATCTACGCCTTTGATTTGATCTCCCAGGACGCGTGGATGGCTGGATTATGGAGGTGCACGCTGTGCCTTGATATTGAAAACGCATGTGAATTCTTGTTGAAAAATAATATGGACGTAAGGTAGACCTGGGGTTCGAACCCAGGTCATATGCTTTGCCATCAATTATGCTTGCCAGCTGAGCCAGTTGCACGTTCTAATTAATAAACAACTAATAAATATTATAAAGAAAAACAAATGGTCAGTGGTTCAACGCGCGAAATATTTAAACGTGCCAATCAGTGCCTCCCACGTAATCATCTTCTTCGTGGCCTTTTTTATTTTTCTGAAATAAACACATTAAGCCACGGTTTTTTAACTGTTCTCCTAGGCACGCTTTGGAAAAATAGCGATTAGGCCTAGGAGGTCCATAAATTAGGCGCGAGGGCATCCTTGTAACCGTCTGAACGCCCTGAATTGAATGGTGGTGGTCTTGAGGGCCAATTTTTCCTCGTTTCAAAATCCCTAATTTGAAGCTTTGTAAACCCTAGAAAACAGTCATGGCGAAATCGTACACAGTGCATAATAATTCAATCAAAACATTGGGTTAGCTTCAGAACAAAGTAATTAACATGAATCAAACTTTAAAATTCTCAAAGAATGCATGTATTGATATGCACAATTCTGAAATTTTTCATGCACAGTTCAGGTTCAATATACCAATTCTTTGAGCTTTGAGGAATGATATTGATGGGAACACGTTCAGTAACACTTGAGCAAGCTAATGGAACAAGAATTAGGTCTTGAATCGCCTTGGAAGTGAACTTTCAGTTTTGACTTTTTTAGAGAAAATTTCAAGTTTTGTTGATGCCTTTCTGCGCAGCTCAGTGTGTATTTTCATTAGGGTTGTGATCCTGGCATATGTAGTAGTGAATTAGGTCAAAAAGAATCAATCAAATCCATTGCATTCATTGATTTTGGAAATTTGATTTTCTAAGATTTTTTCATATCTTTTTCCATGTGTTTTTGGTTCAAAATCAAGCCAATCAACCCAAATCTTTCCATATTGGTACAAGCACGAAATCTTGAGGCTAAAACATGTATAAAAAGATTTATTAGGTTAAGTTAAATATTTTTCACATATTTAATTGATTTAAGTGAATTATTATAAATAAAAATTCAAATAAATAAATAAAAAATGAGAAAATACTTCCCTTTGGGCCAAGTGGTCGTGCACATGCTTGGAATGATGGATTGTGGAAGAAAAATGGGCCCATTAGCAATTTTAGGTCATTTGGATCAATGTTGACTTTTCAAAATATCCAAAACTTTCCCAACTTCTACAAGGCATAACTTGCTCAATTTTTAAGATTTTCTCATGTTCTTGGACATTTAGGAAAGGTCTTTGAGTCCTCTAACCAATGTCTTTGGTCCCATGTCATTTTGATTTACCAATCTCAAGTTATGGCCTTTGACTTAAAGTCCCTTTTTGTTGACTTTTGAAAATGACCTATAATGTTGAAATTGATAACTTTTTATGAGAGCATTTCTTGGACTTGAAGTATGAAGATGAGTTGTAGGCAATGTCTTTCTCTTCAAAATGAGATTTGGATGGAATTTTTCTGATAATCCATGTGAAAGTTATGCCCTAGTCAATTTCAGTTGACTTTTTCAACTGTCCAAATAAGGAAACTTTTGCATCTTGATGATTTCTGAGCCAAACTTTGAGAATCATGATCAAGCATTGATCAAATGATGTTTATGGCTTCAAAATGATATGTTTGACCAAAAATTTGAACTTTTGACTGTCAAATGACCATTTTGCCCCTACAGTTGACTGTAGTGCAATTTAGGGTTTTGACTGTGCAACTTTGAGCTGAATGCCTTGAAACTTGATATGAGGATACTTGACCATATTTGTAGACATATGAGACTTGATTGGACCTTTGAAAACTTCATTTTCTTGATCAGAACACAAACCCTAATTTTGACTGTATAGGAGATCTTTGACTGTGCAACCCTTGGGGGAGATTTGAAGCTTGACTTGGCAATTTCTTGAAGAATATGGGAGGGCAAATTTTGGGGTACAACAGTTGCCCTTGTTCAATCTTCTTAGACCTGAGGATGCAGATTGGCTGACGTGCCTTTCGTAATCCGATGGTAGAAGATGATTGAACACTAGAGTGCCCAGAAATTTGCGCTCACATAGTAGCAGTGATGGTGGAATGGGCTTACAGATGCCATTTAGAGGTTGCTGGATAGGATGATGGGCTTATAGATGCCATCTGGATGTTGATCGTGTAAGAGATTCCTTAGCGAGAACCTGTATACCTGTAAAATAGAAAAATGAGTACCTGACATGTTGCAGGAGTTGGTTTTCAGATGCTTGGCATAGATATGTCCTGACTGGTTACAGGAGCTGGGTCTGGAGCTTCAAAAGATGATGAATGAACCAGGGATGGTTGCTACCTTAGCATGAATGGTAAGAGAACCTTGGGTGATTTTAACTTCAACAACGCTCGTTGAGAAAATCTTGGTGGGAAATACCATCTTCGCAGGATCGGGAAGGGAACCATGGGTCATTATAATCTGAGAGGGAATCACCTCACTCACCGTCGGAGAGGGAACCATAGGAAATTATAATCTGAAAGGAATTATCACCTCACTCACCGTCGGAGAGGGAACTATCTGGAAAGGAATTATCACCTCACTCACCGTCGGAGAGGGAACCATAGGAGATTATCACCTCACTCACCGTCGGAGAGGGAATCATCTGAAAAGGACTTACCACCTCACTTACCGTCGGAGAGGGAACCGTAGGAGATTATCACCTCACTCACCGTCGGAGAGGGAAACATCTGAAAAGGACTTACCACCTCACTCACCGTCGGAGAGGGAACCGTAGGAGATTATCACCTCACTCACCGTCGGAGAGGGAAACATCTGAAAAGGACTTACCACCTCACTCACCGTCGGAGAGGGAACCATAAGAGACTATCACCTCACTCACCGTCGGAGAGGGAAACATCTGAAAAGGACTTACCACCTCACTCACCATCGAAGAGGGAACCATAGGAGATTATCACCTCACTCACCGTCGGAGAGGGAAACATCTGAAAAGGACTTACCACCTCACTCACCGTCGGAGAGGGAAACATCTGAAAAGGACTTACCACCTCACTCACCGTCAGAGAGGGAACCATAGGAGACTATCACCTCACTCACCGTCGGAGAGGGAAACATCTGAAAAGGACTTACCACCTCACTCACCGTCGGAGAGGGAACCATAGGAGACTATCACCTCACTCACCGTCGGAGAGGGAAACATCTGAAAAGGACTTACCACCTCACTCACCGTCGGAGAGGGAACCATAGGAGATTATCACCTCACTCACCGTTGGAGAGGGAAACATCTGAAAAGGACTTACCACCTCACTCACCGTCGGAGAGGGAACCATCTGAGATAACTTCTACTGAGTCTTTATCAGAAAAATCTGTTGGGAGTCGATTTAGCTGGACTAGAGAAGGCCTGGGACTGGATAAGACATCTTTGAAGTTGATTAACCGAACCGGTCTAGGTCTTGAAATATGTTTGAAAATTTCAACTGCGTCCTTCCTGAAAGGTAAAGGTCAGTCATATGCAATGGATGATATGGATCAAGCAATGATGTTCTTAACATGAATGAGCTTTGTATGATATGATGCGTCTATGCATGCTACAATGATGTATGTGATGTTTTATGAATGTATGTTTTCGTCCAGGAAAGTAAATCCTTGACGGGTGTCGGGAAGTCATATCCTGGGCTGGTGTTGAAGAATAGATTCTGCTTCCATTGGGGATGATAACTGCAAGAATACCGGTAGGAGAAGATGACTCTGTTGCGGAATAAACTTGGCAAATGGAAGATTCTGCGGGGATAAAAATACTCTAGCGACCATGCTGGGGAGTGATACTTTGTGGGGATAGAGATGCTTTGCTGAATTGTTGATAACTTGCTGAGGATACCCTTGTTGTTGGAAGTGTTGATGGACTTCGCTGGGGATAAGAGGACTTTGTCGAGGACACTCTTTCCGTGGCTTTTGGCTGAGGATAACCCAGTTATATCCTGTTAAGGAAATAACTCTTTGAATAAAGCCGGACGACGCGTTTGTGCTCTGCGAGGGATAAGCTTCCAGAATCTACTGGGGATAAGCTTATTGCTCGGGGAGATGACTTCCAACTTTCCTGGGGAACTGGATTGGACTCTCTTGGGGAAGTTTTGCACTATGTCGGGGAAGTGATTCCTTTGAATGTTGGTCTGCCGCCGGGGAACAATCTTTAGACCAAGACTGTCGGGGATGCTTGTTAAGAATATGTGTATACTGCTGGGGAATGTTGGGATCTGCTGGAGGATGCCCAACTTCCTTGAGATTTGATAACTCTGCCTGGAGAAGAATGCACTGTTTTGCTGAATCACTCTCTGGGGAATTAATATGTACTGGTCATGTTCTTTAGCTGAACCTACCTTGGTACCTTGGAGGATAGAACAATTAGATTGCTTGGACAACTCTTTATTGCCCCTGTTTCTAGTGTCACCTGCAATTAATTCCTTTGTTTCGTATGCAAATATTTATGAGTTAGCACATTATTGTCAATGCATATATCACAAATTGAACCTTGGACGTTCTTCGCAAAACAAAACAGAAAAAAGAAAAAACACTTGGCACGTTTAACTGAAAATATATTTGTATTGATTTTGAATGGCCTGTGAATAGGCGTTTTGTGTACAAGAGGCTGATGTCCTAGTAAGAGGAACGCCGCCGAACAAGAGAGTTTATACAAATTTTGTACAAAAGAAAATAAAACAGCTGTGTGAAATATGAATGATCCTACTGGGTTTCAACTCTGCTATTGCCTTTATAACTCCGAGCGTCTCATCACTTGATGACCTTGGTTGAAGGTGAAGCTGACTGATCGATGCCGTCTGAACTTGATGTAGATACCGGATTCTGGATGCAAAGTGATCCAATGAGACATAGTATTACGCTTTATCCCTAATTTTTGCCTGGACCGCCCTTTCGGGTTTTCAGTCCACCGGGATACCCATTTTTGCCCAAGCCGCCTTTTCAGGTTTTCGACTTGCCGGGTGTACAGATTTTTTCATTTTCATCCCTTCATTTTGCCCGAACCCTTTTGGTTCGCCGGGAAGCCCTAATTTTTTCCTAGGCATATCAGCCTAGCGGGTCTTTTTTATGCGTAGTATCTTTTTACTATGTCTGCATTGGCGGGGTGAGGAAGGTCGTCACCATCCATGTTGGTCAATATCATGGCTCCTCCTGAGAACACATGCTTAACCACAAATGGCCCTTCGTACATAGGGGTCCATTTGCCCCTTGGATCACTCTGAGGAAGGATGATTCGCTTGATTACCAGATCCCCAACTTGATATTCCTGTGGTCTGACCTTTTTGTTAAATGCCCTGATCATCCGTTTCTGATACGTCTGACCATGGCAGATAGCAGCAAGTCTCTTTTCATCAATGAGGTTGAGCTGATCAAGTCGTGTCTGGATCCAATCATCTTCGTTCAGATTTGCATCCTTCATTATCCGGAGAGAGGGTATTTGCACTTCGATCGGCAAGACTGCCTCCATGCCATAAACCAGAGAGAAAGGAGTTGCCCCGGTTGACGTCCTGGCTGAGGTACGGTACCCATGTAGAGCGAACGGTAACATCTCGTGCCAATCTTTATAAGTCACTGTCATCTTCTGCACGATTTTCTTGATGTTCTTATTTGCTGCTTCTACAGCCCCATTCATCTTCGGTCTGTAAGGAGAAGAATTGTGGTGCTGTATTTTGAGCTGTTCGCAGAGCTCAGCGATCATCTTGTTATTCAGATTGGTACCATTGTCTGTAATAATCCGCTCAGGGACGCCGTACCGATAGATCAGGTTGTGCCGAATGAACCGTGCCACAACAGTCTTGGTTACCGTAGCATAGGAGGCTGCCTCGACCCACTTCGTGAAATAATCAATCGCTACCAGGATGAAGCGATGTCCATTAGATGCCGTAGGTTTAATCTCACCGATCATGTCTATGCCCCACATTGCAAACGGCCAAGGCGCGGTCAGAACATTCAGGGGAACCGGAGGAACATGCACCTTGTCTGCATAAATCTGGCACTTATGGCATGTCCTGGAATGTTGGTAGCAGTCAGCTTCCATTGTGGACCAGTAATATCCTGCCCGTAGGATTTTCTTAGCCATAGTGTGCCCACTGGAGTGTGTACCAAAGGTCCCTTCATGTAGCTCTTCCATGATTCTTTCTGCTTCAGTCTTATCCACACAACGCAGTAAGATTGAATCATGGTTTCGCTTGTACAGGATGCCGTTGCTAAGGAAGAACTTGGCTGCGAACCTTCTCAGGAACTTCTTATCATTGATAGAGGCACCTTCAGGGTATTCCTGAGCTTCCAAATATCTCTTTACCTCATGGTACCAAGGCTTCTCAGTCACCAATTCAGTTTCGAGATCACAACAGTATGCCGGTTCGTCCAGTTTCCAAATGATGATTCGGGGAGCCTCATTATCCCATTTAACTTTGAACATAGAAGACATTGTAGCTAACGCGTCCGCTAACTGATTCTCTTCTCTTGGAAAGTGCTCAAAGGTTATCTCTGTGAAGTGGGGGATCAAGGTCAACACACATTCTCTGTAAGGAATCAGGTTTGGATGTTTCGTATCCCACTCTCCTTTGATCTGATTGATCACAAGGGCGGAATCTCCGAAGACACTTAGAAATTTGATCCTTAGGTCGATCGCATCTTGAAGACCCATGATGCACGCCTCATACTCCGCCATGTTGTTGGTACAGTTGAAACACAGCCGGGCAGTGAGTGGAGTATGAGTACCTTGAGGAGATATGATGATGGCGCCGATACCATTTCCCAAAGCATTGGAGGCTCCGTCAAAGTGCATAGACCATCGGGATCCTGGTTCAGGTCCTTCATCCGGTCCAGGTACTTCACAATCAGTCACAATCATGATGCTTTCATCCGGGAATTCAAAGTTCATTGACTGATAATCATCTACAGCTTGATGTGCCAGGTGGTCTGCCAATACACTTCCCTTGATGGCTTTCTGGGTCGTATATTGAATGTCGTATTCCGTCAAGATCATTTGCCATCTTGCAATTCTCCCAGACAGAGCAGGCTTTTCGAATATGTACTTTTTGGGATCCATTTTTGAGATCAACAAGGTAGTGTGAGTCAGCATATACTGTCTCAGCCGGCGAGCAACCCATACCAAAGCGCAACAAGTTTTCTCGAGCAGTGAGTATCGGGTCTCACAGTCGGTAAACTTTTTGCTAAGGTAATAAATGGCATGCTCTTTTCGGCCAGACTCGTCATGCTGCCCCAGCACACACCCCATTGAGTTGTCAAGCACTGTCAGGTATAGTATCAGAGGTCTCCCTTCAACCGGTGGCATAAGGATGGGTGGTTCTTGGAGATACTCTTTGATTCTGTCAAAATCAGCCTGACATTCATCGTTCCAACGTACTACCTGATCTTTCTTCAGCAGCTTGAAGATTGGCTCACAGGTAGCAGTCAGGTGTGAGATGAATCGAGCAATGTAATTCAGGCGTCCTAAAAAGCCTCTGACTTCCTTCTCTGTCTTAGGGACTGTCATCTCTTGAATAGCTTTGACCTTAGCAGGGTCCACTTGCATTCCCTTGTCACTGACCACGAAGCCTAGCAATTTTCCCGATCTTACCCCGAAGGTGCACTTGTTCGGGTTCAATCTCAGCTTGTATAGTTTCAACCGGTCAAACAACTTTTGCAGATGATCTAGGTGCTCTTCCTCAGTCTGGGATCTTGCGATCATATCGTCAACATACACTTCTATCTCATGATGGATCATATCATGGAATAAGGCAACCATGGCACGTTGGTAGGTTGCCCCAGCGTTCTTTAACCCGAATGGCATAACCTTGTAACAGAAGGTGCCCCACTGTGTAACAAATGTAGTCTTTTCCATGTCTTCAGGTGCCATCTTGATCTGATTGTAACCTGAAAAGCCATCCATGAAAGAGAACACTTTGTGCTGAGCTGTATTATCAACAAGGACATCAATGTGAGGTAAGGGGAAGTCATCTTTGGGGCTGGCCCTGTTCAGATCCCTGTAATCGACACACATTCTGACCTTACCGTCCTTCTTAGGTACCGGCACCACGTTAGCAACCCACTGAGGGTAAGAAGTCACTGCAAGGAACCCAACATCAAACTGTTTCATGACCTCGGCTTTAATCTTCTCAGACATCTCTGGACGCATCCGACGGACCTTTTACTTAACCGGAGGGCAGTCTTCCTTAGTTGGCAAGTGATGGACCACAATATCGGTATCCAACCCGGGCATGTCTTCGTAGGACCAGGCAAAGATCTCCATATAATCATGCAGCATTTTAGTCAACCGTTGCTTCACGCTGAGCTCTTGGTTGGCACCAATCTTTACCTCTTTCCTGTCTGTCTCTGTACCCAGGTTTATGGTTTCCACTGGCTCTTCATGGGGTTGAATTGCCCTCTCTTCCTGAAGCAACAGTCTTGCAAGCTCGCCAGGCACTTCGCAATCATCTTCACCTTCGTCTTCGGCTAAGTTGATCGGATTTTCGAAGTCATAATTGGCAGTAGCAGAGTTGTTATCAGTGAGATCCAGAGTGGATTGAAACCTGTATGAGTGAGTGTGTGTGTAAATACAGTTGTTTTGAAATATATGTAAAGGAAAGAAAGACAGAAAAGGAGCACGATATTTGTAATGCGAAAATACGTCCAAGATTTTTATTCATGATATATGAAATGACAGTTTGTATGCCCTCACAAATGATACCACGGTGCCTCGGGTAAGACACCGGGCCATAGAGTTTATTTATTGTTTATTACAAAATAACGAAACAAAGAAATATATTACTGCGTCACAAAGGTAACAGGGGTATGGTCTTTAGCAATCCAGTTGTTCAATCCGCCTTCGGCCGTCGGATAGATCCAGCTGTTGAATTCAGCTTCGTCCACTTCGTTGTTTTCCCCAACAGCATTCACTCCTGAACTTGTAATGAATACCGGAGGTCTTCCGATCTTCGCTTTCCTCATAGCCTTCTGACCTTCTGTGGTAAAACCCAGCCCAAATTTATCAGTCTTCTGTGTGAAGTCTGGGAGCCTGCCCCAGTCGGCACATTCACCCTTCTGAACCACAGCCCGGGCGTCCTTTAGGGAAGCCATCTTCAAAGGAACACTTTCTTCTGTTGCTGTTTCTGCTGCTGCTGCTGCAATTGGAAACACCTCCTCGAAATGCTGAAAGGGGGTTTCAATAAACTCCCCATCCATCTCAATGTATCTGAAGGAGTTCATGTGGCTCACCATATATTCCTCCTCTCCCTGCACAGTGACGATCTTCCCTCCGACGGGGTACTTCAGCTTCTGATGCAAGGTAGAGGTCACTGCCCCAGCCTTATGTATCCAAGGTCGACCCAATAGACAAGAGTAAGATGGACGGATATCCATCACATAAAAAGTGGAGTCGAACACCTGAGAGCCCACACGAATCGGAATGTCAACCTCTCCATGAACCATCCTCTTTGAACCATCAAATGCCCTGACGATGATGTTGCTGGGTTTTAATTCCAGGCCTTCACAATCTAGACGGTCCAAAGCCTTCTTGGGTAGCACATTCAAAGATGAACCAGTATCCACCAACACATGTGCCAAGGTATTGCCCCTGCATTCGATAGAGACATGCAGAGCATCATTATGGTCTCTTCCCTTTGCGGTCAAGTCAGCATCTGAGAAACCCAAGCCATTGTCTGCCGTCAGATTTGCTACGCAATCAGTGAACTGGACTGCAGAGGTTTCATGTGTCACATGGGCCATTTTGAGGAATGAGATTAAGGCCTTGGCATGGGCCTCGGAGCACAGTAATAAAGAGAGCATGGAGATCTTGGAGGGCGTATGCCCCAGCTGTTCCACAACATTGAAGTCACTCTTCTTTATAATTTTTAGAATCTCCTCCATCTCTTGTTGGGAGGCCTCAGCAGTTATAGGTACAGGTGCCTCCATCTGGGCAGGCTCAACCTCAACTCCTTTGCCCCGAGCATTGGATGACTCGGCAGCAGGAACAGGTACACTTGCAGGGGTTATGAGAAGTGGTCTTCGGGCAGCAGGCGGTGCAATGTCAGGCGAGAAGAGCCTGCCACTGCGGGTAACCTTGGCTGGGCCAGTAATGTCACAAATGCTGGCGCCAGCGTTGAATTCTTGTTTAATCCCCTTTACATACACATCTGCCCCATAATGCCAAGGGACAGCTTTATCAGATACATAGGGCAGGGGCCCCGGAACAGTGATAACAATAGGTGCGACGGTCATGATTTGAACGGGCTTCTTCGGGAGAGCCGGGATCGGATTATTGAAGATAGTCACCACAGAAACTTCTTCCACTGGAACCAACCGAACAGCCGATTTCTTAAACAGAATCTCCTTGCTATCCATTAGGCTTTGGATGCCTAACCTCAGCAAGGGACAACCAGATGGGGACACAGCACAGAACAGGCAACCTTCACTACAACCCGGAAATAAACCGGCCTGCAGTAGGTTTTTCTTGACAATCTTCAGAGGAGTGGCTAGATCATCCACAGAAACAGCATAAATGTCTTTGTCAACAGCATTTACCCCATGTTGAGGCATAGGAGCAGTAACTACATTCGGCCTCTCAGACGCTTCGAACTGTATCTCCTTCGCGTCGATAAGGTCTTGCACCTTATTCTTTAACGCCCAACAGTCATCGGTAGAGTGCCCCGGGCTATCTGAGTGGTAAGCACAACGAGCGTTCGGGTTGTACTTAGGAGATGCAGTATTGGGGAACTTCGGAGCCTCCCTGACAGTCACCAAATTGGTGGATAGCAACTGTGGCAGGATCTGCGATAGGGTCATGCTTAACCGGGTAAACTCCCTCCGGGGTCTTTCAGCCCTTTGAGGATTGGTCGGCCGAGGAGCGGCAGCAGGCTTAGTGTTGTACCCCAAAATTTGCCCTCCCATATTCATCAAGAAATTGCCAAGTCAAGGTCACAAAATTCCCCCCAAGGGTTGTGCAGTTCAACTGTCTCCTATACAGTCAAAACTAGGGTTTGGGTTCTGATCAAGGAAAGGAAGTTTTCAATGGCCCAATCAAGTCTCATATGCCTACAAATGTGGTCAAGCATCCTCATGTCAAGTTTCAAGGCATTCAGCTCAAAATTGCACAGTCAAAACCCTAGATTGCACTACAGTCAACTGTAGGGGCAAAATGGTCATTTGACAGTCAAAAGTTCAAATTTTTGGTCAACATATCATTTTGAAGCCACAAACATCATTTGATCAATGCTTGATCATGATTCTCAAAATTTGGCTCAGAAATCATCAAAGATGCAAAAGTTGCTATATTTGGACAGCTGAAAAAGTCAACTGAAATTGACCAGGGCATAACTTTCACATGGATTATCAGAAAAATTCCATCCAAAGCTCATTTTGAAGAGAAAGACATTTCCTACAATTCATCTTCATGTTCCAAGTCCAAGAAATGCTCTCATAAAAAGTTATCAATTTCAACATTATAGGTCATTTTCAAAAGTCAACAAAAAGGGACTTTAAGTCAAAGGCCATAACTTGAGATTGGTAAATCAAAATGACATGGGACCAAAGGCATTGGTTAAAGGACTCAAAGACCTTTCCAAAATGTCCAAGAACATGTGAAAAGCTTAAAAATTGACCAAGTTATGCCTTGTGGAAGTTGGGAAATTTTTAGGAATTTTGAAAAGTCAACAATGATGCAAAAGGCCTAAAAATGCAAATGGGCCCATTTTTCTTCCAAGATTCTTCATGCCAAGCCTATGCACGACCATTAGGCCCAAAGGGAAGTATTTTCATATTTTTTTAATTATTTATTTGAATTTATATTAATTTATATTCATTTAAATCATTTTAATACATGAAAAATATAAACCTAACCTAAAAAAATCTTTTTATGCACATTCCAAGGTCAATATTTCGTGCACTTCTTAATTAAGCAAGTTTTGATGAGAATTGATCAGATTTGAACCAAATTGCACATGAAAAAATATTCAAAAAGATATTGTAAAATCAAATATTGAAATCCATTATGGCATGAGATTTTGTACAACTTTCTTGACCTAAAAGCCTCTATACATACTCAGGATCAAACCCTAATGAAGAGGAGACTGCAAGCTGCGCCCAAACAAGCATTGGCATATTGAAATTTTTCACAAAAACTCAAACACTGAAAACCAGTTTCAAGCTCGATTCAAACCCCAATTCTTGTCCTATTAGCATCCTGAGACCTCATTGAACATCTCTCAATCATTAACATCAATCAAAAGACCCTGAATTGGTACCCCTAAGTCCAACTGTACCTTGAAAATTTTGAAATCGCACAGCATGATTCCATCATCTTTTTGCATTTTTCTTTGTTGATTCGTGTTCATATTGATGTTTCTGAGCTAACCACTACGTTTAATTACATTATTTCACTGTATATAAGAATCCACCATGCGCGTTTTTAGGGTTACAGGTTTCTTGAAATAGGGCTTTTGCGTAGAGGAAAAATCAGGGTTCATGGATACCATGGTTGAAATCAGCGCTTAGAGACGAAGAAGAAAATATACTCGCGATCAATTTATATGCCCCATAGCCCTATTCGCTATTTTCCCATAGCATGCTTAAAGCAACGCGTTAAAACCGTTGCTATTGTGTTTTATATTTTCAGGTATGTGAAGAAGAAGAAGTCGTGGCAGCCAGTGATACGTCCGTTTGAAGTTTCGCGCGTTTTACCCATCATGCATTGGTTTTGATTTTTGTTGTTATTTAACCATAATATATTAAATGAAACGCGCTTGGCTCAGTGGTAACACGCTATGCATGTGACATCAAAGACCTGGGTTCAAGTCCCAGGTCTTGCAAATTTCATTATTATTTTTCAAACCAATTTCCTATGCAGCGTCAGCAATGATGCATACCGTGTGTCCACAAGATCCAAACGCACAGGTGTCCAGGAGAGGCAGATCAAGGGCTCAGATCCCAGGCCTATGGTGAACGTGGTCAATGCACTAGCACACGATCCAGGAAAGTCAGCATGTGGCAAACTCAATTGGGCCAGGCCTCTCAAATTTACACCTCCATAATGGGACAGAAAACCCCCCTGGTTCTATCTTTTCTAATTTTCTTTTATCTTTTATTATTTTTAATTATTTATTTGTTTATTTATTTTCTGATTTAATTAAATATCCTTTTTTACAAAAAATACAAAAAACATCATAAAAATAAAAAATATCCAAATAAAAATATAATTTTTAATTTTAATTATTTTCATCAATAAATTAATATATGTAAATATTTAGTTTAATTAGGTTATAGTTTTAATCTTTTTAATAAAAAACACCAAAAATAGAATTTAGGTTTAATATCTTTTTTTTTCATTATTTTTCTTTTAATTTTTCCTTCTTTTCAGAATAATATTATTTAGTTATTTTCATAAATTAAAAATTGTGCATAAATAAATTAGGGTTTAATTTAGATCATATTTTAATTCTTTCTTAATAACTAAAAAAATATTAGAATTAGGGTTTGCCTTTTAATTTAATTTCAATTAGTTTCTTTTCCTTATTAAATCCAAAAATACAAAAATATCAAAAACATTTAATTCTTCTTTTATTATTTTATTCTTAATTCCTTATTTTTAATTATTTGCAAAAGGGTCCAACGCCCTAGTTTTGTTTAATTATTTTCTTTTGCGCATTTACTTTATTGCATATTATAATTCTGTAAATCTCCCAAAGCATTGTAATTTAAATTTCTTGCACTTTTACTTTATCGCTTTATTTATCTTTCCGCTAAATCGGGTTCGGTTTAATTTTGGCGATGTGGACCCGCGCCGTTTGTAATAACCTTAGATTTATGTTCCTGCAAAACTTTATAACTGTTAACCAAGCATGAAAGAATGAATGTCCTAATTAAAATCAAGCGTAGAACACGACAAACATGACAAGACAAATAACTGAAACATGACACACAATTCGCACACACCACCCCTAGGGTACGCCTCACTGTTGCCTTGCCTCGAAAGGTGATCGTCGAGTAGAGGACGTCTTAGTAAGTCCTCATGATCCGGGAACCTGGCATGAGGGTAGCTTCTAAGGTGTCTTCCCATTGCTCTGGTGATCACCATGTCCCTAAAAATCGAATTGACCCGAACACCTCCAACGGTGGTGCTACCTACCTCTCAATGGTGGGATGGCACTACTTTAAAGGACATTTACACAGACGAATTCCTTAGGGTAGGTAGGTTCTCAAGGATACTTGCTCTAAATCTCAAAACAAACTCAAAAAGACTTTTCACACTGACAATTTTCAAAAGCTTTCAAAGCAAATTTTTCAAACACTCTTGAGGACAGATACAAGAGTCGAACTGGAATTTTCAAAGAAATAACTAAAAAAATATTAGAATTAGGGTTTGCCTTTTAATTTAATTTCAATTAGTTTCTTTTCCTTATTAAATCCAAAAATACAAAAATATCAAAAACATTTAATTCTTCTTTTATTATTTTATTCTTAATTCCTTATTTTTAATTATTTGCAAAAGGGTCCAACTACCTAGTTTTGTTTAATTATTTTCTTTTGCGCATTTACTTTATTGCATATTATAATTCTGTAAATCTCCCAAAGCATTGTAATTTAAATTTCTTGCACTTTTACTTTATCGCTTTATTTATCTTTCCGCTAAATCGGGTTCGGTTTAATTTTGGCGATGTGGACCCGCGCCGTTTGTAATAACCTTAGATTTATGTTCCTGCAAAACTTTATAACTGTTAACCAAGCATGAAAGAATGAATGTCCTAATTAAAATCAAGCGTAGAACACGACAAACATGACAAGACAAATAACTGAAACATGACACACAATTCGCACACACCACCCCTAGGGTACGCCTCACTGTTGCCTTGCCTCGAAAGGTGATCGTCGAGTAGAGGACGTCTTAGTAAGTCCTCATGATCCGGGAACCTGGCATGAGGGTAGCTTCTAAGGTGTCTTCCCATTGCTCTGGTGATCACCATGTCCCTAAAAATCGAATTGACCCGAACACCTCCAACGGTGGTGCTACCTACCTCTCAATGGTGGGATGGCACTACTTTAAAGGACATTTACACAGACGAATTCCTTAGGGTAGGTAGGTTCTCAAGGATACTTGCTCTAAATCTCAAAACAAACTCAAAAAGACTTTTCACACTGACAATTTTCAAAAGCTTTCAAAGCAAATTTTTCAAACACTCTTGAGGACAGATACAAGAGTCGAACTGGAATTTTCAAAGAAATAACTAAAAAAATATTAGAATTAGGGTTTGCCTTTTAATTTAATTTCAATTAGTTTCTTTTCCTTATTAAATCCAAAAATACAAAAATATCAAAAACATTTAATTCTTCTTTTATTATTTTATTCTTAATTCCTTATTTTTAATTATTTGCAAAAGGGTCCAACTACCTAGTTTTGTTTAATTATTTTCTTTTGCGCATTTACTTTATTGCATATTATAATTCTGTAAATCTCCCAAAGCATTGTAATTTAAATTTCTTGCACTTTTACTTTATCGCTTTATTTATCTTTCCGCTAAATCGGGTTCGGTTTAATTTTGGCGATGTGGACCCGCGCCGTTTGTAATAACCTTAGATTTATGTTCCTGCAAAACTTTATAACTGTTAACCAAGCATGAAAGAATGAATGTCCTAATTAAAATCAAGCGTAGAACACGACAAACATGACAAGACAAATAACTGAAACATGACACACAATTCGCACACACCACCCCTAGGGTACGCCTCACTGTTGCCTTGCCTCGAAAGGTGATCGTCGAGTAGAGGACGTCTTAGTAAGTCCTCATGATCCGGGAACCTGGCATGAGGGTAGCTTCTAAGGTGTCTTCCCATTGCTCTGGTGATCACCATGTCCCTAAAAATCGAATTGACCCGAACACCTCCAACGGTGGTGCTACCTACCTCTCAATGGTGGGATGGCACTACTTTAAAGGACATTTACACAGACGAATTCCTTAGGGTAGGTAGGTTCTCAAGGATACTTGCTCTAAATCTCAAAACAAACTCAAAAAGACTTTTCACACTGACAATTTTCAAAAGCTTTCAAAGCAAATTTTTCAAACACTCTTGAGGACAGATACAAGAGTCGAACTGGAATTTTCAAAGAAACTTTTTAAACCCACAGTTGAAAAGCAAACAAACCATTTTTGAAAACACATTGAGCAAGTATCTAAGAGCCCATGGATAACCATGGATAGAAAGGGTGTTAACACCTTCCCTTTCTATAACCTACCTCCCGAACCGAGAGCAATCTCTATAAGGAATTTTTCTGTGCTTTTGTCCTTTCCATTTGGAGAAAATAAAAGACGGTGGCGACTCTTGCTTCCGCGACATTTCGCGAACCAGCGTTAAACAGTCAGTTCCAGATCCACCGATCACACTTAGCAATCATTACCGCACTGACAGATTGGTGGCGCTCAGGTCTCTCTGATCTCTTGGAACCATACACGGAACTAGACTCCTTCTTGAAGGGTTTCTTTTCCGAACTAGACGATGTACCCTTCGCAATCTTCCCAGACTTTAACCCAGCTTCAATTCTCTCTCCAGTTAGAATCAAATCAGTGAACCCAGCAGAAGAATTCCCGATCAGATGGTTGAAAAACGGCCCAGATAGGGTCCCCAAGAACATGTCCACCAACTCCCGATCAGTCAATGGTGGCTGCACCCTACCAGCCAGGTCTCTTCACTTCTGAGCGTACTCCTTAAAACCTTCGCTTGCACCTAACGACATACCCTGGAGTTGGGTACGTGTAGGGGCAAGGTCGGCATTATATTGATACTGCTTATAGAAAGCAGTAGCCAACTCCTCCCAGTTACGAACCTTGGTCCCATCCAGCTGATAGAACCATTCGAGATGAGTCCCTGAAAGACTCTCCTGGAAGAAGTGGATCCATAAATTCTTATCCGCAGAGTACGGTTGAATTTTCCGAACATAGGACCTCAAATGCAGCTTGGGACAAGACGCCCCGTCATACTTAGAGAAGGATGGTGCTTTGGACTTGTGAGGGATGATCACACCAGTTGACAAACCCAGATCTCCGAAATCCAGCCCAGGTACCTGTTGAACTTCCATAGCTTTCAACCTATCCTCCAGTTGCTTGTAACGGTCTTCGGCCGGAGGGTACTGCTCTTCATCAAAATCTGTCTCGTTGTCGGAGACTACCGGACTAGGAACCCTTGCTTCTGCCTGAGGACTACTCTTGCCAACAGAAGAACCAGCCTCTTCCTGTTGCAGAGTGTTGCCAAACCTTCGGCCCGAGTTGAACAGAACAGTCCTTCTCTTCTTCTTCTTCTCCTTCTTCAGGAGCATAGCCTTCAGTTCTTCTTGGCCCTGAGCCAAACCCTTGATTAATTCCTGGAATTGTGCATTCTGCACCTGAAGAGCCTTGATTGATGTCTCAGTTGATGCAGAGTCGGGATTCATGATGCTGAAATAAACAGCGAAGAACTGTAAGCAACCTGAAAAGAGGAAAAACCTGCTATGCACATGATGAATGATATGTGTTTATGCAATGCATTCAAGGGTTCAAAAGTTCAAATTTGTTGTAGACAAAAAAAGAACACACGTTATCATTAAGGAAATAAACTGTTTAGTACATCAAAGCCTCATGGGCAAATAATACAAAAATCAAATCAATCCCAAAATATGCTACGCATCCTCTTTGGAGCTATGTAGGTGTTGAGATTCCTCTCCTCGTGCAACAGGCGGGTGAGCTCCAAGACCTTCTTTTCACTGGCCTGTAGACTAGTCTCAAGAGAATTCCGTTCTTCCTTAAGCTGGATCCAGCTCTTCCGCGTCTCTTCCCAGGATGTGGGCATATCAGGGTGCTGAATAGTATGGGACACTTCTCCTTCCAAGACTGGTTCTTTGATTACTGGGAGCATGTGAGGATAAGGCATCACTAACTTCTGAGAGCGGGCGCGTACCCACTTGAGATAAGGTTCCAACGGGATGGAGTTCCTGTGCCCCAGTGTCTTGCTGTCTATCCTACTTGGCATCCTCCAGGCTCTGATAAATCTCTGGCGAAGTCCTTGAGTATCGTTGTCGAAGTCAAAAACTATGTCAGGAATTAACATGTCATGAGGACCATCCCTCCGAGCATAACCAAACTGTCTCCAAGCCAGGCATGGGCTGTAAGTAATACCTCCTCTGATTCCAAGTAAAGGAACATTAGGGTACTCCCCGCAACGATCAATGATAGTGACATCTTCTCTGGACCTAGGGCACCAATGTATATCTGCATGTGTAAGAGTCATCAACCGCTGTGACCATCTCAAACCCCACTCATTCTTCAAGACTGATTGTGGAAGGTGCGAAATAAACCACCTTCCCAGGAGAGGAGTGCAACACATAAGGACACCTCTTTTTCTCATGGTTCGAGTGTAACATGAGTGAAGGATGTCCCCCAGCAACGTAGGTATGGGATTCCTGGACATAAAGATCTGGACAGCACTGATATCAATAAGCTGATCTGGGTTAGGGAATAACACCAAACCATAGACAAGGAGGGCCACAACCTCTTCAAAAGCTCGCAAGTCAAGGGAGTTCCAACATTCAAGGGCCTTCTCAAACAGAAACCTGGCTAAGAACCCTTTGATACCACTTCTAACTTCCCAATGTCCCTTGAGGTCAGATGACTGTAGGTGCAAGGCTTTAGCAATCTCTTCAAGCTTAGGTTCCTTTTCTGTACCGTTGAAGGGTAGCTGATCAAGGATAGGGATCTTCAGGAGCCGGGAGAACTCTTCCAATGTAGGTACCAACTGATAGTCCAAGAAGGTGAAACAGTGATGCAGAGGATCAAAGAATTGGAACAGGACCTTTATCATGTCTTCCTCAATGTTGGTATTGACCAAGCTGATGAGGCTTCCATGTCTTTCACTGAAGGACGAGTTCTCGGGAATCCTGGATATAAGCTCCTTAAGCTGAGGAGGGATCCTTACAAGATTGACTTGAATTGTCTTTCTACGAACAGTTTCCATGTCCTACAAAACAAGAACAAAGATGAAAATTCGAACCCCTGAAATGGTTAGTCAATGCATATGATACTGGATGATGTCATGATGCTATGATTAAACACACCACAGATATTTACAAAGACAAACATGTAAGGCACACAAGGCACACAAGACAAGCCCTTAAGGTTTAAGGCCGGCATGGGGTCTGGGTAGTACCCTCTTGAAGTTGGTGGGTTCAACCTGTCCTAATCAAAGTAACCGGGTTCTAAGGTTCCCAATATCACGGGATTGCTTTCATTGTTCATCGTTTCGATTTGGCCACTGAACTGGCGACCGAAATATTCCAGGAAAGCAACCCTCAATTGAGTGTAGCATCGAGTATCAACCAACCTCGGACTGCACCAAAGTCAGTTATCTCACTACCCTAAAGAGGCCAATATAGTTCAATTAAGGTTCCTAAGGTCTGTTGATGCTTCACGACACCACACGGAGGCCCCGTACTCTCCTTGACTGAACTCAAGGGTTACCGGTACACACCAAAGTGCCACATCAACGTAGCAGACTGTTTCAACCATGTCGGTATACCCCGCACAGTTCCCTCACAGCCTTGTTGCTACTTTCTAAGAAAGGTATCCCCCAGATCCGGGTTAGGATCTATAGAACTCCCATGCAACCCACAATTTAAAGCACACAAGGAAAACAATTGAAAACACAGTTATGGACTAGCCCTAAGGTACACCTCACTTTATAAAGGTATCCCCAGCAGAGTCACCAGTTCTGTGATCGGTGGATCTGGAACTGACTGTTTAACGCTGGTTCGCGAAATGTCGCGGAAGCAAGAGTCGCCACCGTCTTTTATTTTCTCCAAATGGAAAGGACAAAAGCACAGAAAAATTCCTTAAAGAGATCGCTCTCGGTTCGGGAGGTAGGTTATAGAAAGGGAAGGTGTTAGCACCCTTTCTATCCATGGTTATCCATGGGCTCTTAGATACTTGCTCACTTGTGTTTTCAAAAATGGTTTGTTTGCTTTTCAACTGTGGGTTTTAAAAAGTTTCTTTGAAAATTTCAGTTCGACTCTTGTATCGGTCCTCAAGAGTGTTTGAAAAATGCTTTCGAAAGCTTTTTGAAAATGTGTTGGTGTGAAAAGTATTTTTGATTTGTTTTGTTTTGAATTAGAGCAAGTATCCACGAGTCGTCTACCTACCCTAAGGAATTCGTCTGTGTAAATGTCCTTTAAAGTAGTGCCATCCCACCATTGAGAGGTAGGTAGCACCACCGTTGGAGGTGTTCGGGTCAATTCGAGGTTCGGGACATGGTGATCACCAGAGCAATGGGAAGACACCTTAGAAGCTACCCTCATGCCAGGTTCCCGGATCATGAGGACTTACTAAGACATCCTCTACTCGACGATCACCTTTCGAGGCAAGGCAACAGTGAGGCGTACCCTAGGGGTGGTGTGTGCGATTCGTGTGTCGTTTTCATTTGTATTTATCTTGTCATGTTATTGGTGTTCTACGCTTGTTTTTATTTTAGTCCATACATTCTTTCATGCTTTTGATTAACAGTTAAAAGTTGCTAGGAAAAGTAAATCTAAAGTTATTACAAATGGCGCGGGTCCACATCGCCAAAATTTCCAGGACCCGATTTGACGGAAAATAAATAGAGTAAAAGAATTTAAAATGCAAGAAGTAATTTACATGGCTTTGGGAGAGGTACATAGTTATTTAAGCAAAATAAAATAAATACGCGAAATTAAATCGAAACGAGGGCGTTGAACCCTTTTGCAAAATTAAATGAGTGAGGAATTAATTAAAATTAAAAGAAAGCAAGAATTTGTTTTTTTTGGTATTTTATGTATTTTAGGAATTTAATGAGAAAAAATTAATTAAAATTAACTACTAACCCTAATTCTATTCTATTTTAATTTATTAAGAAGACGTTTAAAATTTAACCTAAATTAAACCTAATTTTTATTTACAATTTTAATTATGAAAATAAATAAAATAATAATATTTTTGTGAAAAAGAAAAATTAAAAGGAATAAAACATTTATTAAACCTAATTCTATATTTTTTAGATTTTTGTTATGATAGAAATTAAAATTAAAACCCTATTTTAAACTAATTAATTTACATGCACTTATTTACAAGAAATATTAAAATAAAATATTTATTATGTTTTTCCTTTTTTCTGATTTTTATGCATTTTTTATATTTATGAAAAATAATTAATTAACTGAATAAATAATAATTAAGAGGAATAAAAAAATAATACAAAAAAAGTAAAGAAAATAAAAAGAATGTGCAAACCTGGGGGTTCAGACCCCAATATGGAGGTTAGATCCTGGAAATTCTGGCCCAACAATCTTGGCCTGTTTGACTTTTGCCAGGTAGCATGTTGCAGTGTTGACCAGGGTGCAACGTGTTCTTTAGATCTACGCCTTTGATTTGATCTCCCAGGACGCGTGGATGGCTGGATTATGGAGGTGCACGCTGTGCCTTGATATTGAAAACGCATGTGAATTCTTGTTGAAAAATAATATGGACGTAAGGTAGACCTGGGGTTCGAACCCAGGTCATATGCTTTGCCATCAATTCTGCTTGCCAGCTGAGCCAGTTGCACGTTCTAATTAATAAACAACTAATAAATATTATAAAGAAAAACAAATGGTCAGTGGTTCAACGCGCGAAATATTTAAACGTGCCAATCAGTGCCTCCCACGTAATCATCTTCTTCGTGGCCTTTTTTATTTTTCTGAAATAAACACATTAAGCCACGGTTTTTTAACTGTTCTCCTAGGCACGCTTTGGAAAAATAGCGATTAGGCCTAGGAGGTCCATAAATTAGGCGCGAGGGCATCCTTGTAACCGTCTGAACGCCCTGAATTGAATGGTGGTGGTCTTGAGGGCCAATTTTTCCTCGTTTCAAAATCCCTAATTTGAAGCTTTGTAAACCCTATAAAACAGTCATGGCGAAATCGTACACAGTGCATAATAATTCAATCAAAACATTGGGTTAGCTTCAGAACAAAGTAATTAACATGAATCAAACTTTAAAATTCTCAAAGAATGCATGTATTGATATGCACGATTCTGAAATTTTTCATGCACAGTTCAGGTTCAATATACCAATTCTTTGAGCTTTGAGGAATGATATTGGTGGGAACACGTTCAGTAACACTTGAGCAAGCTAATGGAACAAGAATTAGGTCTTGAATCGCCTTGGAAGTGAACTTTCAGTTTTGACTTTTTTAGAGAAAATTTCAAGTTTTGTTGATGCCTTTCTGCGCAGCTCAGTGTGTATTTTCATTAGGGTTGTGATCCTGGCATGTGTAGTAGTGAATTAGGTCAAAAAGAATCAATCAAATCCATTGCATTCATTGATTTTGGAAATTTGATTTTCTAAGATTTTTTCATATCTTTTTCCATGTGTTTTTGGTTCAAAATCAAGCCAATCAACCCAAATCTTTCCATATTGGTACAAGCACGAAATCTTGAGGCTAAAACATGTATAAAAAGATTTATTAGGTTAAGTTAAATATTTTTCACATATTTAATTGATTTAAGTGAATTATTATAAATAAAAATTCAAATAAATAAATAAAAAATGAGAAAATACTTCCCTTTGGGCCAAGTGGTCGTGCACATGCTTGGAATGATGGATTGTGGAAGAAAAATGGGCCCATTAGCAATTTTAGGTCATTTGGATCAATGTTGACTTTTCAAAATATCCAAAAATTTCCCAACTTCTACAAGGCATAACTTGCTCAATTTTTAAGCTTTTCTCATGTTCTTGGACATTTTGGAAAGGTCTTTGAGTCCTCTAACCAATGTCTTTGGTCCCATGTCATTTTGATTTACCAAGCTCAAGTTATGGCCTTTGACTTAAAGTCCCTTTTTGTTGACTTTTGAAAATGACCTATAATGTTGAAATTGATAACTTTTTATGAGAGCATTTCTTGGACTTGAAGTATGAAGATGAGTTGTAGGCAATGTCTTTATCTTCAAAATGAGATTTGGATGGAATTTTTATGATAATCCATGTGAAAGTTATGCCCTGGTCAATTTCAGTTGACTTTTTCAGCTGTCCAAATAAGGAAACTTTTGCATCTTGATGATTTCTGAGCCAAACTTTGAGAATCATGATCAAGCATTGATCAAATTATGTTTATGGCTTCAAAATGATATGTTTGACCAAAAATTTGAACTTTTGACTGTCAAATGACCATTTTGCCCCTACAGTTGACTGTAGTGCAATTTAGGGTTTTGACTGTGCAACTTTGAGCTGAATGCCTTGAAACTTGATATGAGGATACTTGACCATATTTGTAGACATATGAGACTTGATTGGACCTTTGAAAACTTCATTTTCTTGATCAGAACACAAACCCTAATTTTGACTGTATAGGAGATCTTTGACTGTGCAACCCTTGGGGGAGATTTGAAGCTTGACTTGGCAATTTCTTGAAGAATATGGGAGGGCAAATTTTGGGGTACAACAAGAGTCAAATGAAATGTTGTGGATTCAAATTCTTCTGAAAATGCGTGCGCAAACCCTAATTTTGAATTTATTGTCGAAGAAACGTCTGCTTGATCAAACTTTAAGCCAAACTCAACCAAATCAATAGAAACCCTAATAATTTGTTTGACTGATTCAAAAGTTAATGGAAACCCTAATTTTGTTTGACTGATAAGAAAAGTCTGTTTGACCGATTCTTGAGCCAATCTAAAAAATCAGGAAAAGCCCGAAGTTGTGATTTCTTGTGAAAAAGAGAGAGAGGCAAATTTTGGGGTACAACAATTAGTATGATATGCCATGTTATGTTATGATGCATGATGTCATGATAAAAACACACCACAGGTATCACAGATAACAAACATGGTAAGGGCAAACAAGTCACACAATAGCCCTTAAGTTTAGGCTTGCATGGAGTATAGGTACTACCCTCTTTAAGTTCAGTTGGTTCAACCTGTCCTAATAATAGTAACCGGGTTCTAGAGGTTCTCAATATCACTGACCATCCTTCATCGGTCATAGTTTCAGCTCACGCAATCTTTTCTTGCGGCTGGAACCATCTCGAGAGTATGGTCTCAATGAGTATAGCATCTCACTACTTCCTATGGCCAAGTTGGTCAATTATAGGTTCTAAGGTCAGTTGATGCTTAATGACCCATATAGAAGCCCAATGTTCTCCTTGTTGCTACACAAGGGATATCGGTACCAACTAATGTGCCAGATCAACGTAGCTACTGCTTCAACCGTATCGGTCTATGCCGTACAGTTCCCTCACAGTCTATTGCTACTTACCTAAAAGGTATCCCCCAGATCCGGGTTAGGATCTATAGTAACTCTGATACAAAGCCCACAAAAATAAAGCAATCAAATCAAACAATAGAAACAATATGATGAACTAATCCTAAGGTATACCCCACTTATTAAATTTCTCCAGCAGAGTCGCCAGTTCTGTGATACGGTGGCAGAACCGACTGTTAATACTAGTTTTCGTTTTATATTAGCAAATGTCGCGGTAAGCAAGAGTTGCCACCAACTTTTATTTCATCCAATTGGAAAGGAAAAAAGCACAGAAAAATTCCTTTTTCGAGATTTTGAGTACGGGGGGTAGATTATAGAAAGGGAAGGTATTAGCACCCTTTCTATCCGTAGTTATCTACGGGCTCTTAGGTACTTGCTCATCATTTTAAAAGTTGCTTCTGTGTTTGTGTAATTTGAAAAAAAAAGTTTTTGTTTGACTTCGATTTAACCCTTGCTTCTGTCTTCAAGAGTGTTACGAATTTGTTTTTGAAAACTTTGTTTGAAAAAAGTGTAAGTGTGAAAAGTTTGTTGTTTTGAGCAAGTACCTAACAGTTATCTACCTACTCGAAAAAAGGATCGTTTCTATTCTCGTTTCCTTTAGACAGGGCTATCCTACTATTAAGGAATAGGTAGCACCATTGTTGGAGTTTGTAAGGGACTATCGAAAGGGACGTAATGGTCATTGAAGGCAACATGTAAGGATACCTTAGCATTATGAAGGGACTGTCATCATATTTTCGTAGGCAACATCGAGGGACAAGATCATTTTTCGTAGGCAACTCGAGGGACAGTAAGAGACTATGATCTTTATGATGACTTTTAGATTTGGGGTCTTTTGCTAAGGGTATCCCTACGTTCGAGGGACATGACCATTGTTTTCCGAGGCAACCAAGTGAGGAGTACCCTAGGAGTGAATATGTGCATATGATTTGTTTCAGTTATTTAATCTTTGCACATTAGGTGATCTACCGTTTTAATTTTCCAGACATTCTTGCCATACAATCCTATTAGCCATACATTTAGACAGTTTATAGTTTGTGGAATTTAAAGTGCGGAAAATAAGCTAAGCTATTACAAGACTTCGGGTATTTACATAGCCAAAAATAAACCCTTAAAAAAATGATAAATGAAAGTAAAAATGTCCTAATTAATCTATTATAACTTGTGAGCAATTACATTAATATGGTAAAATAAAATAAAGCGCGCGCGAATAAAGAACGAGAGAGAATTAGGGTTTTGACCCCGTCTAACCTAATCGGAAAAAAAATTTTGTTGTTGTTGTTTTTAGTTATTTCTAAGAAAAAAGAATTAGGTTTTTTAAAATTAAATACAAAATTAATTAGTAATTAAATTAGTTAAAAATAATAATTAAATGGCCTATTTTTGTGTTTTGTTATTTTAAGAAAAAAGAAAATAGAATTAAGTTAGAAACAAAATCCTAATTGTTCTAATTAATTTTAATTTATTTACAAAACAATTAAAGTTACCTAAAATTAAATTAAAACCTAAAATTAATTATTCGAGTTTAGGAGGAAAAATCAAAGGTTTGTGAAAAATGTTAAGTTTTATGAAAAAAAATTTAAACAGAAAGAATAAAAATAGGTAAAAGGATAAATAGAAAGGAATAAAATCAAAACCAATAGGGGTGGTTATTGAACCCACGCCCTTAACCTTCTCAAGATGTCTGCCTCGCCATGTATTGGTATCATGTGTTGGCTGTTCTGTTTTGGCTATTTGTGTTTTGGCCTCAATATTATGTAGGAAGAAAATCAAAACCAATAGGGGTGGTTGTTGAACCCACGCCCTTAACCTTCTCAGGATGTCTGTCTCGCCATGTATTGGTGTCATGTGTTAGTTGTTCTGTTTTGACCATTTATGTTTTAGCCTCAATGTTCTGTAATGAACCTGCATGGGATCCTGTCTAAATCTGCAGTGTTGAATCTCATGAACATATTAAATAAATTACTATATATTATGAAATACAAATAAAGCCAATATATGAAAAAAATTTAATGTTAAAACCGATATGACATGTATGAATGATTATACCCTTTTGATCATGGAGATCAAACCAGCCTTACCCTGAGATGAATGCTTTTATACCCTTTTGATCATGGAGATCAAGCCAGCCTTACCCTTACTGGAGAAGTAGTGAGATGTGGGTTTGTAACAGGGATGGCTTGTTTGTAGTGAGATGGGGATTTGTAATAAGGATTTCAAGGTTTTAGGGTTCTTGAAAGAATTTGATATTCTGACAGCGTTGTGGAAAAGGCTTTTTTTGTCTCCTTTTTTTTTGTTTGTGTGAAAAGAATGAGATTATATAATGGAAATTAGAGAGAAAAATGGGCTTTGAATATGCAATTGGGCCTCCAATGTTCACTTGAGTTCGTCACGTTCTAGGCTAAATCGTAGGGGCTTAAGTGCAATTTTTAAGTTGAAATATGAAAACAAAATATAGCCGACATCGGGAACTAACTCCTGTCCGAAAATGGGCTCAATCGAATAAACAGTGAATTAGTTATGAATTTTTGAAGTTTCAGCTCAGACAAACTTATTTTGGGCTCCAGTGTCGACTCTGACACGTTCTTCAATAAACAACTGGTATTGATCGGAGCATAATCCGGTCTTGACTTTTGAAGAAAAGTTGTAGATCTCTGAGTCATTGACCTTGTGTAGAAAGATGGGCCCGATCCGATAAAAATTGACCGAGTTATGAATTTTCGAAGTTTCGGCCCAAATAATATAATATTCAGCATTCAGGATTTTCGGCGCGTCACACGCACTCTGAGCAAAAAACGAATGCCTTTTGAATATCGTTCGAACTTGATACCTCCTGTGAAAACGTATCCAACTCAATTTGTGAAATTTTGGCGCTGGAACCAACTCGATACGATGAAAATCGACCAAGTTATGATTTTCTGAACATGACGCAAATAAACTTCTGTCACAAATTTTCTGTACGAAAATACTTGATAAATCCGCATTTTTGAAGACCTTCTGATTGAAATTGGCTTCCAGCCGTGAGAGATGAAAATGTAGATAACGTTAAGAAGGAATTTTGGCCACCGGAACGGGTTCAAAACAAGCCACGATCTTCAAGTTATGAATTTTTTAGCGCGTAAAAACTGCACTTTCAACACCCTTTTTCACCATATTTCTTCGAGAAAACTCACCCATTCGGATACCTTATTTAAAAAATTGACTCTTGAGTTGAATCTTAATTTGAGAATAAGTTATCAGAGATATCTTGGCGAAAAAACACCTGAATATGATGCGCCGGGTTGGACTTGTGAATCTTTGAACCCCGAATCGTTGCAAAACGGTGAACCGATCTTCAGCACGAAAAATACTCTGAGAATATCCATTAACAAAATAAACGTCACTTGTAACCTGAAGAAGCTTGATAAATATACCTTTATTCCATAACCATAAAACCAATAATATACGTGTATGAAAAGAGGGCAAATTTTAGGGTACAACACAAACAAAGTGTTGTCTTTTGAAAATGTTTCAAAGTGAGAGTGTTGGTGTATAAAATGTTTTTGTTGTGAGCAAGCAAGCAATTAGGAGCGAATCTACCTACTCAAAAGATCTTAGATGTTCTTTTCCTCCTACTTTAGGTGTTGCTACCTTACCATTGATTTTGTGAGAAGCCCCACCGTTGGATGTGAAGGGACGGGCGTGGGTCATCGTATAGTCATAAAAGGCAACCTATGGATGTTTTAGCAATGTAGTTTAGGGACTAGATCATTTACCGAAGACAACAATCGGGGGTCATCGAGGGACTACGATATTTTATCGAGGGTCTTTGCTAAAACGCCCATGTTCGAGGGACATGACTATTTTCCGATAGGCAACAAGTGAGATTACCCTAAGGTGTGCATATGTGCAAAGTGTGTTTGATTGCATGCATTTTTGTCTTGATTAGGGTTCTATATTTGTTAATTTCATGTCTTGCCATACACACCCTAATTACTAGCAATAAATGTGCGGAAAGTAAATATCTTACGCTATTACAATCATTAGGGGGATGGGGTGTACATATTTACAAATGGGGGTCGCAAATAAAATTAAATCCTAAGTTACTATTACAACCATATTGAATGGATAAGAACGTACAAGGAAATGTGAAATGGACTTGTTTTGTTTAAGAAAAGAAATAAGTTTTGTTTAAGAAAATATTTTTGATCTTTTTATTTTAAGAAATAAAATAAATCATGTAAAAATGTAAAATGTTTTTGGTGTTTTTGACTAGTGAAAATAGAAGTGATAGCAAAAATAGTAAGGAAAGAGAAAATAGAATCAACGCATTGCTGAACTAAAAGAAATCAGAAGTTTTGACTCTGGCGTGCTGCAAAAACAGAAATCATATTAGCAGAAATAGGTAAAGTCAGAAGTTCTGGGTCCGCTGGAAACAAAGAAGATTTCAGAAGTTCTGATGCCACTGGTAAAACTTCGTCTCCCTCTCCATGCTAGTCAGAACATCTGCAACTTAGTCATTTATCAACAAAACAGAAGATGCGCATATAACAGTTATGGCAGGTTTCATAATGTTTCAGAAACAAGAAATATCATAACTATAAATCAGAAGCAAGCATGAATTTGCTAATCCTAATTCTGAGTCCTAATTTCTTCAAGAAGTTCTAGACTGAAATTCTCCCTACTTAGGCAAACATACATGGAATATATAAATATATACTAAATTAGAGTCGGGATGTCTACATTATGTTTTTGAACGTGCAAATATAACAATGTTTAAGTAATATGACGAGAGTCACCAGAAGCTTACCTTGCAGCTGGAAATAGTTCTATGAGATGGATTTTGGTTATGACCGCTTGTGATGTTTAGACCAGCTTCCTCACGTGCTCAGTAGGTTGGAAACTTTCAACTTGGGCTATGAATGATTAGAAAATTCTGGAACAGCCAAGGAGCAAAGTTCTGACTTCTTTGAGGTGGATATTGATGGAGAGTGTGTTACAGTTTGACTATAGAAGTTAGGATGACTTCTGAATGTATATCAAAAACTGTATGGATGGCTTTTGTCAAGAAACACTTGAGGAAAGCTGGATTCTGAAAGCAAGAATCAAAAGCTAACAAGTTTTGTATTTTTGCGTTTGTAGTTTTGGACTCTTGAAATTTTAGGAGGGGTTCAAGGTTTTTTCTTTTCTCAAATTTCCGACCCCTTTACAGTTGCCAATAAAGTCCAATTATATAGGCAAAGGTTTAGTAGCTTGGAGAGGTCAAGGGGCACAACCATCATATGCTAGGCGCTGACTTATTCTTGAAGTAAGTTCAAATAGGTATGGTGATTAGCAGTTTTAGCAGCGCCTAAGCTGGATTTGTAAGCAGGAATTAAGGAAAGGTAACCTCAAAAGCAAAAGCAATGTATGGGCCCAGCACACTCTTGTACAAAAGTTTTCTTTTCCAAGACAGTAAAGGTACTTTTATGCCACACGTAGGGAAATCCTTTGGATAAAGACTCAAAAGTGGTTGTGAGCATTAAATGATGATGAAATTTATCAAACCAGAAATCCTGCAATGTGAGATTCTGCATCATTGCCTAATTCTGGATAGAAGTTCAGCTTCAGCGTAACTTAAGATGGAGATCTAACTTCTGATCTTTGTATCTCCTTGCCCCAACATGTTCTGAAGGAGCTCTCAAACTTTCCAAGAAGCTTGCAACACACTTTGTAAACCTTCTTTGAGTTACCCTTGCAAACTCTGACTGAATCTTTGTGAAACTGGTCCAGAAGTTCTAACTAAACTCTGTCTTACATCATGGTGATAATATGATCAGAAGTTCTAAGCTTGTCATATTTCTTAAACACTTAGAAAAATTCCAAGTATTTAGAAATTTGACTTTTCCCAAAGTAATTTTTACTTTTGAATATCTTGATGAAACAAATCTCACATTCCAACATGTCTTGATGAAATATGATTCTGGAAACTTGATTTTGATCCAAAAGTCAAAGTTTGACTTTTCAGTATGCAAATGACCATTTTGCCCTTGTGAATGACTTTCTTGGAAAGTTTGTAATTCAAGGCTTGAAATTGGATGGGAACAAACCTGAGGGTCCATGGTGATCTTTTGAGAAATGAGAGGGAAAATTTTGGGGTACGACAGCTGCCCCTGTTCAATCTTCTTACACTTGAAGAGTTAGATTGGTGAATCTGTCAGTCGTGACTCGAAGGTGGAAGATAACTGGACATTAAAGTGCCCAGAAATTTGCACTCAGTGATGTGATGGTTGAGGGAATGGGCTTAAAGATGCCATTTGGAGAGGTGATAGAAAGTTGTTGGAGATGGGCTTGTAGATGCCATCCAAAAATGATTGTTGAATTGTATCTGTAAGCTGAAACTGAATGAGTATCAGAGAGGCATCCGTGTTTGGAGCGTATATGAACTGTATCTGAAAGCTGAATTTGAATGAGTATTAGGATGACATCCGTGTTTGGAGCGTATCTAAACTATATCTGAAAGCTGTATCAGAATGGCATCTGTGTCTGAAGTGTATCTGAACTGTATCTGAAAGCTGAATCTGAATGAGTACCAGGATGGCATCCGTGTCTGGAGCGTATCTGAACTATATCTGAAAGCTGAATCTGAATGAGTATCAGAATGGCATCCGTGTCTGAAGCGTATCTGAACTGTATCTAAAAGCTGAATCTGAATGGGTATCAGGATGACATTCGTGTCAGGAGCATATCTGAACTGTATCTGAAAGCTGAATCTGAATGAGTATCAGAATGACATCTGTGTATGGAGTGTATCTGAACTGTATCTGAAAGCTGAATATGAATGAGTATCAGAATGACATCCGTGTCTGGAGCGTATCTAAACTGTATCTGAAAGCTGAATCTGAATGAGTATTAGAATGGCATATGTGTTTGGAGAGTATCTGAACTGTATCTGAAAGCTGAATCTGAATGAGTATCAAAATGGCATCCGTGTCTGGAGCGTATCTGAACTATATCTGAAAGCTGTATCAGAATGGCATCCGTGTCTGAAGCGTATTTGTACTGTATCTGAAAACTTTGAACATTGTTAATGGTAGTTGTTAACCTTATCCTGAAAAGGGTAAAATGTTAGCTAAAATGCAAAGTCATGTTGTATGAAATGCATGGTATAATGCATTCATGTTATCAATGTTTATGATGTATGAATGCGATATATGCGTATGTGAGCTAGTCTTCTGCACTGCTGTTGGATTTGGGAAAGACAAATCCCTGACTGTTGTTGAGGATATGGAATGTAAGTCTTCATGTTGTGAAGTCAAAGTGTTGATGAATTTCCGCTTAGAGAAATAAACTTTTGTTGTGAGGGAAATTTCGTGTACTGCTTGTAAAATCCTGTTGGGAAATCCTGAGAAATTCGACGACTTCTACTGAGGATTGATAATTGGAAGCTTTGTTCTGCTGGGGATAAAACTACACACTGCGAGGTTTTCTGGAAATAGCTTAGGGAGATTTCCTTATCTCTTAAAGCCATCAGTGATTGTCTTTTTGTTTTGTTTATTTGTAAACAATAATTATGTTCAAATGCATATGTTCAAAAATAAATCATTGGACGTTTTTGTAAACAAAACACAAGAGTATAGAAAAACAGATAGTTTTGCACTTTCAAAGAGATGTCTTTGTATTGACTTTGAGTAAGTTTTTTTGTACAATGAGACAAACATTCTAGTGAGAGAATGTTGTCATAAAAAATGAAAATTTTGATACAAAGAAAAGATAGTTATGTTCAATAATCCCATGGGGTTCCCATTCTGTTATAGCCTTCATATCTTTGAGCATATTGTCTATTTGTTGCCTCGTCCGAAGATGATTGAATTGATCAGAACCTCTGAGTTTGTCAGTTAAAGCCAAAGGTTGTCCGTAAAGTGATCCAACGGGACATAGTCATACACTTTAATTCCCTAACTTTTGCCTGGACCGTCCTTTCGGGTTTTCAGTCCACTGGGAAACTCTATTTTGCCCAAGTCGCCCTTTCGGGTTTTTAACTTTTCAGGTGTACTAATTTTTCGTTTTATCCCTAATTTTTGCCTGAACCTTTTTGGTTCGCCAGGATGCCCTTATTTTACCTAGGTGTGTCAACCTATCGGGTCACTTATGCGTAATATCTTTTGACTATGTCTGTGTTTGCAGGGTGCGGCAGGTCGTCGCCATCCATGGTAGTTAAGATCATCGCTCCACCAGATATGTTTTTGATTACAAACGGTCCTTCGTATGTAGGAGTCCATTTTCCCCCAGGATCACCTCGCAACAGTATGATACGTTTGATCACCAGATCTCCAACTTGATACACTTGGCGTCTGACCTTTTTGTTGAAAGCCTTGATCATCTGTTTTTGATACATTTGACCATGACAGATAGCAGTAATCCTTTTCTCAAATCGAGTCTGGATCCAATCTTCTTCATTCAGCCCTGCATCCTTCATAATTCTTAGAGGGGGGATCTGGACCTCAATAGGCAAGACAACCTCCATGTCGTATACTAGAGAATAGGGTGTTGCCCCGGTTGATGTGTGAGCTGTGGTACGATACCCGTGGAGAGCGAATGGTAACATCTCATGCCAGTCTTTGTATGTGACTTCCATTTTCTGTATGATCTTTTAATGTTCTTATTTGTGGCTTCGACAACACCATTCATCTTTGGCCAGTAAGGGGAAGAATTGTGATGCTGAATCTTGAATAGCTCGCACAGGGCGGAGATTATAGTATTGTGCAGGTTCATTCCATTGTCTGTGATGATCCTCTCCGGGATACCGTAACGACAGATGAGATTCTTCTTGATGAACCGGGCGACAACATTCTTGGTAACGGAAGCGAAAGAAGCTGCCTCCACTCACTTTGTAAAATAGTCAATGGCCACTAAGATGAAGCGGTGTCCATTGGAGGCTGTTGGCTTGATTTCCCAAATCATATCAATCCCCCACATAGCAAAGGGCCAAGGAGCCGTCAAGACATTCAGAGGAACCATAGGTACGTGCACTTTGTCAACATAGATCTGACACTTATGGTAGGTTCGAGAGTGTTGATAGCAATCTGCTTCCATGGTAGACCAGTAATAGCCTGCCTGTAGGATTTTCTTTGCCATCGTATGTCCACTGGAATGGGTGCCAAAAGTGCCTTCATGTAACTCAGCCATGATCCTTTCAGCTTCAACCTTGTCTACGCACCAAAGTAACACATAGTCATGGTGGTATTTGTAAAGAATGTCATTACTAAGGAAGAATTTAGCAGAGAATCTCCTTAAGAACTACTTATCGTTTACAGAAGCTCCTTCTAGATATTCTTTGGTTTCGAGATACCTCTTGAGTTCGTGAAACCAAGGTTGGTCCACTACTTCTTCAGTATTAATCTCGTGACAGTATGCTGGTTCATCCCTTCGTTCAATGGTGATCTGGGAAGCCTCGTTATCCCATTTAAGTTTAAACATAGATGACATTGTGGCTAGTGCATCCGCTAGCTGATTTTCTTCTCGTGGGAAATGCTCGAAGGTAATCTTCTCAACATGGGGGAGCAATTTTAAAAACATGTTCTCTATAGGGGATAAGATTAGGGTGTCTGGTGTCTCATTCCCCTTTGATTTGGCTAATAACTAAAGTTGAATCTCCGAATACATTCAAAGATTTGATCCCCAAGTCTATGGCATCTTTGAGACCAAAGATGCACGCTTCGTAATCCGCCATGTTATTTGTACAATTGAAGCAGAGTCTTGCAGTAAAAGGAGTATGACATTCTTCAGGAGATATGAGTACAACACCAATACCATTGCTGAGTGCGTTAGATGCCCCATCAAAAACCAGGGTCCATCGAGATCCTTGTTCAGGTCTGTCATATGGCCTGAGTTCTTCGCAGTTGTTTACCATCATGATGTCTTCATCTGGGAATTCGAACTTCATGGACTGGTTGTCTTCTATAGCTTGGTGATCAAGGTGATCAGCTAGTACACTGCCCTTTATTGCTTTCTGGGTAATATACTGTATGATATTCTGTCAGGATCATCTGTCATCTCGCTATTCTCCCAAAAAGGGCAGGTTTCTCGAAGATGTATTTTATTGGGTCCATTTTAGATATCAACAAGGTAGTATGGGTAAGCATATACTGTCTTAGTCGGCGAGAAGCCCATGCCAGAGCGCAACATGTTTTATTGAGCAGTGAATATCTTGTTTCACAGTCGGTAAACTTTTTGCTCAGGTAATAAATAACGTGCTCTTTTCGGCCAGACTCGTCATGCTGCCCCAACACACACCCCATTGAGTTTTCCAAAACAGTCAGATACATGATCAATGGTCTTCCCTCGACTGGTGGCATCAAAACAGGAGGCTCTTGCAGGTACTCTTTGATTTTGTCGAAAGCAGTTTGGCACTCGTCATTCCATTTGACTACTTGATCTTTCTTCAGTAATTTAAAGATTGGTTCACAAGTAGCTGTCAGGTGAGAAATGAATCTGGCAATGTAGTTCAAATGTCCCAAGAATCCTCTGACTTCTTTTTTAGTACGAGGAACATGCATCTCTTGTATCGCTTTCACCTTGGCAGGATCTACTTCAATACCCTTATTGCTGACGACAAAGCCTATGAGCTTACCAGACCTTACTCCAAACGTGCATTTATTTGGGTTCAACCTCAGCTTGTACCTCTTTAGTCTCTCAAACAGTTTCTGTAAAGGATCAAGATGCTCTTCTTCTGTTTGAGACCTAGCTATCATGTCGTCCATATAGACCTCTATTTCATGGTGCATCATGTTGTGAAATAGAGCGACCATGGCACGCTGATAGGTTACCCCAACATTCTTCAGTCCGAATGGCATAACATTGTAGCAGAATGTGCCCCACTGTGTGACAAAGTTTGTTTTCTCCATGTCCTCAGGTGCCATTTTGATTTGGTTGTAACCTGAGAAACTGTCCATGAAGGAAAACACCTTGTGTTGTACCGTATTGTCGACTAGAATATCAATACAGGGAAGTGGGAAATCATCTTTAGGACTTGCCCTATTCAAATCTCTATAGTCCATGCACATTCGCACTTTGCCGTCTTTTTTGGGCATGGGAACAACATTGGCAACTCATTGCGGATAGGAGGTGACGGCCAAGAATCCAGCGTTGAATTGTTTCATGACTTCTGCTTTAATCTTCTCTGGCATGTCAGGTCGCATACGACAGACCTTTTGCTTTACTGGTGGACAATCCTCTCTTGTAGGTAGACGATGTACCACGATATATGCATCAAGTCCTGGCATGTCTTTATACGACCAGGCAAAGACCTCAACATACTCGTGTAGCAACTGAATTAGACGCTCTTTGACACTGGGTTCCAGGTTGGCACCCACCTTGACTTCTCTTTTGTCTTCCTCAGTACCTAGGTTGATTGTATCCACTGGTTCCTCGTGGGGCTGAATGGTTCTCTCTTCTTGTTGTAGTAATCTGGCGAGTTCCCCCGGTACTTCACAATCTTCCTCACCTTCTTCTTCGGCTTGGTAGATTAGATTTTCAGAGTCACAGAAGGCCATAGCATAAGCGTTACCCATGGGATCCCGAATGGATGTAGACCTGCATTGTGAGTGTGAGTGTGTGTAAGAGTATAACTATCTTTAAAAGAAATAAAAAAATGTAAAAAGAAAAATAATGAGCACAAAGTTTGTATGCAAAAACATCCATGATTCATTGATGTCATATGGAAATGAGATAATAACCCTTACAAATGGGCCATTGTTCCTCGGGTAAGACACAAGGTTTTAAGAGTCTGAATTGTTTTAATATTACAAAGCCAACAAAATGTAAAGACAAATTACTGTGGGATAAAAGTGATCGGGACAAAATCTCTAGCCTCCCAGTTGCTGAGCCCTTCACTGACAGTTGGGAAAATCCAATCCTCCAGGTTGTAGATGTCTTTATCATCCTCCACCGCATTGACTTCACGGTTGCTTATCTTCAAGGGTGGTCCTTCGGCACGAGCGCGGCGTGCAGCCTTCTGGGCACCTGAAGTGAAACCCAGGCCAAACTTGTCATATTTGTATGGGATATCTGGGAGTTGTCCCTAAATAGTGCACCCGCCTTCTTCTATCACTGCCTTGGCATCCTTCAAAGACGACATCCTGAGCGGAGACCTTATGATCTTGGGAACTTGAGACACAGTCTTGGTCACTGTCACATCTTGCGGTACTTCTTCGAAGTGTTGGAATGGAGTTTCAATAAATTCACCACCCAATTCCACATATCCGAAGGAATTGAGATGGTTGACCATATACTCTTCTTCTCCATGAACGATGATAATCTTCCATTGAATTGGATATTTCAGCATTTGATGCAACGTAGAAGTAACAGCGCCAGCATTGTGAATCCACGGTCGGCCTAATAAGCAGGAATATGAAGGGCGAATATCCATTACATAAAAGGTTGAATCAAATGTTTGGGTTCCAACCTTTATGGGGATATCCACTTCCTCATGCACCATCCTTTTCGAGCCGTCAAAAGCCCTCATTACTATGTTGCTTGGTTTCAATGTCAATCCCTCACAGTCAAGCCTATCAAGAGCCTTTTTAGGCAACACATTCAGAGACGAGCCAGTGTCCACCAAAACATGAGCCAGAGTCGTGCCCATACATTCAACTGAGACATGCAATGCCTCATTATGCTTCCTTCCCCTTGGCGTTAAATCAACATCTGAGAAACCTAAACCATTATCTGCAGTCAAGCTAGCTACGCAGTCTTGGAACTGATCGACATATGTTTCTTGGGGTACATGGGCAGTTTTTAGGAATTTTACCAAGGCCTTTGCATGAGCCTCGGAGCATAGTAATAAATCCAACATGGAAATTTTTGATGGAGTTTGCCCTAATTGCTCGACTATATTATAGTCGCTTCTTTTTATGATCTTTAGGATTTCCTCCATCTCTTTCAGGGAGGTCTTAGGGATAGCCAATGATTGTGCCTTCGTCCGGACAGGCTTAATCAGAATACTTTTACCTCGAGTCTCAGTTGACTCGGCATCAGGAATATCAGTAGGAGTGATAACAAGGATTTTAACAGCTTTGTCAGTTGGAGTATTAGCAGAGATGATTGTGGGACTGGGAACAACATTTGGAGGAGCAATAATAGGAATAATTACGGGTCCAGAAACTACTTTTGGGGGAGCAATTTTTGGAGAGAATATCCTTCTACTTCGGGTAATCTTGCTAGTTCCTGCAATATTACTGATGTTGGAGTCAACCTTCTCAGAACTTGAATCCTCAGCAGCTGGCCAATCTTGCTTGATACCGTGGTAGTATACATCCCCTCTATGATTCCATGGTACGGTTTTGTCTGACGAATATAGGATTGGTCCAGGCATTGTAATTATCAAAGGAGCTACTTTTGGAACTGATGTAATTCTAACGGGTCTTTTGGTGGAGATCTTGGAAGAATTGTCAGAAATGGTCACGATGGAAACATCATTATAAGAAACAGTTGGAACAAAAATCTTTTCGAACAAAATTTCCTTGTTGTCTATTAGGCATTGAACGCCTGCTTTTAACAAATGATAGTTGGTTGGTGAGGACAAACAGAAATGACAGCTTTCATCACAGCCTGGGAAAACACTGGCATTCAATAAATTCTTTTTGATAGTCAAGAGTGGGGTCATAAGTTCATCAACTGAAATAACAAACATATCTTCTTCAATGGCATTAGCATTATGGCCGTGTTTGGGCATAGGGGCAGAGATGACATTGGGCTTTTCTAGCGCGTCAAATTCAATCTCTTTGGCTTCAAGGAGGTCTTGTACTTTGTTCTTCAGAGCCCAACAATTGTTAGTGTCATGGCCGGGACTTTCAGAATTGTATAAACAATGGGCATTGGGGTGATAGTGAGGAGAGGTTGTGTTAGGGTTCTTTGGAGCTTCTTTCAAAGTCACTAGGTTGGATCTTAACAGATGTGGCAATACTTGAGATAGTGTCATGTTAATTCAGGTGAATTGTCGGACTGGTCTTTCCATTCTTGGTTGGTTGTTTCTTTGCTGATCAGGCGCATGTTTAGGAATCATAATAGCCCCTACCATTGGACGATGTTCGTCCCTATCTTGATTTCTCTGAGGATAAACAGCAACCACTTCTTTCTTTCTGATAAATGGCTTCCTTACAGCAGCAGAGGATGCATCTTTTTGAATCTTTCCACTCTTTATTACGGCTTCTACCCTCTCTCCGGTCAATATCAGTTCAGTAAAACCTGGCGATGAACTCCCAATTAGGTGATTGAAGAAGGGACCAGACAAGGTGCCCAAAAACATGTCTACCAATTCTCTTTCAGATAGGGGAGGTTGAACTCTTCCAGCCAAGTCTCTCCATTTTTGCGCATAGTCCTTGAAGCCTTCACTTGAAACCATGGCCATACTCTGAAGCTGATTATGGGTAGGCGCAAGATAAGCGTTGTATTGGTATTGTTTGTAAAAGGCTGCAGCAAGATCTTCCCAGTTATGAACATTGGATCTTTCTAGCTGATAAAACCAATCAAGTTGAGTTCCAGACAGACTGTCTTGGAAGAAGCGTACCCATAAATCTTTGTCAACGGTATGGGGCTGGATTTTCCTCACATAGGACCGAAGATGAATTTTAGGGCATGAAACTCCGTCATATTTGGTGAACACAGGTGCTTTGAATTTTGGAGGAATGACAATCCCTGACACTAAGCCCAACTCCTCAAAGTCCAACCCAGGCACTTTTTGGATTTCCATTGCACTCAATCATTCTTCTAGATGCTTATACTTGTCGTCGGTTTGAGGGTATTGTTCTTAAGAATAGTCTTCTTCTTCCTCTTCTGATTCTGATTGGATAACTGTTTCTTTACCCTTCCCATCTTGGTTGTCTTTCTCACCGGATGACGTTGCAAAATCTAAGTCATTTCTTGTTTACCCTTGGAATCTTCTTCCCATGTTTAGAATTATGGTTATCTTCTCCGTCTTCTTTTTCTTATCCTCAACCAGTAAGGTCTTCAACTCTTCTTGTCCTTTGGCTAGAGTTAAGAACAACTATTGAAATTGTGCATTCTGAGCTTGGAGGTCCTTCACCGTTTGCTCGAGATCCATCTTACTAAAATAAACAGTAGAGAGATGAGGAGACTTGTTGCAAGAAACCTGCTTATGTTATGATGAATGGTGTGATCGGTGGAAATAGAACTGACTGTTTTGAAATGCTGGTTCGCGAAATGTCGCGGTAAGCAAGAGTCGCCACCGTCTTTTATGTTCTCCAATAAGGAAAGGACAAAAGCACAGCAAAATTCCTTTTCGAGATGTCTCTCGGGTTCGGGAGGTAGATTATAGAAAGGGAAGGTGTTAGCACCCTTTCTATCCGTGGTTATCCACGGGCTCTTAGGTACTTGCTCACTATGTTTTCAAAAATGTTTGCTTTTCTTGTGTTTGTGGGTTTTGAAAAAAGTTTGTTTGAAAACTTTGATTTGACTCTTGTATCAGTCCTCAAGAGTGTCATGAAGTGTTTGTTTGAAAACTTTTGTCAGAAAAGTGTAGGTGCGAAAAGTATCTTTTTGTTTTGAAAGAGCAAGTACCTTAGAACCTCTACCTACTCAAAAGAAATTAAGCTGTGTAAATGTCCTTTAGACAGTACTATCCCACTATTGAGAAGTAGGTAGTACCGTCGTTGGAGGTATTCTGGTCAATTTGATTATAGGTACATGTGGTCACCAAAGCAATAGTAGGACGCCTTAGCGGTAACCCTAATGTCCTAGATCCTTTTTTATCCGAGGCAACTTGGATCTTTGGACAGGAGGGCGACCTCTAAAACACCCTATACTCAATGACCACGTCGAGGCAACCAAGTGAGGCGTACCCTAGGAGTGGCATGTGCACGTGTGTCAGGTTTCAGTTTATATTATCTTTGCGCATGTCATGGTGAGCTACATTTTGATTTTATTTTGAGAACAAGTCTTGTCATGCATAGCAGTTAATAATTGTGCGGAAAGTAAATTGCAGAAAGTAAACCTACGCTATTACAAGGCGTCGGATATTTACATCGCCAAAAGCAACCCTTGAAAAGTAAAGTGCGGAAAATTAAAGAAAGCGATAAAAGGTCCTAATTATGCTATTACATCCTCGGAGCAAATACATAAATATGATAAAAAATAATACGCACGAAGAAAAATTGAATCGGAGTGTCCTTAGGGTTTTGACCCTTTTTTGAGAAAGAATGAGTTTTTGGTCCTTTTTGCATTTAATTAAACCTAATTCTAATTGATTAATTAATTAAAAGAAAAAAAAGTATTTAATAAGTTTTTTATGTTTTAAAGAAAATAAAATAAAATAGGTAAACATATTAATTAACCTAATTCTACATGGATTTTATTTATTGTGAAAGAAAGTTAAAGTTGACCTAATTAACTAAATTAATCTATGTTAGAATTTATTTACAAAAATAATAAATTAATAGTGAAATTAATAAATAATAATAATAATAATAAAAATATTTAATTTTCTGAATTTATTATGAAAATAATTAATTTTGTTAATTAAATAATAATAATAATAATAATAATTAGAATAAAGAAATAATAAAAAAATATAAAGAAAGAAAGAAAAAGAACCCAGGGGTGTGTGTTGGCCCATTAGGAGGTGAGTTTGGAAATTTTGGCCCATTTGCACACAAGCCCTCGTTGACTTTGGAAATTGTCCACGCATGCTCTGACTGGGAGTATGGTGATCACTCCATCATGGCCTTTGGATCTGTGCCTGTGGCCACTTGGCGCTTGGATGATTGGAGGCATATGGTGTTTATCCTTTGGAAGCCTGCATATGATCATGTTAATAAAAATATTATAAGAGTTTTGGGGGACCTGGGAATCGAACCCAGGTCCCAATGGTTACCAGCCAGCGCATTAACCACTATGCCATTTGCCTGCGTTTGTTATTATAACAATAAGTAAATATAATATTAAGAAATAACCCAATATGCTGTAACACAAATAAAACGCGCGCCCTTTTTGAATGAACCAGTGATATGCTTACACGTCCTTCGTCTTCCTCGTTTGTACCTGCAAAAGGAAATCAGATAGCGGGGGTTTTTAACCCCCACAAAGCATGATGACGAAAAATAGCGATTAGCCCTACAGGCTACATAAATATTTCGCGATGGTCCAGTTACGTTCGTTTGAGTCTCCTGAATTCAATCATGGGTCTTATAAGGCCTAATTTTTCCTGTACTATAAATCCCCAATTTTAGAGTTCAAGAACCCTAGAATTCATCAATGGCGTTTTACGATTCTGTGCATTTTAATCCAATTAAACTATACCATCAGCTTCATATGAGTTCAAGCAATACAAAACAAACACAAAATCATGTTAATGATGCATGAAATAAGCAATTCGATTCTGAAAGAAAAACGCAAACCGTTAAACTGTTCTGGATGATTCTTGTAGCTTTAGAACGTGAATTTGATTGCTACACGTTCCTCACACTCCCAGTAACGTGATTGAATCCACAAAAGTCCTTGAATTGGCCTGGAATATGGAAAACAGTTTTCAAGTTTTCTTGAATTTTTTTGAATTGGTTATGGCTTTCTTGCAGCAGCTTTCACGTATGCATGATTAGGGTTCACTTGTGTATTTATAGAGGACTGAATTTAGGTCAAATCTTGCACAAAAAATCCATGGAATGATGATGGAATATTTGATTGGAAATCACATCTTTTTGAATCTTTTTGATTGAAGAAAGTTTCCAAATTGGGAGATATTTGCATCCTTGATTGGTACACGAATTTGCCAACTTTTTTAGGTCATTCTTGCTTCACAAAAAGATTGAAAAATCAAATCTTTGTATTTCCTACAATTTAAATTAATTAAATGAATTAAAATTGATTAAAAATCCAATTAATTAATAAAAAATAAGAAAATAAATTTAATTAAGCTTGATGGGTCGTGCATAGGCCTTGGATAAAGTTTCAAGAAGAATTTTGAGGCCCATTAGCAAAAACAAAGTGTTTTGAGCAAAGTTGACTTTTGCAAATTCACAAAAATTTCCCAACTTCTCTAATGCATATCTTGCTCAATTTTGATCATATGAACATGTTCTTGGACATTTTGGAAAGGTCTTGAAGTCCTATAACCAATGCCTTTGGTCCCATGTCATTTGAATTTACCAATCTCAAGTTATGGTCTTTGACTTAAAGTGCATTTTTTTTGACTTTTGAAATTGACCTATAATGTAGAAATTGATAACTTTTTGTGAGAGCATTTCTTGGACTTGGAATGTGAAGATGAGTTGTAGGAAATGTCATCCCATTCAAAATGAGCATTGGATTGGATTTTTCTGATGAACCATGAAAAAGTTATGCCTTGGTCAAGATACAGTTGACTTTTGTACTGTCCAAAAATAGTAACTTTTTGCATCTTGATGATTTTTGAGCTATCCTTGTGGAATCATGATCAAGACTTGATCAAATGATGATTGTGTACTCAAAATAAGATGTTGACCAAAAATTCTTACCTTTGACTGTAAAATGACCATTTTACCCCTGCAGTTGATTCTGAAGCAAATAGAGCTTTTGACTGTACAATTTGACATTGTGAGTCTTGAAACTTGGCATGTAGGTGATTGAGGATGTTTATAGGCCTATGAGACTTGATTGAACCATTGAAAACCTCAAATTCCTTGAAAGAAACAAAACCCTAATTTCAGTTGGCTTAGGAGGCATTTGAACTGTGCAACCCTTGAGAAATCTTGAACCATTTGAAGATGATTCTTGAGAAATCTTGAACCATTTGAAGATGATTCTTGACAAACCTTGAAGAATATGGGAGGGAAAATTTTGGGGTACAACAGTTGCCCCTGTTCAATTTTCTTAAACCTGAGGATGTAGACTGACTTGCGTGCCTTTCGTGATCCGAAGGTGGAAGATAATTGAACACTAGAGTGCCCAGAAATTTGCACTCACATAGCATAGTATCAGCAACGTGATATCGAGAATGGGCTTACATATGCCATTTGGAGAGATGATGGATAGGAGGATGGGCTTATAGATACCATCTAGAGATTGTTTGTTGAATTGTGATCTTGTAATTTGAATGAGGGAACCTGTGTAGGGTTGCCTGATGATGAGCTCGTGTAAAACTGCATCTTGGAAAGAAGGAAACCTGTGTAGGGTTGACTGATGATGAGTCCGTGTGAAACTGCATCTGGGAAGGAAGGAAACCTGTGTAGGGTTAACTGATGATGAGTCCGTGTAAAACTGCATCTTGGAAGGAAGGAAACCTGTGTAGGGTTGACTGATGATGAGCCCGTGTAAAACTGCATCTGGAATTGAGAAGGAAACCTGTGTAGGGTTTTCCTTATGACGAGTCTGTGTGAAATTGCATCTTGGAAGGAAGGAAACCTGTGTAGGGTTGACTGATGATGAGCCTGTGTGAAACTGCATCTTGGAATGAAAGAAGGAACCGATGTAGGGTTGACTGATGACGAGTCCGTGTAAAACTGCATCCGGGATTGAGAAGGAAACCTGTGTAGGGTTTCTTGATGACGGGTCCGTGTAAAACTACGTCTTTGGAAAGAGAGAACCTGTGTGGGGTTTCTTTGATGACGAGTCCGTATAAAACTTCATCTTTGGAAAGAGAGAACTTGTGTGGGGTTTCTTTGATGACGAGTCTGTGTAAAACTTCTGGATGAACTGGGGTAAGGTTATTTTGAGGTAAGTTCGTGTAAAACTTCATCTTGGAAATGAGAAGGAACCGGTGTAGGGTTGCCTGAGGACGAGTCCGTGTAAAACTTCGTCTTTGGAAAGAGAGAACCTGTGTAGGGTTTCTGGATGAGGAGTCCGTGTAAAACTTCATCTTTGGAAAGAGAGAACCTGTGTGGGGTTTCTTTGATGATGAGTCAGTGTAAAATTTCATCTTTGGAAAGAGAGAACCTGTGTAGGGTTTCTTGATGACGAGTCCGTGTAAAACTTCATCTTTGGAAAGAGAGAACCTGTGTAGGGTTTCTTGATGACGAGTCCGTGTAAAACTACATCTGGAGTTGAGAAGGAACCGGTGTAAGGTTGCCTCATGATGAGTCCGTGTAAAACTTCATCTGAAATTGAGAAGGAACCGGTGTAGGGTTTCCTGATGATGAGTCCGTGTAAAACTACATCTGAAGTTGAGAAGGAATCGATGTAGGGTTTCCTGATGATGAGTCCGTGTAAAACTACATCTGAAGTTGAGAAGGAATCGATGTAGGGTTTCCTGATGATTAGTCCGTGTAAAACTACATCTGAAGTTGAGAAGGAACCGGTGTAGGGTTTCCTGATGATGAGTCCGTGTAAAACTACATCTGAAGTTGAGAAGGAACCGGTGTAGGTTTCCTGATGATGAGTCCGTGTAAAACTACATCTGAAGTTGAGAAGGAACCGGTGTAGGGTTGCCTAAGGATGAGTCCGTGTAAAACTTCATCTTGGGTTGAGAAGGAACCGGTATAGGGTTGCCTCATGATGATCAAGTAGATAATTGTCCTGTCTGGTTTCAGGTATTATCCCATGATCAGTCGTCCACAGAATTTTCCTGGCTTGTTACAGGTGTTGATCTGGAACTGCAAAGGTAGATGGTAAGCATCTTTTGATTGACCTTTTCCTGAAAAGGTAAAACATTAGTTGTATGCAATGTCATGATGTATGAGATGCATGATGTCAAGATGTTCTCAAGAATAAATGAGATTTGTGTTGTATGATGCGTATGCATGTCATGATGTATGAAGATGTGATGTTTTTAGCTGGGGAAAATAAATCCTGGAGCTGCTGGAGAATAGTGTTGAGTTCTTCGTTTCCGCTGGGGATGATACACGAATATGATTGTGTGAATAAACCTGTAGAAGAAGATGACTCTGTTGGGGAATAAACCTGGTGAAGAGATTACTCTGTGGGAAGAGATGCTTCGCTGAGGTTTTAACGATAACTCTGCTGGGGATTCCGTTGATAAGCTTTGTTAGAGATTTTGATGATGAACTCCGCTGGGGATAGAAAGAACTTCGCTGAGGATGATCTTTCCATTGCGCTTGCTGAGGATAACTCAGTTAGACTCTGGTGGGGATAAGCTTCCAGAATCTACTGGGTAAGACGATTCAACTCTCCTGGGGAAACTTTTGAGGAAATGGCTCCACTGGGGGGTACCTTGTTTTCCGCCGGGGAACAATCTTATATTTCTGTCGAGGAATATTAAGACTGTCGGGGATGCTCGCTGAGGAATATCTGTATACTCTGCTAAGGAATATTAAGATCTTCTGGGGATACCCAACTTTCCAGGACTGATGGTAGCCCAACTCTGCTCGGGGGAGAATATTGCTGACTTGCTAGAGATATTGTGTCCTTTTAGGGTTGATGGGGGACCCACTCTGCTTGGGGAGAGTATTGCTGATTTGTCTTACTCTGCGGGGAGTGAAGGTATCTTGGTCATATTCTTCAGCTGAACTTACCTTGGTACCTCGGCGGACAGCGCAGCTTGTACAGTTCGGACAATTCTTATTGCCCCAGCTTCTGTGGGAGAAGAAGGCCTATGAGGTCCTTGATAACTGTCGATTGACAAATCTTCTTCTGGTAGGCAAGTGACGAGATGCCGAGACATAGTCGTACGCTGTGATCCCTAACTTTTGCCTGGACCGCCCTTTCGGGTTTTCAGTCCACCGGGATACCCATTTTTGCCCAAGCCGCCTTTTCAGGTTTTCGACTTGCCGGGTGTACAGATTTTTCATTTTCATCCCTTATTTTTGCCCGAACCCTTTTGGTTCGTCGGGAGGCCCTTATTTTTGCCTAGGCCAGTCAACCTAGCGGGTCTTTGATTATGCGTAGTATTTTTTCGACTATGTTCATGCTCTCAGAGTGTAGGGAGTTGTCACTGTCAGTAGTGTTGTGTTGCCATACTACCAGAAGATGTTTGATCGTGCAAGATTCGTTGCTGGAATTCACGTCCAATGCCCCAATTGATTCAGATGGAGATTTGCCCCTGGCTATTTTGCATTTTGAGAGATTCCTTGAACCTTGACTTGACTGCCCCAGATGATGGACAATGATCATGTCTGCCCCTTGGTTGGAAGTGTTTCTTCCACTTGAGGTGACCCTTTTTATTGAAAAGGTTTTTTGTTCATAAGATATTCATCGTACGAATTTCTCTGTTTTTCGAACAAATAGTCATATGCAAACAATGTTATTTTAAGAATGCAAAGCTTATGTCTGTCTTGAAGTTTTTGAAAATGCAGTTTTTAATAAAACAAGTGAATTTTTGTAAAATGTGATGTCAACTCAGGATTTTACAGCAAGCCCTACAGGAGTCGGGATACCTTTGGTAACAATATGCTTTCGAACTAACCCATGCTTCAGCTAGGACTTTTAAGGGTTATAACGTGTCCTGGCTCACGGTTTAAGAAATAAAGGATAAAGGCTCAAAATTTATTTGTACCCACCCGTTCTTCGTGATGTTCTTCGATCCTAAACTCAGCTAATCGTGTGTTAGATCTTGTTTGAGTCTTTGCTTTGATATACCAGTGATGGTTCGGATACTGTCATTTTATTTTGAACAGGCATTCATTTTTTTCTTTTTTGGTTGAGGGTTTGTATGACCTCTTTCTTTTCGATTTTATTATCCCTGTCTTTTGCCTGAATTGTTTCTTTTGTGATTACAGTCAGTGGGATGCCCCAGTTTTTTGTAAGTCTCCTTCATAGGTTTTGACTTATTGGGCTTTTATTTTGAAAGATGACGACTGCCTGTCTTTATGATTATAGGAACCATCACTGTCTCGGAAGGACTTCTTTGATGCCGTTTATTGTGCACCGGGATCAACTGAGAGAACTACCCTGCCCCAGGTTATAATTAAGGGTTTTAATTTGTGAAAAGAAAAACTACAACTTCTTTGGCTCAAAGGGGTTGACTAGGGATTATCTTCCTTATAACTCCACTGTTTAGGATTTGAAACAATGCCTGTACCTCATCAGCGGGGTCTGTTCAAAAGCATACTGTAAGGATTGTGGTATCGTTTTTGTCATCCTCCCTCAAAAGGCTTAGAAATTTTTTAATCGCGAGTTGAACATCAAAAATGGAAGCAATTTTAAGCATAGTGAAAACAATTAATTCAAAACAGACACGTGTAATGCATTAATGAAATAAGAGAGTTTGACATGATAATTGTTTGAATAAGCAAAGAAAAATACAATTTCAGAATTTAAATGAACAAAAGTCTCTCAATCCTAGCCATGCTTTGGCAAGGGAGCAGTGATCACATTGGGAGTCTCAGAAGGCTCGAATTCGATCTCCTTAGCATCAATCATATTCTGGATCTTGTATTTCAGCGCCCAACAATCATCAGTATCGTGCCCCGGGCTACCAGAATGATAAATACACCTCGCATCTGGGTTGTAGTTTGGAGAAGAAGTCTTAGGATTCGCAGGAGGGTTTATCACCGCAATCAGATTCATCTTTAACATGTGCTGCAATGCTTGTGACAATGGCATGTTGATGTTGGTGAACTGTCTTTTAGGCTCGTATGGCCTTCGCTGATTTCCCTTTTGCTGTTGTCGGCGTGACGCAGAACCAGATATCATGACTGCCCCTACGTGTTGGTCACGACGACTCTTTTGACTGTACGCAGCATTGGACTCTTTCTTCCCACTGTAAGGCTTTTTCTGAGCATCAGAAGGTGTAGCTTCTTGAATCTTCCCGGCCTTGATACCAGCTTCAATTCTTTCCCCAGTCAAGATAAGGTCTGTAAACCCGACAGAAGAATTTCCAATCAGATGGTTGAAGAACGGACCAGACAGGGTCCCCAGGAACATATCCACAAGCTCACGGTCAGTTAAAGGTGGCTGCACCCTTCCAGCAAGGTCTCTCCACTTTTGAGCGTACTCTTTAAATCCTTCACCCGTCCCTAGTGACATACCCTGGAGTTGGGTACGCGTAGGAGCGAGGTCGGAATTATACTGATACTGCTTATAAAACGCAGTAGCCAAGTCCTCCCAGTTACGAATACTGGCTCCATCCAGCTGATAAAACCATTCGAGTTGAGTCCCTGAAAGACTATCCTGGAAGAAATGGATCCACAAATTCTTGTCAGCTGTATAAGGTTGGATCTTCCTTACATACAATCGGAGGTGCAGCTTAGGACAGGAAGCTCCGTCGTACTTTGCAAAAAGCAGGTGCCTTGAATTTATGGGGAATCACCACCCCAGAGGATAAGCCTAGGTCTCCAAAGTCCAACCCGGGCACATGTTGAATCTCCATAGCACTTAAGCGGTCCTCCAACTGTTTGTACCTATCCTCAGTAAGAGGGTATTGTTCTTCACCATAATCCGTCTCGTTGTCGGAGACCACTGGACTAGGAACCCTTCTCTCTTGTGGGTTGTCTTTCCCTACAGATGAGGTAGCCAGATCAACCTCATTCTGCAGTCCATTCCCAAATCTGCGTCCAGTGTTGAACAAGACGATCCTCTTCTTCTTCTTCTTCTTCCTTTCTTTAAGAATCAGAGTCTTCAAATCCTGTTGACCCTGGGCTAGGCTCATAACCAACTCTTGGAACTGGGCATTCTGGGCTGGAGGGCCTTGATAGCTTGTTCAGTGGAAGGTTCGGTAGACATGATGATTGCTGAAATAAACAACGAAGAAGATAAATGACCTGTAATGGGTACATGTAATGCATATGATGAAATGAAATGCGTATGGTTTATGCATGCAATGTTTTCAAGGATCTCGTGGGGTAAACAGAGAAACTTGTTTGAATCTGGTAGCTTGATTGAAAGAACTTCATGTTGTCGAGAGTCCTTCTTCAAGAGTCAAAGCTCACCATATCGAGTGGGTCATAGCCCCTGACTCAAGTCATCATGTTTTGATCTCCAAACAACCTTGTCTAGAGGAAAATAAATCCCCTTTTCCCCTTGCTAGACAGTTGGTTCATCATGACCTGCATCACAAACCCTTGAGATCCTTGAAATGGGTTAGTCCTTATGCAGGATGTATGCAATGGTATGATGGTATGATGTTATGCTATGCGTGGAGTGATGTAAGTAAACCCTGTTATAAGCCCAGATTAAGGACTGTAAACAAAACCTGCAAGAAACTCATGTTGTCAGATAACAAGAATGTGCATGTAGTTCAAGTTTGAAGGCACACAAGTCATACAAAAGAGCCCTTAGATTTCAGGCCAGCATGAAGTTTAGGTACTACCCTCTTTCAGTTTCAGTTGGTTAAGACATGTCCTAGAAAATAGTAACCGGGTTCTAGAGGATCTCAATATCACTGACTACCCTCCATCGGTCATAACTCCAGCTTCGCAATCTTTTCTTGCGGCCGGAACCATCGCGAGAGTTTAGCCTTAATGAGTGTAGCATATTGCTACTGTTCTATGGCCAAGTTGGGTCAATTTAAGGTTCTAAGGTCAGTTGGTGCTTAATGACTCCTCAGAAGACCCATATTCTCCTTGTTCCAACACAAGGGATATCGGTACAGACCAAGGTGTCACACCAATGTAGCTACTGCTTCACCCGTGTCGGTCTACGCCGGACAGGTCCCTCACAGTTTATTGCTACCTAAAAGGTATTCCCCAGATCCGGGTTAGGATCTATGAAACTCCGATGCAAGCCCACAATATTAAAGCAAACAAGGCATACAATTGAAAACATAGAATGATCTAATCCTAAGGTACACCTCACTTATTAATAAGACCCCAGCAGAGTCGCCAGTTCTGTGATCGGTGGGAATGAGAACTGACTGTTTTGAAATGCTGGTTCGCAACATGTCGCGGTAAGCAAGAGTCGCCACCGTCTTTTATGTTCTCCAATAAGGAAAGGACAAAAGCACAACAAAATTCCTTTTCGAGATGTCTCTCGGGTTCGGGAGGTAGATTATAGAAAGGGAAGGTGTTAGCACCCTTTCTATCTGTGGTTATCCACGGGCTCTTAGGTACTTGCTCACTATGTTTTCAAAAATGTTTGCTTTTCTTGTGTTTGTGGGTTTTGAAAAAAGTTTGTTTGAAAACTTCGATTTGACTCTTGTATCAGTCCTCAAGAGTGTCATGAAGTGTTTGTTTGAAAACTTTTGTCAGAAAAGTGTAGGTGCGAAAAGTATCTTTTTGTTTTGAAATAGCAAGTACCTTAGAACCTCTACCTACTCAAAAGAAATTAAGCTGTGTAAATGTCCTTTAGACAGTACTATCCCACTATTGAGAAGTAGGTAGTACCGTCGTTGGAGGTATTCAGGTCAATTCGATTATAGGGACATGTGGTCACCAAAGCAATAGTAGGACGCCTTAGCGGTAACCCTAATGTCCTAGATCCTTTTTTATCCGAGGTAACTGTCTCGAGGCAACTTGGATCTTTGGACAGGAGGGCGACCTCTAAAACACCCTATACTCAATGACCACGTCGAGGCAACCAAGTGAGGCGTACCCTAGGAGTGGCATGTGCACGTGTGTCAGGTTTCAGTTTATATTATCTTTGCGCATGTCATGGTGAGCTACATTTTGATTTTATTTTGAGAACAAGTCTTGTCATGCATAGTAGTTAATAATTGTGCGGAAAGTAAATTGCGGAAAGTAAACCTACGCTATTACAAGGCGTCAGGTATTTACATCGCCAAAAGCAACCCTTGAAAAGTAAAGTGCGGAAAATTAAAGAAAGCGATAAAAGGTCTTAATTACGCTATTACATCCTCGGAGCAAATACATAAATATGATCAAAAATAATACGCACGAAGAAAAATTGAATCGGAGTGTCCTTAGGATTTTGACCCTTTTTTGAGAAAGAATGAGTTTTTGGTCCTTTTTGCATTTAATTAAACCTAATTCTAATTGATTAATTAATTAAAAGAAAAAAAGTATTTTTTAAGTTTTTTATGTTTTAAAGAAAATAAAATAAAATAGGTAAACATATTAATTAACCTAATTCTACATGGACTTTATTTATTGTGAAAGAAAGTTAAAGTTGACTTAATTAACTAAATTAATCTATGTTAGAATTTATTTATAAAAATAATAAATTAATAGTGAAATTAATAAATAATAATAATAATAATAAAAATATTTAATTTTCTGAATTTATTATGAAAATAATTAATTTTGTTAATTAAATAATAATAATAATAATAATAATAATTAGAATAAAGAAATAATAAAAAAAAATATAAAGAAAGAAAGAAAAAGAACCCAGGGGGGTGTGTTGGCCCATTAGGAGGTGAGTTTGGAAATTCTGGCCCATTTGCACACAAGCCCTCGTTGACTTTGGAAATTGTCCACGCATGCTCTGACTGGGAGTATGGTGATCACTCTATCATGGCCTTTGGATCTGTGCCTGTGGCCACTTGGCGCTTGGATGATTGGAGGCATATGGTGTTTATCCTTTGGAAGCCTGCATATGATCATGTTAATAAAAATATTATAAGAGTTTTGGGGGACCTGGGAATCGAACCCAGGTCCCAATGGTTACCAGCCAGCGCATTAACCACTATGCCATTTGCCTGCATTTGTTATTATAACAATAAGTAAATATAATATTAAGAAATAACCCAATATGCTGTAACACAAATAAAACGCGCGCCCTTTTTGAATGAACCAATGATATGCTTACACGTCCTTCGTCTTCCTCGTTTGTACCTGCAAAAGGAAATCAGATAGCGGGGGTTTTTAACCCCCACAAAGCATGATGACGAAAAATAGCGATTAGCCCTACAGGCTACATAAATATTTCGCGATGGTCCAGTTACGTTCGTCTGAGTCTCCTGAATTCAATCATGGGTCTTATAAGGCCTAATTTTTCCTGTACTGTAAATCCCCAATTTTAGAGTTCAAGAACCCTAGAATTCATCAATGGCGTTTTACGATTCTGTGCATTTTAATCCAATTAAACTATACCATCAGCTTCATATGAGTTCAAGCAATATAAAACAAACACAAAATCATGTTAATGATGCATGAAATAAGCAATTCGATTCTGAAAGAAAAACGCAAACCATTAAACTGTTCTGGATGATTCTTGTAGCTTTAGCACGTGAATTTGATTGCTACATGTTTCTCACACTCCCAGCAACGTGATTGAATCCACAAAAGTCCTTGAATTGGCCTGGAATATGGAAAACAGTTTTCAAGTTTTCTTGAATTTTTTTGAATTGGTTATGGCTTTCTTGCAGCAGCTTTCACGTATGCATGATTAGGGTTCACTTGTGTATTTATAGAGGACTGAATTTAGGTCAAATCTTGCACAAAAAATCCATGGAATGATGATGGAATATTTGATTGGAAATCACATCTTTTTGAATCTTTTTGATTGAAGAAAGTTGCCAAATTGGGAGATATTTGCATCCTTGATTGGTACACGAATTTTCTAGCTTTTTTAGGTCATTCTTGCTTCACAAAAAGATTGAAAAATCAAATCTTTGTATTTCCTACAATTTAAATTAATTAAATGAATTAAAATTGATTAAAAATCCAATTAATTAATAAAAAATAAGAAAATAAATTTAATTAAGCTTGATGGGTCGTGCATAGGCCTTGGATAAAGTTTCAAGAAGAAATTTGAGGCCCATTAGCAAAAACAAAGTGTTTTGAGCAAAGTTGACTTTTGCAAATTCACAAAAATTTCCCAACTTCTCCAATGCATATCTTGCTCAATTTTGATCATATGAACATGTTATTGGACATTTTGGAAAGGTCTTGAAATCCTCTAACCAATGCCTTTGGTTCCATGTCATTTGGATTTACCAATCTCAAGTTATGGTCTTTGACTTGAAGTGCATTTTTGTTGACTTTTGAAATTGACCTATAATGTAGAAATTGATAACTTTTTGTGATTGCATTTCTTGGACTTGGAATTTGAAGATTAGTTGTAGGAAATGTCATCCCCTTCAAAATGAGCATTGGATGGGATTTTTCTGATGAACCATGAAAAAGTTATGCCTTGGTCAAGATACAGTTGACTTTTCTACTGTCCAAAAATAGTAACTTTTTACATCTTGATGATTTTTGAGCTATCCTTGTGGAATCATGATCAAGAATCGATCAAATGATGATTGTGTACTCAAAATAAGATGTTGACCAAAAATTCTGACCTTTGATTGTAAAATGACCATTTTACCCCTGTAGTTGATTGTGAAGCAAATAGAGCTTTTGACTGTGCAATTTGACATTGTGAGTCTTGAAACTTGGCATGTAGGTGCTTGAGGATGTTTATAGGCCTATGATACTTGATTGAACCATTGAAAACCTCAAATTCCTTGAAAGAAACAAAACCCTAATTTCAGCTGGCTTAGGAGGCATTTGAACTGTGCAACCCTTGAGAAATCTTGAACCATTTAAAGATGATTCTTGATAAACCTTGAAGAATATGGGAGGGATATTTTGGGGTACAACAAATGGTAAATGCATATGCAATTATTTCAGGTATTTTAAAGATTCAAATTTGTTTTAGATAAAAAGGAAACACACGTTATATTAATAAATTAAAGTTAGAGTACACCAATGCCTTCTTGGGCAAAATAATACAAAAACTCTAAGATAAAAAGGTAGTACGCATCCTCTTTGGTGCAATGTAGGCATTCAGAGTCTGCTCCTCATGAAGTAGTCTAGTGAGTTCCAAAACCTTCTTCTCTCTTGCATAGAATTGGGCTTCGAAAGTATCTCGCTCCCCCTTGATTTGTATCCAATCTCTTTGTAGGTCTTCAAGAGAGGTAGGCATGTTAGAATGTAGGATAGCATATTGGACATCTCCTTCCACGACAGGCTCAATGATTACCGGGAGAATGGAGGGGTAAGGCATCATAAGACTCTGAGCACGGGTTCGTACCCATTTGAGGTAAGGCTCAAGAGGGATGAATATTTATTCCCAAAAGTCTTGCTATCTACCTTGTTCGACATCCTCCAAGCTCGGATAAATCTCTAGAAGAGACCTTGATCGTCGTTCTCGTAGTCAAAAACCAAACCTTGGATGAGCATCTCGTGCGGGCCATCCCTTCGGGCGTAACCAAACTGTCTTAAGGCTAAGCAGGGATTGTAGGTGATACCTCTCCTATTTTCAAGTAAAGGGACATTAGGAAATTCTCCACAACGGTCGACAATAGTAACATTATCTATGGATCAGGAGCACCAATAAATGTCTAAATGTTTGAGCATCATCAACCTTTGCGACCACCTTGAACCTTGCTCATTCTTTAATACAGATTGGGGAAGATGTGAGATAAACCATCTTGCCAAGAGGGGAGTGCAACGCATAAGGACACCTCTTTTCCTCATTGTGCGAGTGTGAAAAGAGTGTAAGATGTCTCCTAGCAAAGTAGGCACCGAGTTGCGTGATATGAAGATTTTGACGGTGTTCACATCTATGAGTTGGTCAAGATTTGGAAACAAAGCCATCCCATAAATGAGGAGAGCCACAATTTCCTCAAAGGCTTTCAAATCCAAGGAGTTCCAACAATTTTGAGCTTTCTCGAACAAGAACTTTGCTAGGAAACCTTTAACACCACTCCTTGTTTCCCAATGAGTTGTGACATCAGATGAGTGCAAGTGTAGAGCTTGAACAATCTCTTCTGGCTTTGGGTCTCTTTCTGTACCGTTGAAAGGTAGTTGGTTGAGAATTGGAATCCTCAAGAGTCGGGAGAATTCTTCCAAAGTAGGCACAAGTTAATAGTCGGGAAATGTGAAGCAATGGTGTAAAGGACCAAAGAACTAAAAGAGCACCTTCATCATGTCCTCATCTGTGTTGGAGGTGACCAAGTTGAGTATGCGACCATGTCTCTCGGTGAATGGAGAGTTTTCAGGAATCCTTGAAGCTAGCTCCTTAAGTTGTGGAAGGATCCTTACAAGTTTGACTTGAATAGTTTTCCTGCGAAGAGAATCCATATCCTATAAAACAAGAACAAAGATGAATCCCAAAATCCTTGAAATGGTTAGTGAATGTGTATGATGTTGGTGATGTTATGTACAAGTATGTATATACAAACAAAGCAAACAAGTCCCTAGGTTTAGGCTTGCATGGAGTCTTATAGGTAAGTACCCTCTTGAATTTTAGTTGGCTCAAACCTGTCCTAGTAATAGTAACCGGGTTCTAAGGAGCTCAATATCATTGGTTTGTTTCTTTGGTCATTATTTCAGCACAAGCCTCTTTAATGGCGACCGAAATATCCCAAGAAACCAAACCTCAACGAGTATAGTATCGAGTATCTACCAACTTCGGACTGTACCAAATTCGGTCATCTCACTACATCCTAAAGGCCAAGTTGGTCAAGTAAAGGTTCTAGAAGTTCATTAGTGCTTCATGACATCACTCAGCGGCCCAATATTCTATTTGATTAACTCAAAGGCTACCGGTAACCACAAATATGTCGCACTAACATAGCTATTACTTAGACCGTGTCGGTATACTCCACACAGTTTCCACAACGTATTGCTACTTACCTATAATGTATCCCAAATTCGGGTAGAGGATTCAAACCCAAACAAAGAACCATAATGTAAAGCATACAAGTCAAACAATGCAATAAAGTAAATGTAATCTAACCCTAAGGTAACCCCACTTTTAATTATTGTCCCAAGCAGAGTCGCCAGTTCTGTGATACGGTGGGATAACTGACTTGGGTGTTTTGCGTTTGATTGCAAATGTTGCGGTTAGGAAGAGTCGCCACCGACTTTTCTTTTATCCAAAAGGAAAGGTGAAAAAGCACAGGAAAGACCTTCGAGATTATTTCTTGAGTTCGGGGGGTAGATTATGAAAAGGGAAGGTATTAGCACCCTTTTCATCCATGGTTTCCCATGGGCTCTTAGTTACTTGCTAGATCACTTACTTTGTTTGAAATTGTGCTTTGTGTGGTGTGGATTTTGAAAGTATTTTGAAAATGTAACTTCGTAATGATTCTCGTTTCTATAAGAACACATACAAAGTGTTTGTTTCAAAAATAATTCAAAAAAAGTGTTTGTGAGATGTGTTTTTGAAAGTGATTTTGAAAAGGTGTCTTGGTAATGATTCTCGTCTCTATAAGAATACATACAAAGTGTTGTCTTTTGAAAATGTTTCAAAGTGAGAGTGTTGGTGTATATAATGTTTTTGTTGTGAGCAAGCAAGCAACTAGGAGTGAATCTACCTACTCAAAAGGTCTTAGATGTTCTTTTCCTCCTCCTTTAGGTGTTGCTATCTTACCATTGATTTAGTGATAAGCCCCACCGTTGGATGTGAAGGGACGGGCGTGGGTCATTGTATAGTCATAGAAGGCAACCTATGGATGTTTTAGCAATGTCGTTTAGGGACTAGATCATTTACCGAAGGCAACATCGGGGGTCATCGAGGGACTACGATCTTTTATCGAGGGTCTTTGCTAAAACGCCCATGTTTGAGGGACATGACTATTTTTCCGATAGGCAACAAGTGAGATTACCCTAAGGTGTGCATATGTGCAAAGTGTGTTTGATTGCATGCATTTTTGTCTTGATTATGGTTCTCTATTTGTTGATTTCATGTCTTATCATACACACCCTAATTACTAGCAATAAAAGTGCGGAAAGTAAATATCTTACGCTATTACAATCATTAGGGGGATGGGGTGTACATATTTACAAATGTGGGTCGCAAATAAAATTAAATCCTAAGTTACTATTACAACCATATTGAATGGATAAGAACGTACAAGAAAATGTGAAATGGACTTGTTTTGTTTAAGAAAAGAAATAAGTTTTGTTTAAGAAAATATTTTTGATCTTTTTATTTTAAGAAATAAAATAAAGCATGTAAAAATGTAAAATGTTTTTGGTGTTTTTGATTAGTGAAAATAGAAGTGATAGCAAAAATAGTAAGGAAAAAGGAAATAGAATCAACACATTGCTGAACTAAACGAGATCAGAAGTTCTGACTCTGGCGTGCTGCAAAAACATAAATCATATTAGTAGAAATAGGTAAAGTCAGAAGTTCTGGGTCCGTTGGGAACAAAGAAGATTTCAGAAGTTCTGATGCCACTAGAAAAACTTCGTCTCCCTCTCTATGCTAGTCAGAACATCTGCAACTTAGTCATTTCTCAACAAAACAGAAGATGCGCATATAACAGTTATGGCAGGTTTCATAATGTTTCAGAAACAAGAAATATCATAACTATAAATCAGAAGCAAGCATGAATTTGCTAATCCTAATTATGAGTTTTAATTTCTTCAAGAAGTTCTGGACTGAAATTCTCCCTACTTAGGCAAACATACATGGAATATATGAATATATACTGAATCAGAGTCGGGATGTCTACATTGTGTTTTTGAACGTGCAAATATAACAATGTTTAAGTAATATGACGAGATTCAGCAGAAGCTTACCTTGCAGCTAGAAAATATTCTGTGAGCTGGAGTCTGGTTTTTACCGCTTGTGATGTTCTGACCAACTTCCTCACATGCTCAGTAGGCTGGAAACTTTCAACTTGGGCTATGAATGATTAGAAAATTCTGGAACAGCCAAAGAGCAAAGTTCTTACTTCTTTGAGGTGGATATTGATGGAGAGTGTGCTACAATTTGAATATAGAAGTTAGGATGACTTTTGAATGTATATCAAAAACTGTATGGATAGCTTTGATCAAGAAACACTTGAGGAAAAACGGAGTCTGAAAGTAAGAATCAAAAGCTAATAGGTTTTGTATTTTTGCGTTTACAGTTTTGGACTTTTGGAATTTTAGCAGGGGTTCAAGGCTTTTTCTTTTCTCAAATTTCCGACCCCTTTACAGTTACCAATAAAGTACAATTTATAGGCAAAGGTTTAGTAGCTTGGAGAGGTCAAGGGGCACAACCATCATATGCTAGGCGCTGACTTGTTATTGAAGTAAGTTCAAATAGGTATGGTGGTTAGCAATTTTAGCAGCGCCTAAGCTGGATTTGTAAGCAGGAATTAAGGAAAGGTAACCTCAAAAGCAAAAGCAACGTACGGGCCCAGCACACTCTTGTACAAAAAATTTCTTTTCCAAGACAGTAAAGGTACTTCTATGCCACATGTGGGGAAATCCTTTGGATAAAGAACCAAAAGTGGTTATGAGCATTAAATGATGATGAGATTTATCAAACCAGAAATCCTACAATGTGAGATTCTGCATCATTGCTTAATTCTGGATCAGAAGTTCAGCTTCAGCGTAACTTAGGATGGACATCTAACTTATGATCTTTGTATCTCCTTGCTCCAGCATGTTTTGAAGGAGCTCTCAAACTTTTCAGGAAGCTTGCAACACTCTTTGTAAACCTTCTTTAAATTACCCTTGCAAACTCTGACTGAATCTTTGTGAAAACTGGTCCAGAATTTCTAACCAAACTCTGTCTTGCATCATGGTGATAATCTGATCAAAAGTTCTGAGCTTGTCATATTTCTTAAACACTTAGAAAAATTCTAAGTATTTAGAAATTTGACTTTTCCCAAAGTAATTTTGACTTTTGAATATCTTGATGAAACAAATCTCACATTCCAATATATCTTGATGAAATATGATTCTGGAAACTTGATTTTGATCCAAAAGTTAAAGTATGACTTTTCAGTATGCAAATGACCATTTTTCCCTTGTGAATGACTTTCTTGGAAAGTTTGTAATTCAAGGCTTGAAATTGGATGTGAACAAACCTGAGGGTCCAGGGTGATCCTTCGAGAAATGAGAGGGAAAATTTTGGGGTACGACAATGTGACATCTTGACTTTGTCTTCCTTGGTCATTAAGCATGCGAATGAGCTAGTAGAACAACATTCCTCATCATAACTTCAATATTCTCATTGGTGATCAACCATACTTCCTTAGAGGGATTTACCTCAAGACTTTGATCACATAACAAATTTATGATAATCAGATGCCAGAATTTTAACAACGAGACAATCATTAATCCAGATCTCCAACACCCTTAAATAAACCTTTGGTACTATCACCTAAGTAACATAGATGATAGGATAAGACACAAAGTCCACCAGAAACATCTTTACTCCAATTATAAGTATGGAACAACCACTGACAACCTTACAATCTTCTATATTGAAGTTCAAAGAGAGAAAGAGCATTAAGGCAAGTTTCCTTAAGATTCCATATCTTCCTAGTTTTGAGCTTGGAACATCCAACCTTAGGTTAAGTTAGACTTTTAGAATAACCATTCATCTTTGTGATACGGTGGCCAGAACCGGGATAGTGGTTTCCCTATTTCGTTAAGAAAATTTGCTGGTTTGCATTTTGCGTTTGTGTTTGCAAAATGTCGCGGTAAGCCAGAGTCGCCACCGTCTTTTATTTTATCCAATAAGGAAAGGAAAAAAGCACAGAAAAATTCCTTTTTCGAGATATTTCTGAGTACGGGGGGGTAGATTTATAGAAAGGGAAGGTATTAGCACCCTTTCTATCCGTAGTTATCTACGGGCTCTTAGGTAATTGCTCATCATTTTCAAAATTGTTTTCTTTGTGCTTGTGGATTTTGAAAAGTTTTTGTTTTAACTTCGATTTAACTCTTGCGTCTGTCTTCAGGAGTGTAATGAAGTGTTTTTGAAAACTCGTTTGTAAAAGAGTGTAAGTGTGAAAAAAAGTTTTGTTTTGGATGAGCAAGTATCTAAGAACTAATCTACCTACTCGAAAAAGGAATTGTTCTATGTTTGTTTCCTTTAGACAATGCTATCCCACTATTAGTGAGTAGGTAGCACCGTCGTTGGAGTTTTGAGGGTCAATTCGAAAGAGGGATATACGGTCACTAAAGCAATGTTAGGACATCTTAGCGGTAACCCTAATGTCTTAGATCATTTATCCGAGGCAACAATATCTGAGGCAACCATTTCGAGGCAACTATGATCTTTTAGACAAGAGGGCGACCTCTAAAATAACATATACTCAATGCCCGTTTTAACGAAGGCAACCAAGTGGGAGTGTACCCTAGGAGTGCGCATGTGCGAGTGTTTGATTTCAGTTATTTTTATCTTTTCACAATTAAGGGTGATCTAACTGTTTTAAATTTAGTCATTCATTCTTGTCATGCAAACCCTATTATCAAACATCTAGCAGTTGAATATTTGCAGAAATTAAAGTGCGGAATTTAAACTAAGCTATTACAAGGCGTCAGGTATTTACATCGCCAAAAACAAACCCTTTGAAATTTAAAGGCGGTAAAAATAAATAAATGTCCTAATTTAATTATTACAAACCGGGAGCAGATATAATAATTGAATAAAAATGAAGCGCGCGATAAAATTAGATCGAGTGCGAGGACTATGGTTTTGACCCTCCTAATTAAAAGAAAATATTTTTGTTGTTTTTTAATATTTTTTAAGAAAAGAAATTAAATCCTAAAATTAAATGCTAAATTAATTAGTTATTAAATTAATTAATGAAAAATAATTAAATGTCATATTTTGGATTTTGTTATTTTAGGAAAGAAATAAAATAATTAAGTTAGTATTAAAAACCTATTGATTCTAATTAGTTTTAGTTATTTGTAAAATAAATTAAAGTTATCTAGAATTAAAAACCTAATTAAATTAATTGACTTATTGATGAAAAAATAAAATTCTAAATTTATTTGGACATAAAAATATTTTTGTGAATTTTTTGGTAAAAACAAAATTGTTTTTGGTTAATAAAATAAATAGCAAATAAATTAAATAGAATAAATAAAATAAAAAAGATGAGAGATGGGCCTGAAAGTAGTGTGCCAATAGCAATTTTCCTGGGCCCATTGAGATGATCCGTTTTGACTTTTTGGATCCAGTACGTAGGCGTTTGACTTGGCCTTTGGTGCATCCTCAGTGGTGGCCACCAGATCTGGCCATCTGGCCATCTGGCGCGTGGATGATGAAGGAGCATGATGGACATCTTGGCTTCACTTGCACTGAATCACCTGAAATATTATAGGAAAAATAACAAATGCTGGAGGCAGGGATCGAACCCCTGACCTCCAGCCTCTAACGCCTTGACATCCACCTAGTAACCACTACGCCATTGTGTATTTGTTGTACATAACACACACAATAATAATAATATATAAAAACAAGGCGTTAGTGGGATTTTTGCGCGAAATTCAAACAGGCCAATGGTGGGATGACAACTCATTGTCTTCTTCCTCTCTCTGTGGCTAAAAACTTTGAGACCTATACCCACGGACGTTGTCCGTCACTGTAACCCTGTCCACTCTCAAAATCTTCCACAAGCCATGGAAATGATATCTAAGGCCATGGTTAAGGTCGTTTCATCCTCCTAATCACAACCGTACCATTCATGAAGGCTAATTGTTCCTGAAATAAAAAGCCCTAAACCAAAGTCTGAAACCCTAACAATGGTGGATTTCGTTATGGACCATATAAATGAAATTGAGTAATGCCAAAAGTTAGCAAATGCTTCATAGGTTAAGAATATGCCATTAATTCAGGTTAACCATGCTTAAATTTCAAGATGCGAATTCAAGAACAGGGCGAGGTTATGAATGACTTACAGTGCGATTTGGGACGGGAATGGGCTTGTTCTTGATAGCTTTAGGTTGCTGAGAGTGCCAGGAAGCGATTGGACAGATACCAAGCCTTGAGGATGCCTCTAACCACCAATTCAATCTCACACTTTTTGCTTGTTTTTTTCAAATTATGTTCTTATTCTAGCGCCTCTTTCCAACCTTTCTTTTGATCTCCCTCGCCTCCTTATGTATCAAACAATGTATTAGGGTTGATTATTCTGTCCAAATCTTCCTTCTTCAATGCCTTTTGATTTGATTTGATTTCCTTCTTAAAACCTTTCCAAACATGGCTTTTTTAATCTTTTTGTCCACTCTATGCATTGATGCGAATTTGGAATGATGCTAGCTGTTCAATGAAGCCTGAAACAAACACAAAATCCCTTGTTATCAATGTTTTGGATTTTATTTGATTTATTATGATTTAATTTAAATTAATTCAAATAAAAATCAAAATAAATAATAAAAATAAGATATGGACAAGTGGAAAGGGCTAGAGCACGTGGGCTATGTTGCCAACTCAAAACAAGTGAAAAAGATTGGGCCCATTTAGCAAAATTTGAAGTTTTGGGGATAGTTGACTTTTGGCAATTTTGCAAAAAAGGTCAACTTCACCAATGCATAACTTCCTCAATTTTTAACCTTTGGAGGTGTTCTTGGATTTTTTAGAAAGCTTGAGATGTCCTATAATTAACACTTTTGGTCTCATCTTAATTTGATATTCCATTCTCATGTATGAAGCTTTGACAAAAAAGGTGTTTTTGTTGACTTTTCAAAATGACCTATAATGTCCAAATTCATAACTTCTTGTGAGTGCATATTTTGAACTTGGGATCTGAATATGGATTGTAGGGAATTTCATCCTCTTCAAAATGAGATTTGTATGGGTCATTTCTCATAAAGTATGAGAAAGTTATGCTTGGTCAAAGTTGGGTTGACTTTTCCTGCAAAACCCTAATTTAGCAACTTTTGAATCTTGATGAATTGTGAGCAATCCTTGATGAATCATGATCAACACTTGATCAAATGATGAAATATACTTAAAAATAAGGATGTTGACCAAAAATATTGAAGTTTGACTGTATGTAGGCCACAGTTAACTTTTGCCCTAACACGGTCGATTTTCAGGCCCTTTGAGTAATTGACTGAGCAAACTTTCTCTGCAAGGCTTGAAACTTAACATGGATGATATTGAGAATATATTAGGACAATGTTGAGCACTTGGGATCACTTGGGCCTAAATATCTTGATGCAACATGAAACCCTAATTTGAGGTAGACTGCCTTAGGAGAGAGCTTGTTTGGCCAACCCTTGGACTATCTTGAGCAACTTGGGGATCTTTCTTGAAATGTTTTGAGAAATATGGGAGGGAAAATTTTGGGGTACAACATATTCCCCTGTTCAATCTTCTTAAACCTGAATATTTAGATTGGCTTTCGTGCCTTTCGTGATCCGAAGGTGGAAGAGGATTGAACACTAGAGTGCCCAGAAATTTGCACTCGCATGAAGTGGTAATTGTCTTGTGATGTCGGGAATGGGCTTACAGATGCCATTTGGAAATTGCTAACGAGGGGATGGGCTTAAATATTCCATCTGAAGGAGTGTTGATTGCATAAGAGATTCCTTAGCGAGAGCTTATATACCTGTCATTGAGGAAGATTCCGCTGGGGAGGGCTGATCTTTGTTGAGAGAAGTAGAATTTTAGGAGTTTCAGTCATCCGTATTCCAATGAGGAAACATCTCTGTTGAATTTTAGGAACTTAGGTCGTCGTATTCTACTGAGGAATCATCTTTGCTGACATTTAGGAACTTCAGTCATCCGTTATTCAACTGAGGAATCATCTCTGCTGACATTTAGGAACTTAAGTCATCCGTTGTTCAACTGAGGAATCATCTCTGTTGACATTTAGGAACTTCAGTCATCCGTTGTTCAACTAAGGAATCATCTCTGCTGACATTTAGGAACTTCAGTCATTCGTTGTTCAACTGAGGAATCATCTCTGCTGACATTTAGGAACTTTAATCATTCGTTATTCAATTGAGGAATTAACTCCGGCTTGAGGAAGCGGAAGTGAACTGCGTATCTAGTTGTGTACAGGCTGCACCGCGACCTACTAGGGAAAGGTGAAACTGATCGTGTTTGATAGGTTTGGGTCTTACAGTGTTGTGGACTGTTGTCTGGAGATAAGAGAAAAGAAACCTGGATAGTAGGGTTATGAGAAGGAACCTGGGTAAGGTTGCTTCGTGAGGAGTTTGAATAACACTGCGTCTGAACCAAGAAGGAACCTGGGTAAGGTTGCTTTGTGAGGAGTTTGGGTAAAACTGCGTCTGAATTGAGAAGGAACCTGGGTAAGGTTTCTTTGTGAGGAGTTGATAACACCGAATCACACTATGTTTCTGACTCGAATATCATATGTTTTCCTTAGTTTTATTATTGTTTTTCTAGTATTATGCCCTTGTTTCCTTTGTTTTCAGGTCACATGTCCTTTCAGAGCCTTCAGAGAAGAAACGAGCGAAAACGCCAGAAAAATAGGGTTTTTCCAAGAAAATACACACATGGCGTCCAGCTCTGCGCCGACTACAGGGAACACGCTGACATGGAGCACTTTCACCCAGGGGCCAACTGCCACGTTCCCACAGTCTCTCCATTTTCACTCACTGCGCCCGCGGGGAGGGTGGCCGCGCCCGCGGCCTTCACAAACCATTTCCCACTCATAAGGAGTTGAGGGGCATGCTCGTCTTTACAGAGTTTCAGGATCTTCTATAAATAGCAAGTTCATTTCATTTTCGTTTTCATCCAAACTTAGATGCAAACTTAGATCCAGTCAAGTTACTGCTTAGGCATATATTACTACTTTGTAAAGTGATAATCTTCTCACATCGGGAAGTTATCACACTTGAGTGTGCGAGTTTGTATTCAAGTTTGGAGCACTTTGGTTGAAGTTTATCATACTATCTTTTACATTTCCACGTCTTGTATCAGATTTAAGCCTCCGATTGGAGCAAGGTTCTAATTTAATTGCTTTCATTTATTTTATGCTCTTACCATAGTCTACATGTTTTATAGACTCTAAATGCTCTTACCATAGTCTACACGTTTTATAGACTCTAAATGCTCTTACCATAGTCTACACGTTTTATAGACTCTAAATGCTCTTACCATAGTCTACACGTTTTATAGACTCTAAATGCTCTTATCATAGTCTACACGTTTTATAGACTCTAAACACTCTTACCATAGTCTACACGTTTTATAGACTCTAAACGCTCTTACCATAGTCTACACGTTTTATAGACTTTAAACGCTCTTATCATAGTCTACATGTTTTATAGACTTTAAATGCTTACCATGTCTAGCTAAATTTATTAGGGTTAGAATGTAAGGATCGAATCATAAATATGTTCTGCATGCCATTCTAATAGAAATACCTTTGGGATGTTTTAGTTTTTAATACTGGTTTAAATGTGTTTAAAAGTTTATGGGTAAGATCGAAAGTCGTCCATACTTGAGATTAAGCTAGATTAGTTCTTGACCAAACGAAAAGAGCGAAAGCAGTTCATTTGGTTAAGTAGGATTACTTTATATAATTTTAGAAAACGATTTTGAAACTATTTGCGGACGCGTTTGTGGGATTAAAATCTGATTCTTGGTCAAAAGCCAAGGATCTCTTTAAGTTAAGTTTTCCAAATTAAAACACTTTTTCACTAAGTCAAAATAAATTGTTTCTTAAAAATAGGTTTACTTCTTTAACGCGTTAGGCACCCTTTATAAGTGACAATAAAGGAATTTAATTTAAAGAGTAAACTCGGTTCTTAGTATGCGAAAGCTACAAGTTCCTGTTAAACAGTTCTTTGCTATAAATGGAAAATATTGCCCAAAAGTAAATACTATACATGCATGTTAGGACACTGTCTGATCTCGTGATTTACATTCGATCCCGTTTGTTTTATCTCTTTAATTTTATTCGCTTTTATTTACCTATACTGAACTCAATCCCTTACTGACCTGCCTTAGATAAACACCTTAACAATAGAGTCGGTAGATTGACAATTGGTCTCTGTGGTTCGATAATCTTATATATTACTTTGATAGGCTGTGCACTTGCAGTTATAATTTAGACTATATAGTAAAAGCCCATCAAGTTTTTGGCGCCGTTGCCGGGGACCAATTTTGCCAAATTTCGTACCCTTTTTGTTATCCCGTTTAGACTAAGGCTACTTATTTAGCCGGTTGATGCGTAGAAATCGTAGCACCGGTAACCTAATAGATCCTTTAGTAGAACCTGAACGTTTCGCTCGAGCCCGTCTCTTTATACGAAAGTTGAAGAAAGCTATGGTCGAGGACCGTAATCAAATATCGCTTAAGGAATTTGCCCAACCATCTAACGAGGAACCTAGTTCTAGTATAGTAAATCCAGCTATAACAACTAACAACTTCGAACTAAAACCCTCGCTATTACAATTAGTTCAACAAAACCAATTCGCTGGTCTCGCTACCAAGAACCCGACTCAACACTTGAAGGCATTTATCCAATTAGCCGACACCCTCAAAGCAAATGGTGCCACATCTGAAGCAATACGCCTAAGATTGTTTCCATTCTCTCTAAGAGGGAAAGCTCACGATTGGTTAGATTCCCTCCCTGCCAATTTGATAACAACTTTGGAGGACCTTAGAAGAGTGTTCCTTGCCAGGTATTTCCCCCCTAGCAAAACCGCTATTCTTAGAAACCTGATCACTAGATTCACCCAAAACCAGGGAGAATCTCTATTTGAAGCTTGGGAAAGATATAAAGACCTTTTAAGAGCTTGTCCACACCATGGCCTAGAGCAATGGTTGATCATTCATACCTTCTATAATGGACTCCATTATAATACCAAAATGTCTATCGACGCCGCCGCAGGTGGTGCACTGATGAACAAACCTTACCCTGAAGCTTGTGCTCTGATCGAAGATATGGCCCAAAACCATTACCAATGGGGGGCAGAACGAGCGATATTGGAGAAGAAGGAGACCCAAGGAGGGGTGCATGAGATAAGTAGCATGAACACGATGCAAGCTAAAATGGACGCCCTAGCCTTAAGAGTAGATAACATATCCCAAAACCCTGCTATAGTAGCTGCACTCCACTCAGAATGCAAACTGTGTGGAACCCAAGGACATCCAACTTCAGATTGTTACCTGTTGAATGAGTCTAGCTCAGAACAAGTCAATTACACCCAAGGAAACCCGTTCTCGAACACCTATAACCATGGATGGAGGAATCACCCAAATTTTTCCTATAAAAACAACAATCCAATCCAACATCCTAGAACACCCAGACCGTAAGGTTTTCAACCTCAAAAATCAAACCAACCTATGCAAGCTGTGCCACCAAGACCAAATCTTAGGGAAACCCTAGATACCTTTATCGCAACCCAGACTCATCAAAACAAAGAATTTATGAACCAAAACGGCCATACAAACGAACTAGTAACACAACTAACAACTAAGTTTGACCAAATGATGACCCATCATAAGATGCTCGAGACTCAGATCTCGCAAGTAGCTCAAACACAAGCCACACAACCACACCTGGAGGACAATTCCCTGGACAAACTCAACCTAATCCTAAAGGACAAGCAAATGCTATCACTCTAAGAAGTGGAACCGCTTACAATGGACCGAAACTTCCAATGATGTGTGTACCCGAAAAACCAAAAAAAGATAACATACCTGAGGACCAAGTAGAGAAACCAGAGGAACCAAGAACCCAACAGAACCAGGTGGAAGAATCGAAAGATAAAACTTATACACCACCTCTACCCTATAAACCTCCAATACCATACCCACAAAGACTTAGACAAACCAATATAGAAAGCCAATACCAAAAATTAATCAAAGTAATAGAGAAACTCCATGTATAGATTCCTTTTACCGAAGCGATTACCCAAATACCATCATGTGCTAAATTCTTAAAAGACATCCTGTCAAACAAACGCAGACTCGACGATCCTAAACCCCTAGAATGTCATTCCATCTCTGAAAATAAACTTGCAAAAAAGGACAAAGATCCTGAAAGTTTTTTTATTCCTTGCATCCTAGGAAATCATATGATCGACAAAGCTTTTTTAGACCTAGGAGCAAGCGTAAGCTTAATGCCTTTGGCAGTCTGCAAGAGGTTAAACTTAGGAGAACTACAACCAACCAAAATGTCTTTACAACTAGCTGATAGATATTTCAAGTACCCCACAGGGATATTAGAGGATATACCAGTTAGAATAGGTCAGTTGTATATCCCAACCGATTTCGTGGTAATGGATATTAAAGAAGATGACGAAATCCCGATTCTCTTAGGAAGACCATTCTTGTCAACCGCCGGAGCTATAATCGATGTTAAGAAAGGAAAACTTACCTTCGAAGTAGGAGATGAAAAGATAGAATTTATCCTCTCTAAATTCCTTATGGAACCTGTGATAGGAGATGCATGTTATGCAATCGACATCATTGATGAATGCGTAAACGAACTTGAGCAAGATGAATCCTTAATTAAACTACCACCAACACCCATTCTAGAGGATGATGGATATAAAGAACCTTACATTGATGACAACCTCTTTGAATGTTTAGCTCTTACACCCGATCCTATGCCGTGTCTTAAAAAGTCATCTCTAGAACTCAAAGAACTACCCAAGAATCTAAGATATGAGTTTTTGGACGAAGAGATGAATCGCCCAGTTATAATTAACGCCACTCTAGGCCAAAACGTAACAAATCAACTCTTAGATACCTTGCGAAGATACCCTTCAGCATTAGGATATAAAATCTCTGACTTGAAAGGGATAAGCTCGTCCGTATGCATGCATCGGATCATGCTAGAAGAAAATTCGAAACCCTCTAGAGAGCATCAGAGAAGAATAAATCCTATTATGAGTGATGTAGTTAAGAAAGAAGTTCTTAAGTTACTGGAAGCTGGTATAATATATCAGATATCGGATAGTGAGTGGGTAATTCCTGTACATGTGGTGCCGAAGAAAGGAGGCATCACGGTTGTTAAAAATGATAAGGGAGACAAAGTAGCAAAACGAACAGAAGGAGGATGGCGTATGTGCATCGATTACAGAAAGCTAAATAAGGCGACTAGGAAAGATCATTTCCCACTTCCATTTATAGATCAGATGCTCGAACGTCTAGCTAGGCATTCGTATTTCTGTTATCTAGATGGATATTCTGGATTTTTCCAAATCCCTATTCACCCAGAGGACCAAGAAAAAACTACATTCACCTGTCCTTATGGAACGTTTGCCTATAGGCGGATGCCCTTTGGACTCTAATGCACCTGCCACCTTCCAACGTTGTATGATGTCCATTTTCACGGACTATCTCAACGAAATTATGGAAGTATTCATGGATGATTTTTCTGTATGTGGATTCGATTTCAAAAATTGTCTCTCGAACCTTGAGAAAATCTTAGAAAGATGTGTGGAAGTGAACCTTGTGTTGAATTGGGAGAAGTGTCACTTTATGGTCAACGAAGGAATAGTTTTAGGGCATATCATCTCCGAGAGAGGGATAGAAGTTGACAAAGCCAAAATAGAAGTTATAGAGAACCGCAACCCACCTAAAACCGTTAGGGAAGTACAAAGTTTTCTAGGACATGCTGGATTCTACCGACGCTTTATAAAAGACTTCTCCAAAATAACAAAACCCTTAACTAACCTTCTTATGAAAGATGCTGAATTTGACTTTAATGAGAAGTGTCTTAAAGCCTTCAACATTCTAAAACAAGCGTTGATTTCAGCTCCTGTCATTCAACCACCTGACTAGGAGCAACCATTTGAAATCATGTGCGATGCTAGTGACTATGCAGTTGGGGCTGTCTTAGGGCAAAGAAAAGACAAGAAATTACATGTCATTTACTATGCCAGTAGAACCCTAGATACCGCCCAACTTAACTACACAACTACAGAGAAGGAATTGCTATCTGTAGTATTCGCAATCGATAAGTTCTGATCTTATTTAGTAGGAGCTAAGATTGTAGTTTATACTGATCACGCAGCAATCCGATATCTGTTAAATAAAAAAGACGCTAAGCCGAGATTGCTCAGGTGGATTCTCTTACTCCAAGAATTTGACTTAGACATTAAGGATAAGAGAGGCACTGAGAATTTAGTAGTCGATCATCTATCTAGGCTAGAACATTTGAAACCAGATCTAATACCAATAGACGATCACTTCACTTACGACGGACTGATAGCTAGGATAAACACAATGAGCGAAGATGACTCTGAAACCTATAAAAAATTTAAACCGGAAAAAGTCTCAATGATAAGAAACGTACCTTGGTACGCAGACATTGTGAACTATCTAGCTGCTGACATCATACCCCCAGACTTAAGTTTTCAACAAAAGAAAAAGTTCTTCAATGACATCAAAAGCTTTTATTTGGACGAACCACTCTTGTTCAAAAGAGGAATAGACAACATCTTTAGACGATGTGTTCCAGAGGAGGAAGTGGAAAGCGTCATCAAACATTGTCATGTCGCGCCTTATGGTGGACACGCAAGCACATCAAAGACATGTGCCAAAATCTTTCAAGCAGGCCTTTACTAGCCAACTTTATGGCGAGATGTCCACACTTACATCACCAAGTGTGACCGGTGTCAACACACTGGGAACATTTCAAGGCATGACGAAATGCCATTAAGAAATATTCAAGAGGTAGAACTCTTTGACGTATGGGGTATAGATTTCATGGGGCCTTTTCCATCATCAATGGGAAATAAATATATTCTTGTGGAAGTTGACTACGTGTCCAAGTGGATAGAAGCAATAGCGGCCCCCACAAACGACACGAGAGTAGTGATCAAATTGTTCAAGAACATCATATTCCCTAGATTTGGAACACCCCGTCTAGTCATAAGTGATGGAGGATCGTACTTTATATCCAAGATATTCAATAAACTTTTAAACAAATATGGAGTCAAACATAGAGTAGCAACACCATATCACCCTCAAACCAGTGGCCAAGTGGAGGTATCGAATAGGGAAATCAAGAAAATCCTAGAAAAAACCGTGTCAATATCCAGAAAGGATTGGTCCGGAAAGCTGAAAGATGCACTTTGGGCCTATAGAACAGCTTACAAAACCCCTATTGGAACTACCCCATATCAATTGGTCTATGGAAAATCCTACCACTTACCTTTCGAGTTAGAACACAAAGCCTATTGGGCTATAAAATCCATGAATTTAGACTACCTAAGAGCTGGAGAGAAACGAATTCTGGACATACATAAGTTGGAAGAACTCCGCCTAAATGCTTATGAGAATGCCATCATCTATAAAGAAAGAACAAAGATATGGCACGACAAGAAAATTACTAAGAAAGAATTCAATGTAGGAGATCTTGTTCTTCTGTTTAATTCCAGATTACGACTTTTTCCTGGCAAGCTACGTTCAAGATGGACAGGTCCATTCGAGGTATCAAAAGTGTTAGTATCAGGAGCTGTAGAAATCAAGAATAACTCAAGCGCTCCTTTCATGGTAAATGGACAACGACTGAAGTTGTATAGAGGAGGTGACCTGCCTATTGACTACTCTAGTCAGACTCTGATAGACCCACCAATCCCAACGTGAAAAATGAGATCTTATCGTCAAGCTAACAACGTTACACAAAGCGCTGTGTGGGAGGCAACCCACGATCTTTTTTCTTTATTTTTAATTTTTTAATTTTAATTAAATTTGTAATTTTGGACTGACTCATCTATCTTTTTCAGGACCAAGTGCTCTTATATCACCTTTTTCAGATGGATTTCGTTGATGGACTCGATGTCATCTTCAAAGACGATGCTCAGAGGGAGCGATTTGCTACACTGTCTGCTCGACCGATGCTTCCGACTAGATACCCTGATTCTACTTGCATGGATGCACTAGGCATTGAGGCCAGTATCCGTTATTTGTGCCATCATGTCAGTTGGGATGCATATGCTGACGAGATCCACGTGACCTATAGGAACCTCACCTTGGAGTTCCTCAGCTCACTGGAGTATGAGCCCTATGTTAGCACCAGAGAGGACCGTGGGTGGATTAGTTTTCGCATGTTCGGAGCAGAGTATGCTTTTACTTTGAGACAGTGTTGTACCCCAAAATTTGCCCTCTCATTTTTCAGGAAATCATCCTGGATTCTCAGAGTCTCCCTGAAATAAATCCAAGTCCTGAATTATCATTTCTTCCCAAGCAAACCATTTACAAGATAAAAATGATCACACAAGCTCTAAAAGCAAAACTCTTACCTTGAAAAAATTAAATTCTAAATATTTGGAATTTTTCTCTAAAAAAATGGGTGTTTAAGAAGAAAATAACACTTCAGAACTTCTGGACCAGCCTCCAAACAGAAACGGTCAGAAGTTGGAAGCTTGGCTCAACGCAGTCAGAAGTTGGCTCTTCAGCAGCTACATCAACTCAGTCAGAGGTTGCAAACGTGGTTCAATACGTAAGCCTCAAACAGAACATGGCTCTTTCAGCAGTCATGCAAGTTCAGCCAGAGTTTGCTAGAGGAATGCCAAGGAAGCAAAGAGGTCTGAAAGCTCCTTCAGAACATGCTGAAATCAGAAGATGAAAGAGTCAGAAGAGTGGGTGTTACACTGACACAAAATCTCTAAGTCCAGGATTTCCAGAAGCAAGTCCAAGGAACGTGTTAGAAAGTCAGGAGAATCTCCAGAATTTGCTGAGACAGCAAGAGGCCAAGACCAGAGCATGGTTTACGTTGTTTTTGGTAAAGCAGAACTGTTGGTTCAGGTTTTTCTCCTATTACAAGAATTTTGGTGTTGATAAGTCTCATCACCATTTAATGCTCATTAATGCTCCCAACCACTCCTGAACATTCATCCAAGAGGTCTCTTCACGTGTGGCTTGGTAAACGCCTTTATGCAGATTTAGGCATGGGTCTACGCGCCACCTTCCACTTATAGAGGTCACTTCTCCTCAATCCTTGCCTGCTGTTCCAGCCTAGGCTGAAAGGCTATCCTTTATCACAATTTTCCAGGAACTTCTTTCAAAAAATAATAATTTAACCTCTGTTGGCGCCTTTAACATTCAAGAATCCACAAGAGCTTTGCCTATAAATAGAGCACCATTGTCCATCACAAAAAAGACGTGAAAAAACATCCAGAAAAATTTAGAAGAAACAGAAAACTCTGGTGAAGAAAACCTTGTGAAACTCTGCCAAAATTGCCAGTGTTTCATAACTTTGAACTTCCTACCTCCAAACTTCATCAATACCCAGTTTTCTTTGTGACTAAAGAACACCCTCTCAGCCTCTGACCATACATACACATACACCTTCATCTACCCCTTCAAAAAAAAGAACCTGTCCAGAACACCATCAGAGCTAAAAGCTAGCTCTCACTCACAACCATTTCCAACAGCCAGATGTTCTGACTAGTACAGGGAGAAGCCAAGTGCTGACTTTGACGTTAGCACATCTGAAGCCTGTTTTGCTGTCAATAATATCAGAACTTCTGAGAATTATTGTATTTCCAGCAGGATCAGAACTTATGATATCCCCACTAACAAACTTTTGTCTTGCAGCGCATGGGGGTCAGAACTTCTGATCTTCCCACTAACAGGTTTCTGTTTTGCAGGTGCCAGAGTCAGAAGTTCTGACTCATACAGTTTAACCAAAAGGTTGATAATCTGGCAGCGGGTCCGAGTCAGAACTTCTGATGACCTCTCAGCAGCGTGCTGGCTCCCTCTCTCTTTCTCTCTATCTTGCTTTTGTTATTTTCTTTTCTTATCTATTTTTCTCGTTGAACCACCCCATGTACAAATATGTATCCCCACCCCCTAATTGCTGTAATAGCGTAGGATTTTATATTTCTGCTTTTTATTGCTTTCAAATATAAATGCTAGTAATTAGGATGTGTATGGCAAGATAAAATAAATGAAAACAGAAAATCCTAATTCAAAGATAAACTCTTGTATGCAACAAAACACACTTGCACACTTACACCCCTAGGGTCACATCCACTTGTTGCCTTCAAAAAATGGGCCATGTTTGCATGTCAAGTATTTCGGCAAAACAAAACAAGAACAAACAAAATGATCATAGTCCCTCGATGACGCAATCGGAGTTTCCTAAACAAAAATGATCATAGTCCCTTGAGGAAATTGCCAAGATACTTGACACTATTGCATTCATGGTCTATACGATGACCCGCCCCCGTCCCGTTAACATCCTAACGCAAGGTTGTTCACCAAATACAATGGTGAAACAACATTGTTAAAAGGGTTAAAAACATAAAGAAAGATCTTTGAGTAAAATAGGGTAGACAACTCTTAGTTACTTGATCAAACTTGCAAAGAAAACATCCTTGCCATTCTTCAAAACACACATCACAACACAATTTCAAAACAAAGTTTCAAAACATTGAAAACTTTTCAAAAGACAAATACACCTTTGTATACATTCAAAACATGGATCATTACAAAGGTTGCCACAACAAATGGCCTCTTTTCAAAACCTCTTTCAAAAACACACACAAAGCACCATTTAAAACAATTGAAAATCAAGGTAAAGTGATCTAAGCAAGTAACTAAGAGCCCATGGATAACCATGGATGAAAAGGGTGCTAATACCTTCCCTTTTCATAATCTACCCCCCGAACCCACGAAACATCTCAAAAGGTTTTTCCTGTGCTTTTTTAACCTTTCCTTTAGGATAAAATAAAAAGTCGGTGGCGACTCTTGCTAAACCGAAACATTTGCGAAAACAGACGCAAAACCTCAAGTCAGTTCTCCCACCGTATTCACAGAACTGGCGACTCTGCTGGGGATAAATTTAAAAGTGGAGTAACCTTAGGGCTTAGATCACCCTTTTGCATGACTAATTGTTTGCTTTGTTTGCTTTACATTTTGGTTCTCTTGTTTGGGCTTGAAATCCTACACCCGGATTTGGGGAAACATTCATAGATAGCATTACGTTGTGGAAACTGTGCGGGGTATACCGACACGGTTGAAGCAATAGCTATATTAGTGCGACATATTTGTGAGTACCGGTAACCCTTGAGTTCAATCAAGGAGAGTATGGGGTCGCTGAGTGATGTCACTAAGCACTAATGACCTAGAACCTTACTTGACCATCTTGGCCTTTTATTAGGGGTAGTGAGATGACCGGCTTTGGTGCAGTCCAAAGTTGGTAGATACTCAATACTACACTCATTGAGGGTTGTTTTCTTGGAATATTTTGGTCGCTAGTTAAGTGGCTAAACCAAAACAATGAACATGGAAAACAATCCAGTGATATTGAGCTCCTTAGAACCCAGTTACTATTTATAGGACAGGTTTTTAAGCCAATTAAACTCAAGAGGGTACTTACCTATTGTTGTACCCCAAAATTTGCCCTCCCATTTCCTCAACATTTTCTCATCACAAGACATTTAAAAGATCAAGATAAAATTAGGGTTTCCTCTGCTCAAGATTTCTCCTTGCACTGTGGACTCAAATTAGGGTTTGTGCTTGCACAAAGATGTTTTGACCTAAAATGCCTAAGATGACTTTCATGCTTCATATTGGACTCCCAAGTTTACCTATACCAAGTTTCAAGTCTTGATTCCAAGTTTTACCCAGTCAATTGGACAGTTGACCTAGAAATCAGCTGTATTGGGGAAAAAGTCAACTGTGGCCAATTGACAGTCAAATCTCATGAAATTTGATCCACATCAACATTATGAACTCACATGGACCATTTGATCAAGTTTGGATCACAATTCCACAAGAAATTTGATCAGATCACCAAAAGGGCAAAATGGTCATTTTTAGGGTTTTGACTGCACAAAGGCAATTTTTGACTGTTTGACCTGGCCAATGGCAAACCAAGATCACCTATGGCCTCAAGGACTCAATGGAATTATCTTGACATGTTCATCAAGCTCAAAAGATCCCAAGTACACAAGATTGACAGTTGAATTTCCCAGTCAATTGATCAATTTTGACTGTATACTGAAAAGTCAAACTTTGACTTTTTGGTCAAAATCAAGAGTCAAGATTCATTTTTCATCAAAACATGCCAAATTATGAAACTTGTTCACCAAGAAATCACAAAATGCAAATTAGGGTTTGAAAATGGAATTTTTCATAACTTAGAATTTTTCTAAGTTATGAAAAACCCTAATTTTTTCCCAACTTTGCCCCATCTTTTCACCATGATCCATTTGGATTCAAACAAAAGTCAAAACATGAAAGTTGTAGCTTGTTGCATAATCTACAACTTTGATTCACAAAGTTTTCTCATTTGAAGCTTGTATCTCAAGTTATGATTTTTTGAATAAGGGCACTAAACCATCTTTTAACTTAGTGAAATTTGACCTATTTTGACAAAGTTTTCTACCCTACTTCAAGGCCACTTTTCATACCCTTCCACTTGGAATTTCAAATTGCATTTCAAAGATGGATTGTAGTACACATTCCAAGCTTTCCAAAATGTCCAAGAACTCATCAAACAACCTCATAACTTGAGAGATTCGAATTTCACAAGTTGGCAAAAATTCACTTTTTGTTCTTCATCAAAGCATGTCCATAAACTTGGCAAATTTGAATTCAGCATGCTTAAGCTACATTGCAGGCCTCTAATCCCATTTTCACTCAATAATTCAATGCATATCCTTTGTGCTCTAGCATTATCTTGCTCATTTGGACAATACACACAAAATCAAGCCTAAACTAGAAAAAGCATATTATCCATTCTTGTAAAGTGCTACTTTATGGCAACTTTGCAAATCTATGAGGTACAATGCAGATCTTTGAGGCAAAAAGGCATGGACATTTCCCACTGATCAAGACTCAAATGTGCAGCATAGATTGAGGCATTGTACTGGCCTAGAAACCAAGTTGACATTTGCTTGCTTCACTTAGAAGTAACATCCATAACATATGCTATCTCTCATACCAGCATACAAACACAAGAAAAAAGTTGTCAAACACATTACACATAACATATCCAAGCTAACACACGAGCTCTTGACCTCCAAAACACCCTCCATCTCAGAATCATCCTCAAACTGCACAAACAGGGGTGCCCCTGCAGTTTGAGTGAAATCTCTCAATCCCTTCAAGCATTTCTGTCCAAACCTGTTCCTCTACCTTCCTTACAACATATGCAAGCTATCCAGAAGCTAAGGCACGATCTGTAGTTGCTCTAACCACTTCCACCATTTTCACATCTTTGACTTGCAGGTGAAGTTCTATAGCTTGATACAAGAAGGTTCAAGACAAAGTGAGCATTGAAAAAGCATCCCTGGACCTCAAGGAAGCTTTTCCAATCATTACATTGCACTGAAAGTCTCTCATTCTCCACATAGAAGTTCAACTGCACAGGTAAAAGTTTGAATTCGTATCTCTCTTATTAGGCATCTTTAGTCTTAAGTTTGTGAAGAAACAAAGTCCTACTCATAGCCCTGAACATGTACATAGCTTTACTTTTCATTTCTTTTGTCTGAGTAGAGAGAATTTGAGCTCTGAAAATGGTAGAAAAACTAGGTCAGAAAAGAGGGGGAGAGAAATTCTCTCTCATCTTGGAGAGATAGGTCATGTTCTTTATATGGTTGAAACCGTCTCTTAATGCTCTACACTTTTCATGTTATGAGTTTTGCTTGAAAGTCCAGGAATCCAGAGATAAAAAACGCGTGTTTTGTGTGAAGAAAGCTGTACAGAGGTTGAAGAAGAAGTGATCTGGGCTGGGCCTGGATTTGTTTCCTTTTCACACCCCATTTTTTGGTTTACACCCCCCTGAGCCCATTTGCTCATTTCTTGACATTTTTGACTTTTTCTTTTTGGGTTGACTTTATTTATTTTTTCTCATACCATTAAAATTTTTAAAATATTTTTTCCATCACTTTTTGTATTTATGGCATATTTATTTGTTTATTTCTTTTGTTATATACAAATATATATATATACTATTATTAAAATAAATAGAAAATAGTGTAGATACATTTTTATTTTTTTTATTTACTTTCTGAAAATATTCCACAAAAAATAATAAATACTTTTTATTTTATTAAAATATTTAAATATTTATTTTAGAATAATACATATTTAGGGTTATATATATATATATATTTGATTATTAATGTATTTAAGAAAAAGATATAAAAATACTTGATTTTTTTTTTATTTTATTAACATTTGATACAAAAATACTTTTTTTCACAATATACTTCATTTTATTTTATTTTTTATAAATAATAAATAAATAGTAGAATTAAATTAGATAATAATACCTTTTATTTAAAAAATTAGGGTTTTTTACCCTAAGTTCAAAATACTAAAAAATAAATACATTTTTATTTTCTTTTTCCTTTTACATAAATAATATTTTCTCATACACATAAAAAACTTTCTTTTTACATTTCACATATTTATTTAATTTACATTTAATTATGCATTGCAAAATATCCAATTGTTGTAATAATTTAGTTTTAAATTCTTGTCAATATCCCCATTTGAACATTTGTACCCCCCTTCCCATATTTGGTTTTGTAATAGCTTAGTAATTTTAATTTCGCACTTTATTGCTTTCTAATGATAACATGTTAGAATTAGGGTTTGTATGCGAAAAACGATAAAAAAATAGTTTGACCTAATACAAGATAAACAAGCATGAAAATGGACACACAAATCACACTTGCACTCCCTAGGGTATTCCACTTGTTGCCTTCAAATAAATGGGCCATGTTGTATGTTGAACATCTTTGGGCAAAGCAAACAATTTGAATGATCATAGTCCCTCGACAAAAAAACTTTTCAAAACAAACAAAAACAAATGATCAAGTCCCTTAGAGAAATTGCCCAAAGACATTTAACGCCGTTACAATTATGGTCTAAAACGATGACCCGCGCTTGTCCCTTTCACATCCTAACACAAGGTTGCCCACCAAATACAATGGTGGAGCAAACTTGTTAAAAGGGTTAAAGTATAGTAATGATCTTTTGAGAAATTTAGGAGTAGATAACCTCTTAGTTACTTGAATCAACTTGCAAAAAACAAAACACTTGCCTAATTTTAAATCACACCTCACAACACTTTCAAAACAAAACTTTCAAAACAAAATGAAAACTTTTTCAAAAGACATACATCTTTGTATACATCCCCACATGGATCATTACAAAGGTTGCCACCACATTGGCCTCTTTTCAAAAACATTTTCAAAACCCACACACTCAAGCACCATTTAAAACAATTGAAAACAAAAGGCAAGTGATCTAAGCAAGTAACTAAGAGCCCATGGATAACCATGGATAGAAAGGGTGCTAATACCTTCCCTTTCTATAATCTACTCCCCGAACCCAAGAAAACATCTCAAAAGGTTTTTGCTGTGCTTTTTAACCTTTCCTTAGGATAAAATAAAAAGTCGGTGGCGACTCTTGCTAACCGCAACATTTGCGAATACAAACGCAAAACCTCAAGTCAGTTCTCCCACCGTATCACAGAACTGGCGACTCTGCTGGGGAGATACTTAAAAGTGGAGTAACCTTAGGGTTTAGATCACCTTTGTTTTCAATTATTTGCTTTGTTTGCTTTTATATTTGTGGGCTTTGCATCGGAGTTTCATAGATCCTAACCCGGATCTGGGAAATACCCTTTTTAGGTAGCATAATCTGTGAGGGACCTGTCCGGCGTAGACCGACATGGGTGAAGCAGTGGCTACGTTGGTGTGGCATCTTAGTCTGTACCTATATCCCTTGTGTTGTAACGGGGAGAATATAGGTCTTCTAAGGGGTCATTAAACACCAACCAACCTTAGAACCCTAAATTGACCAACTTGGCTATTAGGACAGTAGCAGTATGCTACACTCATTGAGGCTAAACTCTCGAGATGGTTCTGGCCGCGAGAAAAGATTGCGATGCTGGAGTTATGACCGATTGAGGGTAGCCAATGATTTGAGATCTTCTAGAACCCGGTTACTTTTGATAGGACAGGTTTTAACCAACAAAACCAAAAGAGGGTAATACCTGAAACTCATGCTGGCCTGAAACCTAAGGGTGTCTTGTGTGACTTGTGTGCTTTATTTGCCTATGTGAATACTTGTGATGTGCTTCATCATAGCATCATGCCATCATACCATTGCATGCATAAAAGGCTAACCCATTTCAAAGACAAAAAGGTTTCATCTTTGCTCTGTTTTGTAGGACATCATGATGCCCGTGCGTAGAAATACTGTCCGGCTCAACTTTGTTCAACCACCAGTTTTACTCAAAGATCTGGTTGAAAGAATTCCAAACACTACCTCTTTCATCAACAGACATGGTTCCCTCCTTGGCTTGATCACTGCAAAATGGGACCAACAGCTGATAAGTGTTCTGACCCAGTTTTATGACCCTCTGCATCATTGTTTCACCTTTCAAGACTTCCAGCTGGTTCCTACCCTGGAAGAGTTCTCTTATTTGCTTGGGATCCCTGTCTTGGAACAAACTCCATTCACTGGTTTGGAAAAGATTCCTAGGCCTGAAGAGATTGCTGCAATTCTCCCCTTGACCAAAGAAGAGGTATTGTCCAACTGGGAAACTAGAAATGGGATCAAGGGCTTTTTGGTCAAATTTCTGGTTGGCAAGGCTAATGATTTCTGGAATGACTTGGACTTCAAGGCGTACGAGGATATTCTGGCTCTTTTGATCTATGGTCTGGTATTGTTTCCCAACCCTGACACCTTCATCAGTATCCATATCATAAGAATCTTCATGTCTCGAAATCCGGTACCCACTCTCTTGGGTGACATTCTACAACAACTTTATGCTCGTACTGCTCGAAAACGGGGGACTCCGTGGTGTTGTGCTCCTTTGCTGGTAAGGTGGTTTATTTCGCACCTTCCTAAGTCCGTGCTGAAGAATGAAGAAGGAAAAGGTTGGGCTCGGAGGTTAATGTCTCTCACAGATGAGGATATCACTTGGACTCTCAGAGGCTTGGATGAGGTAGCTGTTATCGACCGTTGCGGAGAATACCCTAATGTCCCGTTGATTGGTATCCAAGGAGGAATCTCTTACAATCCATGTTTAGCTCTCCGTCAGTTTGGAAAAGCCAGAGGAGATGGGCCTCATGAAATGCTGGTTCCTCACTTCCATTTTGAGTTTCAGGCAGGCAGTGACAAACTACGCCAGGGATTCATTAGAGCTTGGGACAGAATCCACAAAGCTGACCCACATGAGTTAGGACCAAAGACTTCTTTACCATTGGAGCCCTATTGCAAATGGGTCCGCATCCGTGCTCAGAAGTTAGGTATGCCGTACGAAGCTGTCAGACCAATCATCCTTGAATCTCCCGATGAAGATGGGGTTCCTCCAACTGTCCTCCCTCCTCAGATACCTACTGATTTTGACACCATGAAGAGATCTTGGGCACAGCTAAAGGAAGAACGGGATTTCTATCGGGAGAAGTTCAACGAGCAGGAAAGGAAGGTCCAAAGGCTGACCAAGCAATTGGAGGAAGAACGTGTCCTGAACAACTACATCGGCACTGAGAGGAGGAGGCCATGGGAGCATTGATGAGCTTTGATTATTTCCTTTTGTAGTTTTATTTCCTTTTCCGTATTTTTCATTCCTGTAATGCCTAAGGGCAAGTTGTTGAACAATTGAAAAATTTTAATCTAATGAAGTGTGTTTCCCTTTTTTGTCTACAAAGTTGAATCTTATTTGTCTTTGAAAACATAAAACATACGCATTCCATTACACCATATGCATAGCAGGTACCCTATTTCACAGGTTGCTTAATCTTCTTCGCTGTTTGTTTGCACAGTCATCATGAATCCGGAATCATCCAGTGAGCAAGCAATCAAGGCCCTTCAGGCCCAAAGTGCACAGTTTCAAGAGATGGTCCTAAGCCTAGCCCAGGGTCAGCAAGAGTTGAAGACTCTACTCCTGAAGAAGAAGAAGAAAAAGAGGACGGCGATGTTCAACACCGGACGCAGATTTGGGAACACACTCCACAATGAAGCTGATCCAACCACTTCTTCTGCTGAGAAAAACAGTCCCCAAGGGGGAGGAGCTCCTAGTCCCGCAGTCTCCGACAACGAGACGGACTATAACGAGGAACAATACCCACCTGCTGCTGACAGATACAAACAATTGGAGGACCGTTTGAGCGCTATGGAAATTCAGAACGTGCCGGGACTGGATTTCGGAGATTTGGGATTATCTTCTGGAGTAGTAATTCCACACAAGTTTAAGGCGCCTGCCTTCGCCAAGTATGATGGGGTCTCTTGCCCAAAGCTGCATCTGAGGTCGTATGTAAGGAAAATCCAACCTTACACGGCGGATAAGAACCTCTGGATTCACTTCTTCCAAGACAGCCTCTCGGGGTCACAACTTGAATGGTTCTACCAATTGGACGGAGCTAGCATCCGGCACTGGGAGGATTTGGCGACTGCATTCTACAGACAATACCAATATAATTCTGATCTCGCTCCTACGCGTACCCAACTTCAGGGTATGTCTCTAGGGACGGGTGAAGGGTTCAAAGAGTACGCTCAAAAATGGAGAGATTTGGCTGGCAGGGTGCAGCCTCCATTAACTGATCGAGAGCTGGTTGATATGTTTCTGGGAACGTTGTCTGGTCCGTTTTTCAATCATTTGGTTGGAAACTCCTCCGCTGGGTTCACAGATCTGATATTAACAGGAGAAAGAATTGAAGCTGGTATCAGGTCAGGCAAGATACAGAAAGCTACCTCTACAAGTGCTGAGAAGAGGCCGTTTAAGAAAGAAGCAAGTGCCGTCTATGGCCCTAGAAGACAAGTCAAGCCCGAAAGTCGCCAAGCCGTCAACGCTTTGGTCATCTCTAAACCTGTTGCTGCTCCTCAGCAGTACAATCAACAGAGAAGTGAAAGGCCCAAGAGGCAGTATACCCGATTGAGTATGACATTATCTCAAATTTTACCCCAACTGTTATCCACCAACCTGGTGACCCTCAAAGAAGCTCCTAAGGTCGTCAACACTGCGTCTCCTAAATACAACCCAAATGCCCGGTGTGCTTATCATTCTGATAGTCCCGGGCACACTACGGATGATTGTTGGGCCTTGAGAAACAAAGTGCAAGATCTAATTGACGCAAAAGAAATTCAGTTTGAAGCGCCGGAAAGACCGAATGTTGTAACGGCTCCTATGCCCCAGCATAGGGTAAATGCCATTGAGGAAGAAGTGTATGCTGTTTTGATAGATGAAGTTGTTACCCCTTTGAAGACTGTTAAGAAGAACCTACTGCGGGCCGGTTTATTTCCGGGTTGCGGCGAAGGTTGCCCATTCTGTGCTATTTCCCTATCTGATTGTCCCTTGCTAAGGTTAGGCATCCAAGGCCTAATGGATAGCAAGGAGATTTTATTCGAAAAGACTGCTGTTCATTTGGTTCCGATGAAAGAAGTTTCCGTGATTACCATCTTCAAAAATCCAATCAAGGCTCCCCCAAAGAAGCCTATTCAAATCTTGACAGTTGCGCCTGTGATCATTACTGTTCCAGGACCCCTCTCCTACGTGTCTGATAAAGCTGTCCCCTGGCATTATGGGGCAGACGTCTATGTAAATGGAATCAAGAAAGAATTTGATGTTAGTGCCAGTATCTGCGATATCACCGGTCCAGCTAAAGTCACCCGCAGTGGCAGGCTCTTCTCGCCTGACATTGCGCCGCCCGCTATTCGAAAACCCCTCCTTATAAAACCTGCAAGTTTACCAAGTCCTGTTGCTGATCAAATTGTGTCCCCTGCTGCCGAGTCATCAAATGCTCGGGGCAAAGGGATTGAAGAAGAGCCTGCCCGGATGGAGGCACCCATACCCGTAAATGCTGAGGCCTCCCGACAAGAAATGGAGGAGATTCTGAAAATAATAAAGAAAAGTGATTTTAATGTTGTGGAGCAGTTAGGGCATACACCCTCCAAGATCTCCCTGCTCTCCCTATTGCTATGTTCCGAGGCCCACGCTAAGGCATTAATCTCATTTCTCAAGACGGCCCATGTGCCGCAGGAGACGTCTGCAGTTCAGTTCACTGACTGCATAGCAAATCTGACGGCGGATAACGGCTTGGGCTTTTCAGATGCTGACCTAACCGCAAAAGGGAGAAACCACAACGATGCCCTGCATGTCTCTATTGAATGCAGGGGCACTACTCTGGCACATGTATTGGTGGGCACTGGTTCTTCTTTGAATGTTCTTCCGAAAAAGGCTTTGGATCGTCTGGATTGTGAAGGCCTAGAGTTGAAACCCAGCAATATCATCGTCAGGGCCTTTGACGGTTCCAAGAGGATGGTTCATGGAGAGGTTAACATCCCTATTCGTGTGGGCTCTCAAGTGTTTGACTCTACCTTTTACGTGATGGACATACGTCCATCGTACTCCTGTCTGTTGGGTCGACCTTGGATCCACAAAGCTGGGGCAGTGACCTCCACCTTGCACCAAAAGCTGAAGTATCCCGTCAGGGGAAAAATTGTCACTGTGCAAGGAGAAGAGGAGTATATGGTGAGCCATTTGAATTCCTTCAGGTACATCGAGATGGACGGAGAATTTATTGAAACTCCCTTCCAACATTTCGAGGAGGTACATCCAATTTCAGCAGCTGCGGAGACAATGGCCGAAGAGAGTGATTCCTTGAAGATGGTTTCCCTAAGGGATGCCCGGGCTGTGGTTCAGAAAGGCAATGGTACACACTGGGGTCAGCTTCCTGATTTCACTCAGAAGAACGACAAGTTTGGGTTAGGCTTTACTGCAGAGGCTCAGAAGGCGGTGCGCAAAGAGAAGATTGGAAAGGCTCCGGTGTTTATTTCCAGCTCAAGGGTGAATGCTATTGAGGAGGATGTGGAGGAAGCTGAGTTTGATAATTGGATCTACCCGACTGCCAGCGACGGACCAAGCAACTGGACAGCAAAGGATTTTATCCCTATCACATTTGTCACGCAGTAATTGATTTCTTTTGATTTCCAAATTTGTAACAAACAATATGTTAAAACTCTGTTGGCTCGGTGTCCTGCCCGGGGCATCGTAGCTCCATTTGTGAGGGCTTTTTGTATGACATTTTCATATATCATCAATCAAGACATTGGACGTTTGTTGCATTTCGAATCTTGTGCTCCTTTTCTTTCTGTGTTATACATATTGCAAAACAGCTATATTTACACACACTCACTTATACAGGTTTCAATCCACTCTGGATCTCACTGGCAACAGCTCTGCTACCGCCAGTTATGACTTCGAAAATCCGATCAACTTGGCCGAAGACGAGGGTGAAGATGATTGCGAAGTGCCTGGTGAACTCGCAAGACTGCTACTACAGGAAGAGAGGGCTATTCAACCACATGAAGAGCCTGTGGAGACAATTAACCTGGGTACTGAGACAGATAGGAAAGAGGTCAAGATTGGTGCCAATCTAGAGCTCAGCGTGAAGCAACGATTGATCCAGATGCTACAAGGCTACATGGAGATCTTTGCTTGGTCCTATGAAGATATGCCCGGTTTGGATGCCGACATTGTAGTTCACCATTTGCCGACCAAGGAAGATTGCCCTCCAGTAAAACAAAAAGTTCGGCGAATGCGTCCAGAGATGTCGGAGAAGATTAAAGCTGAGGTGATGAAACAGTTTGATGCGGGTTTCCTTGCAGTAACTTCTTACCCTCAGTGGGTTGCCAATGTTGTGCCAGTGCCGAAGAAGGATGGTAAAGTCAGAATGTGTGTCGACTACAGGGATCTGAACAGGGCCAGCCCCAAGGATGATTTCCCCCTACCTCACATTGATGTCCTTGTTGACAATACAGCTCAACACAAGGTGTTCTCCTTCATGGATGGCTTCTCAGGGTATAATCAGATCAAAATGGCTCCTGAAGATATGGAGAAGACTACATTTGTAACTCAGTGGGGGACCTTCTGTTATAAGGTCATGCCATTCGGATTAAAAAATGCTGGGGCAACCTATCAGCGTGCCATGGTTGCTTTATTTCATGATATGATCCATCATGAGATTGAAGTATACGTTGATGACATGATTGCAAGGTCTCAAACTGAGGAGGAACACCTTGATCATCTGAGGAAGTTGTTTGACCGACTCAAGTTGTACAAGCTGAGATTGAATCCCAACAAATGCACCTTCGGGGTGAGGTCCGGAAAATTGCTAGGTTTCATTGTAAGTGATAAAGGTATCCAGGTGGACCCTGCCAAGGTTAAAGCTATTCAAGAGATGCCGACCCCAAAAACAGAGAAAGAAGTCAGGGGTTTCCTAGGACGACTGAATTACATTGCCCGATTCATCTCACATCTGACTGCTACTTGTGAGCCAATCTTCAAATTACTGAAGAAAGATCAAGTGGTACGCTGGAATGATGAATGTCAGGCCGCCTTTGAAAGAATAAAGGAATATCTCCAAGAGCCACCTATTCTTATGCCACCGGTGGAAGGAAGACCTCTGATACTATACTTGACGGTGCTTGATAATTCAATGGGGTGTGTGCTGGGGCAGCATGACGAGTCTGGCCGAAAAGAGCACGCTATTTATTACTTGAGCAAAAAGTTTACCGACTGTGAGTCTCGTTACTCACTGCTTGAGAAAACTTGCTGCGCTCTTGTATGGGCTGCTCGCCGGCTGAGACAGTATATGCTGACTCACACTACTTTATTGATTTCAAAGATGGATCCCATAAAGTACATATTTGAAAAGCCCGCTCTGTCCGGGAGAATAGCGAGATGGCAAATGATCTTAACAGAATATGATATCCAGTATACAACTCAGAAAGCAATTAAAGGAAGTGTACTGGCTGATCATTTGGCACACCAACCTGTGGACGATTATCAATCATTGAACTTTGATTTTCCGGACGAAGACATCATGGTGGTAACTGACTGTGAAGTACCTGGACCGGATGAAGGACCTGAGGAAGGATCCCGATGGTCTATGCATTTTGACGGAGCCTCAAATGCTTTGGGTAACGGCGTCGGCGCTGTAATCATATCTCCCAAAGGAACTCATACTCCCCTCACCGCCCGATTATGTTTCAGCTGCACCAACAATATGGCAGAATATGAGGCATGTATCATGGGTCTACAAGCTGCAATCGATTTGAGGATCAAGTTTCTAAGTGTCTTCGGAGATTCCGCTCTCGTAATCAATCAGATCAAAGGCGAGTGGGATACGAAACACCCGAATCTCATTCCTTACAAGGAGTATGTGTCGACCTTGCTCCCCCACTTTGAAGAGATAACTTTTGAACATTTCCCCAGAGAGGAAAATCAGCTAGCGGACGCACTAGCCACGATGTCTTCAATGTTTAAAGTTAAATGGGATAATGAGGCTCCCCAAATCCTAATCTGGAAGTTGGATGAACCGGCATACTGCTGCGAGCTCGAGGCCGAGAAGGTGACCGAAAAACCCTGGTATCACGAGGTAAAGAGGTACTTGGAAGCTCAGGAATACCCTGAAGGTGCATCTGTCAACGACAAGAAGTTCATGAGGAGGTTTGCTGCAAAATTCTTCCTCAGCAACGACATTCTCTACAAACGGAATCATGATTCAACTCTGTTACGTTGTGTGGATAAGGCTGAAGCAGAGAAAATTATGATGGAACTGCATGAAGGAACATTTGGAACCCATTCCAGTGGACACACCATGGCTAAGAAAATCCTTCGAGCAGGATATTTCTGGTCCACAATGGAAGCCGATTGTTACCAGCACTCCCGAACTTGTCATAAATGCCAGATCTATGCTGACAAAGTGCATATCCCTCCGGTTCCTTTGAATGTCCTGACGGCACCTTGGCCTTTCGCAATGTGGGGGATCGATATGATCGGTGAGATCCGACCAACGGCATCCAATGGGCATCGTTTCATCTTGGTGGCGATCGATTACTTCACGAAATGGGTTGAGGCAGCTTCATATGCCACGGTAACCAAGAGCGTCGTGGCGCGTTTCATCCGGCATAATCTGATATGTCGGTACGGTGTCCCGGAAAGAATCATTACGGACAATGGTACCAATCTCAATAACAAAATGATCACTGAACTCTGTGAACAATTCAAGATACAGCACCACAATTCTTCTCCCTACCGGCCGAAGATGAATGGGGCTGTAGAGGCAGCCAATAAAAATATCAAGAAAATTGTGCAGAAGATGACAGTGACCTATAAAGATTGGCATGAGATGTTACCGTTCGCCCTTCATGGGTACCGCACCTCAGCAAGGACATCAACCGGGGCAACTCCCTTCTCCCTAGTCTATGGCATGGAGGCAGTCTTGCCAATTGAAGTCCAGATACCCTCTCTCCGGATAATGAGGGATGCAGACTTGAATGAAGATGATTGGATCCAGACTCGACTTGATCAACTAAATCTGATTGACGAAAAGAGGCTCACTGCTATCTGTCACGGTCAAACGTATCAGAAACGGATGATCAGGGCATTTAACAAGAAAGTCAGACCACAAGAGTATCAAGTTGGGGACCTGGTAATCAAACGCATCATCCTTCCTCAAAGTGATCCCCGGGGCAAATGGACCCCTACTTACGAAGGGCCATTTGTGGTTAAACGTGTGTTCTCAGGAGGAGCCATGATCCTGACCACCATGGATGGTGACGACCTTCCTCACCCCGCCAATGCAGACATAGTGAAAAAATACTACGCATAAATAAAAGACCCGCTAGGTTGACATACCTAGGCAAAAATAAGGGCTTCCCGGCGAACCAAAAGGGTTCGGGCAAAAATAAGGGATGAAATGAAAAAATCTGTACACCCGGCAAGTCGAAAACCTGAAAGGGCGGCTTGGGCAAAAATGGGTATCCCGGTGGACCGAAAACCCGAAAGGGCAGTCCAGGCAAAAGTTAGGGATAAAAGCGTAACACTATGTCTCATTGGATCACTTCGCATCCGGAATTCGGCATCAACTATCTGGCTCAGATTACGGCATCGACCAATCAGCTTCATCTTCGACCAGGCAGCAAAGCGATGAGACGTTCGAAGACATAAAGGCGATAGCAGAGTTGGAACCCAGTGGGGTTGTTCACATAGCTGTTTTGTTTCCTTTTTCAAACTGTAAACTCTATGTTATTTGGCGGCGTCCTCTTACTAGGATGTCAGCCTCTTGTACAAAAAACGCCTATTCACAGGCAAAGTTTAAATCAATACAAATTCACTTGTCCATATAAATTGCCATTGTTTTTCTTTTTCTGTTTTGTCTTGCGAAGAACGTCCAATGTTCATTTTTGATATATGCATTTGACATTAAATTGCTGATTCATAAATGTTTGCATATGAAAAAAGAGATTAATTACAAGTGACATCAAAGACAGGGGCAATGTGGAGTTGTCTAATGCGGTCTAGTTGTTTTGTCCACCAAGGCACCAAGGTAGGTTCAACTGAAAATGTGGCCAAATCATCTTAGCTCCCCGCAGAGTAAAACAAGGTTCAGCAGCACTTTCCCCAAGCAGGAGTCGATTCCCCGTCGATCCTAAAAAAGGCACAATATTCCCCGGCAGGTCTTAAAAGCTCATCCCCAGTAGATTCTACGAGCTAATCCCCGGCGAAGTACGAACGTCTCTCCCGAGTTTTATTTAGAGTTATTTCCTCACAAGGACTTATAACTGGGTTATCCTCAGCTAAAAGCCACGGAAGACCGTTCTCGGCAAAAGTTCCTTCAATCCCCAGCGAAGTCTATCTTTGGTATTCCCAAGCAGAGTTTATCTTTGGAGTTCCCCAGCGGAGTTTATCATCATTATCCTCAGCGGAATCCATCGTTAAAGTCCTCAGCAGGCCTCTCATCAGAACTTCGGCCGAGTATCTCTTCCACAGAGCAGCTTCCCGGCCGTTCGTCAAGGATTTATTTTCCTAAGACGAAATTACACTCATAAACATTTCACATTTTCATACATCTTGCTTACATACATGATGAAACACATACAACATCAAATGTTGAACATCATGACATCATGCATATCATACATCATGACATTGCATACAGCTTACGTTTTTGCCTTTTCAGGAAAAAGACAATCTCAAAAACGACTACCTTCAACTGTCACAATTCCAGATTCGATACCTGTATCTAGCCAGGGCACATCTGAGAGTGATCAGTTTCCAGACTCGATTCCTGTATCTAGCCAGGGCACGTCTGAAGAGTTCAAAGATTCGACTCCTGTATCCAGCCAGGGCACATCTATCAACTACAACAGCTCCAGATTCAATTCCTGTATCCAGCCAGGGCATATCTGTTGACCACATATCCAGACTCGACTCCTGTATCTAGCCAGGGCACGTCTGAAGAGTTCGAAGATTTGATTCCTGTATCCAGCCAGGGCACATCTATTTGACGACTATTCCCGGATTCGACTCCTGTATCCAGCCAGGGCACATCTGAGCAACCAATTGTAGATTCAATACCTGTATCTAGCCAGGACATATCTGCATAAGGAGACTATAGATCAAATACCTGTAACAAGCCAGGAAAACATCTGTCTTTCTTAAATACACAAGTTCTCGCTAAGGAACCTCTTATGCGATCAACACTTCCAAATGGCATCTATAAGCCCATTCCCGACAAAGTTCTGTCACTTTTCCAGATGGCATCTACAAAGCCCATCTCCCTATCCACCATCTCTCCAAATGGCATCTATAAGCCCATTCCCGACACCACATTGTTGAGACTCCAGCATGCGAGTGCAAATTTCCGGGCACTCTAGTGTCCAATCTCCTTTTACCCTCGAGTCACGAAAGGCAAACTTGCCAATCTAACTCTTCAGGTCCAAGAAGATTGAACAGGGGCAACTGTTGTACCCCAAAATTTGCCCTCCCATTTCCTCAACATTTTCTCATCACAAGACATTTAAAAGATCAAGATAGAATTAGGGTTTCCTCTGCTCAAGATTTCTCCTTGCACTGTGGACTCAAATTAGGGTTTGTGCTTGCACAAAGATGTTTTGACCTAAAATGCCTAAGATGACTTTCATGCTTCATATTGGACTCCCAAGTTTACCTATACCAAGTTTCAAGTCTTGATTCCAAGTTTTACCCAGTCAATTGGACAGTTGACCTAGAAATCAGCTGTATTGGGGAAAAGTCAACTGTGGCCAATTGACAGTCAAATCTCATGAAATTTGATCCACATCAACATTATGAACTCACATGGACCATTTGATCAAGTTTGGATCACAATTCCACAAGAAATTTGATCAGATCACCAAAAGGGCAAAATGGTCATTTTTAGGGTTTTGACTGCACAAAGGCAATTTTTGACTGTTTGACCTGGACAATGGCAAACCAAGATCACCTATGGCCTCAAGGACTCAATGGAATTATCTTGACATGTTCATCAAGCTCAAAAGATCCCAAGTACACAAGATTGACAGTTGAATTTCCCAGTCAATTGATCAATTTTGACTGTATACTGAAAAGTCAAACTTTGACTTTTTGGTCAAAATCAAGAGTCAAGATTCATTTTTCATCAAAACATGCCAAATTATGAAACTTGTTCACCAAGAAATCACAAAATGCAAATTAGGGTTTGAAAATGGAATTTTTCATAACTTAGAATTTTTCTAAGTTATGAAAAACCCTAATTTTTTCCCAACTTTGCCCCATCTTTTCACCATGATCCATTTGGATTCAAACAAAAGTCAAAACATGAAAGTTGTAGCTTGTTGCATAATCTACAACTTTGATTCACAAAGTTTTCTCATTTGAAGCTTGTATCTCAAGTTATGATTTTTTGAATAAGGGCACTAAACCATCTTTTAACTTAGTGAAATTTGACCTATTTTGACAAAGTTTTCTACCCTACTTCAAGGCCACTTTTCATACCCTTCCACTTGGAATTTCAAATTGCATTTCAAAGATGGATTGTAGTACACATTCCAAGCTTTCCAAAATGTCCAAGAACTCATCAAACAACCTCATAACTTGAGAGATTCGAATTTCACAAGTTGGCAAAAATTCACTTTTTGTTCTTCATCAAAGCATGTCCATAAACTTGGCAAATTTGAATTCAGCATGCTTAAGCTACATTGCAGGCCTCTAATCCCATTTTCACTCAATAATTCAATGCATATCCTTTGTGCTCTAGCATTATCTTGCTCATTTGGACAATACACACAAAATCAAGCCTAAACTAGAAAAAGCATATTATCCATTCTTGTAAAGTGCTACTTTATGGCAACTTTGCAAATCTATGAGGTACAATGCAGATCTTTGAGGCAAAAAGGCATGGACATTTCCCACTGATCAAGACTCAAATGTGCAGCATAGATTGAGGCATTGTACTGGCCTAGAAACCAAGTTGACATTTGCTTGCTTCACTTAGAAGTAACATCCATAACATATGCTATCTCTCATACCAGCATACAAACACAAGAAAAAAGTTGTCAAACACATTACACATAACATATCCAAGCTAACACACGAGCTCTTGACCTCCAAAACACCCTCCATCTCAGAATCATCCTCAAACTGCACAAACAGGGGTGCCCCTGCAGTTTGAGTGAAATCTCTCAATCCCTTCAAGCATTTCTGTCCAAACCTGTTCCTCTACCTTCCTTACAACATATGCAAGCTATCCAGAAGCTAAGGCACGATCTGTAGTTGCTCTAACCACTTCCACCATTTTCACATCTTTGACTTGCAGGTGAAGTTCTATAGCTTGATACAAGAAGGTTCAAGACAAAGTGAGCATTGAAAAAGCATCCCTGGACCTCAAGGAAGCTTTTCCAATCATTACATTGCACTGAAAGTCTCTCATTCTCCACATAGAAGTTCAACTGCACAGGTAAAAGTTTGAATTCGTATCTCTCTTATTAGGCATCTTTAGTCTTAAGTTTGTGAAGAAACAAAGTCCTACTCATAGCCCTGAACATGTACATAGCTTTACTTTTCATTTCTTTTGTCTGAGTAGAGAGAATTTGAGCTCTGAAAATGGTAGAAAAACTAGGTCAGAAAAGAGGGGGAGAGAAATTCTCTCTCATCTTGGAGAGATAGGTCATGTTCTTTATATGGTTGAAACCGTCTCTTAATGCTCTACACTTTTCATGTTATGAGTTTTGCTTGAAAGTCCAGGAATCCAGAGATAAAAAACGCGTGTTTTGTGTGAAGAAAGCTGTACAGAGGTTGAAGAAGAAGTGATCTGGGCTGGGCCTGGATTTGTTTCCTTTTCACACCCCATTTTTTGGTTTACACCCCCCTGAGCCCATTTGCTCATTTCTTGACATTTTTGACTTTTTCTTTTTGGGTTGACTTTATTTATTTTTTCTCATACCATTAAAATTTTTAAAATATTTTTTCCATCACTTTTTGTATTTATGGCATATTTATTTGTTTATTTCTTTTGTTATATACAAATATATATATATACTATTATTAAAATAAATAGAAAATAGTGTAGATACATTTTTATTTTTTTTATTTACTTTCTGAAAATATTCCACAAAAAATAATAAATACTTTTTATTTTATTAAAATATTTAAATATTTATTTTAGAATAATACATATTTAGGGTTATATATATATATATATATTTGATTATTAATGTATTTAAGAAAAAGATATAAAAATACTTGATTTTTTTTTTATTTTATTAACATTTGATACAAAAATACTTTTTTTCACAATATACTTCATTTTATTTTATTTTTTATAAATAATAAATAAATAGTAGAATTAAATTAGATAATAATACCTTTTATTTAAAAAATTAGGGTTTTTTACCCTAAGTTCAAAATACTAAAAAATAAATACATTTTTATTTTCTTTTTCCTTTTACATAAATAATATTTTCTCATACACATAAAAAACTTTCTTTTTACATTTCACATATTTATTTAATTTACATTTAATTATGCATTGCAAAATATCCAATTGTTGTAATAATTTAGTTTTAAATTCTTGTCAATATCCCCATTTGAACATTTGTACCCCCCTTCCCATATTTGGTTTTGTAATAGCTTAGTAATTTTAATTTCGCACTTTATTGCTTTCTAATGATAACATGTTAGAATTAGGGTTTGTATGCGAAAAACGATAAAAAAATAGTTTGACCTAATACAAGATAAACAAGCATGAAAATGGACACACAAATCACACTTGCACTCCCTAGGGTATTCCACTTGTTGCCTTCAAATAAATGGGCCATGTTGTATGTTGAACATCTTTGGGCAAAGCAAACAATTTGAATGATCATAGTCCCTCGACAAAAAAACTTTTCAAAACAAACAAAAACAAATGATCAAGTCCCTTAGAGAAATTGCCCAAAGACATTTAACGCCGTTACAATTATGGTCTAAAACGATGACCCGCGCTTGTCCCTTTCACATCCTAACACAAGGTTGCCCACCAAATACAATGGTGGAGCAAACTTGTTAAAAGGGTTAAAGTATAGTAATGATCTTTTGAGAAATTTAGGAGTAGATAACCTCTTAGTTACTTGAATCAACTTGCAAAAAACAAAACACTTGCCTAATTTTAAATCACACCTCACAACACTTTCAAAACAAAACTTTCAAAACAAAATGAAAACTTTTTCAAAAGACATACATCTTTGTATACATCCCCACATGGATCATTACAAAGGTTGCCACCACATTGGCCTCTTTTCAAAAACATTTTCAAAACCCACACACTCAAGCACCATTTAAAACAATTGAAAACAAAAGGCAAGTGATCTAAGCAAGTAACTAAGAGCCCATGGATAACCATGGATAGAAAGGGTGCTAATACCTTCCCTTTCTATAATCTACTCCCCGAACCCAAGAAAACATCTCAAAAGGTTTTTGCTGTGCTTTTTAACCTTTCCTTAGGATAAAATAAAAAGTCGGTGGCGACTCTTGCTAACCGCAACATTTGCGAATACAAACGCAAAACCTCAAGTCAGTTCTCCCACCGTATCACAGAACTGGCGACTCTGCTGGGGAGATACTTAAAAGTGGAGTAACCTTAGGGTTTAGATCACCTTTGTTTTCAATTATTTGCTTTGTTTGCTTTTATATTTGTGGGCTTTGCATCGGAGTTTCATAGATCCTAACCCGGATCTGGGAAATACCCTTTTTAGGTAGCATAATCTGTGAGGGACCTGTCCGGCGTAGACCGACATGGGTGAAGCAGTGGCTACGTTGGTGTGGCATCTTAGTCTGTACCTATATCCCTTGTGTTGTAACGGGGAGAATATAGGTCTTCTAAGGGGTCATTAAACACCAACCAACCTTAGAACCCTAAATTGACCAACTTGGCTATTAGGACAGTAGCAGTATGCTACACTCATTGAGGCTAAACTCTCGAGATGGTTCTGGCCGCGAGAAAAGATTGCGATGCTGGAGTTATGACCGATTGAGGGTAGCCAATGATTTGAGATCTTCTAGAACCCGGTTACTTTTGATAGGACAGGTTTTAACCAACAAAACCAAAAGAGGGTAATACCTGAAACTCATGCTGGCCTGAAACCTAAGGGTGTCTTGTGTGACTTGTGTGCTTTATTTGCCTATGTGAATACTTGTGATGTGCTTCATCATAGCATCATGCCATCATACCATTGCATGCATAAAAGGCTAACCCATTTCAAAGACAAAAAGGTTTCATCTTTGCTCTGTTTTGTAGGACATCATGATGCCCGTGCGTAGAAATACTGTCCGGCTCAACTTTGTTCAACCACCAGTTTTACTCAAAGATCTGGTTGAAAGAATTCCAAACACTACCTCTTTCATCAACAGACATGGTTCCCTCCTTGGCTTGATCACTGCAAAATGGGACCAACAGCTGATAAGTGTTCTGACCCAGTTTTATGACCCTCTGCATCATTGTTTCACCTTTCAAGACTTCCAGCTGGTTCCTACCCTGGAAGAGTTCTCTTATTTGCTTGGGATCCCTGTCTTGGAACAAACTCCATTCACTGGTTTGGAAAAGATTCCTAGGCCTGAAGAGATTGCTGCAATTCTCCCCTTGACCAAAGAAGAGGTATTGTCCAACTGGGAAACTAGAAATGGGATCAAGGGCTTTTTGGTCAAATTTCTGGTTGGCAAGGCTAATGATTTCTGGAATGACTTGGACTTCAAGGCGTACGAGGATATTCTGGCTCTTTTGATCTATGGTCTGGTATTGTTTCCCAACCCTGACACCTTCATCAGTATCCATATCATAAGAATCTTCATGTCTCGAAATCCGGTACCCACTCTCTTGGGTGACATTCTACAACAACTTTATGCTCGTACTGCTCGAAAACGGGGGACTCCGTGGTGTTGTGCTCCTTTGCTGGTAAGGTGGTTTATTTCGCACCTTCCTAAGTCCGTGCTGAAGAATGAAGAAGGAAAAGGTTGGGCTCGGAGGTTAATGTCTCTCACAGATGAGGATATCACTTGGACTCTCAGAGGCTTGGATGAGGTAGCTGTTATCGACCGTTGCGGAGAATACCCTAATGTCCCGTTGATTGGTATCCAAGGAGGAATCTCTTACAATCCATGTTTAGCTCTCCGTCAGTTTGGAAAAGCCAGAGGAGATGGGCCTCATGAAATGCTGGTTCCTCACTTCCATTTTGAGTTTCAGGCAGGCAGTGACAAACTACGCCAGGGATTCATTAGAGCTTGGGACAGAATCCACAAAGCTGACCCACATGAGTTAGGACCAAAGACTTCTTTACCATTGGAGCCCTATTGCAAATGGGTCCGCATCCGTGCTCAGAAGTTAGGTATGCCGTACGAAGCTGTCAGACCAATCATCCTTGAATCTCCCGATGAAGATGGGGTTCCTCCAACTGTCCTCCCTCCTCAGATACCTACTGATTTTGACACCATGAAGAGATCTTGGGCACAGCTAAAGGAAGAACGGGATTTCTATCGGGAGAAGTTCAACGAGCAGGAAAGGAAGGTCCAAAGGCTGACCAAGCAATTGGAGGAAGAACGTGTCCTGAACAACTACATCAGCACTGAGAGGAGGAGGCCATGGGAGCATTGATGAGCTTTGATTATTTCCTTTTGTAGTTTTATTTCCTTTTCCGTATTTTTCATTCCTGTAATGCCTAAGGACAAGTTGTTGAACAATTGAAAAATTTTAATCTAATGAAGTGTGTTTCCCTTTTTTGTCTACAAAGTTGAATCTTATTTGTCTTTGAAAACATAAAACATACGCATTCCATTACACCATATGCATAGCAGGTACCCTATTTCACATGTTGCTTAATCTTCTTCGCTGTTTGTTTGCACAGTCATCATGAATCCGGAATCATCCAGTGAGCAAGCAATCAAGGCCCTTCAGGCCCAAAGTGCACAGTTTCAAGAGATGGTCCTAAGCCTAGCCCAGGGTCAGCAAGAGTTGAAGACTCTACTCCTGAAGAAGAAGAAGAAAAAGAGGACGGCGATGTTCAACACCGGACGCAGATTTGGGAACACACTCCACAATGAAGCTGATCCAACCACTTCTTCTGCTGAGAAAAACAGTCCCCAAGGGGGAGGAGCTCCTAGTCCCGCAGTCTCCGACAACGAGACGGACTATAACGAGGAACAATACCCACCTGCTGCTGACAGATACAAACAATTGGAGGACCGTTTGAGCGCTATGGAAATTCAGAACGTGCCGGGACTGGATTTCGGAGATTTGGGATTATCTTCTGGAGTAGTAATTCCACACAAGTTTAAGGCGCCTGCCTTCGCCAAGTATGATGGGGTCTCTTGCCCAAAGCTGCATCTGAGGTCGTATGTAAGGAAAATCCAACCTTACACGGCGGATAAGAACCTCTGGATTCACTTCTTCCAAGACAGCCTCTCGGGGTCACAACTTGAATGGTTCTACCAATTGGACGGAGCTAGCATCCGGCACTGGGAGGATTTGGCGACTGCATTCTACAGACAATACCAATATAATTCTGATCTCGCTCCTACGCGTACCCAACTTCAGGGTATGTCTCTAGGGACGGGTGAAGGGTTCAAAGAGTACGCTCAAAAATGGAGAGATTTGGCTGGCAGGGTGCAGCCTCCATTAACTGATCGAGAGCTGGTTGATATGTTTCTGGGAACGTTGTCTGGTCCGTTTTTCAATCATTTGGTTGGAAACTCCTCCGCTGGGTTCACAGATCTGATATTAACAGGAGAAAGAATTGAAGCTGGTATCAGGTCAGGCAAGATACAGAAAGCTGCCTCTACAAGTGCTGAGAAGAGGCCGTTTAAGAAAGAAGCAAGTGCCGTCTATGGCCCTAGAAGACAAGTCAAGCCCGAAAGTCGCCAAGCCGTCAACGCTTTGGTCATCTCTAAACCTGTTGCTGCTCCTCAGCAGTACAATCAACAGAGAAGTGAAAGGCCCAAGAGGCAGTATACCCGATTGAGTATGACATTATCTCAAATTTTACCCCAACTGTTATCCACCAACCTGGTGACCCTCAAAGAAGCTCCTAAGGTCGTCAACACTGCGTCTCCTAAATACAACCCAAATGCCCGGTGTGCTTATCATTCTGATAGTCCCGGGCACACTACGGATGATTGTTGGGCCTTGAGAAACAAAGTGCAAGATCTAATTGACGCAAAAGAAATTCAGTTTGAAGCGCCGGAAAGACCGAATGTTGTAACGGCTCCTATGCCCCAGCATAGGGTAAATGCCATTGAGGAAGAAGTGTATGCTGTTTTGATAGATGAAGTTGTTACCCCTTTGAAGACTGTTAAGAAGAACCTACTGCGGGCCGGTTTATTTCCGGGTTGCGGCGAAGGTTGCCCATTCTGTGCTATTTCCCTATCTGATTGTCCCTTGCTAAGGTTAGGCATCCAAGGCCTAATGGATAGCAAGGAGATTTTATTCGAAAAGACTGCTGTTCATTTGGTTCCGATGAAAGAAGTTTCCGTGATTACCATCTTCAAAAATCCAATCAAGGCTCCCCCAAAGAAGCCTATTCAAATCTTGACAGTTGCGCCTGTGATCATTACTGTTCCAGGACCCCTCTCCTACGTGTCTGATAAAGCTGTCCCCTGGCATTATGGGGCAGACGTCTATGTAAATGGAATCAAGAAAGAATTTGATGTTAGTGCCAGTATCTGCGATATCACCGGTCCAGCTAAAGTCACCCGCAGTGGCAGGCTCTTCTCGCCTGACATTGCGCCGCCCGCTATTCGAAAACCCCTCCTTATAAAACCTGCAAGTTTACCAAGTCCTGTTGCTGATCAAATTGTGTCCCCTGCTGCCGAGTCATCAAATGCTCGGGGCAAAGGGATTGAAGAAGAGCCTGCCCGGATGGAGGCACCCATACCCGTAAATGCTGAGGCCTCCCGACAAGAAATGGAGGAGATTCTGAAAATAATAAAGAAAAGTGATTTTAATGTTGTGGAGCAGTTAGGGCATACACCCTCCAAGATCTCCCTGCTCTCCCTATTGCTATGTTCCGAGGCCCACGCTAAGGCATTAATCTCATTTCTCAAGACGGCCCATGTGCCGCAGGAGACGTCTGCAGTTCAGTTCACTGACTGCATAGCAAATCTGACGGCGGATAACGGCTTGGGCTTTTCAGATGCTGACCTAACCGCAAAAGGGAGAAACCACAACGATGCCCTGCATGTCTCTATTGAATGCAGGGGCACTACTCTGGCACATGTATTGGTGGACACTGGTTCTTCTTTGAATGTTCTTCCGAAAAAGGCTTTGGATCGTCTGGATTGTGAAGGCCTAGAGTTGAAACCCAGCAATATCATCGTCAGGGCCTTTGACGGTTCCAAGAGGATGGTTCATGGAGAGGTTAACATCCCTATTCGTGTGGGCTCTCAAGTGTTTGACTCTACCTTTTACGTGATGGACATACGTCCATCGTACTCCTGTCTGTTGGGTCGACCTTGGATCCACAAAGCTGGGGCAGTGACCTCCACCTTGCACCAAAAGCTGAAGTATCCCGTCAGGGGAAAAATTGTCACTGTGCAAGGAGAAGAGGAGTATATGGTGAGCCATTTGAATTCCTTCAGGTACATCGAGATGGACGGAGAATTTATTGAAACTCCCTTCCAACATTTCGAGGAGGTACATCCAATTTCAGCAGCTGCGGAGACAATGGCCGAAGAGAGTGATTCCTTGAAGATGGTTTCCCTAAGGGATGCCCGGGCTGTGGTTCAGAAAGGCAATGGTACACACTGGGGTCAGCTTCCTGATTTCACTCAGAAGAACGACAAGTTTGGGTTAGGCTTTACTGCAGAGGCTCAGAAGGCGGTGCGCAAAGAGAAGATTGGAAAGGCTCCGGTGTTTATTTCCAGCTCAAGGGTGAATGCTATTGAGGAGGATGTGGAGGAAGCTGAGTTTGATAATTGGATCTACCCGACTGCCAGCGACGGACCAAGCAACTGGACAGCAAAGGATTTTATCCCTATCACATTTGTCACGCAGTAATTGATTTCTTTTGATTTCCAAATTTGTAACAAACAATATGTTAAAACTCTGTTGGCTCGGTGTCCTGCCCGGGGCATCGTAGCTCCATTTGTGAGGGCTTTTTGTATGACATTTTCATATATCATCAATCAAGACATTGGACGTTTGTTGCATTTCGAATCTTGTGCTCCTTTTCTTTCTGTGTTATACATATTGCAAAACAGCTATATTTACACACACTCACTTATACAGGTTTCAATCCACTCTGGATCTCACTGGCAACAGCTCTGCTACCGCCAGTTATGACTTCGAAAATCCGATCAACTTGGCCGAAGACGAGGGTGAAGATGATTGCGAAGTGCCTGGTGAACTCGCAAGACTGCTACTACAGGAAGAGAGGGCTATTCAACCACATGAAGAGCCTGTGGAGACAATTAACCTGGGTACTGAGACAGATAGGAAAGAGGTCAAGATTGGTGCCAATCTAGAGCTCAGCGTGAAGCAACGATTGATCCAGATGCTATAAGGCTACATGGAGATCTTTGCTTGGTCCTATGAAGATATGCCCGGTTTGGATGCCGACATTGTAGTTCACCATTTGCCGACCAAGGAAGATTGCCCTCCAGTAAAACAAAAAGTTCGGCGAATGCGTCCAGAGATGTCGGAGAAGATTAAAGCTGAGGTGATGAAACAGTTTGATGCGGGTTTCCTTGCAGTAACTTCTTACCCTCAGTGGGTTGCCAATGTTGTGCCAGTGCCGAAGAAGGATGGTAAAGTCAGAATGTGTGTCGACTACAGGGATCTGAACAGGGCCAGCCCCAAGGATGATTTCCCCTACCTCACATTGATGTCCTTGTTGACAATACAGCTCAACACAAGGTGTTCTCCTTCATGGATGGCTTCTCAGGGTATAATCAGATCAAAATGGCTCCTGAAGATATGGAGAAGACTACATTTGTAACTCAGTGGGGGACCTTCTGTTATAAGGTCATGCCATTCGGATTAAAAAATGCTGGGGCAACCTATCAGCGTGCCATGGTTGCTTTATTTCATGATATGATCCATCATGAGATTGAAGTATACGTTGATGACATGATTGCAAGGTCTCAAACTGAGGAGGAACACCTTGATCATCTGAGGAAGTTGTTTGACCGACTCAAGTTGTACAAGCTGAGATTGAATCCCAACAAATGCACCTTCGGGGTGAGGTCCGGAAAATTGCTAGGTTTCATTGTAAGTGATAAAGGTATCCAGGTGGACCCTGCCAAGGTTAAAGCTATTCAAGAGATGCCGACCCCAAAAACAGAGAAAGAAGTCAGGGGTTTCCTAGGACGACTGAATTACATTGCCCGATTCATCTCACATCTGACTGCTACTTGTGAGCCAATCTTCAAATTACTGAAGAAAGATCAAGTGGTACGCTGGAATAATGAATGTCAGGCCGCCTTTGAAAGAATAAAGGAATATCTCCAAGAGCCACCTATTCTTCTGCCACCGGTGGAAGGAAGACCTCTGATACTATACTTGACGGTGCTTGATAATTCAATGGGGTGTGTGCTGGGGCAGCATGACGAGTCTGGCCGAAAAGAGCACGCTATTTATTACTTGAGCAAAAAGTTTACCGACTGTGAGTCTCGTTACTCACTGCTTGAGAAAACTTGCTGCGCTCTTGTATGGGCTGCTCGCCGGCTGAGACAGTATATGCTGACTCACACTACTTTATTGATTTCAAAGATGGATCCCATAAAGTACATATTTGAAAAGCCCGCTCTGTCCGGGAGAATAGCGAGATGGCAAATGATCTTAACAGAATATGATATCCAGTATACAACTCAGAAAGCAATTAAAGGAAGTGTACTGGCTGATCATTTGGCACACCAACCTGTGGACGATTATCAATCATTGAACTTTGATTTTCCGGACGAAGACATCATGGTGGTAACTGACTGTGAAGTACCTGGACCGGATGAAGGACCTGAGGAAGGATCCCGATGGTCTATGCATTTTGACGGAGCCTCAAATGCTTTGGGTAACGGCGTCGGCGCTGTAATCATATCTCCCAAAGGAACTCATACTCCCCTCACCGCCCGATTATGTTTCAGCTGCACCAACAATATGGCAGAATATGAGGCATGTATCATGGGTCTACAAGCTGCAATCGATTTGAGGATCAAGTTTCTAAGTGTCTTCGGAGATTCCGCTCTCGTAATCAATCAGATCAAAGGCGAGTGGGATACGAAACACCCGAATCTCATTCCTTACAAGGAGTATGTGTCGACCTTGCTCCCCCACTTTGAAGAGATAACTTTTGAACATTTCCCCAGAGAGGAAAATCAGCTAGCGGACGCACTAGCCACGATGTCTTCAATGTTTAAAGTTAAATGGGATAATGAGGCTCCCCAAATCCTAATCTGGAAGTTGGATGAACCGGCATACTGCTGCGAGCTCGAGGCCGAGAAGGTGACCGAAAAACCCTGGTATCACGAGGTAAAGAGGTACTTGGAAGCTCAGGAATACCCTGAAGGTGCATCTGTCAACGACAAGAAGTTCATGAGGAGGTTTGCTGCAAAATTCTTCCTCAGCAACGACATTCTCTACAAACGGAATCATGATTCAACTCTGTTACGTTGTGTGGATAAGGCTGAAGCAGAGAAAATTATGATGGAACTGCATGAAGGAACATTTGGAACCCATTCCAGTGGACACACCATGGCTAAGAAAATCCTTCGAGCAGGATATTTCTGGTCCACAATGGAAGCCGATTGTTACCAGCACTCCCGAACTTGTCATAAATGCCAGATCTATGCTGACAAAGTGCATATCCCTCCGGTTCCTTTGAATGTCCTGACGACACCTTGGCCTTTCGCAATGTGGGGGATCGATATGATCGGTGAGATCCGACCAACGGCATCCAATGGGCATCGTTTCATCTTGGTGGCGATCGATTACTTCACGAAATGGGTTGAGGCAGCTTCATATGCCACGGTAACCAAGAGCGTCGTGGCGCGTTTCATCCGGCATAATCTGATATGTCGGTACAGTGTCCCGGAAAGAATCATTACGGACAATGGTACCAATCTCAATAACAAAATGATCACTGAACTCTGTGAACAATTCAAGATACAGCACCACAATTCTTCTCCCTACCGGCCGAAGATGAATGGGGCTGTAGAGGCAGCCAATAAAAATATCAAGAAAATTGTGCAGAAGATGACAGTGACCTATAAAGATTGGCATGAGATGTTACCGTTCGCCCTTCATGGGTACCGCACCTCAGCAAGGACATCAACCGGGGCAACTCCCTTCTCCCTAGTCTATGGCATGGAGGCAGTCTTGCCAATTGAAGTCCAGATACCCTCTCTCCGGATAATGAGGGATGCAGACTTGAATGAAGATGATTGGATCCAGAATCGACTTGATCAACTAAATCTGATTGACGAAAAGAGGCTCACTGCTATCTGTCACGGTCAAACGTATCAGAAACGGATGATCAGGGCATTTAACAAGAAAGTCAGACCACAAGAGTATCAAGTTGGGGACCTGGTAATCAAACGCATCATCCTTCCTCAAAGTGATCCCCGGGGCAAATGGACCCCTACTTACGAAGGGCCATTTGTGGTTAAACGTGTGTTCTCAGGAGGAGCCATGATCCTGACCACCATGGATGGTGACGACCTTCCTCACCCCGCCAATGCAGACATAGTGAAAAAATACTACGCATAAATAAAAGACCCGCTAGGTTGACATACCTAGGCAAAAATAAGGGCTTCCCGGCGAACCAAAAGGGTTCGGGCAAAAATAAGGGATGAAATGAAAAAATCTGTACACCCGGCAAGTCGAAAACCTGAAAGGGCGGCTTGGGCAAAAATGGGTATCCCGGTGGACCGAAAACCCGAAAGGGCAGTCCAGGCAAAAGTTAGGGATAAAAGCGTAACACTATGTCTCATTGGATCACTTCGCATCCGGAATTCGGCATCAACTATCTGGCTCAGATTACGGCATCGACCAATCAGCTTCATCTTCGACCAGGCAGCAAAGCGATGAGACGTTCGAAGACATAAAGGCGATAGCAGAGTTGGAACCCAGTGGGGTTGTTCACATAGCTGTTTTGTTTCCTTTTTCAAACTGTAAACTCTATGTTATTTGGCGGCGTCCTCTTACTAGGATGTCAGCCTCTTGTACAAAAAACGCCTATTCACAGGCAAAGTTTAAATCAATACAAATTCACTTGTCCATATAAATTGCCATTGTTTTTCTTTTTCTGTTTTGTCTTGCGAAGAACGTCCAATGTTCATTTTTGATATATGCATTTGACATTAAATTGCTGATTCATAAATGTTTGCATATGAAAAAAGAGATTAATTACAAGTGACATCAAAGACAGGGGCAATGTGGAGTTGTCTAATGCGGTCTAGTTGTTTTGTCCACCAAGGCACCAAGGTAGGTTCAACTGAAAATGTGGCCAAATCATCTTAGCTCCCCGCAGAGTAAAACAAGGTTCAGCAGCACTTTCCCCAAGCAGGAGTCGATTCCCCGTCGATCCTAAAAAAGGCACAATATTCCCCGGCAGGTCTTAAAAGCTCATCCCCAGTAGATTCTACGAGCTAATCCCCGGCGAAGTACGAACGTCTCTCCCGAGTTTTATTTAGAGTTATTTCCTCACAAGGACTTATAACTGGGTTATCCTCAGCTAAAAGCCACGGAAGACCGTTCTCGGCAAAAGTTCCTTCAATCCCCAGCGAAGTCTATCTTTGGTATTCCCAAGCAGAGTTTATCTTTGGAGTTCCCCAGCGGAGTTTATCATCATTATCCTCAGCGGAATCCATCGTTAAAGTCCTCAGCAGGCCTCTCATCAGAACTTCGGCCGAGTATCTCTTCCACAGAGCAGCTTCCCGGCCGTTCGTCAAGGATTTATTTTCCTAAGACGAAATTACACTCATAAACATTTCACATTTTCATACATCTTGCTTACATACATGATGAAACACATACAACATCAAATGTTGAACATCATGACATCATGCATATCATACATCATGACATTGCATACAGCTTACGTTTTTGCCTTTTCAGGAAAAAGACAATCTCAAAAACGACTACCTTCAACTGTCACAATTCCAGATTCGATACCTGTATCTAGCCAGGGCACATCTGAGAGTGATCAGTTTCCAGACTCGATTCCTGTATCTAGCCAGGGCACGTCTGAAGAGTTCAAAGATTCGACTCCTGTATCCAGCCAGGGCACATCTATCAACTACAACAGCTCCAGATTCAATTCCTGTATCCAGCCAGGGCATATCTGTTGACCACATATCCAGACTCGACTCCTGTATCTAGCCAGGGCACGTCTGAAGAGTTCGAAGATTTGATTCCTGTATCCAGCCAGGGCACATCTATTTGACGACTATTCCCGGATTCGACTCCTGTATCCAGCCAGGGCACATCTGAGCAACCAATTGTAGATTCAATACCTGTATCTAGCCAGGACATATCTGCATAAGGAGACTATAGATCAAATACCTGTAACAAGCCAGGAAAACATCTGTCTTTCTTAAATACACAAGTTCTCGCTAAGGAACCTCTTATGCGATCAACACTTCCAAATGGCATCTATAAGCCCATTCCCGACAAAGTTCTGTCACTTTTCCAGATGGCATCTACAAAGCCCATCTCCCTATCCACCATCTCTCCAAATGGCATCTATAAGCCCATTCCCGACACCACATTGTTGAGACTCCAGCATGCGAGTGCAAATTTCCGGGCACTCTAGTGTCCAATCTCCTTTTACCCTCGAGTCACGAAAGGCAAACTTGCCAATCTAACTCTTCAGGTCCAAGAAGATTGAACAGGGGCAACTGTTGTACCCCAAAATTTGCCCTCCCATTTCCTCAACATTTTCTCATCACAAGACATTTAAAAGATCAAGATAGAATTAGGGTTTCCTCTGCTCAAGATTTCTCCTTGCACTGTGGACTCAAATTAGGGTTTGTGCTTGCACAAAGATGTTTTGACCTAAAATGCCTAAGATGACTTTCATGCTTCATATTGGACTCCCAAGTTTACCTATACCAAGTTTCAAGTCTTGATTCCAAGTTTTACCCAGTCAATTGGACAGTTGACCTAGAAATCAGCTGTATTGGGGAAAAGTCAACTGTGGCCAATTGACAGTCAAATCTCATGAAATTTGATCCACATCAACATTATGAACTCACATGGACCATTTGATCAAGTTTGGATCACAATTCCACAAGAAATTTGATCAGATCACCAAAAGGGCAAAATGGTCATTTTTAGGGTTTTGACTGCACAAAGGCAATTTTTGACTGTTTGACCTGGCCAATGGCAAACCAAGATCACCTATGGCCTCAAGGACTCAATGGAATTATCTTGACATGTTCATCAAGCTCAAAAGATCCCAAGTACACAAGATTGATAGTTGAATTTCCCAGTCAATTGATCAATTTTGACTGTATACTGAAAAGTCAAACTTTGACTTTTTGGTCAAAATCAAGAGTCAAGATTCATTTTTCATCAAAACATGCCAAATTATGAAACTTGTTCACCAAGAAATCACAAAATGCAAATTAGGGTTTGAAAATGGAATTTTTCATAACTTAGAATTTTTCTAAGTTATGAAAAACCCTAATTTTTTCCCAACTTTGCCCCATCTTTTCACCATGATCCATTTGGATTCAAACAAAAGTCAAAACATGAAAGTTGTAGCTTGTTGCATAATCTACAACTTTGATTCACAAAGTTTTCTCATTTGAAGCTTGTATCTCAAGTTATGATTTTTTGAATAAGGGCACTAAACCATCTTTTAACTTAGTGAAATTTGACCTATTTTGACAAAGTTTTCTACCCTACTTCAAGGCCACTTTTCATACCCTTCCACTTGGAATTTCAAATTGCATTTCAAAGATGGATTGTAGTACACATTCCAAGCTTTCCAAAATGTCCAAGAACTCATCAAACAACCTCATAACTTGAGAGATTCGAATTTCACAAGTTGGCAAAAATTCACTTTTTGTTCTTCATCAAAGCATGTCCATAAACTTGGCAAATTTGAATTCAGCATGCTTAAGCTACATTGCAGGCCTCTAATCCCATTTTCACTCAATAATTCAATGCATATCCTTTGTGCTCTAGCATTATCTTGCTCATTTGGACAATACACACAAAATCAAGCCTAAACTAGAAAAAGCATATTATCCATTCTTGTAAAGTGCTACTTTATGGCAACTTTGCAAATCTATGAGGTACAATGCAGATCTTTGAGGCAAAAAGGCATGGACATTTCCCACTGATCAAGACTCAAATGTGCAGCATAGATTGAGGCATTGTACTAGCCTAGAAACCAAGTTGACATTTGCTTGCTTCACTTAGAAGTAACATCCATAACATATGCTATCTCTCATACCAGCATACAAACACAAGAAAAAAGTTGTCAAACACATTACACATAACATATCCAAGCTAACACACGAGCTCTTGACCTCCAAAACACCCTCCATCTCAGAATCATCCTCAAACTGCACAAACAGGGGTGCCCCTGCAGTTTGAGTGAAATCTCTCAATCCCTTCAAGCATTTCTGTCCAAACCTGTTCCTCTACCTTCCTTACAACATATGCAAGCTATCCAGAAGCTAAGGCACGATCTGTAGTTGCTCTAACCACTTCCACCATTTTCACATCTTTGACTTGCAGGTGAAGTTCTATAGCTTGATACAAGAAGGTTCAAGACAAAGTGAGCATTGAAAAAGCATCCCTGGACCTCAAGGAAGCTTTTCCAATCATTACATTGCACTGAAAGTCTCTCATTCTCCACATAGAAGTTCAACTGCACAGGTAAAAGTTTGAATTCGTATCTCTCTTATTAGGCATCTTTAGTCTTAAGTTTGTGAAGAAACAAAGTCCTACTCATAGCCCTGAACATGTACATAGCTTTACTTTTCATTTCTTTTGTCTGAGTAGAGAGAATTTGAGCTCTGAAAATGGTAGAAAAACTAGGTCAGAAAAGAGGGGGAGAGAAATTCTCTCTCATCTTGGAGAGATAGGTCATGTTCTTTATATGGTTGAAACCGTCTCTTAATGCTCTACACTTTTCATGTTATGAGTTTTGCTTGAAAGTCCAGGAATCCAGAGATAAAAAACGCGTGTTTTGTGTGAAGAAAGCTGTACAGAGGTTGAAGAAGAAGTGATCTGGGCTGGGCCTGGATTTGTTTCCTTTTCACACCCCATTTTTTGGTTTACACCCCCCTGAGCCCATTTGCTCATTTCTTGACATTTTTGACTTTTTCTTTTTGGGTTGACTTTATTTATTTTTTCTCATACCATTAAAATTTTTAAAATATTTTTTCCATCACTTTTTGTATTTATGGCATATTTATTTGTTTATTTCTTTTGTTATATACAAATATATATATATACTATTATTAAAATAAATAGAAAATAGTGTAGATACATTTTTATTTTTTTTATTTACTTTCTGAAAATATTCCACAAAAAATAATAAATACTTTTTATTTTATTAAAATATTTAAATATTTATTTTAGAATAATACATATTTAGGGTTATATATATATATATATTTGATTATTAATGTATTTAAGAAAAAGATATAAAAATACTTGATTTTTTTTTTATTTTATTAACATTTGATACAAAAATACTTTTTTTCACAATATACTTCATTTTATTTTATTTTTTATAAATAATAAATAAATAGTAGAATTAAATTAGATAATAATACCTTTTATTTAAAAAATTAGGGTTTTTTACCCTAAGTTCAAAATACTAAAAAATAAATACATTTTTATTTTCTTTTTCCTTTTACATAAATAATATTTTCTCATACACATAAAAAACTTTCTTTTTACATTTCACATATTTATTTAATTTACATTTAATTATGCATTGCAAAATATCCAATTGTTGTAATAATTTAGTTTTAAATTCTTGTCAATATCCCCATTTGAACATTTGTACCCCCCTTCCCATATTTGGTTTTGTAATAGCTTAGTAATTTTAATTTCGCACTTTATTGCTTTCTAATGATAACATGTTAGAATTAGGGTTTGTATGCGAAAAACGATAAAAAAATAGTTTGACCTAATACAAGATAAACAAGCATGAAAATGGACACACAAATCACACTTGCACTCCCTAGGGTATTCCACTTGTTGCCTTCAAATAAATGGGCCATGTTGTATGTTGAACATCTTTGGGCAAAGCAAACAATTTGAATGATCATAGTCCCTCGACAAAAAAACTTTTCAAAACAAACAAAAACAAATGATCAAGTCCCTTAGAGAAATTGCCCAAAGACATTTAACGCCGTTACAATTATGGTCTAAAACGATGACCCGCGCTTGTCCCTTTCACATCCTAACACAAGGTTGCCCACCAAATACAATGGTGGAGCAAACTTGTTAAAAGGGTTAAAGTATAGTAATGATCTTTTGAGAAATTTAGGAGTAGATAACCTCTTAGTTACTTGAATCAACTTGCAAAAAACAAAACACTTGCCTAATTTTAAATCACACCTCACAACACTTTCAAAACAAAACTTTCAAAACAAAATGAAAACTTTTTCAAAAGACATACATCTTTGTATACATCCCCACATGGATCATTACAAAGGTTGCCACCACATTGGCCTCTTTTCAAAAACATTTTCAAAACCCACACACTCAAGCACCATTTAAAACAATTGAAAACAAAAGGCAAGTGATCTAAGCAAGTAACTAAGAGCCCATGGATAACCATGGATAGAAAGGGTGCTAATACCTTCCCTTTCTATAATCTACTCCCCGAACCCAAGAAAACATCTCAAAAGGTTTTTGCTGTGCTTTTTAACCTTTCCTTAGGATAAAATAAAAAGTCGGTGGCGACTCTTGCTAACCGCAACATTTGCGAATACAAACGCAAAACCTCAAGTCAGTTCTCCCACCGTATCACAGAACTGGCGACTCTGCTGGGGAGATACTTAAAAGTGGAGTAACCTTAGGGTTTAGATCACCTTTGTTTTCAATTATTTGCTTTGTTTGCTTTTATATTTGTGGGCTTTGCATCGGAGTTTCATAGATCCTAACCCGGATCTGGGAAATACCCTTTTTAGGTAGCATAATCTGTGAGGGACCTGTCCGGCGTAGACCGACATGGGTGAAGCAGTGGCTACGTTGGTGTGGCATCTTAGTCTGTACCTATATCCCTTGTGTTGTAACGGGGAGAATATAGGTCTTCTAAGGGGTCATTAAACACCAACCAACCTTAGAACCCTAAATTGACCAACTTGGCTATTAGGACAGTAGCAGTATGCTACACTCATTGAGGCTAAACTCTCGAGATGGTTCTGGCCGCGAGAAAAGATTGCGATGCTGGAGTTATGACCGATTGAGGGTAGCCAATGATTTGAGATCTTCTAGAACCCGGTTACTTTTGATAGGACAGGTTTTAACCAACAAAACCAAAAGAGGGTAATACCTGAAACTCATGCTGGCCTGAAACCTAAGGGTGTCTTGTGTGACTTGTGTGCTTTATTTGCCTATGTGAATACTTGTGATGTGCTTCATCATAGCATCATGCCATCATACCATTGCATGCATAAAAGGCTAACCCATTTCAAAGACAAAAAGGTTTCATCTTTGCTCTGTTTTGTAGGACATCATGATGCCCGTGCGTAGAAATACTGTCCGGCTCAACTTTGTTCAACCACCAGTTTTACTCAAAGATCTGGTTGAAAGAATTCCAAACACTACCTCTTTCATCAACAGACATGGTTCCCTCCTTGGCTTGATCACTGCAAAATGGGACCAACAGCTGATAAGTGTTCTGACCCAGTTTTATGACCCTCTGCATCATTGTTTCACCTTTCAAGACTTCCAGCTGGTTCCTACCCTGGAAGAGTTCTCTTATTTGCTTGGGATCCCTGTCTTGGAACAAACTCCATTCACTGGTTTGGAAAAGATTCCTAGGCCTGAAGAGATTGCTGCAATTCTCCCCTTGACCAAAGAAGAGGTATTGTCCAACTGGGAAACTAGAAATGGGATCAAGGGCTTTTTGGTCAAATTTCTGGTTGGCAAGGCTAATGATTTCTGGAATGACTTGGACTTCAAGGCGTACGAGGATATTCTGGCTCTTTTGATCTATGGTCTGGTATTGTTTCCCAACCCTGACACCTTCATCAGTATCCATATCATAAGAATCTTCATGTCTCGAAATCCGGTACCCACTCTCTTGGGTGACATTCTACAACAACTTTATGCTCGTACTGCTCGAAAACGGGGGACTCCGTGGTGTTGTGCTCCTTTGCTGGTAAGGTGGTTTATTTCGCACCTTCCTAAGTCCGTGCTGAAGAATGAAGAAGGAAAAGGTTGGGCTCGGAGGTTAATGTCTCTCACAGATGAGGATATCACTTGGACTCTCAGAGGCTTGGATGAGGTAGCTGTTATCGACCGTTGCGGAGAATACCCTAATGTCCCGTTGATTGGTATCCAAGGAGGAATCTCTTACAATCCATGTTTAGCTCTCCGTCAGTTTGGAAAAGCCAGAGGAGATGGGCCTCATGAAATGCTGGTTCCTCACTTCCATTTTGAGTTTCAGGCAGGCAGTGACAAACTACGCCAGGGATTCATTAGAGCTTGGGACAGAATCCACAAAGCTGACCCACATGAGTTAGGACCAAAGACTTCTTTACCATTGGAGCCCTATTGCAAATGGGTCCGCATCCGTGCTCAGAAGTTAGGTATGCCGTACGAAGCTGTCAGACCAATCATCCTTGAATCTCCCGATGAAGATGGGGTTCCTCCAACTGTCCTCCCTCCTCAGATACCTACTGATTTTGACACCATGAAGAGATCTTGGGCACAGCTAAAGGAAGAACGGGATTTCTATCGGGAGAAGTTCAACGAGCAGGAAAGGAAGGTCCAAAGGCTGACCAAGCAATTGGAGGAAGAACGTGTCCTGAACAACTACATCAGCACTGAGAGGAGGAGGCCATGGGAGCATTGATGAGCTTTGATTATTTCCTTTTGTAGTTTTATTTCCTTTTCCGTATTTTTCATTCCTGTAATGCCTAAGGGCAAGTTGTTGAACAATTGAAAAATTTTAATCTAATGAAGTGTGTTTCCCTTTTTTGTCTACAAAGTTGAATCTTATTTGTCTTTGAAAACATAAAACATACGCATTCCATTACACCATATGCATAGCAGGTACCCTATTTCACAGGTTGCTTAATCTTCTTCGCTGTTTGTTTGCACAGTCATCATGAATCCGGAATCATCCAGTGAGCAAGCAATCAAGGCCCTTCAGGCCCAAAGTGCACAGTTTCAAGAGATGGTCCTAAGCCTAGCCCAGGGTCAGCAAGAGTTGAAGACTCTACTCCTGAAGAAGAAGAAGAAAAAGAGGACGGCGATGTTCAACACCGGACGCAGATTTGGGAACACACTCCACAATGAAGCTGATCCAACCACTTCTTCTGCTGAGAAAAACAGTCCCCAAGGGGGAGGAGCTCCTAGTCCCGCAGTCTCCGACAACGAGACGGACTATAACGAGGAACAATACCCACCTGCTGCTGACAGATACAAACAATTGGAGGACCGTTTGAGCGCTATGGAAATTCAGAACGTGCCGGGACTGGATTTCGGAGATTTGGGATTATCTTCTGGAGTAGTAATTCCACACAAGTTTAAGGCGCCTGCCTTCGCCAAGTATGATGGGGTCTCTTGCCCAAAGCTGCATCTGAGGTCGTATGTAAGGAAAATCCAACCTTACACGGCGGATAAGAACCTCTGGATTCACTTCTTCCAAGACAGCCTCTCGGGGTCACAACTTGAATGGTTCTACCAATTGGACGGAGCTAGCATCCGGCACTGGGAGGATTTGGCGACTGCATTCTACAGACAATACCAATATAATTCTGATCTCGCTCCTACGCGTACCCAACTTCAGGGTATGTCTCTAGGGACGGGTGAAGGGTTCAAAGAGTACGCTCAAAAATGGAGAGATTTGGCTGGCAGGGTGCAGCCTCCATTAACTGATCGAGAGCTGGTTGATATGTTTCTGGGAACGTTGTCTGGTCCGTTTTTCAATCATTTGGTTGGAAACTCCTCCGCTGGGTTCACAGATCTGATATTAACAGGAGAAAGAATTGAAGCTGGTATCAGGTCAGGCAAGATACAGAAAGCTGCCTCTACAAGTGCTGAGAAGAGGCCGTTTAAGAAAGAAGCAAGTGCCGTCTATGGCCCTAGAAGACAAGTCAAGCCCGAAAGTCGCCAAGCCGTCAACGCTTTGGTCATCTCTAAACCTGTTGCTGCTCCTCAGCAGTACAATCAACAGAGAAGTGAAAGGCCCAAGAGGCAGTATACCCGATTGAGTATGACATTATCTCAAATTTTACCCCAACTGTTATCCACCAACCTGGTGACCCTCAAAGAAGCTCCTAAGGTCGTCAACACTGCGTCTCCTAAATACAACCCAAATGCCCGGTGTGCTTATCATTCTGATAGTCCCGGGCACACTACGGATGATTGTTGGGCCTTGAGAAACAAAGTGCAAGATCTAATTGACGCAAAAGAAATTCAGTTTGAAGCGCCGGAAAGACCGAATGTTGTAACGGCTCCTATGCCCCAGCATAGGGTAAATGCCATTGAGGAAGAAGTGTATGCTGTTTTGATAGATGAAGTTGTTACCCCTTTGAAGACTGTTAAGAAGAACCTACTGCGGGCCGGTTTATTTCCGGGTTGCGGCGAAGGTTGCCCATTCTGTGCTATTTCCCTATCTGATTGTCCCTTGCTAAGGTTAGGCATCCAAGGCCTAATGGATAGCAAGGAGATTTTATTCGAAAAGACTGCTGTTCATTTGGTTCCGATGAAAGAAGTTTCCGTGATTACCATCTTCAAAAATCCAATCAAGGCTCCCCCAAAGAAGCCTATTCAAATCTTGACAGTTGCGCCTGTGATCATTACTGTTCCAGGACCCCTCTCCTACGTGTCTGATAAAGCTGTCCCCTGGCATTATGGGGCAGACGTCTATGTAAATGGAATCAAGAAAGAATTTGATGTTAGTGCCAGTATCTGCGATATCACCGGTCCAGCTAAAGTCACCCGCAGTGGCAGGCTCTTCTCGCCTGACATTGCGCCGCCCGCTATTCGAAAACCCCTCCTTATAAAACCTGCAAGTTTACCAAGTCCTGTTGCTGATCAAATTGTGTCCCCTGCTGCCGAGTCATCAAATGCTCGGGGCAAAGGGATTGAAGAAGAGCCTGCCCGGATGGAGGCACCCATACCCGTAAATGCTGAGGCCTCCCGACAAGAAATGGAGGAGATTCTGAAAATAATAAAGAAAAGTGATTTTAATGTTGTGGAGCAGTTAGGGCATACACCCTCCAAGATCTCCCTGCTCTCCCTATTGCTATGTTCCGAGGCCCACGCTAAGGCATTAATCTCATTTCTCAAGACGGCCCATGTGCCGCAGGAGACGTCTGCAGTTCAGTTCACTGACTGCATAGCAAATCTGACGGCGGATAACGGCTTGGGCTTTTCAGATGCTGACCTAACCGCAAAAGGGAGAAACCACAACGATGCCCTGCATGTCTCTATTGAATGCAGGGGCACTACTCTGGCACATGTATTGGTGGACACTGGTTCTTCTTTGAATGTTCTTCCGAAAAAGGCTTTGGATCGTCTGGATTGTGAAGGCCTAGAGTTGAAACCCAGCAATATCATCGTCAGGGCCTTTGACGGTTCCAAGAGGATGGTTCATGGAGAGGTTAACATCCCTATTCGTGTGGGCTCTCAAGTGTTTGACTCTACCTTTTACGTGATGGACATACGTCCATCGTACTCCTGTCTGTTGGGTCGACCTTGGATCCACAAAGCTGGGGCAGTGACCTCCACCTTGCACCAAAAGCTGAAGTATCCCGTCAGGGGAAAAATTGTCACTGTGCAAGGAGAAGAGGAGTATATGGTGAGCCATTTGAATTCCTTCAGGTACATCGAGATGGACGGAGAATTTATTGAAACTCCCTTCCAACATTTCGAGGAGGTACATCCAATTTCAGCAGCTGCGGAGACAATGGCCGAAGAGAGTGATTCCTTGAAGATGGTTTCCCTAAGGGATGCCCGGGCTGTGGTTCAGAAAGGCAATGGTACACACTGGGGTCAGCTTCCTGATTTCACTCAGAAGAACGACAAGTTTGGGTTAGGCTTTACTGCAGAGGCTCAGAAGGCGGTGCGCAAAGAGAAGATTGGAAAGGCTCCGGTGTTTATTTCCAGCTCAAGGGTGAATGCTATTGAGGAGGATGTGGAGGAAGCTGAGTTTGATAATTGGATCTACCCGACTGCCAGCGACGGACCAAGCAACTGGACAGCAAAGGATTTTATCCCTATCACATTTGTCACGCAGTAATTGATTTCTTTTGATTTCCAAATTTGTAACAAACAATATGTTAAAACTCTGTTGGCTCGGTGTCCTGCCCGGGGCATCGTAGCTCCATTTGTGAGGGCTTTTTGTATGACATTTTCATATATCATCAATCAAGACATTGGACGTTTGTTGCATTTCGAATCTTGTGCTCCTTTTCTTTCTGTGTTATACATATTGCAAAACAGCTATATTTACACACACTCACTTATACAGGTTTCAATCCACTCTGGATCTCACTGGCAACAGCTCTGCTACCGCCAGTTATGACTTCGAAAATCCGATCAACTTGGCCGAAGACGAGGGTGAAGATGATTGCGAAGTGCCTGGTGAACTCGCAAGACTGCTACTACAGGAAGAGAGGGCTATTCAACCACATGAAGAGCCTGTGGAGACAATTAACCTGGGTACTGAGACAGATAGGAAAGAGGTCAAGATTGGTGCCAATCTAGAGCTCAGCGTGAAGCAACGATTGATCCAGATGCTACAAGGCTACATGGAGATCTTTGCTTGGTCCTATGAAGATATGCCCGGTTTGGATGCCGACATTGTAGTTCACCATTTGCCGACCAAGGAAGATTGCCCTCCAGTAAAACAAAAAGTTCGGCGAATGCGTCCAGAGATGTCGGAGAAGATTAAAGCTGAGGTGATGAAACAGTTTGATGCGGGTTTCCTTGCAGTAACTTCTTACCCTCAGTGGGTTGCCAATGTTGTGCCAGTGCCGAAGAAGGATGGTAAAGTCAGAATGTGTGTCGACTACAGGGATCTGAACAGGGCCAGCCCCAAGGATGATTTCCCCCTACCTCACATTGATGTCCTTGTTGACAATACAGCTCAACACAAGGTGTTCTCCTTCATGGATGGCTTCTCAGGGTATAATCAGATCAAAATGGCTCCTGAAGATATGGAGAAGACTACATTTGTAACTCAGTGGGGGACCTTCTGTTATAAGGTCATGCCATTCGGATTAAAAAATGCTGGGGCAACCTATCAGCGTGCCATGGTTGCTTTATTTCATGATATGATCCATCATGAGATTGAAGTATACGTTGATGACATGATTGCAAGGTCTCAAACTGAGGAGGAACACCTTGATCATCTGAGGAAGTTGTTTGACCGACTCAAGTTGTACAAGCTGAGATTGAATCCCAACAAATGCACCTTCGGGGTGAGGTCCGGAAAATTGCTAGGTTTCATTGTAAGTGATAAAGGTATCCAGGTGGACCCTGCCAAGGTTAAAGCTATTCAAGAGATGCCGACCCCAAAAACAGAGAAAGAAGTCAGGGGTTTCCTAGGACGACTGAATTACATTGCCCGATTCATCTCACATCTGACTGCTACTTGTGAGCCAATCTTCAAATTACTGAAGAAAGATCAAGTGGTACGCTGGAATAATGAATGTCAGGCCGCCTTTGAAAGAATAAAGGAATATCTCCAAGAGCCACCTATTCTTCTGCCACCGGTGGAAGGAAGACCTCTGATACTATACTTGACGGTGCTTGATAATTCAATGGGGTGTGTGCTGGGGCAGCATGACGAGTCTGGCCGAAAAGAGCACGCTATTTATTACTTGAGCAAAAAGTTTACCGACTGTGAGTCTCGTTACTCACTGCTTGAGAAAACTTGCTGCGCTCTTGTATGGGCTGCTCGCCGGCTGAGACAGTATATGCTGACTCACACTACTTTATTGATTTCAAAGATGGATCCCATAAAGTACATATTTGAAAAGCCCGCTCTGTCCGGGAGAATAGCGAGATGGCAAATGATCTTAACAGAATATGATATCCAGTATACAACTCAGAAAGCAATTAAAGGAAGTGTACTGGCTGATCATTTGGCACACCAACCTGTGGACGATTATCAATCATTGAACTTTGATTTTCCGGACGAAGACATCATGGTGGTAACTGACTGTGAAGTACCTGGACCGGATGAAGGACCTGAGGAAGGATCCCGATGGTCTATGCATTTTGACGGAGCCTCAAATGCTTTGGGTAACGGCGTCGGCGCTGTAATCATATCTCCCAAAGGAACTCATACTCCCCTCACCGCCCGATTATGTTTCAGCTGCACCAACAATATGGCAGAATATGAGGCATGTATCATGGGTCTACAAGCTGCAATCGATTTGAGGATCAAGTTTCTAAGTGTCTTCGGAGATTCCGCTCTCGTAATCAATCAGATCAAAGGCGAGTGGGATACGAAACACCCGAATCTCATTCCTTACAAGGAGTATGTGTCGACCTTGCTCCCCCACTTTGAAGAGATAACTTTTGAACATTTCCCCAGAGAGGAAAATCAGCTAGCGGACGCACTAGCCACGATGTCTTCAATGTTTAAAGTTAAATGGGATAATGAGGCTCCCCAAATCCTAATCTGGAAGTTGGATGAACCGGCATACTGCTGCGAGCTCGAGGCCGAGAAGGTGACCGAAAAACCCTGGTATCACGAGGTAAAGAGGTACTTGGAAGCTCAGGAATACCCTGAAGGTGCATCTGTCAACGACAAGAAGTTCATGAGGAGGTTTGCTGCAAAATTCTTCCTCAGCAACGGCATTCTCTACAAACGGAATCATGATTCAACTCTGTTACGTTGTGTGGATAAGGCTGAAGCAGAGAAAATTATGATGGAACTGCATGAAGGAACATTTGGAACCCATTCCAGTGGACACACCATGGCTAAGAAAATCCTTCGAGCAGGATATTTCTGGTCCACAATGGAAGCCGATTGTTACCAGCACTCCCGAACTTGTCATAAATGCCAGATCTATGCTGACAAAGTGCATATCCCTCCGGTTCCTTTGAATGTCCTGACGGCACCTTGGCCTTTCGCAATGTGGGGGATCGATATGATCGGTGAGATCCGACCAACGGCATCCAATGGGCATCGTTTCATCTTGGTGGCGATCGATTACTTCACGAAATGGGTTGAGGCAGCTTCATATGCCACGGTAACCAAGAGCGTCGTGGCGCGTTTCATCCGGCATAATCTGATATGTCGGTACGGTGTCCCGGAAAGAATCATTACGGACAATGGTACCAATCTCAATAACAAAATGATCACTGAACTCTGTGAACAATTCAAGATACAGCACCACAATTCTTCTCCCTACCGGCCGAAGATGAATGGGGCTGTAGAGGCAGCCAATAAAAATATCAAGAAAATTGTGCAGAAGATGACAGTGACCTATAAAGATTGGCATGAGATGTTACCGTTCGCCCTTCATGGGTACCGCACCTCAGCAAGGACATCAACCGGGGCAACTCCCTTCTCCCTAGTCTATGGCATGGAGGCAGTCTTGCCAATTGAAGTCCAGATACCCTCTCTCCGGATAATGAGGGATGCAGACTTGAATGAAGATGATTGGATCCAGACTCGACTTGATCAACTAAATCTGATTGACGAAAAGAGGCTCACTGCTATCTGTCACGGTCAAACGTATCAGAAACGGATGATCAGGGCATTTAACAAGAAAGTCAGACCACAAGAGTATCAAGTTGGGGACCTGGTAATCAAACGCATCATCCTTCCTCAAAGTGATCCCCGGGGCAAATGGACCCCTACTTACGAAGGGCCATTTGTGGTTAAACGTGTGTTCTCAGGAGGAGCCATGATCCTGACCACCATGGATGGTGACGACCTTCCTCACCCCGCCAATGCAGACATAGTGAAAAAATACTACGCATAAATAAAAGACCCGCTAGGTTGACATACCTAGGCAAAAATAAGGGCTTCCCGGCGAACCAAAAGGGTTCGGGCAAAAATAAGGGATGAAATGAAAAAATCTGTACACCCGGCAAGTCGAAAACCTGAAAGGGCGGCTTGGGCAAAAATGGGTATCCCGGTGGACCGAAAACCCGAAAGGGCAGTCCAGGCAAAAGTTAGGGATAAAAGCGTAACACTATGTCTCATTGGATCACTTCGCATCCGGAATTCGGCATCAACTATCTGGCTCAGATTACGGCATCGACCAATCAGCTTCATCTTCGACCAGGCAGCAAAGCGATGAGACGTTCGAAGACATAAAGGCGATAGCAGAGTTGGAACCCAGTGGGGTTGTTCACATAGCTGTTTTGTTTCCTTTTTCAAACTGTAAACTCTATGTTATTTGGCGGCGTCCTCTTACTAGGATGTCAGCCTCTTGTACAAAAAACGCCTATTCACAGGCAAAGTTTAAATCAATACAAATTCACTTGTCCATATAAATTGCCATTGTTTTTCTTTTTCTGTTTTGTCTTGCGAAGAACGTCCAATGTTCATTTTTGATATATGCATTTGACATTAAATTGCTGATTCATAAATGTTTGCATATGAAAAAAGAGATTAATTACAAGTGACATCAAAGACAGGGGCAATGTGGAGTTGTCTAATGCGGTCTAGTTGTTTTGTCCACCAAGGCACCAAGGTAGGTTCAACTGAAAATGTGGCCAAATCATCTTAGCTCCCCGCAGAGTAAAACAAGGTTCAGCAGCACTTTCCCCAAGCAGGAGTCGATTCCCCGTCGATCCTAAAAAAGGCACAATATTCCCCGGCAGGTCTTAAAAGCTCATCCCCAGTAGATTCTACGAGCTAATCCCCGGCGAAGTACGAACGTCTCTCCCGAGTTTTATTTAGAGTTATTTCCTCACAAGGACTTATAACTGGGTTATCCTCAGCTAAAAGCCACGGAAGACCGTTCTCGGCAAAAGTTCCTTCAATCCCCAGCGAAGTCTATCTTTGGTATTCCCAAGCAGAGTTTATCTTTGGAGTTCCCCAGCGGAGTTTATCATCATTATCCTCAGCGGAATCCATCGTTAAAGTCCTCAGCAGGCCTCTCATCAGAACTTCGGCCGAGTATCTCTTCCACAGAGCAGCTTCCCGGCCGTTCGTCAAGGATTTATTTTCCTAAGACGAAATTACACTCATAAACATTTCACATTTTCATACATCTTGCTTACATACATGATGAAACACATACAACATCAAATGTTGAACATCATGACATCATGCATATCATACATCATGACATTGCATACAGCTTACGTTTTTGCCTTTTCAGGAAAAAGACAATCTCAAAAACGACTACCTTCAACTGTCACAATTCCATATTCGATACCTGTATCTAGCCAGGGCACATCTGAGAGTGATCAGTTTCCAGACTCGATTCCTGTATCTAGCCAGGGCACGTCTGAAGAGTTCAAAGATTCGACTCCTGTATCCAGCCAGGGCACATCTATCAACTACAACAGCTCCAGATTCAATTCCTGTATCCAGCCAGGGCATATCTGTTGACCACATATCCAGACTCGACTCCTGTATCTAGCCAGGGCACGTCTGAAGAGTTCGAAGATTTGATTCCTGTATCCAGCCAGGGCACATCTATTTGACGACTATTCCCGGATTCGACTCCTGTATCCAGCCAGGGCACATCTGAGCAACCAATTGTAGATTCAATACCTGTATCTAGCCAGGACATATCTGCATAAGGAGACTATAGATCAAATACCTGTAACAAGCCAGGAAAACATCTGTCTTTCTTAAATACACAAGTTCTCGCTAAGGAACCTCTTATGCGATCAACACTTCCAAATGGCATCTATAAGCCCATTCCCGACAAAGTTCTGTCACTTTTCCAGATGGCATCTACAAAGCCCATCTCCCTATCCACCATCTCTCCAAATGGCATCTATAAGCCCATTCCCGACACCACATTGTTGAGACTCCAGCATGCGAGTGCAAATTTCCGGGCACTCTAGTGTCCAATCTCCTTTTACCCTCGAGTCACGAAAGGCAAACTTGCCAATCTAACTCTTCAGGTCCAAGAAGATTGAACAGGGGCAACTGTTGTACCCCAAAATTTGCCCTCCCATTTCCTCAACATTTTCTCATCACAAGACATTTAAAAGATCAAGATAGAATTAGGGTTTCCTCTGCTCAAGATTTCTCCTTGCACTGTGGACTCAAATTAGGGTTTGTGCTTGCACAAAGATGTTTTGACCTAAAATGCCTAAGATGACTTTCATGCTTCATATTGGACTCCCAAGTTTACCTATACCAAGTTTCAAGTCTTGATTCCAAGTTTTACCCAGTCAATTGGACAGTTGACCTAGAAATCAGCTGTATTGGGGAAAAGTCAACTGTGGCCAATTGACAGTCAAATCTCATGAAATTTGATCCACATCAACATTATGAACTCACATGGACCATTTGATCAAGTTTGGATCACAATTCCACAAGAAATTTGATCAGATCACCAAAAGGGCAAAATGGTCATTTTTAGGGTTTTGACTGCACAAAGGCAATTTTTGACTGTTTGACCTGGACAATGGCAAACCAAGATCACCTATGGCCTCAAGGACTCAATGGAATTATCTTGACATGTTCATCAAGCTCAAAAGATCCCAAGTACACAAGATTGACAGTTGAATTTCCCAGTCAATTGATCAATTTTGACTGTATACTGAAAAGTCAAACTTTGACTTTTTGGTCAAAATCAAGAGTCAAGATTCATTTTTCATCAAAACATGCCAAATTATGAAACTTGTTCACCAAGAAATCACAAAATGCAAATTAGGGTTTGAAAATGGAATTTTTCATAACTTAGAATTTTTCTAAGTTATGAAAAACCCTAATTTTTTCCCAACTTTGCCCCATCTTTTCACCATGATCCATTTGGATTCAAACAAAAGTCAAAACATGAAAGTTGTAGCTTGTTGCATAATCTACAACTTTGATTCACAAAGTTTTCTCATTTGAAGCTTGTATCTCAAGTTATGATTTTTTGAATAAGGGCACTAAACCATCTTTTAACTTAGTGAAATTTGACCTATTTTGACAAAGTTTTCTACCCTACTTCAAGGCCACTTTTCATACCCTTCCACTTGGAATTTCAAATTGCATTTCAAAGATGGATTGTAGTACACATTCCAAGCTTTCCAAAATGTCCAAGAACTCATCAAACAACCTCATAACTTGAGAGATTCGAATTTCACAAGTTGGCAAAAATTCACTTTTTGTTCTTCATCAAAGCATGTCCATAAACTTGGCAAATTTGAATTCAGCATGCTTAAGCTACATTGCAGGCCTCTAATCCCATTTTCACTCAATAATTCAATGCATATCCTTTGTGCTCTAGCATTATCTTGCTCATTTGGACAATACACACAAAATCAAGCCTAAACTAGAAAAAGCATATTATCCATTCTTGTAAAGTGCTACTTTATGGCAACTTTGCAAATCTATGAGGTACAATGCAGATCTTTGAGGCAAAAAGGCATGGACATTTCCCACTGATCAAGACTCAAATGTGCAGCATAGATTGAGGCATTGTACTAGCCTAGAAACCAAGTTGACATTTGCTTGCTTCACTTAGAAGTAACATCCATAACATATGCTATCTCTCATACCAGCATACAAACACAAGAAAAAAGTTGTCAAACACATTACACATAACATATCCAAGCTAACACACGAGCTCTTGACCTCCAAAACACCCTCCATCTCAGAATCATCCTCAAACTGCACAAACAGGGGTGCCCCTGCAGTTTGAGTGAAATCTCTCAATCCCTTCAAGCATTTCTGTCCAAACCTGTTCCTTTACCTTCCTTACAACATATGCAAGCTATCCAGAAGCTAAGGCACGATCTGTAGTTGCTCTAACCACTTCCACCATTTTCACATCTTTGACTTGCAGGTGAAGTTCTATAGCTTGATACAAGAAGGTTCAAGACAAAGTGAGCATTGAAAAAGCATCCCTGGACCTCAAGGAAGCTTTTCCAATCATTACATTGCACTGAAAGTCTCTCATTCTCCACATAGAAGTTCAACTGCACAGGTAAAAGTTTGAATTCGTATCTCTCTTATTAGGCATCTTTAGTCTTAAGTTTGTGAAGAAACAAAGTCCTACTCATAGCCCTGAACATGTACATAGCTTTACTTTTCATTTCTTTTGTCTGAGTAGAGAGAATTTGAGCTCTGAAAATGGTAGAAAAACTAGGTCAGAAAAGAGGGGGAGAGAAATTCTCTCTCATCTTGGAGAGATAGGTCATGTTCTTTATATGGTTGAAACCGTCTCTTAATGCTCTACACTTTTCATGTTATGAGTTTTGCTTGAAAGTCCAGGAATCCAGAGATAAAAAACGCGTGTTTTGTGTGAAGAAAGCTGTACAGAGGTTGAAGAAGAAGTGATCTGGGCTGGGCCTGGATTTGTTTCCTTTTCACACCCCATTTTTTGGTTTACACCCCCCTGAGCCCATTTGCTCATTTCTTGACATTTTTGACTTTTTCTTTTTGGGTTGACTTTATTTATTTTTTCTCATACCATTAAAATTTTTAAAATATTTTTTCCATCACTTTTTGTATTTATGGCATATTTATTTGTTTATTTCTTTTGTTATATACAAATATATATATATACTATTATTAAAATAAATAGAAAATAGTGTAGATACATTTTTATTTTTTTTATTTACTTTCTGAAAATATTCCACAAAAAATAATAAATACTTTTTATTTTATTAAAATATTTAAATATTTATTTTAGAATAATACATATTTAGGGTTATATATATATATATATTTGATTATTAATGTATTTAAGAAAAAGATATAAAAATACTTGATTTTTTTTTATTTTATTAACATTTGATACAAAAATACTTTTTTTCACAATATACTTCATTTTATTTTATTTTTTATAAATAATAAATAAATAGTAGAATTAAATTAGATAATAATACCTTTTATTTAAAAAATTAGGGTTTTTTACCCTAAGTTCAAAATACTAAAAAATAAATACATTTTTATTTTCTTTTTCCTTTTACATAAATAATATTTTCTCATACACATAAAAAACTTTCTTTTTACATTTCACATATTTATTTAATTTACATTTAATTATGCATTGCAAAATATCCAATTGTTGTAATAATTTAGTTTTAAATTCTTGTCAATATCCCCATTTGAACATTTGTACCCCCCTTCCCATATTTGGTTTTGTAATAGCTTAGTAATTTTAATTTCGCACTTTATTGCTTTCTAATGATAACATGTTAGAATTAGGGTTTGTATGCGAAAAACGATAAAAAAATAGTTTGACCTAATACAAGATAAACAAGCATGAAAATGGACACACAAATCACACTTGCACTCCCTAGGGTATTCCACTTGTTGCCTTCAAATAAATGGGCCATGTTGTATGTTGAACATCTTTGGGCAAAGCAAACAATTTGAATGATCATAGTCCCTCGACAAAAAAACTTTTCAAAACAAACAAAAACAAATGATCAAGTCCCTTAGAGAAATTGCCCAAAGACATTTAACGCCGTTACAATTATGGTCTAAAACGATGACCCGCGCTTGTCCCTTTCACATCCTAACACAAGGTTGCCCACCAAATACAATGGTGGAGCAAACTTGTTAAAAGGGTTAAAGTATAGTAATGATCTTTTGAGAAATTTAGGAGTAGATAACCTCTTAGTTACTTGAATCAACTTGCAAAAAACAAAACACTTGCCTAATTTTAAATCACACCTCACAACACTTTCAAAACAAAACTTTCAAAACAAAATGAAAACTTTTTCAAAAGACATACATCTTTGTATACATCCCCACATGGATCATTACAAAGGTTGCCACCACATTGGCCTCTTTTCAAAAACATTTTCAAAACCCACACACTCAAGCACCATTTAAAACAATTGAAAACAAAAGGCAAGTGATCTAAGCAAGTAACTAAGAGCCCATGGATAACCATGGATAGAAAGGGTGCTAATACCTTCCCTTTCTATAATCTACTCCCCGAACCCAAGAAAACATCTCAAAAGGTTTTTGCTGTGCTTTTTAACCTTTCCTTAGGATAAAATAAAAAGTCGGTGGCGACTCTTGCTAACCGCAACATTTGCGAATACAAACGCAAAACCTCAAGTCAGTTCTCCCACCGTATCACACCTATGAAACCTCATGCAAGCCTGAAACTAGGGTTTTGTGTGAATTGCTTGTACATGTGTTTGTGCATACATCATAAACATCATAAAGCATCATATGCATCCACTAACCATTTCAAGGGTTTGGATCTTCATCTTTGTTCTTGTTTTATAGGTCATGGAAATTCTTCGCAGGAAAACTATCCAAGTCAACCTTGTGAGAATCCCTCCTCAACTCAAGGAGCTCACATCCAGAATTCCAGAAAGCTCTCTCTTCAATGAAAGACATGGTAGACTGCTCAGCCTAGTCAACACCAGCATTGAAGAAGACATGATGAAAGTGTTGTTCCAGTTCTTTGACCCCCTTCACCACTATTTCACATTCCCCGACTACCAATTGGTGCCTACTTTGGAGGAATTTTCTCAACTCCTGAGAATTCCTGTTCTTAATCAACTACCCTACAACGGTACGGAAAAAGAACCAAAGCCTGAAGATGTTGCTCAAGCACTACACTTGCAACCATCTGACATCAAGGGGCATTGGGAGACTAGAAGTGGTGTCAAAGGCTTCTTGGCAAAATTCTTGTTTGAGAAGGCACAAGAGTGTTGGAATTCTTTGGATCTGCAAGCCTTCAAAGAGATTGTGGCACTCCTTATTTATGGGTTGGTCTTGTTCCCAAACCCTGACCAACTTGTAGATGTCAATGCTGTCAAGATTTTCCTATCCAGGAATCCCATACCTACATTGCTTGGGGACATCCTCCACTCATTTTACACACGAACAATGAGAAAGAGAGGTGTTATCATGTGCTGTACTCCTCTCCTTGCAAGGTGGTTTATTTCGCACCTTCCACAATCTGTTTTGAAGAATGACCAAGGCTTAAGGTGGTCACAACGGTTGATGACCCTCACACACTCTGATGTACATTGGTGTTCTCGGTCCAGAGAAAATGTCATCATCGTCGATCGTTATGGTGAGTTCCCTAATGTCTCATTACTTGGCATTAGGGGAGGCATTACCTACAACCCTTGCCTAGCTTTGAGACAATTTGGATATGCACGGAGGGATGGCCCTCACGACATGCTGATTCCTGACCTAGTTTTTGACTTCGACAACGATGCGCAAGGACTTCGCCAAAGATTCATCAGAGCTTGGAGGATGCCTAACAAGGTAGATAGCAAGACACTGGGGCACAAGAACTCCATCCCTCTTGAGCCTTATCTCAAGTGGGTAAGGACCCGAGCCCAGAGTCTTATGATGCCTTACCCTCATATTCTCCCTTTGATTAAAGAGCCTGTTAAGGAAGGAGAGGTTCCCTACACCATCCAAATCCTGACATGCCAACATCATGGGAGGAGATGCAGAAGAGTTGGATCCAACTCAAGGAAGAAAGGGATACTTTTGAAGCCAGCTTCTACGCCAGTGAGAAGAAGGTTTTGGAGCTTACCCGCCGACTTCACGAGGAGGAGACCCTCAACACCTACATCGCACCAAAGAGGATGCGCAACGTCTTTTTACCTTAAGAAGTTTTTGTAATATTTGGCCCATGGGGCATTTATGTACTGACAAAATTTATTCTTATTAATATGACGTGTGTTCTTTTTGTCTGCAACAATTTTGAACGTCTAAATCCTTGAATTCATTGCATGAATAAACATATCATTCATCATATGCATAAGCAGGTCTCCACACCAGGTTTCCTTATCTTTCTGTTGTTTATGCCAGTAATATGGATCTCGAACAAACAGTCAAAGATCTGCAGGCACAAAACTCGCAGTTTCAACACCTCCTTATGACCTTGGCAAAGGGTCAGGAGGATCTAAAAACACTGCTTGGGAACAAAGAGCAAGAAAAAGTGAAAAAGAAGAAGAAAAGAGTCGGGGTAGCTACACTGGGAAGAAGGTTTGAGAATGAAGCTAGAAGAGTTCTTGAATTTCTCTCCGCATCTGAGGAGGAAACCAGTAAAGGAAAAGGAGTTGCACTACCTTCTGAGTCCGAAGCTGAAGAGGAAGAGGTTGAGGAAGATGAAGACTACTCAGAGCAACAATATCCGCCGGCGGACGACAAATACAAAAACCTGAAGGATAGACTGGCAGTTATGGAGCTACAAAGGGTTCCTGGGTAAGATTTTGAAGAATTGGGATTGAATGTTGGAATTGTGATCCCTCCAAAGTTTAAGGTGCCAATTTTTGCAAAATATGACGGGATGTCTTGCCCAAAAATGCACCTAAGGTCATATGTCAGAAGAATTCAACCTCATACATCCGACAGAAATCTTTGGGTACACTTCTTTCAGGATAGTTTGTCCGGTACACAACTAGATTGGTTTTACCAGCTTGAGAGGTCAGAAGTGTATAACTGGGAAGACTTGGCAGCTGCCTTTTATCGCCAATATCAATATAATGCTGACTTGGCGCCAACCCGTACTCAACTCCAGAGTATGGGGATGGCCTCAAATGAGGGATTCAAAGAATACGCCCAGAAGTGGCGCGACTTGGCCGGAAGAGTGCAGCCACCTCTTTCTGATAGGGAACTAGTTGATATGTTATTGGGGACCCTATCTTGCCCATTCTTCAACCATTTGATCGAGAGCTCTTCCGCAGGGTTTATTGAATTGATTCTGACTGGCGAACGGGTGGAAGCTGGTATTAAGAGTGGGAAGATTCAAAGGGATGCCTCTGCATCTACAACTGTTAAAAAGTCATTTCCAGCCAAGAAGGAGGCAGCTGTTGTGAATTCTCAAAAGAGATTGGGAAGAACTGAGCACCGGCCGACTGTAGGGGCCGTGATGATTCAAAATTCGTCAAATGATCAGCCTTGTAACAATCAATCCAGACCAAATCAGCAACGGGTAGAACAGCCACAGCGGCAGTTCACCCGCATCAATATGACGCATGCACAAGTTCTTCCCCATTTGTTAAAGTTGAATCTAAGTTGAATCTGACTGGTTTAAAGGAGACACCAAAAAACCCTAACACCACATCTCCATACTATCATGCCAATGCCAAATGTGCCTACCATTCTGATAGCGCCGGACATGACACCAACAATTTTTGGGCGCTAAAGAATAAAATTCAAGACTTGATAGATGCAAAAGAGGTTGAGTTCGATGCTCCGGAGAAACCGAATGTAATATCCGCTCTGATGCCAAAGCATGGTCATCATGTTCATGCTGTTGAAGAAGATCTGTATGTTTCTGTTGTTGATGATCTGGTAACTCCATTACTAACAATCAAGTTAAATCTGTTGAAAGCTGGGATTTTCCCAGGATATAAAGAAGACTGCTACTGTTGTTCCTCCCTACCAATCGACTGTCCATTGCTGAAGATAGGCATCCAAGGCCTAATGGACAGTCAACAAATTCTTTTCGAAAAGATTCCTGCTACTCCAACCCCTATCAAAGATGTTTCAATAATCACCATTTCCACCAATCTTTCTAAGGTCCCTAAAAAGCCTGTTAAGATTACATCCGCTACGAAGATTGTTCCTCTGAAAATAACCATGCCATGGCCAGTCCCCTACAAATCTGACAAATCAATACCATGGAATTATGGTGGAGAAATCTACTACCATGGTGTTAAACAAGTTGAGATAACTGAAGAGAGCTCTGACGAAGAAGATGCCGACATTGGAAACATTGCCGGTACGAGCAAGATTACCCGAAGTGGGAGAATTTTCTCTCCAGAGATTGCCCCTCCAAAGGCAATCTTTGGACCCTCAGTTGCTGTCAAGGTTACTCCTGCACCGATAAAACTCTCTGTAAGAACTCCGCTGATTGAAGAAGTTGTTACTCCTGTGGTTGTCCCTCCTACTTCTGCCGATAAGGGGAAAGGGATCCAAGATGAGCTCGTCAGGAGGAAGGCTCAGCCATTGGTTATCCCCGAAACCTCTAAGAAAGAAATGGAGGAGATTCTAAAAATAATTAAGAAGAGTGATTATGACGTGGTGGAGCAACTGGGGCAAACCCCCTCGAAGATATCCATGCTAGCTTTGCTGCTTTATTCGGAGGCTCATGCCAAAGCTTTGATAAGGTTTTTGAAGACAACCCATGTACCCCAGGAAACCTCAGCCGATCAATTCCAGGATTGTGTAGCCAGTCTTACTGCAGACAATGGCCTGGGTTTCTCTGATGCTGACCTGACTCCGAAAGGAAGAAAGCACAATGACGCATTACATGTGTCAGTAGAATGCCGAGGAACTACTCTCGCCCATGTTTTGGTTGACACTGGTTCTTCTCTGAATGTGCTACCTAAGAAAGCTCTCGACCGGTTGGATTGTGAAGGCTTGGAGCTGAAACCAAGTAATATCATTGTCAGGGCCTTTGACGGGTCTAAAAGAATGGTGCATGGGGAGGTTGACATTCCCATCAAGGTGGGCACTGAGGTATTCCACTCAACTTTCTATGTGATGGACATCCGTCCGTCATACTCTTGCTTGCTAGGGAGACCATGGATACATAATGCTGGGGCAGTCACTTCCTCCCTACATCAGATGCTGAAATACCCTGTCAAAGGAAAGATTATAATTGTACACAGTGAAGAAGAATATATGATCAGTCACCTGAACTCCTTTCGGTATGTGGAAGTGGAGGGCGAGTTCATTGAAACACCGTTCCAACACTTCGAAGAAATTGCTCCCGAGGTTGCTGTAGCAAAGGCAGTAGCTGAGGTACCCAAGCAGGTGGCCAGGATGGCATCTCTGAAAGACGCAAAGGCTGCAATGAAGGAGGGAAAGAGCTCAACATGGGGTCAGTTACCTGACTTTCCCCACAAAACAGACAAGTTTGGGTTGGGATTTACCGTTGCGGGGCAGAAAGCTATGCGTCGCTCAAAAATCGAAAGGACACCTATCAAGATTTCTCCTCATGGGATCAATGCTTTGGAAGACGAAGACGAAGAGGGTAACATTGAAGACTGGATCTTCCCAACCATCGAAGGGGGACTGCACAACTGGGAGGCGAAAGACTTCGTCCCCATTACTTTCATTAATCAGTAACTTATCTTTCGAACATTTCCTATTGGTCTGTAATAATTACTTTTAAACAATCTGCACATTACTTTTTCACCTCATGCCTTGCCCAGGGTATGTAGGTCCATCCGTAAGGGTTTTGATTCTCTTCATATCCATATGCCATGTTTAATGATTCATTGGACGTTTTTCATTGATAAACTGTTGTATTCATTTTCTTTCCTTTTGCATTTTTGTTTGTTTAAGGATGGTTATCCCTTACACACACACACTCACAAATGCAGGTACCCATCCACTCTGGATTCTATGGGTGACTATTCTGTTATGTTCTTCAATAACTCTGGAGATTTGGTCAATCAGGCTGAATACGAAGATGACGAAGATTGTGAAGTACCAGGGGAGCTAGCCAGACTTCTACAACAAGAAGAAAGGGCCATCTCGCCTCACGAAGAGTTGTTGGAAACAGTCAACTTAGGAACAGAGGAAGACAGGAAAGAAATACAAGTGGGTGCCAATCTGGAACCAAGTGTCAAGGAGCGTTTGGTACAGCTGTTGAATGAGTACGTTGAAATCTTCGCCTGGTCTTATGAAGACATGCCGGGTTTAGACACAGATATTGTGGTTCACCGTCTCCCTACAAGAGAGGATTGTCCACCGATCAAGCAAAAAGTTCGCCGAATGAGGCCCGACATGTCTGAGAAGATTAAAGCAGAAGTAACGAAGCAGTTCAACGCTGGCTTTCTGGCCGTTACACCCTTCTGAATCTTTCCTGACTTGATGCCAGCTTCTATTCTTTCGCCTGTTAAGATCAAATCGGTAAACCCCGCAGAAGAGTTACCAATTAGATGATTGAAAAATGGCCCAGATAAGGTCCCAAGAAACATATCAACGAGTTCACGGTCGGTTAAAGGAGGCTGCACCCTGCCAGCCAAATCCCTCCATTTTTGTGCATATTCTTTGAATCCCTCGCTTGTTCCTAGTGACATACCCTGAAGTTGGGTACGAGTAGGAGCAAGATCAGAATTATACTGGTATTGTTTGTAGAAAGCGGTGGCCAAATCTTCCCAATTTCTGACACTGGTTCCTTCTAGCTGATAAAACCACTCCAACTGAGCTCCCGAAAGGCTGTCTTGAAAGAAATGAATCCAGAGGTTTTTATCTGCCGTATAGGGTTGAATCTTTCTCACGTAGGACCTGAGATGAATTTTAGGATAGGACAGCCCATCATACCTCACAAACACTGGCACTTTGAATTTTGGGGGAATCACAATCTCGGCAACCAAACCCAAGTCTTCAAAATCCAAACCCGGTACTCTTTGTAATTCCATGGCGGCCAATCTGTCTTCTAAACCCTTGTACTTATCATCAGCTGGAGGGTATTGCTGGTCAGAATATTCTTCATCCTCTTCAACCTCTTCTTCTTCCGCATCAGACTCGGAAGGCACCGCAGCTCCATCTCTTTTGTTGGTTCCTTCATCAGAGATAGGAGGAAATTCAAGCACTCTCCGAGCTTCTCCGTCAAATCTTCTCCCCAAAGTAGCCACCCCAATCCTCTTTTTCTTCTTTTTCACTGGGTCCTTATTCCCCAATTGAGTCTTAATATCCTCCTGACCCTTAGCCAATGTCAGCAGGAGTTGCTGGAACTGTGCATTCTGATCTTGCAGGTCTTTGACTGTTTGCTCGAGATCCATCCTACTGAAATAAACAGCAGATAGATAAGGAAACCTGGAGTGAGACCTGCTTATGCACATGATGAATGGTATGCTCATGTATGCAATGCATTCAAGGATTTAGAAAATTCAAAATTGTTTCAGACAAAGAAGAACGCACGTCATATTAATAAGAAGAAATTTGTTAGTACATAAATGCCCCATGGGCCAAATATTACAAAATAACTTTCTTAAGGCAAAAAGACATTGCGCATCCGCTTTGGTGCGATGTAGGTGTTGAGGGCCTCTTGCTCATGGAGTCGGCGGGTAAGCTCTAGAACCTTCTTTTCACTGGCGTAGAAGCTAGCTTTAAAAGTATTTCGTTCCTCCTTGAGCTGAATCCAACTTTTCTGCATTTCCTCCCACGATGTAGGCATGTCTGGATGTAGGATGGTGTAGGGAACCTCTCCTTCATTGACGGGCTCTTTAATCACAGGGAGAACATGAGGATAAGGCATCATCAGACTTTGGGCTCTGGCTCGTACCCACTTGAGATAAGGCTCAAGAGAGATGGAGTTCTTGTGTCCCAGAGTCTTGCTATCAACCTTGTTGAGTTTTCCCCAAGCTCTGATGAATCTTTGGCGAAGTACTTGCGCATCATTGTCGAAGTCAAAAACTAGGTCAGGAATCAACATGTCATGAGGGCCATCCCTCCGTGCATATCCAAATTGCCTCAAAGCTAGGCAAGGGTTGTAGGTGATACCTCCCCTAATTCCAAGTAAAGGAACATTAGGAAACCCTCCTCAACGATCGACGATGATGACATTTTCTCTGGACCGAGAACACCAATGTACATCAGAGTGAGTAAGAGTCATCAACCGTTGGGACCACCTTGAGCCTTGGTCATTCTTCAAGACAGATTGTGGAAGGTGCGAAATAAACCACCTTGCAAGGAGAGGAGTACAGCACATGAGGACACCCCTCTTTCTCATTGTTCGTGTGTAAAATGAGTGAAGGATGTCCCCAAGCAATGTTGGTATTGGATTTCTGGACAAGAAGATTTTGATGGCGTTGACATCTACCAATTGGTCAGGATTTGGGAACAAGACCAACCCATAGATAAGGAGTGCCATAATCTCTTCAAAAGCTTGTAGGTCCAATGAATTCCAACATTCTTGTGCCTTCTCAAACAAGAATTTTGCTAAGAATCCCTTGACGCCGCTTCTGGTTTCCCAATGCCCCTTGATGTCGGATGGTTGTAGATGTAATGCTCGAGCAACATCTTCTGGCTTTGGTTCCTTTTCCGTACCGTTGAAGGGTAGTTGATTAAGGATAGGAATTCTCAGGAGTTGAGAAAACTCCTCCAAAGTGGGTACCAACTGATAATCAGGGAAAGTGAAACAGTGGTGAAGAGGGTCAAAGAACTGGAATAGCACTTTGTGATCGGTGGATCTGGAACTGACTGTTTAACGCTGGTTCGCGAAATGTCGCGGAAGCAAGAGTCGCCACCGTCTTTTATTTTCTCCAAATGGAAAGGACAAAAGCACAGAAAAATTCCTTTAAAGAGATTGCTCTCGGTTCGGGAGGTAGGTTATAGAAAGGGAAGGTGTTAGCACCCTTTCTATCCATGGTTATCCATGGGCTCTTAGATACTTGCTCATTGTGTTTTCAAAAAATGGTTTGTTTTTCAAAATGTGAGTTTTAAAAAGTTTCTTTGAAAATTCCAGTTCGACTCTTGTATCGGTCCTCAAGAGTGTTTGAAAAATTGCTTTAGAAAGATTTTTGAAAATGTGTTGGTGTAAAAAGTATTTTTGATTTGTTTTGTTTTGAATTAGAGCAAGTATCCACGAGTCGTCTACCTACCCTAAGGAATTTGTCTGTGTAAATATCCTTTAAAGTAGTGCCATCCCACCATTGAGAGGTAGGTAGCACCACCGTTGGAGGTGTTCGGGTCAATTCGAGGTTCGGGACATGGTGATCACCAGAGCAATGGGAAGACACCTTAGAAGCTACCCTCATGCCAGGTTCCCGGATCATGAGGACTTACTAAGACATCCTCTACTCAACGATCACCTTTCGAGGCAAGGCAACAGTGAGGCGTACCCTAGGGGTGGTGTGTGCGATTCGTGTGTCGTTTTCATTTGCATTTATCTTGTCATGTTATTGGTGTTCTACGCTTGTTTTTATTATGGCCATTCATTCTTGCATGCTTTGTTTAACAGTTAAAAGTTGCGAGGAAAAGTAAATCTAAAGCTATTACAAATGGCGCGGGTCCACATCGCCAAAATTAACCAGGACCCGATTTGACAGAAAATAAATAAAGCAAAGAAAATAAAGAATTGAAAAGTGCGAGAAGTAATTACAAGGCTTCGGGAGAGGTACATAATTATTTAAGCAAAATAAAATAAATATGCGAAATTAAACAATTAAGTCGAAAGGAGGGCGTTGGACCCTTTTTGCAAAATATGAAAGTTACATGAATTAATTAATTTAAGAAAAGAAATTGTTTTTGTTTTTTTTTTTTGGTATTTTTTATGTATTTTAAGATTTAATGAAAAAAGGAATTAATTAAAATTAAAATAAAATGCTAAACCTAATTCTAATTATTTTTAAGAAAACATTAAAATTTAACCTAAATTAAACCTAAATTTTTTTATGTACAATTTTAATTATGAAAATAAATAAAATAAATAAATATTATTATAGAAGGGAAAATTAAAAGAAATAAAAATAATAATTAAACCTATTTCTACATTTTTTGATTTTTTATGAAAAGAATTAATATTGCAAACCCTAATTTAAACTAAATTTATTTACATGCATTTATTTATAAGAAAATATTAAAATAAAAATATTTATTATATTTTTTCTCTTTTCTGATTTTTAGGCATTTTTTGTATTTTTGTAGAAATAATTAATTGATTTAAAACAATAAAGAAAATAAAATAATAATTGAAAAAAGATAAAATATAAGGAAAATTGCAAACCAGGGGGGGGTTCAGACCCCAATATGGAGGTTTTGGCCTTAGCAATCTGGCCCATTTAGCAAGGCCTGGTAGACTTTTTTGAATCACGTGTGGCGTGTTGACTAGGGCGTAGCGTGCTCTCCAATTTTTAGCCTTTGATCTGATCCCAATATGCACGTGGATGACTGGATGATGAAGGAACATGATGGTCCTCAATATGATGCCTGCATGTGATGATGAATTGGAAAAGAATATGGAAATAACGTAGACCTGGGGCTCGAACCCAGGTCATATACATTGCCAACGTTCTCACTTGCCACTGGACCACTACAACGCATTTGTTATATAATAAACAAACAAATAATATAAAAGAAAGTGGGTTAATGCTTGGAAACGCGCGCGAATTTTTGAACAAGCCAATCAGCGTGTGCCACGACCTCGTCTTCCTCACTATCCCTGAAACATAAAATATGAGGCAACGGTTTTATATGCGTTGTTTAAGGTCAGTTTTGAGAAAATAGCGAATAAGCCTAGGTCACTCATAAATTAGGCGCGATAGGGGCTTTCTCTTCGTCCAGATGCACTGGTTTGAATGGTGGTAGTCTTGAGTCTCAATTTTTCCTTGGGTGAAAAGCCCCAATCTGAAGCTTGCAAAACCCTAGAACTTGGCAATGGTGAAATCATGTATACAGCATAAAAACTCAATTAAGTTATATAATTAGCATTAGAACAAGTCAATAATCATGAATCAATGAATAAAAGTTACAAAAGATGCGTAAATCATGATGCACGATTATGAAATTTTCTTGATACAGCTTGCGTTCATGTTACCAATTCTTAGAGTTTGAATGGATGTTTGTGCTTGTAATATGTTCAGTAGACCTTGAGGAAGCTAATGGAACAAGTTTCGTGCCTTGAATCCACCTAAAAAGTGTTTTTCAGATTTGAGTTCTTAGAGAGAAAATTCAAGTTTGTAATGGAGTATTCTGAGCAGCTGCGCCTCTAGCATGATTAGGTTTATGTTTATGCTTATGTAGTGAACAAATTAGGTTAACAAAATTGATCAAAATCTCTTTCATTCATGACTTGAAGATTTGATTTTTTTCACCATGATTTCCATATCTTTTTCCATGTGCTTTTGTGTCAATTAGGATCCAATCAAGCCAAATCTTTCCACATTTGCATATGCACGAAATATTGAGTCTAAAACATGTATAAAAAGATTGGTTAGGTTAAGTTAAATATTTTTCATATATTTAAATGATTTAAATGAATTAATATAAATAAAAATTCAAATAAATAAATAAAAAAATGAGAAAATACTTCCCTTTGGGCCAAGTGGTCGTGCATGTGTCATGGATGATGAATCATGGAAGAAAAATGGGCCCATTAGCAATTTTAGGTCATTTGAATCAATGTTGACTTTTCAAAATATCCAAAAATTTCCCAACTTCCACAAGGCATAACTTACTCAATTTTTAAGCTTTTCTCATGTTATTGGACATTTTGGAAAGTTCTTTGAGTCCTCTAACCAATGCCTTTGGTCCCATGTCATTTTGATTTACCAATCTCAAGTTATGGCCTTTGACTTAAAGTCCCTTTTTGTTGACTTTTGAAAATGACCTATAATGTTGAAATTGATAACTTTTTGTGAGAGCATTTCTTGGACTTGAAGTATGAAGATGGGTTGTAGGAAATGTCTTTCTCTTTAAAATGAGCTTTGGATGGAATTTTTCTGATAATCCATGTGAAAGTTATGCCCTGGTCAATTTCAGTTGACTTTTTCAGCTGTCCAAATAAGGAAACTTTTGCATTTTGATGATTTCTGAGCCAAATTTTGAGAATCATGATCAAGCATTGATCAAATGATGTTTGTGGCTTCAAAATGATATGTTGACCAAAAATTTGAACTTTTGACTGTCAAATGACCATTTTGCCCCTACAGTTGACTGTAGTGCAATTAGGGTTTTTGACTGTGCAATTTTGTGCTGAAAGCCTTGAAACTTGATATGAGGATGCTTGACCATATTTGTAGGTATATGAGACTTGATTGGACCTTTGAAAACTTCATCTCCTTGACCAGAACACAAACCCTAGTTTGACTGTATAGGAGACCTTTGCCCTGTGCAACCCTTGGGGAATTTTGCAGCTTGACTTGGCAATTTCTTGGAGAATATGGGAGGGCAAATTTTGGGGTACAACAGTTGCCCCTGTTCAATCTTCTTAGACCTGAGGATGCAGATTGGCTGGCGTGCCTTTCGTAATCCGAAGGTGGAAGATGATTGAACACTAGAGTGCCCAGAAATTTGCGCTCACATGTTAGCAGTGTGATGGGGGAATGGGCTTATAGATGCCATTTGGAGATTGCTGGATAGGATGATGGGCTTATAGATGCCATCTGGATGTTGATCGCGTAGGAGATTCCTTAGCGAGAACCTGCATACCTGCAAAAGAGCAAATGAGTACCTGACATGTTGCAGGAGCTGGTTTTCAGATGCTTGGTATAGATGTGTCCTGACTGGTTACAGGAGCTGAGTCTGGAGCTTCAAACGGCGATGAATGAACCAGGGATGGTTACTGCCTTAGCATGAATGGTAAGAGAATCTTGGACGATTACTACCCCAACAGGAACGCTGAGAGAATCTTGGGTGTCTTCTACTGGGATAAGAATCAGGGAGATCTTAGGGTCGATCTGACTGAACCAGAGAAGGCCTTTGACTGGATAAGAATCAGGAAAATCTTAGGGTCGATTTAACTGAACCGGGCAAGGTCTTGGAATCTTCAACTGGATAAGCATCAGGGAGATCTTAGGGTCGATCTGACTGAACCAGAGAAGGCCTTTGACCGGATAAGAATCAGGAAAATCTTAGGGTCGATTTAACTGAACCAGGCTAGGTCTTGGAATATCTTCAACTGGATAAGCATCAGGGAGATCTTAGGGTCGATCTGACTGAACCAGAGAAGGCCTTTGACTGGATAAGCATCAGGAAAATCTTAGGGTCGATTTAACTGAACTGGACAAGGTCTTGGAATATCTTCAACTGGATAAGCATCAGGGAGATCTTAGGGTCGATCTGACTGAACCAGAGAAGGCCTTTGACTGGATAAGCATCAGGAAAATCTTAGGGTCGATTTAACTGAACCGGACAAGGTCTTGGAATATCTTCAACTGGATAAGCATCAGGGAGATCTTAGGGTCGATCTGACTGAACCAGAGAAGGTCTTTGACTGGATAAGCATCAGAAAAATCTTAGGGTCGATTTAACTGAACCGGACAAGGTCTTGGAATATCTTCAACTGGATAAGCATCAGGGAGATCTTAGGGTCGATCTGACTGAACCAGAGAAGGCCTTTGACTGGATAAGCATCAGGAAAATCTTAGGGTCGATTTAACTGAATCGGTCTAGGTCTTGAAATGTGATTGAGAATTTAAACTGCATCTTTCCTGAAAGGTAAAAGTCAGTCATATGCAATGCATGATATGGATCAAGCAATGATGTTCTCAACATAAATGAGATTCGTATGATATGATGCGTCTATGCATGCTATAATGATGTATGTGATGTCTTATGTACGCTTTTGTCTAGGAAAGTAAATCTTTGACGGGTGCCGGGAAGTTGTATCCTGGGCTGATGTTGAAGAATAAATTTCGCTTCCACTGGGGATGATAACTGCAAGAATACCGGTAGGAGAAGATAACTCCGTTGCGGAATAAACTTGGCAAGTGGAGGATTCTGCGGGGAGAAAAGATACTCTAGCGACCATGCTGGGAAGTGATACTCTGTGGGGAGAGGAATGCCTTGCTGAGTGTTGATAATAGTTTGCTGGGGATAGGAAGACTTTATCGACGACGCTCTTTCCGTGGCTTTTGGCTGAGGATAACCCAGTTATATCCTGTTGAGGAAACAACTCTTTAAATAAAGTCGGGTGACGCATTCGTGCTTTGCGAAGGATAAGCTTCCAGAATTTACTGGGGATAAGCTTACTGCTTGGGGATATGAATTCCAACTTTCCTGGGGAAACTGGATCGGACTGGGCTCTTGGGGAAGTTTTGACTGCGGGGAAGGGATTCCTTTGAATGTTGATATACCGCCGGGGAACAATCTTTAGACCAAGACTGCCGGGGATGCTTGTTTAAGAATATATGTATTGCTGCTGGGGAACATTGAGATCTACGGGAGGATACCCAATTCCCTTGAGATTTGACGATTCTGCTTGGAGAGAGTGCACTGATTTGCTTACTCTCTGGGGAATTAAGATGTACTGGTTATGTTTTTTAGCTGAACCTACCTTGGTACCTTGGAGGATAGAACAATTGGACTGCTCAGACAACTCTTTATTGCCCCTGTTTCTAGTGTCACCTGTAATTAATCCCTTTGTTTCGTATGCAAATATTTATGAGTTAGCAAACTATTGTCAATGCATATATCACAAATTGAACCTTGGACGTTCTTCGCAAAACAAAACAGAAAAAGAAAAACACTTGGCACGTTTAACTGAAAATATATTTGTATTGATTTTTGAATGGCCTGAAAATGGGCGTTTTGTGTACAAGAGGCTGACGTCCTAGTAAGAGGAACGTCGCCGAACAAGAGGGTTTATACAAATTTTGTACAAAATAACAGCTGTGTGAAGTGAATGATCCCACTGGGTTTCAACTCTGCTATTGCCTTTATAACTCCGAGCGTCTCATCACTTGATGACCTTGGTTGAAGGTGAAGCTGATTGATCGATGCCGTCTGAACTTGATGTAGATACCGGATTATGGATGCAAAGTGATCAATGAGACATAGTATTACGCTTTATCCCTAATTTTTGCCTGGACTGCCCTTTCGGGTTTTCAGTCCACCAGGATACCCATTTTTGCCCAAGCCGCCTTTTCAGGTTTTCGACTTGCCGGGTGTACAGATTTTTTTCATTTCATCCCTTCATTTTGCCCGAACCCTTTTGGTTCGACGGGAAGCCCTAATTTTTGCCTAGGCATGTCAGCCTAGCGGGTCTTTTTTATGCGTAGTATCTTTTTTACTATGTCTGCATTGGCGGGGTGAGGAAGGTCGTCACCATCTATATTGGTTAATATCATTGCTCCTCCTGAGAACACATGTTTAACCACAAATGTCCCTTCGTACGTAGGGGTCCATTTGCCCCTTGGATCACTCTGAGGAAGGATGATTCTCTTGATTACCAGATCCCCAACTCGATATTCCTGTGGTCTGACCTTTTTGTTAAATGCCCTGATCATCCGTTTCTGATACGTCTGACCATGGCAGATAGCAGCAAGTCTCTTTTCATCAATGAGGTTGAGCTGATCAAGTCGTGTCTGGATCCAATCATCTTCGTTCAGATTTGCATCCTTCATTATCCGGAGAGAGGGTATCTGTACTTCGATCGGCAAGACTGCCTCCATACCATAAACCAGAGAGAAAGGAGTTGCCCCGGTTGACGTCCTAGCTGAGGTATGGTACCCATGTAGAGCGAACGGTAACATCTCGTGCCAATCTTTGTAAGTCACTGTAATCTTCTGCACGATTTTCTTAATGTTCTTATTCGCTGCTTCTACAGCCCCATTCATCTTCGGTCTGTAAGGAGAAGAATTGTGGTGCTGTATCTTGAACTGTTCGCAAAGCTCAGCAATCATCTTATTGTTCAGATTGGTACCGTTGTCTGTAATAATCCGCTCAGGGACGCCGTACCGACAGATCAGGTTGTGTCGAATGAACCGTGCCACCACAGTCTTGGTTACCGTAGCATAGGATGCTGCCTCAACCCACTTCGTAAAATAATCAATCGCCACTAGGATGAAGCGATGTCCATTAGATGCCGTAGGTTTTATCTCGCCAATCATGTCTATGCCCCACATTGCAAATGGCCAAGGCGCAATCAGAACATTCAGGGGAACCGGAGGAACATGCACCTTGTCTGCGTAGATCTGGCATTTGTGGCATGTCCTGGAATGTTGGTAACAGTCAGCTTCCATTGTGGACCAGTAATATCCTGCCCGTAGGATCTTCTTAGCCATAGTGTGTCCACTAGAATGTGTACCAAAGGTCCCTTCATGTAGCTCTTCCATGATCCTTTCTGCTTCAGTCTTATCCACACAACGCAGTAAGGTTGAATCATGGTTTCGCTTGTACAAGATGCCGTTGCTAAGGAAGAATTTGGCTGCGAACCTTCTCAGGAATTTCTTATCGTTGATAGATGCACCTTCAGGATATTCCTGAGTTTCCAGATATCTCTTCACCTCATGGTACCAAGGCTTCTCAGTCGCCAATTCAGTCTCGAGATCACAACAATATGCCGGTTCGTCCAGTTTCCAGATGATGATCCGGGGAGCCTCATTATCCCATTTGACCTTGAACATTGAAGACATTATAGCTAACGCGTCCGCTAGCTGATTCTCTTCTCTTGGAAAGTGCTCAAAGGTTATCTCTGTGAAGTGGGGGATCAGGGTCAACACACATTCTCTATAAGGAATCAAGTTTGGATGTTTCGTATCCCACTCTCCTGTGATCTGGTTGATCACAAGAGCGGAATCTCCGAAGACACTTAGAAATTTGATCCTTAGGTCGATCGCAGCTTGAAGACCCATGATGCACGCCTCATACTCCGCCATGTTGTTGGTACAGTTGAAACATAGTCGGGCAGTGAGTGGAGTATGAGTACCTTGGGGTGATATGATGATGGCGCCGATACCATTTCCCAAAGCATTGGAGGCTCCGTCAAAGTGCATAGACCATCGGGATCCTGGTTCAGGTCCTTCATCCGGTCCAGGTACTTCACAATCAGTCACTATCATGATGCTTTCATCTGGAAACTCGAAGTTCATTGACTGATAATCATCTACAGCTTGATGTGCCAAGTGGTCTGCCAATACACTCCCCTTGATGGCTTTTTGGGTTGTATACTGAATGTCGTATTCCGTCAGGATCATTTGCCATCTTGCAATTCTCCCAGACAGAGCAGACTTTTCGAATATGTACTTTATAGGATCCATCTTTGAGATCAACAAGGTAGTGTGAGTCAGCATATACTGCCTCAGCCGGCGAGCAGCCCATACCAAAGCGCAGCAAGTTTTCTCAAGCAGTGAGTATCGGGTCTCACAGTCGGTAAACTTTTTGCTAAGGTAATAAATGGCATGCTCTTTTCGGCCAGACTCGTCATGCTGCCCCAGCACACACCCCATTGAGTTGTCAAGCACTGTCAGGTATAGTATCAGAGGTCTCCCTTCAACCGGTGGCATAATAATAGGTGGTTCTTGGAGATACTCTTTGATTTTGTCAAAAGCAGCCTGACATTCATCGTTCCAACGTACTACCTGATCTTTCTTCAGCAGCTTGAAGATTGGCTCACAGGTAGCAGTCAGATGTGAGATGAAGCGAGCAATGTAATTCAGGCGTCCTAAAAAGCCTCTGACCTCCTTCTCTGTCTTAGGAACTGGCATTTCTTGAATAGCTTTGACCTTGGCAGGGTCCACTTGAATGCCCTTGTCACTGACCACAAAGCCTAATAACTTTCCAGATCTTACCCCGAAGGTGCATTTGTTCGGGTTCAATCTCAGCTTATATAGTTTCAACCAGTCAAACAACTTCTGCAGATGATCTAGGTGTTCTTCCTCAGTCTGGGACCTAGCGATCATGTCGTCAACATACACTTCTATCTCATGATGGATCATATCATGAAATAAGGCAACCATGGCACGTTGCCCCAGCGTTCTTCAACCCGAATGGCATGACCTTGTAACAGAAGGTGCCCCACTGAGTAACAAATGTAGTCTTTTCCATGTCTTCAGGTGCCATCTTGATCTGATTGTAACCTGAAAAGCCATCCATGAAAGAGAATACCTTGTGCTGAGCCGTATTGTCAACAAGGACATCAATGTGAGGTAGGGGAAAGTCATCCTTGGGGCTGGCCCTGTTCAGATCCCTGTAATCGACACACATTCTGACCTTTCCGTCCTTCTTAGGTACCGGCACCACATTAGCGACCCACTGAGGGTAAGAAGTCACTGCAAGGAACCCAGCATCAAACTGTTTCATGACCTCGGCTTTAATCTTCTCAGACATCTCTGGACGCATCCGACGGACCTTTTGCTTAACTGGAGGGCAGTCTTCCTTAGTTGGCAAGTGATGGACCACAATATCGGTATCCAACCCTGGCATGTCTTCGTAGGACCAGGCAAAGATCTCCATATAGTCATGCAGCATTTGAGTCAACCGTTGCTTCACGCTGAGCTCTAGGTTGGCGCCAATCTTTACCTCTCTCTTGTCTGCCTCAGTACCCAAGTTTATTATTTCCACTGGCTCCTCATGGGGTTGAATTGCCCGCTCTTCCTGAAGCAACAGTCTTGCAAACTCGCTAGGCACTTCGCAATCATCTTCACCTTCGTCTTCGGCTAAGTTGATCGGATTTTCGAAGTCATAATTGGCAGTAGCAGAATTGTTATCAGTGAGATCCATAGTGGATTGGAACCTGTATGAGTGAGTGTGTGTGTAAATACAGCTGCTTTGAAATATATGTAAAGGAAAGAAAGACAGAAAAGGAGCACAATATTTGCAATGCGAAAAAACGTCCAAGATTTTCATTCATGATATATGAAATGACAATTTGTATGCCCTCACAAATAGAACCACGGTGCCTCGGGTAAGACATCGGGCCATAGAGTTTATCATTGTTTATTACAAAATAACGAAACAAAGAAATTTATTACTGCGTCACAAAGGTAACATGAGTATGGTCTTTAGCAATCCAATTGTTCAACCCGCCTTCAGCCGTTGGATAGATCCAGCTATTGAATTCAGCCTCATCCACTCCATTGCCTTCCCCAACAGCATTCACTCCTGAACTTGTAATGAATACCGGAGGTCTTCCGATCTTCGCTTTCCTCATAGCTTTTTGACCTTCTGTGGTGAAACCCAGCCCAAATTTATCAGTCTTCTGAGTAAAATCTGGAAGTCTGCCCCAGTTGGCACTTTCACTCTTCTGAACCACAGCCCGGGCATCCTTTAGGGAAGCCATCTTCAAAGGAACAAATTCTTCTGCTGTTTCTGACGCTGCTGTAATTGGAAGCACCTCCTCAAAATGCTGAAAGGGGGTTTCAATAAACTCCCCATCCATCTCAATGTATCTGAAGGAGTTCAGGTGGCTCACCATATATTCCTCCTCTCCCTGCACAATGACGATCTTCCCTCTGACGGGGTACTTTAGCTTCTGATGCAAGGTAGAGGTCACTGCCCCAGCCTTATGTATCCAAGGTCGACCCAGTAGGCAAGAGTAAGATGGACGGATATCCATCACATAAAAAGTGGAGTCGAACACCTGAGAGCCCACACGAATCGGAATGTCAACCTCTCCATGAACCATCCTCTTTGAACCATCAAAGGCCCTGACGATGATATTGCTGGATTTTAATTCCAGGCCTTCACAATCTAGACGGTCCAAAGCCTTCTTGGGTAGCACATTCAAAGATGAACCGGTATCCACTAACACATGTGCCAAGGTAGTGCCCCTGCATTCAATAGAGACATGCAGAGCATCATTATGGTCTCTTCCCTTCGCGGTCAAGTCAGCATCTGAGAAACCCAAGCCATTGTCTGCCGTCAGATTTGCTATGCAATCAGTGAACTGGACTGCAGATGTCTCATGTGGCACATGGGCCGTCTTGAGGAATGAGATTAAGGCCTTGGCATGGGCCTCGGAGCACAGCAGTAAAGAGAGCATGGAGATCTTGGAGGGCGTGTGCCCCAGCTGTTCCACAACATTAAAATCGCTCTTCTTTATAATCTTCAGAATCTCCTCCATCTCTTGTTGGGAGGCCTCAGCAGTTATGGGTACAGGTGCCTCCATCTGGGCAGGCTCAACCTCAACTCCTTTGCCTCGGGCATTGGATGACTCGGCAGCAGGAGAAACAATTGGATCAGCAGCAGGAACAGGTATATTTGTAGGAGTTATCAGGAGCGGTCTTCGGGCAGCAGGCGGTGCAATGTCAGGCGAGAAGAGCCTGCCACTGCGGGTAACCTTGGCTGGGCCAGTGATGTCACAAATGCTGGCGCCAGCGTTGAACTCTTGCTTAATCCCATTTACATATACGTCTGCCCCATAGTGCCAAGGGATAACTTTATCAGATACATATGGCAGGGGCCCCGGAACGGTGATAATAACAGGTGCAACGATCATGATTTGGACGGGCTTCTTCGGGAGAGCCGGGATTGGATTATTGAAAATAGTCACCACAGAAACTTCTTCCATTGGAACCAACTGAACAGCAGACTTCTTAAACAGAATCTCCTTGCTATCCATTAGGCTTTGGATGCCTAATTTTAGCAAGGGACAACCAACTAGGGGTACAGCACAGAACAGGCAACCCTCACCGCAACCCGGAAATAAACCGGCCAGCAGCAGGTTCTTTTTGACAGTCTTCAGAGGAGTGGCTAGATCATCCACACAAATGGCATAAACATCTTCATCCACAGCATTTACCCCATGCTGAGGCATAGGAGCAGTAACTACATTCGGCTTCGCAGGCGCTTCGAACTGTATCTCCTTTGCGTCGATAAGGTCTTGCACCTTATTCTTTAACGCCCAATAGTCATCAGTAGAATGCCCCGGGCTATCTGAATGGTAGGCACAACGAGCATTCGGGTTGTACTTGGGGGATGCAGTATTTGGGAACTTCGGCGCCTCCCTGACAGTCACTAAATTGGTTGAGAGCAACTGTGGCAGGATCTGCGACAAAGTCATGCTTAAGCGGGTGAATTCTCTCTGGGGTCTTTCAACCTTTTGAGGATTAGTTGGCCGAGGAGCGGCAGCAGGCTTAGCAATCATTGTCGCACTGACAGATTGGCGATGCTTAGATCTTCCTGATTTCCTGGAACCATATACGGCACTAGACTCCTTCTTGAAGGGTTTCTTCTCAGAACTAGATGATGCACCCTTCGGAATTTTTCCAGACTTTAACCCGGCTTCAATCCTCTCTCCAGTCAAGATCAAATCAGTGAACCCAGCAGAAGAATTCCCAATGAGATGGTTGAAAAATGGCCCAGATAGGGTCCCCAAGAACATGTCTACCAACTCCCGATCAGTCAATGGTGGCTGTACCCTGCCAGCCAGGTCTCTCCACTTCTGAGCGTACTCCTTAAAACCTTCGCTTGCACCTAACGACATACCCTGAAGTTGGGTACGTGTGGGGGCAAGGTCGGCATTATATTGATACTGCTTGTAGAAAGCAGTAGCCAACTCCTCCCAGTTACGAACCTTGGTCCCATCCAGCTGATAGAACCATTCGAGATGAGTCCCTGAAAGACTCTCCTGGAAGAAGTGGATCCATAAATTCTTATCCGCAGAGTACGGCTGAATTTTCCGAACATAGGACCTCATATGCAGCTTGGGACAAGACGCCCCGTCATACTTAGAGAAGGAGGGTGCTTTGAACTTGTGAGGGATAATCACACCAGTTGACAAACCCAGATCTCCGAAATCCAGCCCAGGTACCTGTTGAACCTCCATAGCCTTCAACTTATCCTCCAGTTGCTTGTATTTGTCGTCTGCAGGAGGGTACTGCTCTTCATCAAAATATGTCTCGTTGTCGGAGACTACCGGACTAGGAACCCTTGCTTCTGCCTGAGGAGAATTCTTGTCAACAGAAGAACCAGCCTCTTCCTGTTGCAGAGTATTGTTAAACCTTCGGCCCGAGTTGAACAGAACAGTTCTTCTCTTCTTCTTCTTCTCCTTCTTCAGGAGCATAGCTTTCAGTTCTTCTTGGCCTTGAGCCAGACCCTTGATTAATTCTTGAAACTGCGCATTCTGCGCCTGAAGAGCCTTGATTGATGTCTCGGTTGATGCAGAGTCGGTATTCATGATGCTGAAATAAACAGCGAAGAACTGTAAGCGACCTGAAAAGGGGAAAAACCTGCTATGCATATGATGTATGAAATGCGTATGGATTATGTTTTCAAAGACAATCGGGGATCAACTTTGTAAACAAAAAAGGAACACACTTCATTAGATTTTGCTTTGCAACTGAAATTATTCAACAGGTTGCCCTTAGGCGTTACATGAAAGGAAATACTAAAAAGGAAATAAAACTGTAAAAGCACATCTGGGGCTCCTTATTGATCCCATGGTCTCCTCTTCTCAGTACAGATGTAGGCATTCAGAGCTCTCTCATTCTCCAACTGCTTGGTCAGCTTCTGGATCTTTGATTCCTGCTCGTTGAACTTTTCCCGGTAAGAATCCCGCTCTTCTCGCAGTTGCGACCAAGATCTCTTCAATGTCTCATAATCAGTAGGTATCTGAGGAGGAAGGACAGTTGGAGGAACACCATCTTTATCAGGACACTCAAGAATGACGGGTCTGACAGCTTCATACGGCATACCTAACTTCTGAGCGCGGATGCGAACCCATTTGTAGTAGGCTTCCATAGGTAAAGAAGTCTTTGGCCCTAACTCTTGTGGGTCAGCTTTATGAACTTTGTCCCAAGCCTTGATGAACCTACGACGCAGCTCGTCACTATCCACCTGAAACTCGAAACTGATGTGAGGCACCAACATCTCATGGGGGCCTGCTCTTCTTGCTCTCCCAAACTGACGGAGTGCTAGACATGGATTGTAAGAGATCCCTCCTTGAGTACCAATCAGAGGAACATTAGGATACTCCCCGCATCGATCAATAATAGCTATCTCATCCAAACCTCTGCAAGTCCAAATGATGTCTTTATCGGTGAGAGACATTAACCTATGAGCCCAACCTCTTCCTTCTTGATTCTTCAGTACGAACTTAGGGAGGTGCGAAATAAACCACCTCACCAACAAAGGGATACAACACCATAGGGTTCCTCGTCTTCGGGTAGTACGGGCATGAAGTTGTTGCAAGATGTCACCCAAGAGAGTGGGCACAGGATTCTGAGACATAAAGATCCTTATGGCAGTGACATTGATGAAGTTGTCAGGATTAGGAAACAGGACTAACCCATAGATTAGGAGAGCCGAGATGTCTTCATATGCCCTAAAGTCCAGGTCATTCCAGAAATTGTTAGCTTTACTAATCAGAAACTTGGCCAAGAAACCCTTAACTCCGCTTCTAGTTACCCAGTTGTCTGTTACCTCTTGATGGGTCAAAGGAAGAGCTGCAGCCACATCCTCAAGCCTGAGGGTCTTTTCCCAACCAGTAAAGGGAGTCTGATCCAAGATAGGGATACCAAGCAAATCAGAGAACTCTTCCAGGGTAGGGACCAGCTGGAAGCCTTGAAAGGTGAAGCACTGGTACAGAGGGTCATAGAACTGGGTCAGAACACTCATCAACTGTTGATCCCGCTTTGCAGTGACTAAACTGAGAAGAGAACCATGCCTCTGAATGAAGGAAGTGGTATTTGGAATTCTGCTAACCAACTCATCAAGTAACTCAGGTGAACGGACAAAGTTGAACCGGATAGTATTCCTTCGCACGGGCATCATAATGTCCTACAAAACAGAGCAAAGATGAAACCCTCTTGTCTTTGAAATGGTCAGTCCTTATGCAGGATGCATGCAATGCTCATGATGCTATGATGTTATGATAAAGCACACCACATATAGATACAAAGGCAAACATGGTAAGGCACACAAGTCACACAAGGCAAGCCCCTAAAGTTTAGGCCAGCATGAGGTCTAGGTACTACCCTCTTTCAGTTTGTTGGTCCATACCTGTCCTAATCAAAAGTAATCGGGTTCTTAGAGGATCCCAATATCATTGACTACCCTCAATCGGTCATAACTCCAACATCGCAATCTTTTCTTGCGGCCAGAACCATCACGAGAGTTTAGCCTCAATGGGCGTAGCATACTGCTACAATTCTAAAGGCCAAGTTGTGTCAATTAAGGTTCTAAGGTTGTTGGTGCTTAATGACTCCTTAGAAGACCCATATTCTCCTCGTTGCGACACAAGGGATATCGGTACAGACCAAGGTGCCACACCAACGTAGCCACTGCTTCACCCGTGTCGGTCTACGCCGGACAGGTCCCTCACAGCTTATGCTACCTAAACAGGGTATCCCCAGATCCGGGTTAGGATCTATGTAACTCCCATGCAACCCACAATAGTAAAGCAAGCAAATCAATACAATTGAAAACATAGTTATGAACTAGCCCTAAGGTACGCCTCACTTTAAGTTTGGTCCCCAGCAGAGTCGCCAGTTCTGTGATCGGTGGATCTGGAACTGACTGTTTAACGCTGGTTCGCGAAATGTCGCGGAAGCAAGAGTCGCCACCGTCTTTTATTTTCTCCAAATGGAAAGGACAAAAGCACAGAAAAATTCCTTTAAAGAGATTGCTCTCGGTTCGGGAGGTAGGTTATAGAAAGGGAAGGTGTTAGCACCCTTTCTATCCATGGTTATCCATGGGCTCTTAGATACTTGCTCATTGTGTTTTCAAAAAATGGTTTGTTTTTCAAAATGTGAGTTTTAAAAAGTTTCTTTGAAAATTCCAGTTCGACTCTTGTATCGGTCCTCAAGAGTGTTTGAAAAATTGCTTTCGAAAGCTTTTTGAAAATGTGTTGGTGTGAAAAGTATTTTTGATTTGTTTTGTTTTGAATTAGAGCAAGTATCCACGAGTCGTCTACCTACCCTAAGGAATTCGTCTGTGTAAATGTCCTTTAAAGTAGTGCCATCCCACCATTGAGAGGTAGGTAGCACCACCGTTGGAGGTGTTCGGGTCAATTCGAGGTTCGGGACATGGTGATCACCAGAGCAATGGGAAGACACCTTAGAAGCTACCCTCATGCCAGGTTCCCGGATCATGAGGACTTACTAAGACATCCTCTACTCGACGATCACCTTTCGAGGCAAGGCAACAGTGAGGCGTACCCTAGGGGTGGTGTGTGCGATTCGTGTGTCGTTTTCATTTGCATTTATCTTGTCATGTTATTGGTGTTCTACGCTTGTTTTTATTATGGCCATTCATTCTTGCATGCTTTGTTTAACAGTTAAAAGTTGCGAGGAAAAGTAAATCTAAAGCTATTACAAATGGCGCGGGTCCACATCGCCAAAATTAACCAGGACCCGATTTGACAGAAAATAAATAAAGCAAAGAAAATAAAGAATTGAAAAGTGCGAGAAGTAATTACAAGGCTTCGGGAGAGGTACATAATTATTTAAGCAAAATAAAATAAATATGCGAAATTAAACAATTAAGTCGAAAGGAGGGCGTTGGACCCTTTTTGCAAAATATGAAAGTTACATGAATTAATTAATTTAAGAAAAGAAATTGTTTTTTTTTTTTTTTTTGGTATTTTTTATGTATTTTAAGATTTAATGAAAAAAGGAATTAATTAAAATTAAAATAAAATGCTAAACCTAATTCTAATTATTTTTAAGAAAACATTAAAATTTAACCTAAATTAAACCTAAATTTTTTTATGTACAATTTTAATTATGAAAATAAATAAAATAAATAAATATTATTATAGAAGGGAAAATTAAAAGAAATAAAAATAATAATTAAACCTATTTCTACATTTTTTGATTTTTTATGAAAAGAATTAATATTGCAAACCCTAATTTAAACTAAATTTATTTACATGCATTTATTTATAAGAAAATATTAAAATAAAAATATTTATTATATTTTTTCTCTTTTCTGATTTTTAGGCATTTTTTGTATTTTTGTAGAAATAATTAATTGATTTAAAACAATAAAGAAAATAAAATAATAATTGAAAAAAGATAAAATATAAGGAAAATTGCAAACCAGGGGGGGTTCAGACCCCAATATGGAGGTTTTGGCCTTAGCAATCTGGCCCATTTAGCAAGGCCTGGTAGACTTTTTTGAATCACGTGTGGCGTGTTGACTAGGGCGTAGCGTGCTCTCCAATTTTTAGCCTTTGATCTGATCCCAATATGCACGTGGATGACTGGATGATGAAGGAACATGATGGTCCTCAATATGATGCCTGCATGTGATGATGAATTGGAAAAGAATATGGAAATAACGTAGACCTGGGGCTCGAACCCAGGTCATATACATTGCCAACGTTCTCACTTGCCACTGGACCACTACAACGCATTTGTTATATAATAAACAAACAAATAATATAAAAGAAAGTGGGTTAATGCTTGGAAACGCGCGCAAATTTTTGAACAAGCCAATCAGCGTGTGCCACGACCTCGTCTTCCTCACTATCCCTGAAACATAAAATATGAGGCAACGGTTTTATATGCGTTGTTTAAGGTCAGTTTTGAGAAAATAGCGAATAAGCCTAGGTCACTCATAAATTAGGCGCGATAGGGGCTTTCTCTTCGTCCAGATGCACTGGTTTGAATGGTGGTAGTCTTGAGTCTCAATTTTTCCTTGGGTGAAAAGCCCCAATCTGAAGCTTGCAAAACCCTAGAACTTGGCAATGGTGAAATCATGTATACAGCATAAAAACTCAATTAAGTTATATAATTAGCATTAGAACAAGTCAATAATCATGAATCAATGAATAAAAGTTACAAAAGATGCGTAAATCATGATGCACGATTATGAAATTTTCTTGATACAGCTTGCGTTCATGTTACCAATTCTTAGAGTTTGAATGGATGTTTGTGCTTGTAATATGTTCAGTAGACCTTGAGGAAGCTAATGGAACAAGTTTCGTGCCTTGAATCCACCTAAAAAGTGTTTTTCAGATTTGAGTTCTTAGAGAGAAAATTCAAGTTTGTAATGGAGTATTCTGAGCAGCTGCGCCTCTAGCATGATTAGGTTTATGTTTATGCTTATGTAGTGAACAAATTAGGTTAACAAAATTGATCAAAATCTCTTTCATTCATGACTTGAAGATTTGATTTTTTTCACCATGATTTCCATATCTTTTTCCATGTGCTTTTGTGTCAATTAGGATCCAATCAAGCCAAATCTTTCCACATTTGCATATGCACGAAATATTGAGTCTAAAACATGTATAAAAAGATTGGTTAGGTTAAGTTAAATATTTTTCATATATTTAAATGATTTAAATGAATTAATATAAATAAAAATTCAAATAAATAAATAAATAAATGAGAAAATACTTCCCTTTGGGCCAAGTGGTCGTGCATGTGTCATGGATGATGAATCATGGAAGAAAAATGGGCCCATTAGCAATTTTAGGTCATTTGAATCAATGTTGACTTTTCAAAATATCCAAAAATTTCCCAACTTCCACAAGGCATAACTTGCTCAATGTTTAAGCTTTTCTCATGTTCTTTGACATTTTGGAAAGGTCGTTGAGTCCTCTAACCAATGCCTTTGGTCCCATGTCATTTTGATTTACCAATCTCAAGTTATGGCCTTTGACTTAAAGTCCCTTTTTGTTGACTTTTGAAAATAACCTATAATGTTGAAATTGATAACTTTTTGTGAGAGCATTTCTTGGACTTGAAGTATGAAGATGGGTTGTAGGAAATGTCTTTCTCTTTAAAATGAGCTTTGGATGGAATTTTTCTGATAATCCATGTGAAAGTTATGCCCTGGTCAATTTCAGTTGACTTTTTCAGCTGTCCAAATAAGGAAACTTTTGCATTTTGATGATTTCTGAGCCAAATTTTGAGAATCATGATCAAGCATTGATCAAATGATGTTTGTGGCTTCAAAATGATATGTTGACCAAAAATTTGAACTTTTGACTGTCAAATGACCATTTTGCCCCTACAGTTGACTGTAGTGTAATTAGGGTTTTTGACTGTGCAATTTTGTGCTGAAAGCCTTGAAACTTGATATGAGGATGCTTGACCATATTTGTAGGTATATGAGACTTGATTAGACCTTTGAAAACTTCATCTCCTTGACCAGAACACAAACCCTAGTTTGACTGTATAGGAGACCTTTGCCCTGTGCAACCCTTGGGGAATTTTGCAGCTTGACTTGGCAATTTCTTGGAGAATATGGGAGGGCAAATTTTGGGGTACAACACACTTTCATCATGTCTTCTTCAATGTTGGTGTTGACTAGGCTGAGCAGTCTACCATGTCTTTCACTGAAGGATGAATTTTCCGGAATTCTTGAGGTGAGCTCCTTGAGTTGAGGAGAGATTCTCACAAGGTTGACTTGAATGGTGTTTCTGCGAGGAATTTCCATGTCCTACAAAACAAGAACAAAGATGAATATCCAAAACCCTTGAAATGGTTATATGATGTTTTATGATGTTTATGATGTTTATGATGTATGCACAAAACATATGTACAAGCAAATCACACTAAACCCTAGTTTCAGGCTTGCATGGGGTTTCATAGGTAAGTACCCTCTTGAGTGTAGTTGGCTTAAAAACCTGTCCTATAAATAGTAACCGGGTTCTAAGGAGCTCAATATCATTGGATTGTTTTCATTGTTCATTGTTTTGGTTTAGCCACTTAACTAGCGACCAAAATATTCCAAGAAAACAACCCTCAATGAGTGTAGTATCGAGTATCTACCAACTTCGGACTGCACCAAAGCCGGTCATCTCACTACCCCTAATAAAAGGCCAAGATGGTCAAGTAAGGTTCTAGGTCATTAGTGCTTAGTGACATCACTCAGCGGCCCCGTACTCTCCTTGATTGAACTCAAGGGTTACCGGTACTCACAAATATGTCGCACTAATATAGCTATTGCTTCGACCGTGTCGGTATACCCCGCACAGTTTCCACAACGTATTGCTATCTATGAATGTTTCCCAAAATCCGGGTGTAGGATTGTAAACCCAAACAATAGAGCCAAGATATAAAGCAAACAATTCAAACAATTTGTCATGCAAGAGGGTGATCTAAGCCCTAAGGTTACTCCACTTTTTAAAATTGTCCCCAGCAGAGTCGCCAGTTCTGTGATAAGGTGGGGGAACTGACTAGGGTTTTGCGTTTGTTTTCGCAAATGTTTCGGTTGAGCAAGAGTCGCCACCGACTTTTTATTTTATCCTAAGGAAAGGTTTAAAAAGCACAGCAAAAACCTTTGAGATTTTTCCTGGGTTCGGGGAGTAGATTATAGAAAGGGAAGGTATTAGCACCCTTTCTATCCATGGTTATCCATGGGCTCTTAGGTACTTGCTTAGATCGACTTGCCTTGGTTTTCAATTGTTTGAAATGGTGCTCGGTGTGTGATTTTGAAAATGTTTTGAAAAGATGCCTTGTATAGGCTACCCTTGTAACAATTCTTTACTCGAATGTTTTACAAAAGGTGTTTTGTCTTTTGAAAAGATGTTTCAAGGTTTTTGAAAGTTGGTTTTGAAAGTGTTTGTGAAGTGTGATTTGAAAATGGGCAAGTGTTTTCTTTGCAAATTGGCAAGTACTTAAGAGTTATCGATCCTAAAGTTTTCTCAAAGATTTTTGTTATGTTTTAAACCTTTTGACAATTTTGTTCCACCATTGCATTTGGTGGACAATCTTGTATTAGGAAGTGAAAGGGACAGGCGTGGGTCATTGTTTAGACCATAATTGCAATATTGTTAAATGTCTTTGGGCAATTTTTCTTTGAAAGGGATTTGATCATTTTAGGCAACTTTTTGAAAGCGTCATCGAGGGACTTATGATCATTTGATTGTTTGTTTTACCCAAAGAAACCTAACATGCAATATGGCCCAATTATTTGAAGGCAACAAAGTGGAATACCCTAGGGGTGCAAGTGTGATATGTATTGTTTATTTTCATGCTTGATTATCTTGAAATTAGGTCAGACTATTTTGTTCGTTTTATTCGCATACAAACCCTAATTCTAGCATGGCATGTTTAGAAAGCATTAAAGTGCGAAATTTAAATTCCTACACTATTACAACACAATAATATGGGGAGGGGGTACAAATGTTCAAATGGGGGGATATTTAGACAAGAAATTAAATCTAGCTATTACATCATTTTCTTTGAATATTTACAATACAAATAATTGCATAATTAAATGGAAATGAAATAAATATGCAAAATGTAAAAAGAATTTTTATGTGTATGAAAAAAAGTATTATTTATGTAAAATAAAAAGAGAAATAAAAAGGTATTATTTTTTTGGAGTATTTTCATATTTAGGGCAAAACCCTAATTTTAATCAAAAGGGTATTAATTACTTAATATATATAATATTTACTATTTACATACAAAAATAAAATAAAATATAGTATATTTACAAAAATGTATTTTTAGTGTTAAATATTAATAAAAATAAAAAGATGTATATTTTTGGTATATTAATAAAAAGATATATATATATATTTTTGGTATATTTTTGGTTTATTAATAAAAATAATTAATAAAAATAAAAATATATATATATTTATATTTATATTATTTGCAAAAAATATATTAAATATGCACAAAATAATAATATTTAATTTTATAAAAAAAAGTATTTTTTATACAAAATGTTTCAAAAGGGAAAAATGAAATAAAAATCAGAAATATAATATGTTTACATTATTAATAATATTTCTAAATAATAGTATATATATATTTATGTATAATAGTATATATAAATAAATAAATACTTAAAAAATGCAAAAATGGTGTAAAAATGATTTTTCAGGTTTTAAACATTATTAGAAAAAATAAATGAGTCAAAATGAAAAAAGAAAAATAAAAAAAACATTAAATCAAGCAAATGGGCTCAGGGGGGTATGAATTAAAAAGTATGGTGTAAGAAGCAAAACAAAAGCTGGCCCAACCCATGAGGCACCTTCTTCAACCTCTGAACAACATTATTCAAAAAAACGCGCGCCCTGTTCTTCCATCCAAACATCCTGATTCCTGGCTTATTAATGAAAACTCATAACATAAAAAATGTTCAGCATCAAGAGACGAATCCAACCATACGCAGAACTTGATCTAACTCTCTAAGATGAGAGAGAATTTCTTCTCCCCCAAATCCTGACCTAGATTTTCTGCCATTTTCAAACCTTAAATTCTCACAGCTCAGGCAAAAGAAATGAAAAGTAAAAGCATGTACAGGTTCAGTGGCATGAGTAGAACATTGCTTATTCACAAACTTAGAGCTAATGATGCCTAATAAGAGAGATAGAAGTTCACCAAAATACCTGTTCAGTTGAAGTTCTATCTGGCAATGGGGGAGCTTTCAGTGCAAGATAATGGTTGGTATAGCTTCCTTGAGGTGTGGTGATGTTGTTCCAATATTTACTTTGCCTTGAGACACCTTGAATTGAGCTGTAGAACTTCAACTGCAAAATGAAAAAGTGAAAATGGTGGAACTTGTTAGAGGAATTACAGGTCGTGTTTCAAGTCATGGTTAGCTTGCATAGATGCTAGGGAATGTGTGTGAACTGGTTTGGGCAAGAAAGCTTGAGAGAAATGGGAGATGGCACTCAAACTGCAGGCTTGGCCCTGTTCTTGCAGTTTGAAGGTGATTCTGGGATTGGGAGTGTATGAGGGTTGTTAGGGTCGTGTACTAGCTTGGTTGGGATGTCTTGGATGTGTTTTACAAGTTTGCTTCAGTGTTTGTAAGCTGATATCAGAGTTGTGTTGAACAATGCAATGTTTCTTAGCACTTAAGCAAAAAAGGTCAAGTTGGTGTTTAGGCAGCTAGAGGCCCCCATAACATGCTGCATAACTCAGTCTTGATCAGTGTGATTAATCCCTAAACTTGAGCCAAATAGATCTTAACTGTACTTCTTGGATTTTCAATTGGACATAAAGTTACCTTTTGCAAAAATGGAAGAAATGCTTTATCTATAAATGGATTAATCTTCTAGGCAATGCTTGAACACACAAAACATGGTCTTGGCACAAAGGTTTGGCATTAAATTTATGAGTGTAATCGAGGTAAAAGGCCTGTAATCAAGTGGCATGCTGAGTTTTGAAAATGCATAGTGTTATGAACATGTAACTTGGCCTAATCAAAAGTGAGTTTTTGCTATATTGTGAAATTCGATTCTCCCTAACCATGAGGTTGTTTGAGGAGTTCTTGGACATTTTGGAAAGCTTGGAATGTGTACTACAATCCATCTTTGAAATGCAAATTGAAATTACAAGTGGAAGTGTATGGAAAATGGCCTTGAAGTTGGGTAGAAAACCTTGTCAAAATAGGTTAAAATTTCACCAAGTTAAGAATGGTTTAGTGCCCTTATTCAAAAATTTGTAACTTGAGATACAAGCCTCATTTGGGAAAACTTTGTGAATCAAAGTTGTAGATTATGCAACAAGCTACAACTTTCATGTTTTGACTTTTGTTTGAATCCAAATGAATCTTGGTGAGAAAGTGGGGCAAAGTTGGGAAAAAATTAGGGTTTTTCATAACTTAGAAAAATTCTAAGTTATGAAAAATTCTTATTTCTAACCCTAATTTGCATTTTTTGATTTCTTGGTGAACAAGTTTCATGATTTGGCATGTTTTGATGAAAAATGAATCTTGACTCTTGATTTTGACCAAAAAGTCAAAGTTTGACTTTTCAGTGTACAGTCAAAATTGATCAATTGACTGGGAAATTCAACTGTCAATCTTGTGTACTTGGGATCTTTTGAGTTTGTTGAGCATGTCAAGATAATTCCATGGGGTCCTTGAGTCCATATGTGAGCTTGGTTTGCCATTGGCTAGGTCAAACAGTCAAAAATTGCCTTTGTGCAGTCAAAACCCTAAAAATGACCATTTTGCCCTTTTGGTGATCTGATCAAATTTCTTGTGGAATTGTGATCCAAATTTGATCAAATGGTCCATATGAGTTCATAATGTTGGTGTGGGTCAATTTTCATGAGGTTTGACTGTCAATTGACCACAGTTGACTTTTTCCCCAATACAGTTGACTTCTAGGTCAACTGTCCAATTGACTGGGCAAAACTTGGAATCAAGACTTGAAACTTGATGAGGATACACTTGGGAGTCCAATATGAAGCAAGAAAGTCATCTTAGGCATTTTAGGTCAAAACATCTTTGTGCAAACACAAACCCTAATTTGGGTCCACAGTGCAAGGAGAAGTCTTGAGCAGATGAAACCCTAACTGGATCTTGATCTTCAAAGGCTTTGTGGTGAGAAATCAATGAGAAATGGGAGGGAAAATTTTGGGGTACAACAGTTGCCCCTGTTCAATCTTCTTAAATCCGAAGAGTTAGATTGGCAAGTTTTCCTTTCGTGACTCGAGGGTAAAAGGAGATTGGACACTAGAGTGCCCGGAAATTTGCACTCGTCAAAGCAATGGATGCGGGAATGGGCTTAGAGATGCCATTTGGAGATGGGCTTAGAGATGCCATCTTGAGGGGTGACAGAAACTTGTCGGAGATGGGCTTAGAGATGCCATCTGGAATGAGTATCAGGAAGGCGTCCATGCTTTGGACCATCTTCGAACCGGGGGTCTGAATAAGCAATAGATTGACATCCGTTGTTGGGAGGAATCCGTAAACTGTTTTCAAAGGTTGCATCTGAACAAGTGATGGATTAACATCCGTTGTTGGGAAGAATCCATAGACTGTTTTCAGAAGTCTGGAGAATAAACTGAACAAGCGATAGGTTAACATCCGTTACTTGGAGGACCCGTGAACTGTTTTCAGAAATCTTGGAGTTGAATAAGCAATAGAGAAGCATCCGTTGTTGGGAAGCGTCCGTAAGCTGTTTTCAAAGGTGAGAAGAGTCTGAACAAGCGATAGGTTAACATCCGTTACTTGGAGAACCCGTAAACTGTTTTCAGAAATCTTGAAGTTGAATAAGCAATAGAGCAACATCCGTTATTGGGAAGCGTCCGTAAGCTGTTTTCAAAGGTGAGAAGAGTCTGAACAAGCGATAGGTTAACATCCGTTACTTGGAGAACCCGTAAACTGTTTTCAGAAATCTTGAAGTTGAATAAGCAATAGAGCAGCATCCGTTGTTGGGAAGCGTCCGTAAACTGTTTTCAAAAGTTGCATCTGAACAAGCGAGAGATTAACATCCGTTGTTGGGAAGAATCCATAAACTGTTTTCAGAAGTCTTGAAAAGAATCTGAACAAGAGATAGGTTAACATCCGTTACTTGGAGAACCCGTAAACTATTTTCAGAAATCTTGAAGTTGAATAGGAACCGGTGTAGGGTTGCTTGATGATGAGTCCGTGTAAAACTGCATCTGAAACTGTTAAGGATAGCTTTTTATTCTTATCCTGAAAAGGACAAAATGTTAGCTAAACACAAAATTATGTTGCATGAAATGTATGATGCAATATACGTTATATCAATGTTTATGATATGAATATAATGAATGCGCATGTAAGCTGATGAGTTGTCCTGCTGAGGATAAATGAATCCTGGATGGCTGAAGATAAAAGCATCCTGACTGCTGCCGGGAAGAATAATTCCTTGGCCGTTACTGGGGGAATAAGGAGCTTGGGTTGTATACCAAACCTCTGGGGAATTCCTGACGACTTCTACTGGGGAGTACCAATCTAGTAGGCTCATGCTGGGGATGCAAGACTGAGAATCTTCAGTTTGGCGGGACACATCTCTGGCGACTTCACTGGGGAACTCAAGATTTGCTCTCCTAAAACTCTGTAGGGAGAAGGTTCATTAGCCTGGCTTCGCTGGGGATTCTGAAACTTAAACTCTGAGGGGAATTGAATTCTTGAGGACCTTCTGGCTGGGGAATTGCAAAGGTAAGTTACTGCTGGGGAACTTTGATGAACTCCGCTGGGGATAGGAAGAATTTTGGCGAGTGCGATCTTCCGTGGTTGTTAGCTGAGGATAACCCAGTTATAAGGCCTTGTGAGGAATAACTTTGAATAAAACTCGGGAGAGACGTCCGTTCTCTGCGGGGGATAAGCTTCCAGAATCTACTGGGGATGAGTTTTAAGACTTGCTAGGGATATGGATTCCAAATCTCCAGGGGGTTTCCTTTGAAGGGTATCAAGATATCCAACTGTTCCTTTGACCTATCAGTAATCCTCTTTCCCGACTCATAAGAAAATGATTATGTTTCAAATGCATATGCCTATTTAACAAAACATTGGACGTTTCTCAAAATAAAACAAATAGTGCAAGAGAAAAGAAAAGGAAATGACACAAATTTCTGGGAAAAGTATTTGTATTGATTTTCTATGAGTATATTTGTACAAAGGAGACAATCATCCTAGTAAGAGGATTTTGTCGTAAATATTTGAAAGGTTTATACAAAATAAGGGTGGCTATGTGAAATAATTCCATGGGATTCCATTCCGCTATAGCTTTCATAACTCTGAATATCTGTCCATTCAATGCTTCGCTTGACGATGACTGGATTGATCAGAAGCCTGGAACCAGTTGATGAAGAGATTGTCCTTGAAGTGATCCGACGAGACATAGTCATACGCTTTAATTCCCTAACTTTTGCCTGAATCGCCCTTTCGGGTTTTCGATCCACCGGGAAACCCCTTCTTGCCCAAGCCGCCCTTTCGGGTTTTCAACTTGCCGGGTGTACAGATTTTTTATTTTTATTTTTATCCCTAACTTTTGCCTGAACCGCCCTTTCGGGTTTTCGGTTCACCGGGATACCCATTTTTGCCCAAGTCGCCCTTTCGGGTTTTCAACTTGCCGGGTTATTTTATGCGTAGTATCTTTTGACTATGTCTGCATTCGCAGGGTGCGGCAAATCATCGCCGTCCATGGTGGTCAGAATCATCGCACCACCAAAAAATATGCTCTTGATCACAAATGGTCCTTCATATGTAGGAGTCCATTTGCCCCTGGGATCACTTTGCGGCAAGATAATCCGCTTGATTACGAGATCTCCGACTTGATACACTTGACGTCTGACTTTCTTATTGAAGGCCTTGATCATCCGCTTTTGATACGTCTGACCGTGGCATATAGCAGCAAGTCGCTTTTCGTCGATCAGATTGAGTTGATCAAGTCGGGTCTGCATCCAATCATCTTCGTTCAAACATGTATCCTTCATAATCCTTAGAGAAGGGATCTGGACTTCCATAGGCAGAACAACTTCCATGCCATAGACCAAAGAAAATGGGGTTGCCCCAGTTGAAGTACGTGTCATCGTACGGTATCCATGTAGAGCAAACGGTAACATCTCATGCCAGTCTTTGTAAGTGACTGTCATTTTCTGAATGATCTTCTTAATGTTTTTGTCGCAGCTTCAACAGCACCGTTCATCTTCGGCCGATAGGGAGATGAATTGTGATGATAAATCTTGAACTGTTCGCACAATGCAGTGATCATCGTGTTATTCAGATTTGTACCATTGTCTGTGATGATCCTGTCTGAAACACCATACCGACATATAAGATTTTGCTTGATGAAGCGGGCAACCACATTTTTAGTAACAGAGGCGAAGGAAGCTACTTCGACCCATTTGGTGAAATAGTCAATGGCAACCAGGATGAAGCGATGTCCGTTGGAAGCCGTGGGCTTGATCTCTCCAATCATATCAATGCCCCACATTGCAAAGGGCCACGGAGCAGTCAGGATGTTGAGAGGGACCGGAGGGATATGAACTTTGTCAGCATAGACTTGACACTTGTGGCAAGTACGGGAATGTTGATGGTAGTCAGCCTCCATGGTAGACCAGTAATAGCCTGCCCTTAGGATCTTCTTAGCCATTATATGCCCGCTCAAGTGAGTGCCAAATGTGCCGCTGTGTATATCAATCATGATCAACTCTGCTTCGGCTTTATCCATGCATCGGAGTAAAACACAATCATAGCTTCGTTTGTAAAGGATGTCGTTGCTCAGGAAGAACTTAGCAGCGAATTTCCTTAAGAACTTCTTGTCATTTACGGAAGCTCCTTCGGGATAATCTCTAGTCTCGAGATGCCTTTTGATTTCATGGAACCAGGGTTGTTCCACTACTTCTTCGGTATTAATCTCGTGACAATGCGCAGGTTCATCCATTCGCTTGATGGTGATTTGGGGAGCCTCGTTATCCCAGTTGAGTTTAAACATGGAGGACATTGTGGCTAGAGCATCTGCTAGCTGATTCTCTTCTCGCGGGAAATGCTCGAAGGTAATTTGCTCGAAATGAGGCAACAACGTCAAGACATGTTCTTTGTATGGGATAAGATTAGGATGCTTGGTATCCCACTCTCCTTTGATTTGGCTGATAACCAAAGCCGAGTCCCCAAATACGATCAAAGATTTGATCCCCAAGTCTATAGCAGCCTTGAGACCAAAGATGCAAGCTTCATACTCAGCCATGTTGTTTGTGCAGCTGAAGCAAAGTCGGGTCGTGAAAGGAGTGTGACAACCTTCCGGAGAAATGAGTACCGCGCTGATACCATTTCCAAGTGCATTTGAAGTACCATCAAAATACAGGGTCCATCGGGATCCCTTTTCGGGTCTGTCATACGGCCCGTTACCTTCAATGTTGTCCAAATTCATGATGTCCTCGTCCGGGAAATCAAATCTCATGGGTTGATAATCTTCGATAGCCTGATGAGCTAGATGGTCAGCTAGTACACTCCCTTTTATAGCTTTTTGGGTGGTGTACTGGATGTCATACTCAGTTAAGATCATTTGCCATCTAGCTATCCTTCCAGATAAAGCGGGCTTTTCGAAGATATACTTGATAGGATCCATTTTGGAAATCAACAAGGTAGTATGAGTCAACATATACTGTCTTAGTCGGCGAGCAGCCCATACCAAAGTGCAGCAAGTTTTCTCGAGCAGTGAGTAGCGAGTCTCACAGTCGGTAAACTTTTTGCTAAGGTAATAAATAGCATGCTCTTTTCGACCAAACTCGTCATGCTGGCCCAAAACACACCCCATTGAGTTATCCAAGACGGTCAAGTACATGATCAATGGTCTTCCTTCGACGGGTGGCATCATAATAGGAGGTTCTAGCAAATACTCCTTGATTCTATCAAAAGCAGCTTGACAATCGTCGTTCCACTCGACTACCTGATCTTTTTTCAAGAGTTTGAAAATTGGCTCACAGGTAGAAGTCAGATGTGAGATGAATCTGGCAATATAGTTTAAGCGCCCCAAGAATCCTCTAACTTCCTTCTCAGTACGGGGAGCAGGCATCTCTTGTATTGCTTTTACTTTTGCCGGATCGACTTCAATGCCTTTGTTGCTTACGATGAATCCCAGGAGTTTACTAGACCTAACTCCAAAAATGCATTTACTTGGATTCAGCCTGAGCTTGTATTCTTTTAACCTGGCAAACAGCTTCTCTAGATGTTCAAGGTGCTCTTCCTCTGTTTGTGACCGAGCTATCATATCGTCTACGTAAACTTCAATCTCATGATGTATCATATCATGAAATAAAGCTACCATGGCGCGTTGATAAGTTGCCCCTGCGTTCTTCAGCCCGAACGGCATCACCTTGTAACAGAAAGTGCCCCATTGGGTGACAAAAGTTGTTTTCTCCATATCCTCGGGGGCCATTTTGATTTGATTGTAGCCCGAGAATCCATCCATGAAGGAAAACACTTTATGCTGAGCTGTATTATCGATCAAGATGTCAATATGAGGTAGCGGGAAATCATCTTTAGGGCTGGCCCTATTCAAATCCCGGTAGTCCACACACATCCTGACTTTGCCATCTTTCTTAGGTACTGGCACAATGTTAGCGACCCATTGAGGATAGGACGTAACAGCCAGAAAGCCAGCATCGAATTGCTTCATTACTTCTGCTTTGATCTTTTTGGACATGTCAGGCCTCATTCGGCGAACTTTTTGCTTGATCGGTGGACAGTTTTCTCTTGTGGGGAGACGGTGAACCACGATGTCTGTGTCTAAACCCGGCATGTCTTCATAAGACCAAGCGAAGATTTCAACATACTCATTCAACAACTGTATCAGGCGTTCCTTGACACTCGGTTCCAGATTGGCACCCACTTGCACCTCCTTCCGGTCTTCCTCGGTTCCCAAGTTGACAGTTTCCAATGACTCTTCGTGCAGTAGGATGGCCCTTTCCTCTTGTTGTAGAAGTCTGGCTAGTTCTCTTGGTACTTCACAACCTTCGTCATCTTCATACTCGGCTAGATTGACCAGATCTTCAGAGTTATTGAAAGATATAGCAGAATAGTCACCCATGGAATCCGGAGTGGATGGGTACCTGCATTGGTGAGTGTGGGTGTGTGTAAGGGATAGCCATCCTTAAACAAAAATGCAAAAGGAAAGAAAATGAACACAAGCAGTTTATCAAATGAAAAACGTCCAATGAATCATTAAACATGGCATATGGATATGAAAAATAATCAAAACCCTTACAAGTGGACCTACATGCCCCGGGCAAGGCATGAGGTGAAAAGATAGTGTACGGATTGTCTGAAAGTAAATATTACAGACCAAATAAGAAATGTTTAACAGATAAATTACTGATGAATAAAAGTGATGGGGATAAAGTCTTTTGCCTCCCAGTTGCTCAACCCTCCTTTGACAGTTGGATAAATCCACTCTTCAATGTTGCTCTCCTTGTCTTCATCCTCCAAAGCGTTGATTCCGTAAGGAGAAATTTTGACTGGCGCCCTTTCAATCTTCGCACGGCGCATAGCTTTCTGGCCAGCGGCTGTGAACCCTAATCCAAATTTGTCAGTCTTATGTGGAATGTCAGGTAACTGCCCCCATGCTGAATTCTTCCCTTCTTTTATTGCGGCCCTTGCGTCCTCCAGAGATGCCATCCTGGCCATCTGCCTCGGTGTCTCAACTGCCAACTTTGCTACTGCTATTTCAGGAAGGACTTCTTCGAAATGTTGAAACGGTGTCTCAATGAATTCTCCTTCAACCTCCACATACCGGAAAGAATTTAAGTGGCTAATCATGTACTCTTCTTTGCCATGGACAGTGATGATCTTTCCCTTGACAGGATACTTCAACATCTGATGTAAGGAGGAGGTGACTTCCCCAGCATGGTGTATCCAAGGTCTACCCAGCAGGCAAGAGTATGATGGACGGATGTCCATCACATAGAAAGTGGATTTAAACACCTCGGTGCCTATCTTGATGGGAATTTCAACTTCTCCATGGACCATTCTCTTCGAACCATCGAAAGCTCTGACAACAATGTCACTCGGCTTCAATTCCAATCCCTCACAATCTAGTCGGTCCAAGGCCTTTTTAGGCAATACATTCAGCGACGAACCAGTGTCGACCAAGACGTGTGCGAGAGTAGTTCCTCGACACTCGACTGAAATGTGCAAAGCATCATTGTGGTTTCTACCTTTAGGAGTTAGGTCGGCATCGGAAAAACCTAATCCATTGTCCGCAGTCAGGCTAGCCACGCAATTTTGAAATTTATCCGCAGAGGTTTCCTGGGGCACATGGGCTGCCTTCAGGAATTTTATCAGAGCTTTAGCGTGCGCTTCCGAGCAAAGTAGTAGTGCCAGCATGGAGATCTTGGAGGGGGTTTGCCCCAGCTGTTCTACTACATCGTAATCACTTCTTTTGATTATCCTCAAAATCTCATCCATTTCCTTCTTGGAGGTTTCCGGGATAACCAAGGGTTGAGCCCTCGTCCTGACGGGCTCATCTTGGATTCCCTTACCTTTATCAGCAGCGGTAGGAGAGACAGTACTAGGAACAACAACATCTTCAATCAGAGGAGTTCTAGCAGAGATTTTTATTGGTGCAGGGACGACCTTGTCGGCTGATGAGGGTCCAAAGACTGCTCTTGGAGGGGCAATCTCTGGAGAAAATATTCTCCCGCTCCTGGTGATTTTGCTGGTGCCCGCAATGTTACTAATGCTGGCTTCTTCATCATCCGAACTTTCTTCAATTATTTCGATTTGTTTGATACCATGGTAGTAGACGTCACCGCCATAGTTCCAAGGTATCGACTTCTCAGAAACATAGGGAACAGGACCTGGCATTGTTATCTTCAAAGGGACAGATTTCGTAGCTGGTGTAATCTTAACAGGCTTTTTGACGGCCTTGGAAAGATTGGCATGAATGGTTATGATTGAGACATCTTCAGTATGAACCGGAACAGCAGAAACTTTTTCAAACAAAATTTGTCGACTATCCATAAGGCCTTGGATGCCTTTCTTCAGTAACGGACAATCAAATGGCATGGAGTAGCAACAATAGCAGTCTTCTTTACATCCCGGGAAGATCCCGGCCCTCAACAGGTTCAACTTAATGGTTAGCAGTGGAGTAGTCAGATCACTGACATCAGCAACATACAAATCTTCTTCAATGGCATTGACATTTCGGTCGTGCTTCGGCATGGGTGCAGATATCACATTAGGCTTCTCTGGAGCGTCAAACTCTACCTCCTTAGCCTCTATCAGGTCTTGGATTTTATGCTTGAGCGCCCAACAATCATTGGTGTCGTGTCCAACACTGTCTGAATGGTAGGCGCATTTAGCATTGGCATGATAATGCGGAGAGGACGTATTCACATTCTTTGGTGCCTCCTTGATGGTGGCGAGATTCAACTTCAATAGATGGGGAAGCACTTGCGCTAGAGTCATATTAATACGGGTGAACTGTCGTTGTGGCCGCTCCACTCGTTGTTGATTTGGTCTAGACTGGTTATAGCGAGGCTGCTCATTTGGAGTGTTTTGAATCATTACGGCCCCCACAGTTGGCCGACGCTCTGTCTTCACTGCTCTTCTCTGAGAATATACCATAGCTGTTTCTTTCTTAAAAGGCTTCTTCTCAACACTTGCAGCAACACCCTTCTGAATCTTTCCTGACTTGATGCCAACTTCTATTCTTTCGCCTGTTAAGATCAAATCGGTAAACCCCGCAGAAGAGTTACCAATTAGATGATTGAAAAATGGCCCAGATAAGGTCCCAAGAAACATATCAACGAGTTCACGGTCGGTTAAAGGAGGTTGCACCCTGCCAGCCAAATCCCTCCATTTTTGTGCATATTCTTTGAATCCCTCGCTTGTTCCTAGTGACATACCCTGAAGTTGGGTACGAGTAGGAGCAAGATCAGAATTATATTGGTATTGTTTGTAGAAAGCGGTGGCCAAATCTTCCCAATTTCTGACACTGGTTCCTTCTAGCTGATAAAACCACTCCAACTGAGCTCCCGAAAGGCTGTCTTGAAAGAAATGAATCCAAAGGTTTTTATCTGCCGTATAGGGTTGAATCTTTCTCACGTAGGACCTGAGATGAATTTTAGGACAGGACAGCCCATCATACCTCACAAACACTGGCACTTTGAATTTTGGGGGAATCACAATCTCGGCAACCAAACCCAAGTCTTCAAAATCCAAACCCGGTACTCTTTGTAATTCCATGGCGGCCAATCTGTCTTCTAAACCCTTGTACTTATCATCAGCTGGAGGGTATTGCTGGTCAGAATAATCTTCATCCTCTTCAACCTCTTCTTCTTCCGCATCAGACTCGGAAGGCACCGCAGCTCCATCTCTTTTGTTGGTTCCTTCATCAGAGATAGGAGGAAATTCAAGCACTCTCCGAGCTTCTCCGTCAAATCTTCTCCCCAAAGTAGCCACCCCAATCCTCTTTTTCTTCTTTTTCACTGGGTCCTTATTCCCCAATTGAGTCTTAATATCCTCCTGACCCTTAGCCAATGTCATCAGGAGTTGCTGGAACTGTGCATTCTGAGCTTGCAGGTCTTTGACTGTTTGCTCGAGATCCATCCTACTGAAATAAACAGCAGATAGATAAGGAAACCTGGAGTGAGACCTGCTTATGCACATGATGAATGGTATGCTCATGTATGCAATGCATTCAAGGATTTAGAAAATTCAAAATTGTTTCAGACAAAGAAGAACGCATGTCATATTAATAAGAAGAAATTTGTTAGTACATAAATGCCCCATGGGCCAAATATTACAAAATAACTTTCTTAAGGCAAAAAGACATTGCGCATCCGCTTTGGTGCGATGTAGGTGTTGAGGGCCTCTTGCTCATGGAGTCGGCGGGTAAGCTCTAGAACCTTCTTTCCACTGGCGTAGAAGCTAGCTTCAAAAGTATTATGTTCCTCCTTGAGCTGAATCCAACTTTTCTGCATTTCCTCCCACGATGTAGGCATGTCTGGATGTAGGATGGTGTAGGGAACCTCTCCTTCATTGACGGGCTCTTTAATCACAGGGAGAACATAAGGATAAGGCATCATCAGACTTTGGGCTCTGGCTCGTACCCACTTGAGATAAGGCTCAAGAGGGATGGAGTTCTTGTGTCCCAGAGTCTTGCTATCAACCTTGTTGAGTTTTCCCCAAGCTCTGATGAATCTTTGGCGAAGTCCTTGCGCATCGTTGTCGAAGTCAAAAACTAGGTCAAGAATCAACATGTCATGAGGGCCATCCCTCCGTGCATATCCAAATTGCCTCAAAGCTAGGCAAGGGTTGTAGGTGATACCTCCCCTAATTCCAAGTAAAGGAACATTAGGAAACTCTCCGCAACGATCGACGATGATGACATTTTCTCTGGACCGAGAACACCAATGTACATCAGAGTGAGTAAGAGTCATCAACCGTTGGGACCACCTTGAGCCTTGGTCATTCTTCAAGACAGATTGTGGAAGGTGTGAAATAAACCACCTTGCAAGGAGAGGAGTACAGCACATGAGGACACCCCTCTTTCTCATTGTTCGTGTGTAAAATGAGTGAAGGATGTCCCCAAGCAATGTTGGTATTGGATTTCTGGACAAGAAGATTTTGATGGCGTTGACATCTACCAATTGGTCAGGATTTGGGAACAAGACCAACCCATAGATAAGGAGTGCCATAATCTCTTCAAAAGCTTGTAGGTCCAATGAATTCCAACATTCTTGTGCCTTCTCAAACAAGAATTTTGCTAAGAATCCCTTGACGCCGCTTCTGGTTTCCCAATGCCCCTTGATGTCGGATGGTTGTAGATGTAATGCTCGAGCAACATCTTCTGGCTTTGGTTCCTTTTCCGTACCGTTGAAGGGTAGTTGATTAAGGATAGGAATTCTCAGGAGTTGAGAAAACTCCTCCAAAGTGGGTACCAACTGATAATCAGGGAAAGTGAAACAGTGGTGAAGAGGGTCAAAGAACTGGAATAGCACTTTCATCATGTCTTCTTCAATGTTGGTGTTGACTAGGCTGAGCAGTCTACCATGTCTTTCACTGAAGGATGAATTTTCCGGAATTCTTGAGGTGAGCTCCTTGAGTTGAGGAGAGATTCTCACAAGGTTGACTTGAATGGTGTTTCTGCGAGGAATTTCCATGTCCTACAAAACAAGAACAAAGATGAAGATCCAAAACCCTTGAAATGGTTATATGATGTTTTATGATGTTTATGATGTTTATGATGTATGCACAAAACATATGTACAAGCAAATCACACCAAACCCTAGTTTCAGGCTTGCATGGGGTTTCATAGGTAAGTACCCTCTTGAGTGTAGTTGGCTTAAAAACCTGTCCTATAAATAGTAATCGGGTTCTAAGGAGCTCAATATCATTGGATTGTTTTCATTGTTCATTGTTTTGGTTTAGCCACTTAACTAGCGACCAAAATATTCCAAGAAAACAACCCTCAATTAGTGTAGTATCGAGTATCTACCAACTTCGGACTGCACCAAAGCCGGTCATCTCACTACCCCTAATAAAAGGCCAAGATGGTCAAGTAAGGTTCTAGGTCATTAGTGCTTAGTGACATCACTCAGCGGCCCCGTACTCTCCTTGATTGAACTCAAGGGTTACCGGTACTCACAAATATGTCGCACTAATATAGCTATTGCTTCGACCGTTTCGGTATACCCCGCACAGTTTCCACAACGTATTGCTATCTATGAATGTTTCCCAAAATCTGGGTGTAGGATTGTAAACCCAAACAATAGAGCCAAGATATAAAGCAAACAATTCAAACAATTTGTCATGCAAGAGGGTGATCTAAGCCCTAAGGTTACTCCACTTTTTAAAATTGTCCCCAGCAGAGTCGCCAGTTCTGTGATAAGGTGGGGGAACTGACTAGGGTTTTGCGTTTGTTTTCGCAAATGTTTAGGTTGAGCAAGAGTCGCCACCGACTTTTTATTTTATCCTAAGGAAAGGTTTAAAAAGCACAGCAAAAACCTTTGAGATTTTTCCTGGGTTCGGGGAGTAGATTATAGAAAGGGAAGGTATTAGCACCCTTTCTATCCATGGTTATCCATGGGCTCTTAGGTACTTGCTTAGATCGACTTGCCTTGGTTTTCAATTGTTTGAAATGGTGCTCGGTGTGTGATTTTGAAAATGTTTTGAAAAGATGCCTTGTATAGGCTACCCTTGTAACAATTCTCTACTCGAATGTTTTACAAAAGGTGTTTTGTCTTTTGAAAAGATGTTTCAAGGTTTTTGAAAGTTGGTTTTGAAAGTGTTTGTGAAGTGTGATTTGAAAATGGGCAAGTGTTTTCTTTGCAAATTGGCAAGTACTTAAGAGTTATCTACCCTAAAGTTTTCTCAAAGATTTTTGTTATGTTTTAAACCTTTTGACAATTTTGTTCCACCATTGCATTTGGTGGACAATCTTGTATTAGGAAGTGAAAGGGACAGGCGCGGTTCATTGTTTAGACTATAATTGCAATAGTGTTAAATGTCTTTGGGCAATTTTTCTTTGAAAGGGGTTTGATCATTTTAGGCAACTTTTTGAAAGCGTCATCGAGGGACTTATGATCATTTGATTGTTTGTTTTACCCAAAGAAACCTAACATGCAATATGGCCCAATTATTTGAAGGCAACAACGTGGAATACCCTAGGGGTGCAAGTGTGATATGTATTGTTTATTTTCATGCTTGATTATCTTGAAATTAGGTCAGACTATTTTGTTCGTTTTATTCGCATACAAACCCTAATTCTAGCATGACATGTTTAGAAAGCATTAAAGTGCGAAATTTAAATTCCTACACTATTACAACACAATAATATGGGGAGGGGGTACAAATGTTCAAATGGGGGGATATTTAGACAAGAAATTAAATCTAGCTATTACATCATTTTCTTTGAATATTTACAATACAAATAATTGCATAATTAAATGGAAATGAAATAAATATGCAATATGTAAAAAGAATTTTTATGTGTATGAAAAAAAGTATTATTTATGTAAAATAAAAAGAGAAATAAAAAGGTATTATTTTTTTGGAGTATTTTCATATTTAGGGCAAAACCCTAAATTTAATCAAAAGGGTATTAATTACTTAATATATATAATATTTACTATTTACATACAAAAATAAAATAAAATATAGTATATTTACAAAAATGTATTTTTAGTGTTAAATATTAATAAAAATAAAAAGATGTATATTTTTGGTATTTTACCCTAAGTGTATTAATATATATATATATATATATATATATATATATATATATATATATATATATATATATATATATATATATATATATATATATATATATATATATATATATATATATATATATATATATATATATATATATATATATATATATATATATATATATATATATATATATATATATATATATATATATATATATTAAATATGCACAAAATAATAATATTTAATTTTATAAAAAAAAAAGTATTTTTTATACAAAATGTTTCAAAAGGGAAAAATGAAATAAAAATCAGAAATATAATATGTTTACATTATTAATAACGGTGATAATAACAGGTGCAACGATCATGATTTGGACGGGCTTCTTCGGGAGAGCCGGGATTGGATTATTGAAAATAGTCACCACAGAAACTTCTTCCATTGGAACCAACTGAACAGCAGACTTCTTAAACAGAATCTCCTTGCTATCCATTAGGCTTTGGATGCCTAATTTTAGCAAGGGACAACCAACTAGGGGTACAGCACAGAACAGGCAACCCTCACCGCAACCCGGAAATAAACCGGCCAGCAGCAGGTTCTTTTTGACAGTCTTCAGAGGAGTGGCTAGATCATCCACACAAATGGCATAAACATCTTCATCCACAGCATTTACCCCATGCTGAGGCATAGGAGCAGTAACTACATTCGGCTTCGCAGGCGCTTCGAACTGTATCTCCTTTGCGTCGATAAGGTCTTGCACCTTATTCTTTAACGCCCAACAGTCATCAGTAGAATGCCCCGGGCTATCTGAATGGTAGGCACAACGAGCATTCGGGTTGTACTTGGGGGATGCAGTATTTGGGAACTTCGGCGCCTCCCTGACAGTCACTAAATTGGTTGAGAGCAACTGTGGCAGGATCTGCGACAAAGTCATGCTTAAGCGGGTGAATTCTCTCTGGGGTCTTTCAACCTTTTGAGGATTAGTTGGCCGAGGAGCGGCAGCAGGCTTAGCAATCATTGTCGCACTGACAGATTGGCGGTGCTTAGATCTTCCTGATTTCCTGGAACCATATACGGCACTAGACTCCTTCTTGAAGGGTTTCTTCTCAGAACTAGATGATGCACCCTTCGGAATTTTTCCAGACTTTAACCCGGCTTCAATCCTCTCTCCAGTCAAGATCAAATCAGTGAACCCAGCAGAAGAATTCCCAATGAGATGGTTGAAAAATGGCCCAGATAGGGTCCCCAAGAACATGTCTACCAACTCCCGATCAGTCAATGGTGGTTGTACCCTGCTAGCCAGGTCTCTCCACTTCTGAGCGTACTCCTTAAAACCTTCGCTTGCACCTAACGACATACCCTGAAGTTGGGTACGTGTGGGGGCAAGGTCGGCATTATATTGATACTGCTTGTAGAAAGCAGTAGCCAACTCCTCCCAGTTACGAACCTTGGTCTCATCCAGCTGATAGAACCATTCGAGATGAGTCCCTGAAAGACTCTCCTGGAAGAAGTGGATCCATAAATTCTTATCCGCAGAGTACGGCTGAATTTTCCGAACATAGGACCTCATATGCAGCTTGGGACAAGACGCCCCGTCATACTTAGAGAAGGAGGGTGCTTTGAACTTGTGAGGGATAATCACACCAGTTGACAAACCCAGATCTCCGAAATCCAGCCCAGGTACCTGTTGAACCTCCATAGCCTTCAACTTATCCTCCAGTTGCTTGTATTTGTCGTCTGCAGGAGGGTACTGCTCTTCATCAAAATATGTCTCGTTGTCGGAGACTACCGGACTAGGAACCCTTGCTTCTGCCTGAGGAGAATTCTTGTCAACAGAAGAACCAGCCTCTTCCTGTTGCAGAGTATTGTTAAACCTTCGGCCCGAGTTAAACAGAACAGTTCTTCTCTTCTTCTTCTTCTCCTTCTTCAGGAGCATAGCTTTCAGTTCTTCTTGGCCTTGAGCCAGACCCTTGATTAATTCTTGAAACTGCGCATTCTGCGCCTGAAGAGCCTTGATTGATGTCTCGGTTGATGCAGAGTCGGTATTCATGATGCTGAAATAAACAGCGAAGAACTGTAAGCGACCTGAAAAGGGGAAAAACCTGCTATGCATATGATGTATGAAATGCGTATGGATTATGTTTTCAAAGACAATCGGGGATCAACTTTGTAAACAAAAAAGGAACACACTTCATTAGATTTTGCTTTGCAACTGAAATTATTCAACAGGTTGCCCTTAGGCGTTACATGAAAGGAAATACTAAAAAGGAAATAAAACTGTAAAAGCACATCTGGGGCTCCTTATTGATCCCATGGTCTCCTCTTCTCAGTACGGATGTAGGCATTCAGAGCTCTCTCATTCTCCAACTGCTTGGTCAGCTTCTGGATCTTTGATTCCTGCTCGTTGAACTTTTCCCGGTAAGAATCCCGCTCTTCTCGCAGTTGCGACCAAGATCTCTTCAATGTCTCATAATCAGTAGGTATCTGAGGAGGAAGGACAGTTGGAGGAACACCATCTTTATCAGGACACTCAAGAATGACGGGTCTGACAGCTTCATACGGCATACCTAACTTCTGAGCGCGGATGCGAACCCATTTGTAGTAGGCTTCCATAGGTAAAGAAGTCTTTGGCCCTAACTCTTGTGGGTCAGCTTTATGAACTTTGTCCCAAGCCTTGATGAACCTACGACGCAGCTCGTCACTATCCACCTGAAACTCGAAACTGATGTGAGGCACCAACATCTCATGGGGGCCTGCTCTTCTTGCTCTCCCAAACTGACGGAGTGCTAGACATGGATTGTAAGAGATCCCTCCTTGAGTACCAATCAGAGGAACATTAGGATACTCCCCGCATCGATCAATAATAGCTATCTCATCCAAACCTCTGCAAGTCCAAATGATGTCTTTATCGGTGAGAGACATTAACCTATGAGCCCAACCTCTTCCTTCTTGATTCTTCAGTACGAACTTAGGGAGGTGCGAAATAAACCACCTCACCAACAAAGGGATACAACACCATAGGGTTCCTCGTCTTCGGGTAGTACGGGCATGAAGTTGTTGCAAGATGTCACCCAAGAGAGTGGGCACAGGATTCTGAGACATAAAGATCCTTATGGCAGTGACATTGATGAAGTTGTCAGGATTAGGAAACAGGACTAACCCATAGATTAGGAGAGCCGAGATGTCTTCATATGCCCTAAAGTCCAGGTCATTCCAGAAATTGTTAGCTTTACTAATCAGAAACTTGGCCAAGAAACCCTTAACTCCGCTTCTAGTTACCCAGTTGTCTGTTACCTCTTGATGGGTCAAAGGAAGAGCTGCAGCCACATCCTCAAGCCTGAGGGTCTTTTCCCAACCAGTAAAGGGAGTCTGATCCAAGATAGGGATACCAAGCAAATCAGAGAACTCTTCCAGGGTAGGGACCAGCTGGAAGCCTTGAAAGGTGAAGCACTGGTACAGAGGGTCATAGAACTGGGTCAGAACACTCATCAACTGTTGATCCCGCTTTGCAGTGACTAAACTGAGAAGAGAACCATGCCTCTGAATGAAGGAAGTGGTATTTGGAATTCTGCTAACCAACTCATCAAGTAACTCAGGTGAACGGACAAAGTTGAACCGGATAGTATTCCTTCGCACGGGCATCATAATGTCCTACAAAACAGAGCAAAGATGAAACCCTCTTGTCTTTGAAATGGTCAGTCCTTATGCAGGATGCATGCAATGCTCATGATGCTATGATGTTATGATAAAGCACACCACATATAGATACAAAGGCAAACATGGTAAGGCACACAAGTCACACAAGGCAAGCCCCTAAAGTTTAGGCCAGCATGAGGTCTAGGTACTACCCTCTTTCAGTTTGTTGGTCCATACCTGTCCTAATCAAAAGTAATCGGGTTCTTAGAGGATCCCAATATCATTGACTACCCTCAATCGGTCATAACTCCAACATCGCAATCTTTTCTTGCGGCCAGAACCATCACGAGAGTTTAGCCTCAATGGGCGTAGCATACTGCTACAATTCTAAAGGCCAAGTTGTGTCAATTAAGGTTCTAAGGTTGTTGGTGCTTAATGACTCCTTAGAAGACCCATATTCTCCTCGTTGCGACACAAGGGATATCGGTACAGACCAAGGTGCCACACCAACGTAGCCACTGCTTCACCCGTGTCGGTCTACGCCGGACAGGTCCCTCACAGCTTATGCTACCTAAACAGGGTATCCCCAGATCCGGGTTAGGATCTATGTAACTCCCATGCAACCCACAATAGTAAAGCAAGCAAATCAATACAATTGAAAACATAGTTATGAACTAGCCCTAAGGTACGCCTCACTTTAAGTTTGGTCCCCAGCAGAGTCGCCAGTTCTGTGATCGGTGGATCTGGAACTGACTGTTTAACGCTGGTTCGCGAAATGTCGCGGAAGCAAGAGTCGCCACCGTCTTTTATTTTCTCCAAATGGAAAGGACAAAAGCACAGAAAAATTCCTTTAAAGAGATTGCTCTCGGTTCGGGAGGTAGGTTATAGAAAGGGAAGGTGTTAGCACCCTTTCTATCCATGGTTATCCATGGGCTCTTAGATACTTGCTCATTGTGTTTTCAAAAAATGGTTTGTTTTTCAAAATGTGAGTTTTAAAAAGTTTCTTTGAAAATTCCAGTTCGACTCTTGTATCGGTCCTCAAGAGTGTTTGAAAAATTGCTTTCGAAAGCTTTTTGAAAATGTGTTGGTGTGAAAAGTATTTTTGATTTGTTTTGTTTTGAATTAGAGCAAGTATCCACGAGTCGTCTACCTACCCTAAGGAATTCGTCTGTGTAAATGTCCTTTAAAGTAGTGCCATCCCACCATTGAGAGGTAGGTAGCACCACCGTTGGAGGTGTTCGGGTCAATTCGAGGTTCGGGACATGGTGATCACCAGAGCAATGGGAAGACACCTTAGAAGCTACCCTCATGCCAGGTTCCCAGATCATGAGGACTTACTAAGACATCCTCTACTCGACGATCACCTTTCGAGGCAAGGCAACAGTGAGGCGTACCCTAGGGGTGGTGTGTGCGATTCGTGTGTCGTTTTCATTTGCATTTATCTTGTCATGTTATTGGTGTTCTACGCTTGTTTTTATTATGGCCATTCATTCTTGCATGCTTTGTTTAACAGTTAAAAGTTGCGAGGAAAAGTAAATCTAAAGCTATTACAAATGGCGCGGGTCCACATCGCCAAAATTAACCAGGACCCGATTTGACAGAAAATAAATAAAGCAAAGAAAATAAAGAATTGAAAAGTGCGAGAAGTAATTACAAGGCTTCGGGAGAGGTACATAATTATTTAAGCAAAATAAAATAAATATGCGAAATTAAACAATTAAGTCGAAAGGAGGGCGTTGGACCCTTTTTGCAAAATATGAAAGTTACATGAATTAATTAATTTAAGAAAAGAAATTGTTTTTGTTTTTTTTTTTGGTATTTTTTATGTATTTTAAGATTTAATGAAAAAAGGAATTAATTAAAATTAAAATAAAATGCTAAACCTAATTCTAATTATTTTTAAGAAAACATTAAAATTTAACCTAAATTTAACCTAAATTTTTTTATGTACAATTTTAATTATGAAAATAAATAAAATAAATAAATATTATTATAGAAGGGAAAATTAAAAGAAATAAAAATAATAATTAAACCTATTTCTACATTTTTTGATTTTTTATGAAAAGAATTAATATTGCAAACCCTAATTTAAACTAAATTTATTTACATGCATTTATTTATAAGAAAATATTAAAATAAAAATATTTATTATATTTTTTCTCTTTTCTGATTTTTAGGCATTTTTTGTATTTTTGTAGAAATAATTAATTGATTTAAAACAATAAAGAAAATAAAATAATAATTGAAAAAAGATAAAATATAAGGAAAATTGCAAACCAGGGGGGGTTCAGACCCCAATATGGAGGTTTTGGCCTTAGCAATCTGGCCCATTTAGCAAGGCCTGGTAGACTTTTTTGAATCACGTGTGGCGTGTTGACTAGGGCGTAGCGTGCTCTCCAATTTTTAGCCTTTGATCTGATCCCAATATGCACGTGGATGACTGGATGATGAAGGAACATGATGGTCCTCAATATGATGCCTGCATGTGATGATGAATTGGAAAAGAATATGGAAATAACGTAGACCTGGGGCTCGAACCCAGGTCATATACATTGCCAACGTTCTCACTTGCCACTGGACCACTACAACGCATTTGTTATATAATAAACAAACAAATAATATAAAAGAAAGTGGGTTAATGCTTGGAAACGCGCGCGAATTTTTGAACAAGCCAATCAGCGTGTGCCACGACCTCGTCTTCCTCACTATCCCTGAAACATAAAATATGAGGCAACGGTTTTATATGCGTTGTTTAAGGTCAGTTTTGAGAAAATAGCGAATAAGCCTAGGTCACTCATAAATTAGGCGCGATAGGGGCTTTCTCTTCGTCCAGATGCACTGGTTTGAATGGTGGTAGTCTTGAGTCTCAATTTTTCCTTGGGTGAAAAGCCCCAATCTGAAGCTTGCAAAACCCTAGAACTTGGCAATGGTGAAATCATGTATACAGCATAAAAACTCAATTAAGTTATATAATTAGCATTAGAACAAGTCAATAATCATGAATCAATGAATAAAAGTTACAAAAGATGCGTAAATCATGATGCACGATTATGAAATTTTCTTGATACAGCTTGCGTTCATGTTACCAATTCTTAGAGTTTGAATGGATGTTTGTGCTTGTAATATGTTCAGTAGACCTTGAGGAAGCTAATGGAACAAGTTTCGTGCCTTGAATCCACCTAAAAAGTGTTTTTCAGATTTGAGTTCTTAGAGAGAAAATTCAAGTTTGTAATGGAGTATTCTGAGCAGCTGCGCCTCTAGCATGATTAGGTTTATGTTTATGCTTATGTAGTGAACAAATTAGGTTAACAAAATTGATCAAAATCTCTTTCATTCATGACTTGAAGATTTGATTTTTTTCACCATGATTTCCATATCTTTTTCCATGTGCTTTTGTGTCAATTAGGATCCAATCAAGCCAAATCTTTCCACATTTGCATATGCACGAAATATTGAGTCTAAAACATGTATAAAAAGATTGGTTAGGTTAAGTTAAATATTTTTCATATATTTAAATGATTTAAATGAATTAATATAAATAAAAATTCAAATAAATAAATAAATAAATGAGAAAATACTTCCCTTTGGGCCAAGTGGTCGTGCATGTGTCATGGATGATGAATCATGGAAGAAAAATGGGCCCATTAGCAATTTTAGGTCATTTGAATCAATGTTGACTTTTCAAAATATCCAAAAATTTCCCAACTTCCACAAGGCATAACTTGCTCAATTTTTAAGCTTTTCTCATGTTCTTTGACATTTTGGAAAGGTCTTTGAGTCCTCTAACCAATGCCTTTGGTCCCATGTCATTTTGATTTACCAATCTCAAGTTATGGCCTTTGACTTAAAGTCCCTTTTTGTTGACTTTTGAAAATGACCTATAATGTTGAAATTGATAACTTTTTGTGAGAGCATTTCTTGGACTTGAAGTATGAAGATGGGTTGTAGGAAATGTCTTTCTCTTTAAAATGAGCTTTGGATGGAATTTTTCTGATAATCCATGTGAAAGTTATGCCCTGGTCAATTTCAGTTGACTTTTTCAGCTGTCCAAATAAGGAAACTTTTGCATTTTGATGATTTCTGAGCCAAATTTTGAGAATCATGATCAAGCATTGATCAAATGATGTTTGTGGCTTCAAAATGATATGTTGACCAAAAATTTGAACTTTTGACTGTCAAATGACCATTTTGCCCCTACAGTTGACTGTAGTGCAATTAGGGTTTTTGACTGTGCAATTTTGTGCTGAAAGCCTTGAAACTTGATATGAGGATGCTTGACCATATTTGTAGGTATATGAGACTTGATTGGACCTTTGAAAACTTCATCTCCTTGACCAGAACACAAACCCTAGTTTGACTGTATAGGAGACCTTTGCCCTGTGCAACCCTTGGGGAATTTTGCAGCTTGACTTGGCAATTTCTTGGAGAATATGGGAGGGCAAATTTTGGGGTACAACACACTTTCATCATGTCTTCTTCAATGTTGGTGTTGACTAGGCTGAGCAGTCTACCATGTCTTTCACTGAAGGATGAATTTTCCGGAATTCTTGAGGTGAGCTCCTTGAGTTGAGGAGAGATTCTCACAAGGTTGACTTGAATGGTGTTTCTGCGAGGAATTTCCATGTCCTACAAAACAAGAACAAAGATGAATATCCAAAACCCTTGAAATGGTTATATGATGTTTTATGATGTTTATGATGTTTATGATGTATGCACAAAACATATGTACAAGCAAATCACACCAAACCCTAGTTTCAGGCTTGCATGGGGTTTCATAGGTAAGTACCCTCTTGAGTGTAGTTGGCTTAAAAACCTGTCCTATAAATAGTAACCGGGTTCTAAGGAGCTCAATATCATTGGATTGTTTTCATTGTTCATTGTTTTGGTTTAGCCACTTAACTAGCGACCAAAATATTCCAAGAAAACAACCCTCAATGAGTGTAGTATCGAGTATCTACCAACTTCGGACTGCACCAAAGCCGGTCATCTCACTACCCCTAATAAAAGGCCAAGATGGTCAAGTAAGGTTCTAGGTCATTAGTGCTTAGTGACATCACTCAGCGGCCCCGTACTCTCCTTGATTGAACTCAAGGGTTACCGGTACTCACAAATATGTCGCACTAATATAGCTATTGCTTCGACCGTGTCGGTATACCCCGCACAGTTTCCACAACGTATTGCTATCTATGAATGTTTCCCAAAATCCGGGTGTAGGATTGTAAACCCAAACAATAGAGCCAAGATATAAAGCAAACAATTCAAACAATTTGTCATGCAAGAGGGTGATCTAAGCCCTAAGGTTACTCCACTTTTTAAAATTGTCCCCAGCAGAGTCGCCAGTTCTGTGATAAGGTGGGGGAACTGACTAGGGTTTTGCGTTTGTTTTCGCAAATGTTTCGGTTGAGCAAGAGTCGCCACCGACTTTTTATTTTATCCTAAGGAAAGGTTTAAAAAGCACAGCAAAAACCTTTGAGATTTTTCCTGGGTTCGGGGAGTAGATTATAGAAAGGGAAGGTATTAGCACCCTTTCTATCCATGGTTATCCATGGGCTCTTAGGTACTTGCTTAGATCGACTTGCCTTGGTTTTCAATTGTTTGAAATGGTGCTCGGTGTGTGATTTTGAAAATGTTTTGAAAAGATGCCTTGTATAGGCTACCCTTGTAACAATTCTTTACTCGAATGTTTTACAAAAGGTGTTTTGTCTTTTGAAAAGATGTTTCAAGGTTTTTGAAAGTTGGTTTTGAAAGTGTTTGTGAAGTGTGATTTGAAAATGGGCAAGTGTTTTCTTTGCAAATTGGCAAGTACTTAAGAGTTATCGATCCTAAAGTTTTCTCAAAGATTTTTGTTATGTTTTAAACCTTTTGACAATTTTGTTCCACCATTGCATTTGGTGGACAATCTTGTATTAGGAAGTGAAAGGGACAGGCGTGGGTCATTGTTTAGACCATAATTGCAATATTGTTAAATGTCTTTGGGCAATTTTTCTTTGAAAGGGATTTGATCATTTTAGGCAACTTTTTGTAAGCGTCATCGAGGGACTTATGATCATTTGATTGTTTGTTTTACCCAAAGAAACCTAACATGCAATATGGCCCAATTATTTGAAGGCAACAAAGTGGAATACCCTAGGGGTGCAAGTGTGATATGTATTGTTTATTTTCATGCTTGATTATCTTGAAATTAGGTCAGACTATTTTGTTCGTTTTATTCGCATACAAACCCTAATTCTAGCATGGCATGTTTAGAAAGCATTAAAGTGCGAAATTTAAATTCCTACACTATTACAACACAATAATATGGGGAGGGGGGTACAAATGTTCAAATGGGGGGATATTTAGACAAGAAATTAAATCTAGCTATTACATCATTTTCTTTGAATATTTACAATACAAATAATTGCATAATTAAATGGAAATGAAATAAATATGCAAAATGTAAAAAGAATTTTTATGTGTATGAAAAAAAGTATTATTTATGTAAAATAAAAAGAGAAATAAAAAGGTATTATTTTTTTGGAGTATTTTCATATTTAGGGCAAAACCCTAATTTTAATCAAAAGGGTATTAATTACTTAATATATATAATATTTACTATTTACATACAAAAATAAAATAAAATATAGTATATTTACAAAAATGTATTTTTAGTGTTAAATATTAATAAAAATAAAAAGATGTATATTTTTGGTATATTAATAAAAAGATATATATATATTTTTTTGGTATATTTTTGGTTTATTAATAAAAATAATTAATAAAAATAAAAATATATATATATTTATATTTATATTATTTGCAAAAAATATATTAAATATGCACAAAATAATAATATTTAATTTTATAAAAAAAAAGTATTTTTTATACAAAATGTTTCAAAAGGGAAAAATGAAATAAAAATCAGAAATATAATATGTTTACATTATTAATAATATTTCTAAATAATAGTATATATATATTTATGTATAATAGTATATATAAATAAATAAATACTTAAAAAATGCAAAAATGGTGTAAAAATGATTTTTCAGGTTTTAAACATTATTAGAAAAAATAAATGAGTCAAAATGAAAAAAGAAAAATAAAAAAAACATTAAATCAAGCAAATGGGCTCAGGGGGGTATGAATTAAAAAGTATGGTGTAAGAAGCAAAACAAAAGCTGGCCCAACCCATGAGGCACCTTCTTCAACCTCTGAACAACATTATTCAAAAAAACGCGCGCCCTGTTCTTCCATCCAAACATCCTGATTCCTGGCTTATTAATGAAAACTCATAACATAAAAAATGTTCAGCATCAAGAGACGAATCCAACCATACGCAGAACTTGATCTAACTCTCTAAGATGAGAGAGAATTTCTTCTCCCCCAAATCCTGACCTAGATTTTCTGCCATTTTCAAACCTTAAATTCTCACAGCTCAGGCAAAAGAAATGAAAAGTAAAAGCATGTACAGGTTCAGTGGCATGAGTAGAACATTGCTTATTCACAAACTTAGAGCTAATGATGCCTAATAAGAGAGATAGAAGTTCACCAAAATACCTGTTCAGTTGAAGTTCTATCTGGCAATGGGGGAGCTTTCAGTGCAAGATAATGGTTGGTATAGCTTCCTTGAGGTGTGGTGATGCTGTTCCAATATTTACTTTGCCTTGAGACACCTTGAATTGAGCTGTAGAACTTCAACTGCAAAATGAAAAAGTGAAAATGGTGGAACTTGTTAGAGGAATTACAGGTCGTGTTTCAAGTCATGGTTAGCTTGCATAGATGCTAGGGAATGTGTGTGAACTGGTTTGGGCAAGAAAGCTTGAGAGAAATGGGAGATGGCACTCAAACTGCAGGCTTGGCCCTGTTCTTGCAGTTTGAAGGTGATTCTGAGATTGGGAGTGTATGAGGGTTGTTAGGGTCGTGTACTAGCTTGGTTGGGATGTCTTGGATGTGTTTTACAAGTTTGCTTCAGTGTTTGTAAGCTGATATCAGAGTTGTGTTGAACAATGCAATGTTTCTTAGCACTTAAGCAAAAAAGGTCAAGTTGGTGTTTAGGCAGCTAGAGGCCCCCATAACATGCTGCATAACTCAGTCTTGATCAGTGTGATTAATCCCTAAACTTGAGCCAAATAGATCTTAACTGTACTTCTTGGATTTTCAATTGGACATAAAGTTACCTTTTGCAAAAATGGAAGAAATGCTTTATCTATAAATGGATTAATCTTCTAGGCAATGCTTGAACACACAAAACATGGTCTTGGCACAAAGGTTTGGCATTAAATTTATGAGTGTAATCGAGGTAAAAGGCCTGTAATCAAGTGGCATGCTGAGTTTTGAAAATGCATAGTGTTATGAACATGTAACTTGGCCTAATCAAAAGTGAGTTTTTGCTATATTGTGAAATTCGATTCTCCCTAACCATGAGGTTGTTTGAGGAGTTCTTGGACATTTTGGAAAGCTTGGAATGTGTAATACAATACATCTTTGAAATGCAAATTGAAATTACAAGTGGAAGTGTATGGAAAATGGCCTTGAAGTTGGGTAGAAAACCTTGTCAAAATAGGTTAAAATTTCACCAAGTTAAGAATGGTTTAGTGCCCTTATTCAAAAATTTGTAACTTGAGATACAAGCCTCATTTGGGAAAACTTTGTGAATCAAAGTTGTAGATTATGCAACAAGCTACAATTTTCATGTTTTGACTTTTGTTTGAATCCAAATGAATCTTGGTGAGAAAGTGGGGCAAAGTTGGGAAAAAATTAGGGTTTTTCATAACTTAGAAAAATTCTAAGTTATGAAAAATTCTTATTTCTAACCCTAATTTGCATTTTTTGATTTCTTGGTGAACAAGTTTCATGATTTGGCATGTTTTGATGAAAAATGAATCTTGACTCTTGATTTTGACCAAAAAGTCAAAGTTTGACTTTTCAGTGTACAGTCAAAATTGATCAATTGACTGGGAAATTCAACTGTCAATCTTGTGTACTTGGGATCTTTTGAGTTTGTTGAGCATGTCAAGATAATTCCATGGGGTCCTTGAGTCCATATGTGAGCTTGGTTTGCCATTGGCTAGGTCAAACAGTCAAAAATTGCCTTTGTGCAGTCAAAACCCTAAAAATGACCATTTTGCCCTTTTGGTGATCTGATCAAATTTCTTGTGGAATTGTGATCCAAATTTGATCAAATGGTCCATATGAGTTCATAATGTTGGTGTGGGTCAATTTTCATGAGGTTTGACTGTCAATTGACCACAGTTGACTTTTTCCCCAATACAGTTGACTTCTAGGTCAACTGTCCAATTGACTGGGCAAAACTTGGAATCAAGACTTGAAACTTGATGAGGATACACTTGGGAGTCCAATATGAAGCAAGAAAGTCATCTTAGGCATTTTAGGTCAAAACATCTTTGTGCAAACACAAACCCTAATTTGGGTCCACAGTGCAAGGAGAAGTCTTGAGCAGATGAAACCCTAACTGGATCTTGATCTTCAAAGGCTTTGTGGTGAGAAATCAATGAGAAATGGGAGGGAAAATTTTGGGGTACAACAGTTGCCCCTGTTCAATCTTCTTAAATCCGAAGAGTTAGATTGGCAAGTTTTCCTTTCGTGACTCGAGGGTAAAAGGAGATTGGACACTAGAGTGCCCGGAAATTTGCACTCGTCAAAGCAATGGATGCGGGAATGGGCTTAGAGATGCCATTTGGAGATGGGCTTAGAGATTCCATCTTGAGGGGTGACAGAAACTTGTCGGAGATGGGCTTAGAGATGCCATCTGGAATGAGTATCAGGAAGGCGTCCATGCTTTGGACCATCTTCGAACCGGGGGTCTGAATAAGCAATAGATTGACATCCGTTGTTGGGAGGAATCCGTAAACTGTTTTCAAAGGTTGCATCTGAACAAGTGATGGATTAACATCCGTTGTTGGGAAGAATCCATAGACTGTTTTCAGAAGTCTGGAGAATAAACTGAACAAGCGATAGGTTAACATCCGTTACTTGGAGGACCCGTGAACTGTTTTCAGAAATCTTGGAGTTGAATAAGCAATAGAGCAACATCCGTTGTTGGGAAGCGTCCGTAAGCTGTTTTCAAAGGTGAGAAGAGTCTGAACAAGCGATAGGTTAACATCCGTTACTTGGAGAACCCGTAAACTGTTTTCAGAAATCTTGAAGTTGAATAAGCAATAGAGCAGCATCCGTTATTGGGAAGCGTCCGTAAGCTGTTTTCAAAGGTGAGAAGAGTCTGAACAAGCGATAGGTTAACATCCGTTACTTGGAGAACCCGTAAACTGTTTTCAGAAATCTTGAAGTTGAATAAGCAATAGAGCAGCATCCGTTGTTGGGAAGCGTCCGTAAACTGTTTTCAAAAGTTGCATCTGAACAAGCGAGAGATTAACATCCGTTGTTGGGAAGAATCCATAAACTGTTTTCAGAAGTCTTGAAAAGAATCTGAACAAGAGATAGGTTAACATCCGTTACTTGGAGAACCCGTAAACTATTTTCAGAAATCTTGAAGTTGAATAGGAACCGGTGTAGGGTTGCTTGATGATGAGTCCGTGTAAAACTGCATCTGAAACTGTTAAGGATAGCTTTTTATTCTTATCCTGAAAAGGACAAAATGTTAGCTAAACACAAAATTATGTTGCATGAAATGTATGATGCAATATACGTTATATCAATGTTTATGATATGAATATAATGAATGCGCATGTAAGCTGATGAGTTGTCCTGCTGAGGATAAATGAATCCTGGATGGCTGAAGATAAAAGCATCCTGACTGCTGCCGGGAAGAATAATTCCTTGGCCGTTACTGGGGGAATAAGGAGCTTGGGTTGTATACCAAACCTCTGGGGAATTCCTGACGACTTCTACTGGGGAGTACCAATCTAGTAGGCTCATGCTGGGGATGCAAGACTGAGAATCTTCAGTTTGGCGGGACACATCTCTGGCGACTTCACTGGGGAACTCAAGATTTGCTCTCCTAAAACTCTGTAGGGAGAAGGTTCATTAGCCTGGCTTCGCTGGGGATTCTGAAACTTAAACTCTGAGGGGAATTGAATTCTTGAGGACCTTCTGGCTGGGGAATTGCAAAGGTAAGTTACTGCTGGGGAACTTTGATGAACTCCGCTGGGGATAGGAAGAATTTTGGCGAGTGCGATCTTCCGTGGTTGTTAGCTGAGGATAACCCAGTTATAAGGCCTTGTGAGGAATAACTTTGAATAAAACTCGGGAGAGACGTCCGTTCTCTGCGGGGGATAAGCTTCCAGAATCTACTGGGGATGAGTTTTAAGACTTGCTAGGGATATGGATTCCAAATCTCCCGGGGGTTTCCTTTGAAGGGTATCAAGATATCCAACTGTTCCTTTGACCTATCAGTAATCCTCTTTCCCGACTCATAAGAAAATGATTATGTTTCAAATGCATATGCCTATTTAACAAAACATTGGACGTTTCTCAAAATAAAACAAATAGTGCAAGAGAAAAGAAAAGGAAATGACACAAATTTCTGGGAAAAGTATTTGTATTGATTTTCTATGAGTATATTTGTACAAAGGAGACAATCATCCTAGTAAGAGGATTTTGTCGTAAATATTTGAAAGGTTTATACAAAATAAGGGTGGCTATGTGAAATAATTCCATGGGATTCCATTCCGCTATAGCTTTCATAACTCTGAATATCTGTCCATTCAATGCTTCGCTTGACGATGACTGGATTGATCAGAAGTCTGGAACCGGTTGATGAAGAGATTGTCCTTGAAGTGATCCGACGAGACATAGTCATACGCTTTAATTCCCTAACTTTTGCCTGAATCGCCCTTTCGGGTTTTCGATCCACCGGGAAACCCCTTCTTGCCCAAGCCGCCCTTTCGGGTTTTCAACTTGCCGGGTGTACAGATTTTTTATTTTTATTTTTATCCCTAACTTTTGCCTGAACCGCCCTTTCGGGTTTTCGGTTCACCGGGATACCCATTTTTGCCCAAGTCGCCCTTTCGGGTTTTCAACTTGCCGGGTTATTTTATGCGTAGTATCTTTTGACTATGTCTACGTTCGCAGGGTGCAGCAAATCATCGCCGTCCATGGTGGTCAGAATCATCGCACCACCAGAAAATATGCTCTTGATCACAAATGGTCCTTCATATGTAGGAGTCCATTTGCCCCTGGGATCACTTTGCGGCAAGATAATCCGCTTGATTACGAGATCTCCGACTTGATACACTTGACGTCTGACTTTCTTATTGAAGGCCTTGATCATCCGCTTTTGATACGTCTGACCGTGGCATATAGCAGCAAGTCGCTTTTCGTCGATCAGATTGAGTTGATCAAGTCGGGTCTGCATCCAATCATCTTCGTTCAAACATGTATCCTTCATAATCCTTAGAGAAGGGATCTGGACTTCCATAGGCAGAACAGCTTCCATGCCATAGACCAAAGAAAATGGGGTTGCCCCAGTTGAAGTACGTGTCATCGTACGGTATCCATGTAGAGCAAACGGTAACATCTCATGCCAGTCTTTGTAAGTGACTGTCATTTTCTGAATGATCTTCTTAATGTTTTTGTCGCAGCTTCAACAGCACCGTTCATCTTCGGCCGATAGGGAGATGAATTGTGATGATAAATCTTGAACTGTTCGCACAATGCAGTGATCATCGTGTTATTCAGATTTGTACCATTGTCTGTGATGATCCTGTCTGAAACACCATACCGACATATAAGATTTTGCTTGATGAAGCGGGCAACCACATTTTTAGTAACAGAGGCGAAGGAAGCTACTTCGACCCATTTGGTGAAATAGTCAATGGCAACCAGGATGAAGCGATGTCCGTTGGAAGCCGTGGGCTTGATCTCTCCAATCATATCAATGCCCCACATTGCAAAGGGCCACGGAGCAGTCAGGATGTTGAGAGGGACCGGAGGGATATGAACTTTGTCAGCATAGACTTGACACTTGTGGCAAGTACGGGAATGTTGATGGTAGTCAGCCTCCATGGTAGACCAGTAATAGCCTGCCCTTAGGATCTTCTTAGCCATTATATGCCCGCTCAAGTGAGTGCCAAATGTGCCGCTGTGTATATCAATCATGATCAACTCTGCTTCGGCTTTATCCATGCATCGGAGTAAAACACAATCATAGCTTCGTTTGTAAAGGATGTCGTTGCTCAGGAAGAACTTAGCAGCGAATTTCCTTAAGAACTTCTTGTCATTTACGGAAGCTCCTTCGGGATAATCTCTAGTCTCGAGATGCCTTTTGATTTCATGGAACCAGGGTTGTTCCACTACTTCTTCGGTATTAATCTCGTGACAATGCGCAGGTTCATCCATTCGCTTGATGGTGATTTAGGGAGCCTCGTTATCCCAGTTGAGTTTAAACATGGAGGACATTGTGGCTAGAGCATCTGCTAGCTGATTCTCTTCTCGCGGGAAATGCTCGAAGGTAATTTGCTCGAAATGAGGCAACAACGTCAAGACATGTTCTTTGTATGGGATAAGATTAGGATGCTTGGTATCCCACTCTCCTTTGATTTGGCTGATAACCAAAGCCGAGTCCCCAAATACGATCAAAGATTTGATCCCCAAGTCTATAGCAGCCTTGAGACCAAAGATGCAAGCTTCATACTCAGCCATGTTGTTTGTGCAGCTGAAGCAAAGTCGGGCCGTGAAAGGAGTGTGACAACCTTCCGGAGAAATGAGTACCGCGCTGATACCATTTCCAAGTGCATTTGAAGTACCATCAAAATACAGGGTCCATCGGGATCCCTTTTCGGGTCTGTCATACGGCCCGTTACCTTCAATGTTGTCCAAATTCATGATGTCCTCGTCCGGGAAATCAAATCTCATGGGTTGATAATCTTCGATAGCCTGATGAGCTAGATGGTCAGCTAGTACACTCCCTTTTATAGCTTTTTGGGTGGTGTACTGGATGTCATACTCAGTTAAGATCATTTGCCATCTAGCTATCCTTCCAGATAAAGTGGGCTTTTCGAAGATATACTTGATAGGATCCATTTTGGAAATCAACAAGGTAGTATGAGTCAACATATACTGTCTTAGTCGGCGAGCAGCCCATACCAAAGTGCAGCAAGTTTTCTCGAGCAGTGAGTAGCGAGTCTCACAGTCGGTAAACTTTTTGCTAAGGTAATAAATAGCATGCTCTTTTCGACCAGACTCGTCATGCTGGCCCAAAACACACCCCATTGAGTTATCCAAGACGGTCAAGTACATGATCAATGGTCTTCCTTCGACGGGTGGCATCATAATAGGAGGTTCTAGCAAATACTCCTTGATTCTATCAAAAGCAGCTTGACAATCGTCGTTCCACTCGACTACCTGATCTTTTTTCAAGAGTTTGAAAATTGGCTCACAGGTAGAAGTCAGATGTGAGATGAATCTGGCAATATAGTTTAAGCGCCCCAAGAATCCTCTAACTTCCTTCTCAGTACGGGGAGCAGGCATCTCTTGTATTGCTTTTACTTTTGCCGGATCGACTTCAATGCCTTTGTTGCTTACGATGAATCCCAGGAGTTTACCAGACCTAACTCCAAAAATGCATTTACTTGGATTCAGCCTGAGCTTGTATTCTTTTAACCTGGCAAACAGCTTCTCTAGATGTTCAAGGTGCTCTTCCTCTGTTTGTGACCGAGCTATCATATCGTCTACGTAAACTTCAATCTCATGATGTATCATATCATGAAATAAAGCTACCATGGCGCGTTGATAAGTTGCCCCTGCGTTCTTCAGCCCGAACGGCATCACCTTGTAACAGAAAGTGCCCCATTGGGTGACAAAAGTTGTTTTCTCCATATCCTCGGGGGCCATTTTGATTTGATTGTAGCCCGAGAATCCATCCATGAAGGAAAACACTTTATGCTGAGCTGTATTATCGATCAAGATGTCAATATGAGGTAGCGGGAAATCATCTTTAGGGCTGGCCCTATTCAAATCCCGGTAGTCCACACACATCCTGACTTTGCCATCTTTCTTAGGTACTGGCACAATGTTAGCGACCCATTGAGGATAGGACGTAACAGCCAGAAAGCCAGCATCGAATTGCTTCATTACTTCTGCTTTGATCTTTTCGGACATGTCAGGCCTCATTCGGCGAACTTTTTGCTTGATCGGTGGACAGTTTTCTCTTGTGGGGAGACGGTGAACCACGATGTCTGTGTCTAAACCCGGCATGTCTTCATAAGACCAAGCGAAGATTTCAACATACTCATTCAACAACTGTATCAGGCGTTCCTTGACACTCGGTTCCAGATTGGCACCCACTTGCACCTCCTTCCGGTCTTCCTCGGTTCCCAAGTTGACAGTTTCCAATGACTCTTCGTGCGGTAGGATGGCCCTTTCCTCTTGTTGTAGAAGTCTGGCTAGTTCTCTTGGTACTTCACAACCTTCGTCATCTTCATACTCGGCTAGATTGACCAGATCTTCAGAGTTATTGAAAGATATAGCAGAATAGTCACCCATGGAATCCGGAGTGGATGGGTACCTGCATTGGTGAGTGTGGGTGTGTGTAAGGGATAGCCATCCTTAAACAAAAATGCAAAAGGAAAGAAAATGAACACAAGCAGTTTATCAAATGAAAAACGTCCAATGAATCATTAAACATGGCATATGGATATGAAAAATAATCAAAACCCTTACAAGTGGACCTACATGCCCCGGGCAAGGCATGAGGTGAAAAGATAGTGTACGGATTGTCTGAAAGTAAATATTACAGACCAAATAAGAAATGTTTAACAGATAAATTACTGATGAATAAAAGTGATGGGGATAAAGTCTTTTGCCTCCCAGTTGCTCAACCCTCCTTTGACAGTTGGATAAATCCACTCTTCAATGTTGCTCTCCTTGTCTTCATCCTCCAAAGCGTTGATTCCGTAAGGAGAAATTTTGACTGGCGCCCTTTCAATCTTCGCACGGCGCATAGCTTTCTGGCCAGCGGCTGTGAACCCTAATCCAAATTTGTCAGTCTTATGTGGAATGTCAGGTAACTGCCCCCATGCTGAATTCTTCCCTTCTTTTATTGCGGCCCTTGCGTCCTCCAGAGATGCCATCCTGGCCATCTGCCTCGGTGTCTCAACTGCCAACTTTGCTACTGCTATTTCAGGAAGGACTTCTTCGAAATGTTGAAACGGTGTCTCAATGAATTCTCCTTCAACCTCCACATACCGGAAAGAATTTAAGTGGCTAATCATGTACTCTTCTTTGCCATGGACAGTGATGATCTTTCCCTTGACAGGATACTTCAACATCTGATGTAAGGAGGAGGTGACTTCCCCAGCATGGTGTATCCAAGGTCTACCCAGCAGGCAAGAGTATGATGGACGGATGTCCATCACATAGAAAGTGGATTTAAACACCTCGGTGCCTATCTTGATGGGAATTTCAACTTCTCCATGGACCATTCTCTTCGAACCATCGAAAGCTCTGACAACAATGTCACTCGGCTTCAATTCCAATCCCTCACAATCTAGTCGGTCCAAGGCCTTTTTAGGCAATACATTCAGCGACGAACCAGTGTCGACCAAGACGTGTGCGAGAGTAGTTCCTCGACACTCGACTGAAATGTGCAAAGCATCATTGTGGTTTCTACCTTTAGGAGTTAGGTCGGCATCGGAAAAACCTAATCCATTGTCCGCAGTCAGGCTAGCCACGCAATTTTGAAATTTATCCGCAGAGGTTTCCTGGGGCACATGGGCTGCCTTCAGGAATTTTATCAGAGCTTTAGCGTGCGCTTCCGAGCAAAGTAGTAGTGCCAGCATGGAGATCTTGGAGGGGGTTTGCCCCAGCTGTTCTACTACATCGTAATCACTTCTTTTGATTATCCTCAAAATCTCATCCATTTCCTTCTTGGAGGTTTCTGGGATAACCAAGGGTTGAGCCCTCGTCCTGACGGGCTCATCTTGGATTCCCTTACCTTTATCAGCAGCGGTAGGAGAGACAGTACTAGGAACAACAACATCTTCAATCAGAGGAGTTCTAGCAGAGATTTTTATTGGTGCAGGGACGACCTTGTCGGCTGATGAGGGTCCAAAGACTGCTCTTGGAGGGGCAATCTCTGGAGAAAATATTCTCCCGCTCCTGGTGATTTTGCTGGTGCCCGCAATGTTACTAATGTTGGCTTCTTCATCATCCGAACTTTCTTCAATTATTTCGATTTGTTTGATACCATGGTAGTAGACGTCACCGCCATAGTTCCAAGGTATCGACTTCTCAGAAACATAGGGAACAGGACCTGGCATTGTTATCTTCAAAGGGACAGATTTCGTAGCTGGTGTAATCTTAACAGGCTTTTTGACGGCCTTGGAAAGATTGGCGTGAATGGTTATGATTGAGACATCTTCAGTATGAACCGGAACAGCAGAAACTTTTTCAAACAAAATTTGTCGACTATCCATAAGGCCTTGGATGCCTTTCTTCAGTAACGGACAATCAAATGGCATGGAGTAGCAACAATAGCAGTCTTCTTTACATCCCGGGAAGATCCCGGCCCTCAACAGGTTCAACTTAATGGTTAGCAGTGGAGTAGTCAGATCACTGACATCAGCAACATACAAATCTTCTTCAATGGCATTGACATTTCGGTCGTGCTTCGGCATGGGTGCAGATATCACATTAGGCTTCTCTGGAGCGTCAAACTCTACCTCCTTAGCCTCTATCAGGTCTTGGATTTTATGCTTGAGCGCCCAACAATCATTGGTGTCGTGTCCAACACTGTCTGAATGGTAGGCGCATTTAGCATTGGCATGATAATGCGGAGAGGACGTATTCACATTCTTTGGTGCCTCCTTGATGGTGGAGAGATTCAACTTCAATAGATGGGGAAGCACTTGCGCTAGAGTCATATTAATACGGGTGAACTGTCGTTGTGGCCGCTCCACTCGTTGTTGATTTGGTCTAGACTGGTTATAGCGAGGCTGCTCATTTGGAGTGTTTTGAATCATTACGGCCCCCACAGTTGGCCGACGCTCTGTCTTCACTGCTCTTCTCTGAGAATATACCATAGCTGTTTCTTTCTTAAAAGGCTTCTTCTCAACACTTGCAGCAACACCCTTCTGAATCTTTCCTGACTTGATGCCAACTTCTATTCTTTCGCCTGTTAAGATCAAATCGGTAAACCCCGCAGAAGAGTTACCAATTAGATGATTGAAAAATGGCCCAGATAAGGTCCCAAGAAACATATCAACGAGTTCACGGTCGGTTAAAGGAGGCTGCACCCTGCCAGCCAAATCCCTCCATTTTTGTGCATATTCTTTGAATCCCTCGCTTGTTCCTAGTGACATACCCTGAAGTTGGGTACGAGTAGGAGCAAGATCAGAATTATATTGGTATTGTTTGTAGAAAGCGGTGGCCAAATCTTCCCAATTTCTGACACTGGTTCCTTCTAGCTGATAAAACCACTCCAACTGAGCTCCCGAAAGGCTGTCTTGAAAGAAATGAATCCAGAGGTTTTTATCTGCCGTATAGGGTTGAATCTTTCTCACGTAGGACCTGAGATGAATTTTAGGACAGGACAGCCCATCATACCTCACAAACACTGGCACTTTGAATTTTGGGGGAATCACAATCTCGGCAACCAAACCCAAGTCTTCAAAATCCAAACCCGGTACTCTTTGTAATTCCATGGCGGCCAATCTGTCTTCTAAACCCTTGTACTTATCATCAGCTGGAGGGTATTGCTGGTCAGAATAATCTTCATCCTCTTCAACCTCTTCTTCTTCCGCATCAGACTCGGAAGGCACCGCAGCTCCATCTCTTTTGTTGGTTCCTTCATCAGAGATAGGAGGAAATTCAAGCACTCTCCGAGCTTCTCCGTCAAATCTTCTCCCCAAAGTAGCCACCCCAATCCTCTTTTTCTTCTTTTTCACTGGGTCCTTATTCCCCAATTGAGTCTTAATATCCTCCTGACCCTTAGCCAATGTCATCAGGAGTTGCTGGAACTGTGCATTCTGAGCTTGCAGGTCTTTGACTGTTTGCTCGAGATCCATCCTACTGAAATAAACAGCAGATAGATAAGGAAACCTGGAGTGAGACCTGCTTATGCACATGATGAATGGTATGCTCATGTATGCAATGCATTCAAGGATTTAGAAAATTCAAAATTGTTTCAGACAAAGAAGAACGCACGTCATATTAATAAGAAGAAATTTGTTAGTACATAAATGCCCCATGGGCCAAATATTACAAAATAACTTTCTTAAGGCAAAAAGACATTGCGCATCCGCTTTGGTGCGATGTAGGTGTTGAGGGCCTCTTGCTCATGGAGTCGGCGGGTAAGCTCTAGAACCTTCTTTCCACTGGCGTAGAAGCTAGCTTCAAAAGTATTATGTTCCTCCTTGAGCTGAATCCAACTTTTCTGCATTTCCTCCCACGATGTAGGCATGTCTGGATGTAGGATGGTGTAGGGAACCTCTCCTTCATTGACGGGCTCTTTAATCACAGGGAGAACATAAGGATAAGGCATCATCAGACTTTGGGCTCTGGCTCGTACCCACTTGAGATAAGGCTCAAGAGGGATGGAGTTCTTGTGTCCCAGAGTCTTGCTATCAACCTTGTTGAGTTTTCCCCAAGCTCTGATGAATCTTTGGCGAAGTCCTTGCGCATCGTTGTCGAAGTCAAAAACTAGGTCAAGAATCAACATGTCATGAGGGCCATCCCTCCGTGCATATCCAAATTGCCTCAAAGCTAGGCAAGGGTTGTAGGTGATACCTCCCCTAATTCCAAGTAAAGGAACATTAGGAAACTCTCCGCAACGATCGACGATGATGACATTTTCTCTGGACCGAGAACACCAATGTACATCAGAGTGAGTAAGAGTCATCAACCGTTGGGACCACCTTGAGCCTTGGTCATTCTTCAAGACAGATTGTGGAAGGTGCGAAATAAACCACCTTGCAAGGAGAGGAGTACAGCACATGAGGACACCCCTCTTTCTCATTGTTCGTGTGTAAAATGAGTGAAGGATGTCCCCAAGCAATGTTGGTATTGGATTTCTGGACAAGAAGATTTTGATGGCGTTGACATCTACCAATTGGTCAGGATTTGGGAACAAGACCAACCCATAGATAAGGAGTGCCATAATCTCTTCAAAAGCTTGTAGGTCCAATGAATTCCAACATTCTTGTGCCTTCTCAAACAAGAATTTTGCTAAGAATCCCTTGACGCCGCTTCTGGTTTCCCAATGCCCCTTGATGTCGGATGGTTGTAGATGTAATGCTCGAGCAACATCTTCTGGCTTTGGTTCCTTTTCCGTACCGTTGAAGGGTAGTTGATTAAGGATAGGAATTCTCAGGAGTTGAGAAAACTCCTCCAAAGTGGGTACCAACTGATAATCAGGGAAAGTGAAACAGTGGTGAAGAGGGTCAAAGAACTGGAATAGCACTTTCATCATGTCTTCTTCAATGTTGGTGTTGACTAGGCTGAGCAGTCTACCATGTCTTTCACTGAAGGATGAATTTTCCGGAATTCTTGAGGTGAGCTCCTTGAGTTGAGGAGAGATTCTCACAAGGTTGACTTGAATGGTGTTTCTGCGAGGAATTTCCATGTCCTACAAAACAAGAACAAAGATGAAGATCCAAAACCCTTGAAATGGTTATATGATGTTTTATGATGTTTATGATGTTTATGATGTATGCACAAAACATATGTACAAGCAAATCACACCAAACCCTAGTTTCAGGCTTGCATGGGGTTTCATAGGTAAGTACCCTCTTGAGTGTAGTTGGCTTAAAAACCTGTCCTATAAATAGTAATCGGGTTCTAAGGAGCTCAATATCATTGGATTGTTTTCATTGTTCATTGTTTTGGTTTAGCCACTTAACTAGCGACCAAAATATTCCAAGAAAACAACCCTCAATTAGTGTAGTATCGAGTATCTACCAACTTCGGACTGCACCAAAGCCGGTCATCTCACTACCCCTAATAAAAGGCCAAGATGGTCAAGTAAGGTTCTAGGTCATTAGTGCTTAGTGACATCACTCAGCGGCCCCGTACTCTCCTTGATTGAACTCAAGGGTTACCGGTACTCACAAATATGTCGCACTAATATAGCTATTGCTTCGACCGTGTCGGTATACCCCGCACAGTTTCCACAACGTATTGCTATCTATGAATGTTTCCCAAAATCTGGGTGTAGGATTGTAAACCCAAACAATAGAGCCAAGATATAAAGCAAACAATTCAAACAATTTGTCATGCAAGAGGGTGATCTAAGCCCTAAGGTTACTCCACTTTTTAAAATTGTCCCCAGCAGAGTCGCCAGTTCTGTGATAAGGTGGGGGAACTGACTAGGGTTTTGCGTTTGTTTTCGCAAATGTTTAGGTTGAGCAAGAGTCGCCACCGACTTTTTATTTTATCCTAAGGAAAGGTTTAAAAAGCACAGCAAAAACCTTTGAGATTTTTCCTGGGTTCGGGGAGTAGATTATAGAAAGGGAAGGTATTAGCACCCTTTCTATCCATGGTTATCCATGGGCTCTTAGGTACTTGCTTAGATCGACTTGCCTTGGTTTTCAATTGTTTGAAATGGTGCTCGGTGTGTGATTTTGAAAATGTTTTGAAAAGATGCCTTGTATAGGCTACCCTTGTAACAATTCTCTACTCGAATGTTTTACAAAAGGTGTTTTGTCTTTTGAAAAGATGTTTCAAGGTTTTTGAAAGTTGGTTTTGAAAGTGTTTGTGAAGTGTGATTTGAAAATGGGCAAGTGTTTTCTTTGCAAATTGGCAAGTACTTAAGAGTTATCTACCCTAAAGTTTTCTCAAAGATTTTTGTTATGTTTTAAACCTTTTGACAATTTTGTTCCACCATTGCATTTGGTGGACAATCTTGTATTAGGAAGTGAAAGGGACAGGCGCGGTTCATTGTTTAGACTATAATTGCAATAGTGTTAAATGTCTTTGGGCAATTTTTCTTTGAAAGGGGTTTGATCATTTTAGGCAACTTTTTGAAAGCGTCATCGAGGGACTTATGATCATTTGATTGTTTGTTTTACCCAAAGAAACCTAACATGCAATATGGCCCAATTATTTGAAGGCAACAACGTGGAATACTCTAGGGGTGCAAGTGTGATATGTATTGTTTATTTTCATGCTTGATTATCTTGAAATTAGGTCAGACTATTTTGTTCGTTTTATTCGCATACAAACCCTAATTCTAGCATGACATGTTTAGAAAGCATTAAAGTGCGAAATTTAAATTCCTACACTATTACAACACAATAATATGGGGAGGGGGTACAAATGTTCAAATGGGGGGATATTTAGACAAGAAATTAAATCTAGCTATTACATCATTTTCTTTGAATATTTACAATACAAATAATTGCATAATTAAATGGAAATGAAATAAATATGCAATATGTAAAAAGAATTTTTATGTGTATGAAAAAAAGTATTATTTATGTAAAATAAAAAGAGAAATAAAAAGGTATTATTTTTTTGGAGTATTTTCATATTTAGGGCAAAACCCTAAATTTAATCAAAAGGGTATTAATTACTTAATATATATAATATTTACTATTTACATACAAAAATAAAATAAAATATAGTATATTTACAAAAATGTATTTTTAGTGTTAAATATTAATAAAAATAAAAAGATGTATATTTTTGGTATTTTACCCTAAGTGTATTAATATATATATATATATATATATATATATATATATATATATATATATATATATATATATATATATATATATATATATATATATATATATATATATATATATATATATATATATATATATATATATATATATATATATATATATATATATATATATATATATATATATATATATATATATATATATATATATATATATATATATATATATATATATATATATATATATTAAATATGCACAAAATAATAATATTTAATTTTATAAAAAAAAAAGTATTTTTTATACAAAATGTTTCAAAAGGGAAAAATGAAATAAAAATCAGAAATATAATATGTTTACATTATTAATAATATTTCTAAATAATAGTATATATATATTTATGTATAATAGTATATATAAATAAATAAATACTTAAAAAATTCAAAAATGGTGTAAAAATGATTTTTCAGGTTTTAAACATTATTAGAAAAAATAAATGAGTCAAAATGAAAAAAGAAAAATCAAAAAAACATTAAATCAAGCAAATGGGCTCAGGGGGGTATGAATTAAAAAGTATGGTGTAAGAAGCAAAACAAAAGCTGGCCCAGCCCATGAGGCACCTTCTTCAACCTCTGAACAACATTATTCAAAAAAACGCGCGCCCTGTTCTTCCATCCAAACATCCTGATTCCTGACTTATTAATGAAAACTCATAACATAAAAAATGTTCAGCATCAAGAGACGAATCCAACCATACGCAGAACTTGATCTAACTCTCTAAGATGAGAGAGAATTTCTTCTCCCCCAAATCCTGACCTAGATTTTCTGCCATTTTCAAACCTTAAATTCTCACAGCTCAGGCAAAAGAAATGAAAAGTAAAAGCATGTACAGGTTCAGTGGCATGAGTAGAACATTGCTTATTCACAAACTTAGAGCTAATGATGCCTAATAAGAGAGATAGAAGTTCACCAAAATACCTGTTCAGTTGAAGTTCTATCTGGCAATGTGGGAGCTTTCAGTGCAAGATAATGGTTGGTATAGCTTCCTTGAGGTGTGGTGATGCTGTTCCAGTATTTACTTTGCCTTGAGACACCTTGAATTGAGCTGTAGAACTTCAACTGCAAAATGAAAAAGTGAAAATGGTGGAACTTGTTAGAGGAATTACAGGTCGTGTTTCAAGTCGGTTAGCTTGCACAGATGCTAGGGAATGTGTGTGAACTGGTTTGGGCAAGAAAGCTTGAGAGAAATGGGAGATGGCACTCAAACTGCAGGCTTGGCCCTGTTCTTGCAGTTTGAAGGTGATTCTGGGATTGGGAGTGTATGAGGGTTGTTAGGGTCGTGTACTAGCTTGGTTGGGATGTCTTGGATGTGTTTTACAAGTTTGCTTCAGTGTTTATAAGCTGATATCAGAGTTGTGTTGAACAATGCAATGTTTCTTAGCACTTAAGCAAAAAAGGTCAAGTTGGTGTTTAGGCAGCTAGAGGCCCCCATAACATGTTGCATAACTCAGTCTTGATCAGTGTGATTAATCCCTAAACTTGAGCCAAAGAGATCTTAACTGTACTTCTTGGATTTTCAATTGGACATAAAGTTACCTTTTGCAAAAATGGAAGAAATGCTTTATCTATAAATGGATTAATCTTCTAGGCAATGCTTGAACACACAAAACATGGTCTTGGCACAAAGGTTTGGCATTAAATTTATGAGTGTAATCGAGGTAAAAGGCCTGTAATCAAGTGGCATGCTGAGTTTTGAAAATGCATAGTGTTATGAACATGTAACTTGGCCTAATCAAAAGTGAGTTTTTGCTATATTGTGAAATTCGATTCTCCCTAACCATGAGGTTGTTTGAGGAGTTCTTGGACATTTTGGAAAGCTTGGAATGTGTAATACAATCCATCTTTGAAATGAAAATTGAAATTACAAGTGGAAGTGTATGGAAAATGGCCTTGAAGTTGGGTAGAAAACCTTGTCAAAATAGGTTAAAATTTCACTAAGTTAAGAATGGTTTAGTGCCCTTATTCAAAAATTTGTAACTTGAGATACAAGCCTCATTTGGGAAAACTTTGTGAATAAAAGTTGTAGATTATGCAACAAGATACAACTTTCATGTTTTGACTTTTGTTTGAATCCAAATGAATCTTGGTGAGAAAGTGGGGCAAAGTTGGGGAAAAATTAGGGTTTTTCATAACTTAGAAAAATTCTAAGTTATGAAAAATTCTTATTTCTAACCCTAATTTGCATTTTTTGATTTCTTGGTGAACAAGTTTCATGATTTGGCATGTTTTGATGAAAAATGAATCTTGACTCTTGATTTTGACCAAAAAGTCAAAGTTTGACTTTTCAGTGTACAGTCAAAATTGATCAATTGACTGGGAAATTCAACTGTCAATCTTGTGTACTTGGGATCTTTTGAGTTTGTTGAGCATGTCAAGATAATTCCATGGGGTCCTTGAGTCCATATGTGAGCTTGGTTTGCCATTGGCTAGGTCAAACAGTCAAAAATTGCCTTTGTGCAGTCAAAACCCTAAAAATGACCATTTTGCCCTTTTGGTGATCTGATCAAATTTCTTGTGGAATTGTGATCCAAATTTGATCAAATTGTCCATATGAGTTCATAATGTTGGTGTGGGTCAATTTTCATGAGGTTTTACTGTCAATTGACCACAGTTGACTTTTTCCCCAATACAGTTGACTTCTAGGTCAACTGTCCAATTGACTGGGCAAAACTTGGAATCAAGACTTGAAACTTGATGAGGATACACTTGGGAGTCCAATATGAAGCAAGAAAGTCATCTTAGGCATTTTAGGTCAAAACATCTTTGTGCAAACACAAACCCTAATTTGGGTCCACAGTGCAAGGAGAAGTCTTGAGCAGATGAAACCCTAACTGGATCTTGATCTTCAAAGGCTTTGTGGTGAGAAATCAATGAGAAATGGGAGGGCAAATTTTGGGGTACAACACTACCCAAAAAGCTATAAAAGGGAGTGTACTAGATGACCATCTAGCTCATCAAGCTATCGAAGATTATCAGTCCATGAGATTCGACTTCCCGGACGAGGACATCATGAATTTGGACAACATTAAAGGTAACGGACCGTATGACGGACCTGAAAAAGGATCCCGATGGACCCTGTACTTTGATGGTGCTTCAAATGCACTTGGAAACGGTATCGGTGCGGTACTCATTTCCCCGGAAGGTTGCCACACACCTTTCACGGCCCGACTTTGCTTCAGCTGTACCAACAACATGGCCGAATATGAAGCTTGCATCTTTGGTCTCAAGGCTACTATAGACTTGGGGATCAAATCTTTGATCGTATTTGGGGACTCGGCTTTGGTTATCAGTCAAACCAAAGGAGAGTGGGATACCAAACATCCTAATCTTATCCCATACAAAGAACATGTCTTGACATTGTTGCCTCATTTCGAGCAAATCACCTTCGAGCATTTCCCGCGAGAAGAGAATCAGCTAGCAGATGCTCTGGCTACAATGTCCTCCATGTTTAAACTTAACTGGGATAGTGAGGCTCCCCAAATCACCATCGAGCGAATGGATGAACCTGCGCATTGTCATGATATTAATACCGAAGAAATAGTGGAACAACCCTAGTTTCACGAAATCAAAAGGTATCTCCAGACTAGAGAATATCCCGAAGGAGCTTCCGTAAATGACAAAAAGTTCCTAAGGAAATTTGCTGCCAAGTTCTTCCTGAGCAACGGCATCCTCTATAAATGTAGCCACGATTGTGTTTTACTCTGATGTGTAGACAAAGCTGAAGCAGAGTTAATCATGACTAAGATACACAGCGGTACGTTCGGCACCCACTTGAGCGGGCATACAATGGCTAAGAAGATTCTAAGGGCAGGCTATTACTGGTCTACCATAGAAGCTGATTGCCATCAACATTCCCGTACTTGCCACAAATGTCAGGTCTACACTGACAAGATTCATATTCCTCCTGTTCCTCTCAACGTTCTGACAGCTCCTTGGCCATTCGCAATGTGGGGCATTGACATGATTGGAGAGATCAAGCCCACATCGTCCAATGGACATCGCTTCATCCTGGTCGCCATTGACTATTTCACCAAGTGGGTCGAAGCAGCTTCTTTTGCCTCTGTCACAAAAAATGTGGTTGCCCGCTTCATCAAGCAAAACCTCATATGCCGGTATGGTGTCCCCGACAAAATCATCACAGACAACGGTACAAATCTGAATAATACTATGATCACCGTTCTATGCGAACAGTTCAAGATTTATCATCATAATTCATCTCCCTATCGACCGAAGATGAACGGTGCTGTTGAAGCTGCGAACAAAAACATCAAGAAGATCATTCAGAAAATGACAGTCACCTACAAGGACTGGCATGAAATGCTACTGTTTGCTCTGCATGGATACCGTACCACGACACTAACTTCAACAGGGGCAACCCCATTTTCTTTAGTATATGGCATGGAAACTGTCCTACCCATGGAAGTTCAGATTCCTTCTTTAAGGATTATGAGGGACGCTGGTTTGAATGAAGATGATTGGATTCAGACCCGACTTGATCAACTCAATTTGATCGACGAGAAGCGGCTCGCTGCTGTTTGCCATGGTCAAACGTATCAAAAACGGATGATCAAGGCTTTCAACAAGAAAGTCAGACGTCAAGTATATCAAGTTGGAGATCTCGTAATCAAGCGGATTATCTTGTCGCAAAGTGATCCCAGGGGCAAATGGACTCCTACTTACGAAGGACCATTTGTGATCAAGAGCATATTTTCTGGTGGTGCAATGATTCTGACCACCATGGACGGCGACGATTTGCTGCACCCTGCGAACGCAGACATAGTCAAAAGATACTACGCATAAAATAACCCGACAAGTCGAAAACCCGAAAGGGGGGCTTGGGCAAAAATGGGCATCCCTGTGAACCGAAAACCCGAAAGGGCGGTTCAGGCAAAAATTAGGGATAAAACAAAAAATCTGTACACCCGACAAGTTGAAAACCCGAAAGGGCGGCTTGGGCAAAAAGGGGTTTCCCGGTGGATTGAAAACTCGAAAGGGCGATCCAGGCAAAAGTTAGGGAATTAAAGCGTATGACTATGTCTCGTCAGATCACTTTAAAGAATAATCTCTTCATCGACCAGTTCCAAGCTTCTGATCAATCCAGTCATCGGCGAACGAAGCATTTGAATGGACAAGATATTCAGAGTTGTGAAGGCTATAACAGAATGGGATCCCATAGAAGTGTTGCACATAGCCATCTTTCTTTTGTATAAAATTTTCAATTCTTTACGACAACATCCTCTTACTAGGGTGCCTGTCTCTTTTGTACAAAGATACTCATAAAAAGTTAATACAAATACTTTTCCAAATACATAAGTCTGCTTTGTTTTCTTTTTGCTTTTCTACACTTATGTTTTATTTGAGAAACGTCCAATGTTTTGTTAAATAGGCATATGCATTTGAACATAATCATTTCCTTACAAATCAAGAAAGATGATTGCTGATAGAGTGAAGGTACAGATAGATATCTTGATACCTTTCAGAAGAAATTCCCCGCAGATTTAAACTCCAAATTCCTCGGCAAAGTCAAAATCCAGGACTTAATTCCCCAAACAGAGTTAAACTTCAGGATCCTCAGCAGAAAAAGCTTTCTCAAAACTGTTTTCCCCAGCCAGAGAGCCTTCCGGAACTCAATTCCCACAGAGTTAAGTTTCAGTATCCCCAGTGGAGCCTTAAGAATATGAAAATCCTATCCTCGGCGGAGCTAAAACTTCCAACTATCAATCCCCAGCAGAACCAGACTAGTGAACTTTCTCCCCACCGAGATGCTTCCCACCAGACTGAAAATTCTCAGTCTTGCTTCTCCAGCATAAGTCTGCCAGGTTCTGGATTCCCCAGTAGAGATCATCAGAATTCTCCTGCCCTACCAGTCACCAAGGAGTTCCAATCCTCAACAGTGGTCCCAAGATCCCTCAACATTTGAAGATCTTGTTCCCTGAGCAGTCAGTAGTCAACAAAGATATCTCAGCTTCAGCACTCAGAGATTCCTGCAGTCCCTTGCAGCAGTCAATGATTCACTTTCCCCGGCAACAGTCAAGATTATCTCATCTCCGGCTATCCAGGATTCATCTATCCTCAGCAAGACAGCTCGTCAGCTTACATGCGCATTCATTACATGCATATATCATAAACATTGATATAACATATATATTGCATCATACATTTCATGCAACATAACTTCGTGTTTTAGCTAACATTTCATCCTTTTCAGGGTAAGATTAAAAGGCTATCATTAACAATTATTCAGATACAGTATGGATACACCCCAGACACGGCGGTTATTCTATTACTCATTCAGAATTTCAAGTCAGATACAATACAGATACACCCCAGACACGGCGGTCATTCTACTACTCATTCAGACTACAGCGATCAAATACAGACTAGATACGCTCCAGACACGGCAACCATTCTATCTCTCATTCAGATTCACTTATCCACCTCAAGGTTCAATGCATTCCAAGCACGGATACCATTCTGACCTTTACAACAACAGTCTGATTCTCCCCAGTGTGTTCGCCATGGAAGCCATTCTGTCATTTAGTTAGATCCCAGTTACAGTTTCAGATACACTCCAGACACGGAAGTCATTCTGTTACTCATACGAATCTCAACCCCAGTTACAGTTTCAGATACACTCCAGACACGGAAGTCATTCTGTTACTCATACGAATCTCAATCCCAGTTACAGTTTCAGATACACTTCAGACACGGAAGTCATTCTGTTACTCATACGAATCTCAATCCCAGTTACAGTTTCAGATACACTCCAGACACGGAAGTCATTCTGCTACTCATACAAATCTCAACTTCAGATACAATCCAGATACGCTCCAAACACGGTTGTCATTCTGTCACTCATTCAGAATTTGTCCCAGCACGTAGTTGCTCCATATAGATATTCCTCTGTTACCCAGATACAATACAGATACACTCCAGACACGACAGTCATTCTGATATTCATTCCATATTCAAACACAGTTATAGCTCAGATATGCCCCAGATACGAAGGCCATTCTTTTGCTCATACAAACTCAGTCTCCAGATATAGTCCAAATGCATTCCAGACACGGATACCATTTTGACCCTCATTTTTCTGATCTATCACATTGCAGTTCAACAAACATTTCAAACGGCATCTTTAAGCCCATCCCCGACAAGATTCTGTCACCCTTCCAGATGGCATCTTTAAGCCCATCTCCAAATGGCATCTCTAAGCCTATTCCCGCATCCATTGTTTTGACGAGTGCAAATTTAAGGGCACTCTAGTGTCCAATCTCCTTTTACCTTCGAGACGCGAAAGGCAAACTTGCCAATCTAACTCTTCAGATGCAAGAAGATTAAACAGGGGCAGCTGTTGTACCCCAAAATTTGCCCTCTCATTCTTCAGGAAATCATCCTGGATTCTCAGAGTCTCCCTGAAACAAATCCAAGTCCTGAATTATCATTTCTTCCCAAGCAAACCATTTACAAGAGCAAAATGATCACACAAGCTCTAAAAGCAAAACTCTTACCTTGAAAAAATTAAATTCTAAATATTTGGAATTTTTCTCTAAAAAAAATGGGTGTTTAATAAGAAAATAGCACTTCAGAACTTCTGGACCAGCCTCCAGACAGAAACGGTCAGAAGTTGCAAGCTTGGCTCAATGCAGTCAGAAGTTGGCTCTTCAGCAGCTACATCAACTCAGTCAGAGGTTGCAAACGTGGTTCAATACGTAAGCCTCAAACAGAACATGGCTCTTTCAGCAGTCATGCAAGTTTAGCCAGAGTTTGCTAGAGGAATGCCAAGGAAGCAAAGAGGTCTGAAGGCTCTTTCAGAACATGCTGAAATCAGAAGATGAAAGAGTCAGAAGAGTGGGTGTTACACTGACACAGAATCTCTAAGTCCAGGATTTCCAGAAGCAAGTCCAAGGAACGTGTTAGAAAGTCAGGAGAATCTCCAGAATTTGCTGAGACAGCAAGAGGCCAAGACCAGAGCATGGTTTACGTTGTTTTTGGTAAATCAGAACTGTTGGTTCAGGTTTTTCTCCTATTATAAGATTTTTGGTGTTGATAAGTCTCATCACCATTTAATGCTCATTAATGCTCCCAACCACTCCTGAACATTCATCCAAGAGGTCTCTTCACGTGTGGCTTGGTAAACGCCTTTATGCAAATTTAGGCATGGGTCTACGCGCCACCTTCCACTTATAGAGGTCACTTCTCCTCAATCCTTGCCTGCTGTTCCAGCCTAGGCTGAAAGGCTATCCTTTATCACAATTTTCCAGGAACTTCTTTCAAAAAATAATAATTTAACCTCTGTTGGCGCCTTTAACATTCAAGAATCCACAAGAGCTTTGCCTATAAATAGAGAACCATTGTCCATCACAAAAAAGACGTGAAAAAACATCCATAAAAATTTAGAAGAAACAGAAAACTCTGGTGAAGAAAACCTTGTGAAACTCTGCCAAAATTGCCAGTGTTTCATAACTTTGAACTTCCTACCTCCAAACTTCATCAATACCCAGTTTTCTTTGTGACTAAAGAACACCCTCTCAACCTATGACCATACATACACATACACCTTCATCTACCCCTTCAAAAAAAAGAACCTGTCCAAAACACCATCAGAGCTAAAAGCTAGCTCTCACTCACAACCATTTCCAACAGCCAGATGTTCTGACTAGTACAGGGAGAAGCCAAGTGCTGACTTTGACGTTAGCACATCTGAAGCCTGTTTTGCTGTCAATAATATCATAACTTCTGAGAATTATTGTATTTCCAGCAGGATCAGAACTTCTGATATCCCCACTAACAAACTTTTGTCTTGCAGCGCATGGGGGTCAGAACTTCTGATCTTCCCACTAACAGGTTTCTGTTTTGCAGGTGCCAGAGTCAGAAGTTCTGACTCATATAGTTTAACCAAAAGGTTGATAATCTGGCAGCGGGTCCGAGTCAGAACTTCTGATGACCTCTCAGCAGTGCGCTGGCTCCCTCTCTCTTTCTCTCTATCTTGCTTTTGTTATTTTCTTTTCTTATCTATTTTTCTCGTTGAACCACCCCATGTACAAATATGTATCCCCACCCCCTAATTGCTGTAATAGCGTAGGATTTTATATTTCTGCTTTTTATTGCTTTCAAATATAAATGCTAGTAATTAGGATGTGTATGGCAAGATAAAATAAATGAAAACAGAAAATCCTAATTCAAATATAAACTCTTGTATGCAACAAAACACACTTGCACACTTACACCCATAGGGTCACATCCACTTGTTGCCTTCAAAAAATGGGCCATGTTTGCATGTCAAGTATTTCGGCAAAACAAAACAAGAACAAACAAAATGATCATAGTCCCTCGATGACGCTATCGGAGTTGCCTAAACAAAAATGATCATAGTCCCTCGAGGAAATTGCCAAGATACTTGACACTATTGCATTCATGGTCTATATGATGACCCGCGCCCGTCCCGTTAACATCCTAACGCAAGGTTGTTCACCAAATACAATGGTGAAACAACACTGTTAAAAGGGTTAAAAACATAAAGAAAGATCTTTGAGTAAAATAGGGTAGACAACTCTTAGTTACTTGATCAAACTTGCAAAGAAAACATCCTTGCCATTCTTCAAAATACACATCACAACACAATTTCAAAACAAACTTTCAAAACATTGAAAACTTTTCAAAAGACAAATACACCTTTGTATACATTCAAAACATGGATCATTACAAAGGTTGCCACAACAAATGGCCTCTTTTCAAAACCTCTTTCAAAAACACACACAAAGCACCATTTCAAACAATTGAAAATCAAGGCAAAGTGATCTAAGCAAGTAGCTAAGAGCCCATGGATAACCATGGATGAAAAGGGTGTTAATACCTTCCCTTTTCATAATCTACCCCCCGAACCCACGAAACATATCAAAAGGTTTTTCCTGTGCTTTTTTAACCTTTCCTTTAGGATAAAATAAAAAGTCAGTGGCGACTCTTGCTAAATCGAAACATTTGCAAAAACAGACGCAAAACCTCAAGTCAGTTCTCCCACCGTATCACAGACAGTTTGGAGATTTGCTTGGATTCGAGACTGCACTTACTGCCATCCCTGAGATTCCTCTAGGGTATTTCATGAGCAGTGATATAGACAGATTCTGGAGAGCTATTACCGACAGGGGCAGCCTCGACCCATATGAGCAACTGTCTAAGAGGATTCATAACCCAACTTTCAGGTACTTTGAGATGATTCTTTGTCATACCTTCTTCGGGAGGAGCTATTGCGATCATTTAGTGACTGCAGAAGAGATACTATTTTTATACTGCGCTAGTCAGTCGCGTTCCATTGCGAGTGGAGCTTTCTTGATAGAAAGTCTAGATATGGCTGCATCATCCTCTGAGGGATACTTGCACGCTGGTGGGAATGTGACGTTGATTGCATCTGCTATGGGCTTGGATAGCCAGTTACTCCGCTTGACACCATATTGTGGTAGTACACACATCGACATTGACTTCTGCTTAGACCATGGCCTTATGCGCCGAGCTTCTTTTCATCCATATCAGTACAGGCTCCTTATTAACGATCAGATTGTCTACTATTTCACCCTTCCTGATCCACAGATAACCTGCGTCTCCAACCGGGCAAACTGGAACTACACTTTAGAGGGTTGGGGCGAGAAAATTATAGATATCACTAGCTTGCCAGAGCCAGAGTATTCACCATAGTCAGAGCCAGAGTCAGACGACCTGATCACTGAGGATCCGGTTACAGAGAATCCTACTCCAGAGTACACGCCTGCACCTGAGGTTGAGCATACCGTTGTTTATACTAATAACTTGACCTTATAGGAGCCCGACATGAGAGCGCAGATGGCAGCCATGAGAGCTGAGATGGCTACACTTCACCAGGAGGTGGTTGATCTCACCCTACAGGTAGAGCTAAATGGTGCCACATATGCTGGAGAGATCGACGATTTGACACACGAGATTGCTAAGCTCAGACGCCAGGTGGCTGAGCTGCGAGGACGTGACTTTGCTGATATCTGATCATGAGACGTCCACCATTGCTATTATTATTATACTATTTTTATTTTATTTCTCAGACTTACTTTTTCTGTTTTTCAGTTCAGTTGCACTTCGTACTCACTTACATTTACATATATATTATGTGTTTATTTTATTTTATTTTCTCTTAACTTGTTTTATTTTATTTTGCAAAAATTAGAAAATAAAATATATGTGTATGATATACACATATATTATACTATATATATATATATATATATATATATATATATATATATATATATATATATATATATATATATATATATATATATATATATATATATATATATATATATATATATATATATATATATATATATATATATATATATATATATATATATATATATATATATATATATATATATATATATATATATATATATATATATATATATATATATATATATATATATATATATATATATATATATATATATATATATATATATATATATATTCACCTTAAAACGCTAGGTACACCCCAAGTGACAAGAGCAAGCCACCATTTTTTGAAGCCCAATTGCCCAAAGAACAAAATCCAGCCCAGCTAGAAATTCAACAGGCCGCGTCCGCGGAGGGAGGGACCGTGCCCGCGGACCTCCAACGGTAATAAACGACTACTTTTCGGAAAACTCAACATTTACTCCATTTTTTTCCTATTTAAACCCCATTTTCTTCCTCATTTTACCCACATTTTCATACCTTACCTTCCATAATTTCTCCACTTCAACTAATTCTCTATTATATTTCTTTTCCCACTACAAACCTTTCAAATCTATAAAAATCACTATTTTCTTCCTCCACTATACTATTTTTCTTTCTCCAAATCGTTCAAAACAATCAAAATGGACTTCAATGGGTATGTTCTTCGAAGCGGCAAACGGGGATCCACACAAAGGAAGCTGCTCGAAAAGCTACAGTCTACGGCAATTTACTCAACCAGGTATATTGACGAAGATTGTCTCTACACTTTAGGTATTTATCACAGTGTTTTTCATTTATTAGATAAAATATGCATGCATAATATTTTCTCTACAAAAGAACCTACCTACCCAAGGTGGACATATGAGTTTTTAAGTTCACTTATTTATAATATCACACCTAACACTGCTAGTACTGTAGTTGGGGTACAATCTAGAATGTTTAACCGTGAATATAGTTACTCCACCGATGGTTTAGCTGAGTTGTTAGGGATGCCTTTTGGGGAAGGTGTTATTTGTGAAGCACCCTTGGATACGGAATGGACAACCGCTGGCTATACTTTCTGGCAAAAACTTACAAACCAAGAAGCAAATTCTTTTGATGGCCTTCTAGCCTCGAGTGTCCATAATCCGGCCATCCGTGTCTTCGGATACCTTTTAGCATCCACCATCTTTGCTCGGGAAAACCCGAACAAGGTGAATGCTAAAGAGTTAATTATTATGCAAGCATGCCTCACCGACACCAAAATTAACCTGGTGCCCTTTATGATTGCTCACATGAGCTATGTCCGAAAAAAGGGGGCACCGATTTCTTTTGGTGGCCTGGTTACTACTATCGCTCGTGCCCTTGGCTTGGCCACCGAGCTTGCTACTTTAGAGCCACTTCCTCCTCGTACTACAGGCCTGAAAATTTTGAAAGATATGCGCCTCTGCAAAGCGAGAAGGGAAGGTGGCTATTACGTTATGATTGGCAATGCTGCTGTACCAAGTATTGTCCTCCCATGTACCCGTCGCACTGACGTTAGATTGGAGCGTAACTGGACCTATGATTTAAGCGCTCCCTCTTTCACTGGTCCGTTACCTCCGAATGTTCCTTTAGAGGAGGGGAACAACACTGATGACGAGTATGACTTTCAAACAGAGTCACCTCCTCGATTTACACCATTACACACTGCACCATCTTCTTCTAACCCTCCTGCAGGTACCGTCCCGAGCTTCCATGTCACTGAGGACATGTGGAGAGAGCATATGGATAGAGAGGAGAGGCGTGATGCCCTCCTTTCTACGATCCAGCAACAGGTTGCCGACAACATGGCTTTTATGCAGGCGTCTCAAATTCAAAATGCCCGCTCTTTGACTACCATCATGGAAAGTCAATTGGCTTTCCAGAAACAGCAGCACCGTTAGCAGACTAGCTTCGCTACTCACTTCCAATTAATGGAGGCCACACAAGGTACATTGATTGGTCGGACTAGGGAGCTACAAGCTGTAAATGCTGCTCTCACTGAGCGCATGGCATAGTTTAGCCTTGATAGAGATCGCCGCCGCCGTAGTCGTAGCCGCCGTTCCGGACGTTCACCTCAGGATGGCGAGGGTACTAGTGGACCTCACTAGTTTTACCAAGTATCTCATACCTAGACTTGTTTTGGAACATTGGGGACAATGTCTGTGATCGGTGGATCTGGAACTGACTGTTTAACGCTGGTTCGCGAAATGTCGCGGTAAGCAAGAGTCGCCACCGTCTTTTATTTTCTCCAAATGGAAAGGACAAAAGCACAGAAAAATTCCTTAAAGAGATTGTTCTCGGTTCGGGAGGTAGGTTATAGAAAGGGAAGGTGTTAGCACCCTTTCTATCCATGGTTATCCATGGGCTCTTAGATACTTGCTCATTTGTGTTTTCAAAATTGTTTGCTTGCTTTTCAATTGTGGGTTTTAAAAAGTTTCTTTGAAAAATTTCAGTTCGACTCGTACGTCAGAGTGTTTGAAAAATTTGCTTTGAAAGCTTTTGAAAAGTGTTGGTGTGAAAAGATTTCAGTTTGTTTTGAAAAGAGAAAGTATCCATGAGTCGTCTACCTACCCTAAGGAATTCGTCTGTGTAAATGTCCTTTAAAGTAGTGCCATCCCACCATTGAGAGGTAGGTAGCACCACTGTTGGAGGTGTTCGGGTCAATTCGAGTTTAGGGACATGGTGATCACCAGAGCAATAGGAAGACCTTAGAAGCTACCCTCATGCCAGGTTCCCGGATCATGAGGACTTACTAAAACGTCCTCTACTCGACGATCACCTTTCGAAAGGCAACAGTGAGGCGTACCCTAGGGGTGGTGTGTGCGATTCGTGTGTCGTTTTCAGATATTTGTCTTGTCATGTTTATTTGTGATCTACGCTTGATTTTAATTAGGACATTCATTCTTGCATGCTTATTTAACAGTTAATATTTGCGAGGAAAATAAATCTAAACTATTACAAATGGCGCGGGTCCACATCGCCAAAATTAAACCGAACCCGATTTGACGGAAAGTAAATAAAGCAAATAAAAGTGCGAAAAGTATAAATTGTTACAAGGCTTTGGGACATGTACATAATGAATAATAAGCGATAAAGTAAATGTGCGAAATAAAATAATTAAGACAATGGGCGTTGGACCCTTTTGCAAAAAATTAAATTTAATGAGGAATTAGAATTAAAAAAAGAATGTTTTTGGTATTTTCGTATTTTTTAAGATTTAAAAGAAAAAAGAACTTTTTAGAATGAAATTTGAAATGCAAATCCTAATTCTAATGTTTTTTAGTTATTGTGAAAATGTTATATTAATCTAAATTAAACCCTAATTTTTACTTATGTACATTTAATTATAAAAATAAAATAAATAAATAAATAATATTGTGATAAAAAAAAAAGGAAAATTTAAAAGGTATAAAAAAGTCATTAAACCTAATGCTATATTTTTGGATTTTTAGTTATTAAGAAAGTATTAAAATCTAACCTAAATGCAACCCTAGTTTAATTATGAAAATTACTAATATTATGGCAAAAAACAAGGAAAGTTAAAAGGAATAAAAAAGTCATTAACCTAATGCTATATTTTTGGATTTTTATTTATTAAAAGAATTAAATTGCAAACATCCTAATTAAAACTAAATTCATTATACATTAATTTATTTACAAGAAAATAATTATAATAAAAATATTTACTCTTTTTTTTTGGTCTTTTCTGGTTTTTAATTAAGTTTTTGTATTTTGTAAAGAAAACAATTAATTAATTAAAACAATGAAAATAAATAAAAAAATAAATTATGAAAAGCAAAGCAAACCAGGGGGGGTGACCCCAAAATTGGAGGTAAGGCCTAGCATTCTGGCCCATTAAGCATTGGCCTTGTTGGACTTTTTGAATCCTGCGTGACTCGTTTGACTCAAGCGCAGCATACTCTTTTAATCTAAGCCTTTAGTGTGGATTGGATGGACACGTGGGCATCTGGATGATGATGGTACATGGTGCACCATAGTGTCGTGCCTGCATAGGAATTGCCATTGCAAAATAATATTGAAATTTGCCAGACCTGGGACTTGAACCCAGGTCTTTGATGCTACAAGTACGTCCACCTGCCAGCTGAGCTAACACGCGTTAATTAACATATTATAATAAACAAATAACAAAAGAAAAGAATAAAAGCGTTAGTGGCTAAGCGCGAAAATTTAAAACTGGCCAATCACTGCTAGACAGCACATCATCTCCTTCGTTGTTCATTCTTTTTTTCTGAAACAAAAGTCTATGGAAACGGTTTTCACGCGTGGCTTAAAGTAGCTTTTAGAAAAATAGCGACTAGCGCTATAGGACCAATAAATTGGGCGCGAGTGGTGCTTTTCCTTCGTCTAGGCTTGCTGAATATGACTATCATGGTTTGGAAGGCTAATTTTACAGTATTGAGAAAGCCCTAAAATCACGACCTGAAAACCCTAAAATGTGAACATGGTGAAATCGCGTATGGTCAACAAAAATGCAATTAAACACAATGGTTAGCTTAGAAACTTTGTAAGGAACATGAATTCATCAATAAAAATGCAAAAGGACGTATGAATTGTGATATGCGATTTCAAAAGTTATGTGACACAGTTTGAGTTCTCCCTACCAATTCCTGGAGTTTTGAAGGATGTTTGGAGTTGGGATGTGTTCAGAAATGGTCCAGGAAGCTATTAGAATCAATCTTAGGACTTAAAACCACCTAGAACCTTGATTCCAGAATTGAGTTATATGGCCAATTTTTCAAATTGTCAATAAGCTTTTGAGCGAGCCTTTTGCTGTGTTGTGGTTAGGGTTTGACTTAGTGCTTATTAGTGAAGATAATTAGCTTACTAGCTGGCCTTGATTTATGCTCATGAGAGAACAAGTCCTAGGGTTTTCACCATTAACCAATTTTTCCTTCTTTTAAGCCAAGACCAAGACTTAGTGTGCAATTTAACCCTAGCATAAGTTTGTGAGCTGGCACATGATACATGGAAGCTATCCCAATTCAAATGACACTATTTCATTGACTTTTGAATTTTATTTGAATTTTTAAAGATTTAAAATGAATTAAATTATCAAAAATTAAATAAAATAGAAAAATCAATATTTGGTCTTGAAATTAATCATGGGACACGTGTGTGGCATGACAAGGCTGAATCAAGTGGAAGAAAGTGGGCCCTTTTGTCAAAAATTGAAGTTTCAAGGATAGTTGACTTTTGCCATTTCTCAAAAATTTCCCAACTTCTACAAGGCATAACTTGCTCAATTTTTAAGCTTTTCTCATGTTCTTGGACATTTTGGAAAGGTCTTTGAGTCCTTTAACCAATGCCTTTGGTCCCATGTCATTTTGATTTACCAATCTCAAGTTATGGCCTTTGACTTAAAGTCCCTTTTTGTTGACTTTTGAAAATGACCTATAATGTTGAAATTGATAACTTTTTGTGAGAGCATTTCTTGGACTTGAAGTATGAAGATGAATTGTAGGAAATGTCTTTCTCTTCAAAATGAGCTTTGGATGGGATTTTTCTGATAATCCATGTGAAAGTTATGCCCTGGTCAATTTCAGTTGACTTTTTCAGCTGTCCAAATATAGCAACTTTTGCATCTTTGATGATTTCTGAGCCAAATTTTGAGAGTCATGATCAAGCATTGATCAAATGATGTTTGTGGCTTCAAAATGATATGTTGACCAAAAATTTGAACTTTTGACTGTCAAATGACCATTTTGCCCCTACAGTTGATTGTAGTGCAATTTAGGGTTTTGACTGTGCAATTTTGAGCTGAATGCCTTGAAACTTGATATGAGGATGCTTGACCATGTTTGTAAGCATATGAGACTTGATTGAACCTTTGAACACTTCATTTTCTTGATCAGAACCCAAACCCTAGTTTTGACTGTATGGGAGACTGTTGCACTGCACAACCCTTGGGGAATTTTGTAGCTTGGCTTGGCAATTTCTCGAGGAATATGGGAGGGCAAATTTTGGGGTATAACAGTTGCCCCTGTTCAATCTTCTTAGACCTGAGGATGCAGATTGGCTGACGTGCCTTTCGTAATCCGAGGGTAAAAGATGATTGGACACTAGAGTGCCCAGAAATTTGCGCTCACATAGTGGCAGTGTGGTGGGAATGGGCTTATAGATGCCATTTAGAGATTGATCGCGTAAGAGATTCCTTGGCGAGAACCTGTATACCTGCAAAAGAAAAAATGAGTACCTGACACGTTGCAGGAGCTGATTTTAGATGCTTGGTATAGATGTGTCCTGACTGGTTACAGGAGCTGAGTCTGGAGCTTCAAACGCTGATGAATGAACCAGGGATGGTTACTGCCTCAGCATGGATGGTAAGAGAACCTTGGGCGATTTTAACTTCAACAACGCTCGTTGAGAAAAATCTTGGGTGTCTTCTACTGGAATAAGAATCAGGGAGATCTTAGGGTTGATCTGACTGAACCAGAGGAGGCCTTTGACTGGATAAGCATCAGGAAAATCTTAGGGTCGATTTAACTGAACCGGTCTAGGTCTTGAAATATCTTCAACTGGATAAGCATCAGGGAGATCTTAGGGTCGATCTGACTGAACCAGAGAAGGCCTTTGACTGGATAAGCATCAGGAAAATCTTGGGACGATTTAACTGAACCGGTCTAGGTCTTGAAATGTCTTCCACTGGATAAGCATCAGGGAGATCTTAGGGTCGATCTGGCTGAACCAGAGAAGGCCTTTGACTGGATAAGCATCAGGAAAATCTTGGGACGATTTAACTGAACCGGCCTAGGTCTTGAAATGTAGCTTGAGAACTTAACTGGATCTTTCATGCATGCTATAATGATGTATGTGATGTTTCATGTATATTTTTGTCTAGGAAAGTGAATCCTTGACGGGTGCCGGGAAGTCGTATCCTGGGCTGATGTCGAAGAATAGATTTTGCTTCCGCTGGGGATGATAACTGCAAGGATACCGGTAGGAGAAGATGACTCCGTTGCGGAATAAACTTGGCGAATGGAAGATTCTGCGGGGAGGAAAGATACTCTAGTGATCATGCTGGGAAGCAATACTCTGTGGGGATAGAGATGCTTTGCTGAGTGTTGATAGTAGTAATTTGCTGGCGATACCGTTGTTATGTTGGAAGTATTGATGGACTTCGCTGGGGATAGGAAAGAACTATGTTGACGATGACCTTTCCGTGGCTTTTGGCTGAGGATAACCCAGTTATATCCTGTTAAGGAAATAACTCTTTGAATAAAGCCGGACGACGCGTTCGTGCTCTGCGAGGGGATAAGCTTCCAGAATCTACTGGGGATAAGCTTACTGCTTGGAGAGATGAATTCCAATTTTCCTGGGGAAACTGGATTGGACTCTTCTGGGGAGTTTTGGAATGTAATTTTATAAGTTGAAAGGGGGAACCTATGTAGGGTTGCATGCTGATGAGTTTGTGTAAAACTGTATCTGAAATGGAGAAGGAACCTGGGTAGGGTTACTTTGATGATGAGTTCGTGTAAAACTTCGTTTTTTTGGAAAGGGAGAACCTGTGTAGGGTTTCTGGGTGACGAGTCCATGTAAAACTGCATCTTGAAGAGAGGGAACCGATGTAGGGTTGCTTGGTGAGGTAAGTTCATATAAAACTTCTTGATGAACCGGGGTGAGGTTATCTTGAGCTAAATCCATGTAAGACTTCTGGGGGGAACCAGGGTTAGGTTGCCGCAGGATAAGTTCGTGTAAAACTTCTTGACGAACCGAGGTAAGGTCATCTTGAGATAGGTCCATGTGAGACTCTTGGAGGAACCGGGGTTAGGTTACGGCAGGATAAGTTTGTGTAAAACTTCTTGATGAACCGGGGTTAGGTCATCTTGAGATAGGTCCATGTGAGACTCTTGGAGGAACCGGGGTTAGGTTACGGCAGGATAAGTTTGTGTAAAACTTCTTGATGAACCGGGGTTAGGTCATCTTGAGATAGGTCCATGTGAGACTCTTGGAGGAACCGGGGTTAGGTTACGGCAGGATAAGTTTGTGTAAAACTTCTTGATGAACCGGGGTTAGGTCATCTTGAGATAGGTCCATGTAAGACTTCTGGAGGAACCGGGGTTAGGTTACTTGGATAAGTTTGTGTAAAACTTCTGGAGGAACCGGGGTAAGGTTGCTTCGGGATAAGTTTGTGTAAAACTTCTTGATGAACCGGGGTTAGGTCATCTTATGGAGGAGGAGTCTGTGTATGACTTTGTCTGAAGGTTGAGCAGAAACCGGTGTTGGGTTGCATGATTTTGATTAAGTGGATAATTGTCCTGTTTGGTCTCGGACGTTAGCCCACGATCTGGAATTTGTAAAGGTAGATGGTAATCATTTTTATGTTGATCTTTACTTTGTACTTTGGTTGGCAGAGCAATTGGATCGCCTGGATAACTCATTATTGCCCCTGCTTCGGAGATGAGGGAAGAGGATACCTGTGTGGGTGATTGACAAATCTTCGGGTAGACAAATGATGAGATACCGGAACATAGTCGTATGCTTTGATCCCTAACTTTTGCCTGGACTGCCCTTTCGGGTTTTCAGTCCACCGGGATATCCCTTTTTGCCCAAGCCGCCTTTTCAAGTTTTCGACTTGCCGGGTGTACATGTTTTTGTTTTCATCCCTTATTTTGCCCGAACCCTTTTGGTTCGCCGGGAAGCCCTTATTTTTGCCTAGGCATGTCAACCTAGCGGGTCTTTGATGATGCGCAGTATTTTTCCGACTATGTCCACGCTCTCAGAATGTAGGGAGTTGCCCCTGTTGGAAGTATTTTGCCATGCCCCAGATAATGGGCAATGCTCCTACTGTGCCCCTTGATTGGAGGTACTTCTGTTCACAAGGTGTTCATCGTGCGAATTTCCCTGCTGTTCAAACAAATAGTCATATGCAAACAAGGTTATTTTAAGAATGCAAAAGTCTATGTCTGTCTTGAATTTTGAAAATGCATTTTTTGTAATACAGTGCGATGTCAACTCAATATTTTACAGCAAACCTTCAGGAGTCAGGATACCTTCGTAACAGTATGCTTTCGAACTAACCCATGCTTCAGCTAGGACTTTTAAGAGTTATATCGTGGCCTGGTTCACGGTTTAAGAAACAAAGGATAAAGGCTCAAATTATTTGTACCCACCCGCTCTTCGTGATGTTCTCCAAACCTAAACTCAGTTGATCGTGCGTTAGACCTTGTTTGAGTCTTTGCTCTGATTTTCCGGTGATGATTTGGATATTGAACGTTTATTTGAATAGGCAATCATCCCCTTTTTTGCTGAGGGTTTGTGAGACCTCTTTCTTTTTTGATTTAGTTATCCCTTTCTTTTTTTTTTGCCTGAACTGTTTCCTTTTTGGGATTACAGTCAGCGGGATGCCCCAGTTTGGTAAGTCTTCTTTATTGGTTTTGACTTTTTGGGCTTTTCATTCATGAATTTTTTTTGATAATGACTGCCTGTCCTTATGATTGTTCGGAACCATCACTGTCTTTTGTTTTTGAAAAACTCATTTAGTGACATTCATTGTGCACTTGGATCGACTGAGAGAACTACCCTGCCCCAGGTTATGATTAAGGGTTTTGATTTTCGAAAATACAAACTCCTACTTCTTTGGCTCTGATGGGTTGACGAGGGATTATCATCCTTATAACTCCAGTGTTTAGGAATTGAAACAATGCCTGTACCTCATCAGCGGGGTCTGTTCAAAAGCATACTGTAAATTGTGGTATTGTTTTCGTCATCCTCCCTCAAGAGGTTTAGAATTTTCAATTAAGAATTGACCATCGCAAAAAATATGAAAGCAGTTTTAAGCATAGTAAACATAATTAATTCAAGACAGACATGTGTAATGCATTCATGAAATAAAAGAGTTTAACACAATAATTGTTTATCTGAACAAGAAAAGGAAAAATACAACTTGAAATCAAATGAACAAAAATTTAGCCATGCTTTGGCAATGGAGCGGTGATCACGTTGGGAGTCTCCGCAGGCTCGAACTCGATCTCTTTGGCATCAATCATGTTCTGAATTTTGTACTTCAGTGCCCAACAGTCCTCAGTATCGTGCCCCGGGCTATCAGAATGATAGGCACACCTTGCTTCTGGATTGTAGCTAGGAGAGGAGGTCTTAGGATTGGCAGGAGGGTTGATTACTGCAATCAGGTTCATCTTCACCATATGCTGCAATGCTTGTGACCAAGGCATGTTAATGTTGGTGAATTGCCTTTTAGGCCCTTCCGGCCTTTGCTGGTTTCCCCTTTGTGGTTGACGGCGTGGTGCAGAACCAGAGATCATGACTGCCCCTGCATGTTGATCACGGCGACTCTTTTGACTGTATACAGCATTGGATTCCTTCTTTCCCGTGTAAGGTTTTTTATGAATATCAGAAGGTGTGGCCTCTTGAATCTTCCCCGACTTGATACCAGCTTCAATTCTTTCGCCAGTCAGGATGAGGTCGGTAAATCCAGCAGATGAGTTACCAATGAGGTGATTGAAGAATGGCCCGGATAGGGTCCCCAAGAACATATCAACGAGCTCCCGGTCAGTTAACGGAGGTTGCACCCTTCCAGCAAGGTCTCTCCATCTTTGTGCGTACTCCTTGAAACCTTCACTTGACCCCAACGACATACCCTGGAGTTGAGTACGTGTGGGAGCAAGGTCGGCATTGTACTGGTACTGCTTATAGAAAGCAGTCGCCAACTCCTCCCAGTTACGAACTTTGGTCCCATCCAGTTGATAGAACCATTCGAGGTGAGTCCCTGAAAGACTTTCCTGGAAGAAGTGGATCCACAAGTTCTTGTCTGCTGAGTATGGTTGGATTTTCCGAACATAAGACCTGAGATGCAGCTTGGGACAAGACGCCCCGTCATACTTGGTAAAGGATGGTGCCTTGAACTTCCGAGGAATAATCACACCAGTTGACAAACCCAGATCTCCAAAATCCAGCCCAGGTACCTGTTGGATCTCCATAGCATTCAGCCTATCCTCCAATTGTTTGTACTTGTCCTCAGCCGGAGGGTACTGTTCGTCGTTGAAATCTGTCTCGCTGTCGGAGACCACTGGACTAGGCACCTCTCTCTCATGGTGACTGCTTTCCCTCACAGATGGGGTTGTCCTCTCAGTTTCCTCCTGCGGTGTATTCCCAGATCTGCGTCTAGGGCTGAACAGAACAGTCCTCTTCTTCTTCTTGTCCTTCTTCAAAAACAAAGCCTTCAGATCTTGTTGACCCTGAGCCAAGCCCTTGATCAGCTCCTGAAATTGGGCGTTCTGTGCCTGAAATTGGGCGTTCTGCGCCTGAAGAGCCTTGATAGATGCCTCGGTTGATGATTCAGGATTCATGACGAGACTGCTGAAATAAACAGCGAAGAAGGTAAGCAACCTGCAGAGAAAGGGTACCTGTTATGCAATGAGATGTATGACATGCATGCAATGATTTCAAGGACCTCGTGGGGTAAACAGAGAAACTTGTTAGAGTTGGAAACTGGCAACTTTGATTGAAAGTACTTCATGTTGTTGAGAGTCCTTCGTCATGGGTCAAAGGCTCACCATATCCAGTGGGTCATAGCCCCTGACAACATTGGCTAGAGGAAAATAAATCCTCTTTGCCCCCTGCATCACAAGCCCTTGAGATCCTTGAAATGGGTTAGGATGTATGCAATGGTATGATGTCATGATGCATGGGGTAATATGAGTGAACCCTGTTATGAGCCCTTGTTAAGGACTATAAACAGAACCCTGCAAGAAACTTAGCAAACTTTATTATGAGTCCTAATTAAGGACTGCAAACCAAAACCTGCGAGAAACTTAGTAAACCCTGTTATGAACCCCAATTAAGGACTATAAACAAAACCTGCAAGTAGTTCATGTGTCAGCTAACAAGCATGCAAGTAGGCAAATACAAAGGCACGCAAGTCACACAAGAGAAACCCTTAGGGTTTAGGCCAGCATGGGGTCTGGGTAGTACCCTCTTGAAGTTGGTGGGTTCAACCTGTCCTAATCAAAGTAACCGGGTTCTAAGGTTCCCAATATCACGGGATTGCTTTCATTGTTCATCGTTTCGATTTAGCCACTGAACTGGCGACCGAAATATTCCAGGAAAGCAACCCTCAATTGAGTGTAGTATCGAGTATCAACCAACCTCGGACTGCACCAAAGTCAGTTATCTCACTACCCTAAAGAGGCCAAGATGGTTCAATTAAGGTTCCTAAGGTCTGTTGATGCTTCATGACACCACATGGAGGCCCCGTACTCTCCTTGACTGAACTCAAGGGTTACCGGTACACACCAAAGTGCCACATCAACGTAGCAGACTGCTTCAACCATGTCGGTATACCCCGCACAGTTCCCTCACAGCCTTGTTGCTACTTTCTAAAAGGGTATCCCCCAGATCCAGGTTAGGATCTATAGAACTCCCAAGACAGTCCCACAATTTAAAGCAAACAAAGCAATACAATTGAAAACACAGTTATGAACTAACCCTAAGGTACACCTCACTTTAAGTTTGTAATTCCCCAGCAGAGTCGCCAGTTCTGTGATCGGTGGATCTGAAACTGACTGTTTAACGCTGGTTCGCGAAATGTCGCGGTAAGCAAGAGTCGCCACCGTCTTTTATTTTCTCCAAATGGAAAGGACAAAAGCACAGAAAAATTCCTTAAAGAGATTGTTCTCGGTTCGGGAGGTAGGTTATAGAAAGGGAAGGTGTTAGCACCCTTTCTATCCATGGTTATCCATGGGCTCTTAGATACTTGCTCATTTGTGTTTTCAAAATTGTTTGCTTGCTTTTCAATTGTGGGTTTTAAAAAGTTTCTTTGAAAAATTTCAGTTCGACTCGTACGTCAGAGTGTTTGAAAAATTTGCTTTGAAAGCTTTTGAAAAGTGTTGGTGTGAAAAAATTTCAGTTTGTTTTGAAAAGAGCAAGTATCCATGAGTCGTCTACCTACCCTAAGGAATTCGTCTGTGTAAATGTCCTTTAAAGTAGTGCCATCCCACCATTGAGAGGTAGGTAGCACCACTGTTGGAGGTGTTCGGGTCAATTCGAGTTTAGGGACATGGTGATCACCAGAGCAATAGGAAGACCTTAGAAGCTACCCTCATGCCAGGTTCCCGGATCATGAGGACTTACTAAAACGTCCTCTACTCGACGATCACCTTTCGAAAGGCAACAGTGAGGCGTACCCTAGGGGTGGTGTGTGCGATTCGTGTGTCGTTTTCAGATATTTGTCTTGTCATGTTTATTTGTGATCTACGCTTGATTTTAATTAGGACATTCATTCTTGCATGCTTATTTAACAGTTAATATTTGCGAGGAAAATAAATCTAAACTATTACAAATGGCGCGGGTCCACATCGCCAAAATTAAACCGAACCCGATTTGACGGAAAGTAAATAAAGCAAATAAAAGTGCGAAAAGTATAAATTGTTACAAGGCTTTGGGACATGTACATAATGAATAATAAGCGATAAAGTAAATGTGCGAAATAAAATAATTAAGACAATGGGCGTTGGACCCTTTTGCAAAAAATTAAATTTAATGAGGAATTAGAATTAAAAAAAGAATGTTTTTGGTATTTTCGTATTTTTTAAGATTTAAAAGAAAAAAGAACTTTTTAGAATGAAATTTGAAATGCAAATCCTAATTCTAATGTTTTTTAGTTATTGTGAAAATGTTATATTAATCTAAATTAAACCCTAATTTTTACTTATGTACATTTAATTATAAAAATAAAATAAATAAATAAATAATATTGTGATAAAAAAAAAGGAAAATTTAAAAGGTATAAAAAAGTCATTAAACCTAATGCTATATTTTTGGATTTTTAGTTATTAAGAAAGTATTAAAATCTAACCTAAATGCAACCCTAGTTTAATTATGAAAATTACTAATATTATGGCAAAAAACAAGGAAAGTTAAAAGGAATAAAAAAGTCATTAACCTAATGCTATATTTTTGGATTTTTATTTATTAAAAGAATTAAATTGCAAACATCCTAATTAAAACTAAATTCATTATACATTAATTTATTTACAAGAAAATAATTATAATAAAAATATTTACTCTTTTTTTTTGGTCTTTTCTGGTTTTTAATTAAGTTTTTGTATTTTGTAAAGAAAACAATTAATTAATTAAAACAATGAAAATAAATAAAAAAATAAATTATGAAAAGCAAAGCAAACCAGGGGGGGTGACCCCAAAATTGGAGGTAAGGCCTAGCATTCTGGCCCATTAAGCATTGGCCTTGTTGGACTTTTTGAATCCTGCGTGACTCGTTTGACTCAAGCGCAGCATACTCTTTTAATCTAAGCCTTTAGTGTGGATTGGATGGACACGTGGGCATCTGGATGATGATGGTACATGGTGCACCATAGTGTCGTGCCTGCATAGGAATTGCCATTGCAAAATAATATTGAAATTTGCCAGACCTGGGACTTGAACCCAGGTCTTTGATGCTACAAGTACGTCCACCTGCCAGCTGAGCTAACACGCGTTAATTAACATACTATAATAAACAAATAACAAAAGAAAAGAATAAAAGCGTTAGTGGCTAAGCGCGAAAATTTAAAACTGGCCAATCACTGCTAGACAGCACATCATCTCCTTCGTTGTTCATTCTTTTTTTCTGAAACAAAAGTCTATGGAAACGGTTTTCACGCGTGGCTTAAAGTAGCTTTTAGAAAAATAGCGACTAGCGCTATAGGACCAATAAATTGGGCGCGAGTGGTGCTTTTCCTTCGTCTAGGCTTGCTGAATATGACTATCATGGTTTGGAAGGCTAATTTTACAGTATTGAGAAAGCCCTAAAATCACGACCTGAAAACCCTAAAATGTGAACATGGTGAAATCGCGTATGGTCAACAAAAATGCAATTAAACACAATGGTTAGCTTAGAAACTTTGTAAGGAACAAGAATTCATCAATAAAAATGCAAAAGGACGTATGAATTGTGATATGCGATTTCAAAAGTTATGTGACACAGTTTGAGTTCTCCCTACCAATTCCTGGAGTTTTGAAGGATGTTTGGAGTTGGGATGTGTTCAGAAATGGTCCAGGAAGCTATTAGAATCAATCTTAGGACTTAAAACCACCTAGAACCTTGATTCCAGAATTGAGTTATATGGCCAATTTTTCAAATTGTCAATAAGCTTTTGAGCGAGCCTTTTGCTGTGTTGTGGTTAGGGTTTGACTTAGTGCTTATTAGTGAAGAGAATTAGCTTACTAGCTGGCCTTGATTTATGCTCATGAGAGAACAAGTCCTAGGGTTTTCACCATTAACCAATTTTTCCTTCTTTTAAGCCAAGACCAAGACTTAGTGTGCAATTTAACCCTAGCATAAGTTTGTGAGCTGGCACATGATACATGGAAGCTATCCCAATTCAAATGACACTATTTCATTGACTTTTGAATTTTATTTGAATTTTTAAAGATTTAAAATGAATTAAATTATCAAAAATTAAATAAAATAGAAAAATCAATATTTGGTCTTGAAATTAATCATGGGACACGTGTGTGGCATGACAAGGCTGAATCAAGTGGAAGAAAGTGGGCCCTTTTGTCAAAAATTGAAGTTTCAAGGATAGTTGACTTTTGCCATTTCTCAAAAATTTCCCAACTTCTACAAGGCATAACTTGCTCAATTTTTAAGCTTTTCTCATGTTCTTGGACATTTTGGAAAGGTCTTTGAGTCCTTTAACCAATGCCTTTGGTCCCATGTCATTTTGATTTACCAATCTCAAGTTATGGCCTTTGACTTAAAGTCCCTTTTTGTTGACTTTTGAAAATGACCTATAATGTTGAAATTGATAACTTTTTGTGAGAGCATTTCTTGGACTTGAAGTATGAAGATGAATTGTAGGAAATGTCTTTCTCTTCAAAATGAGCTTTGGATGGGATTTTTCTGATAATCCATGTGAAAGTTATGCCCTGGTCAATTTCAGTTGACTTTTTCAGCTGTCCAAATATAGCAACTTTTGCATCTTTGATGATTTCTGAGCCAAATTTTGAGAGTCATGATCAAGCATTGATCAAATGATGTTTGTGGCTTCAAAATGATATGTTGACCAAAAATTTGAACTTTTGACTGTCAAATGACCATTTTGCCCCTACAGTTGACTGTAGTGCAATTTAGGGTTTTGACTGTGCAATTTTGAGCTGAATGCCTTGAAACTTGATATGAGGATGCTTGACCATGTTTGTAAGCATATGAGACTTGATTGAACCTTTGAACACTTCATTTTCTTGATCAGAACCCAAACCCTAGTTTTGATTGTATGGGAGACTGTTGCACTGCACAACCTTGGGGAATTTTGTAGCTTGGCTTGGCAATTTCTCGAGGAATATGGGAGGGCAAATTTTGGGGTATAACAATGTCCAATTCAAGTGTGGGAGGAGCATTTTATCGCTTTTATTTCCTTTCCGTTATTTCTTTTTCCGTTATTTCCCTTTTTAGTACTTTATTTTTCAATATCTTTTAGTTATTTCCCTTTTAGTAGTTTAGACGTTAAATATAATACATGTGATTGACGAGTCATTTCGCGCAGTGTATCCTTAAGTTCTCCACCACTTCCTAGCCTTGAGAAATTTTTTGCTAAAAATGAATACAGCATGTTTTTAGTTTTTTGAGCCATAAGTAAAGTTTTTAGGTTTAGGATAGAGTGTGATTAGTCTTAGGTACCTTTTTTTGAAAAATCAACATCGTCTTTTACACCATAGACCTTGTAAATATTAGAGTTAATTTCGTCTTCTCCCCATGCTATGATTTTAATTTTATAAAACGAGTCCTAAGTAGTTTATTCTCGTAGTCGGCTTCGGCCTAAGAATGCGCTACGTGTAGGATCGATGAAAATAAGTGAATGATATTTTTGCCTTGAAAAAAATATATATATTTAAGCAAAAATGTATGGTTACGACCATGAATTAGGTGATCCTCACACGATCATTTAATTCCACTGGTCGCGAACATCCACAAAAAATAAAAAGTGAAAAATAATAATAAAAGGCATTACCCATTATGGCTGGTTCAGAGGTATCTGGTGCTGAACTCGGTAAGGCAGATTACGATCTGATCCCCCACATCTATAATTGGGTAATAACGGGATTACACCAATTCTTATACCAGAATCCCATTGCAAAGATCAGAATCACTAACTGGTCACTACACTATGAGTATGTACGGATAACGGGCTTAATGTGATTACACCTGAATGAAAAGGACCTTACCTAGAAGAGAAGTCTTAGCATAGTGGGAGTAATAGGAGTTGACTTGTGTAGGAATAAGGTTTATGTTCACATTCTGCGGTAAAGTGTCACTTCGATGTTCTTAGTTCAAATAGTTGGTACCTGTCGAACACACTCTCACTTAAACCTTACTGCTTTAGCTCGATAACTAGAAAAAAACACTTGTATCCCTTTGACTACTTTTGAGAGTTTTGCTTGAGGACAAGCAAAGGTTTAAGTGTGGGAGAATTTGATAACACTGAATCGTACTATGTTTCTGACTCGAATATCACATGTTTTCCTTAGTTTTATTATTGTTTTTCTAGTATTATGCCCTTATTTCCTTTGTTTTCAGGTCACATGTCCTTTCAGAGCCTTCAGAGAAGAAACGAGCGAAAATGCCAGAAAAATAGGGTTTTTCCAAGAAAATACACACATGGCGTCCACCTCCGCGCCGACTACAGGGAACGCGCTGACATGGCGCACTTTCACCCAGGGGCCAACTGCCACGTTCCCACGATCTCTCCATTTTCACTCACCACGCCCGCGGGGAGGGTGGCCGCGCCCGCGGCCTTCATAAACCATTTCCCGCTCAGAAGGAGTTGAGGGGCATGCTCGTCTTTACAGAGTTTCAGGATCTTCTATAAATAGCAAGTTCATTTCATTTTCGTTTTCATCCAAACTTAGATGCAAACTTAGATCCAGTCAAGTTACTGCTTAGGCATATATTACTACTTTGTAAAGTGATAATCTTCTCACATCGGGAAGTTATCACACTTGAGTGTGCGAGTTTGTATTCAAGTTTGGAGCACTTTGGTTGAAGTTTATCATACTATCTTTTACATTTCCACGACTTGTATCAGATTCAAGCCTCTGATTGGAGCAAGGTTCTAATTTAATTGCTTTCATTTATTTTATGCTCTTACCATAGTCTACATGTTTTATAGACTCTAAATGCTCTTACCATAGTCTATACGTTGTATAGACTCTAAATGCTTTTACCATAGTCTACACGTTTTATAGACTCTAAATGCTCTTACCATAGTCTACACGTTTTATAGACTCTAAACGCTCTTACCATAGTCTACACGTTTTATAGACTCTAAACGCTCTTACCATAGTCTACACGTTTTATAGACTCTAAACGCTCTTACCATAGTCTACATGTTTTATAGACTTTAAATGCTTACCATGTCTAGCTAAATTTATTAGGGTTAGAATGTAAGGATCAAATCGTAATTATGTTCTGCATGCCATGCTAATAGAAATACCTTTGGGATGTTTTAGTTTTTAATACTGGTTTAAATGTGTTTAAAAGTTTATGGGTAAGATCGAAAGCCGTCCATACATGAGATTAAGCCAGATTAGTTCTTGACCAAACGAAAAGAGCGAAAGCAGTTCGTTTGGTTAAGTAGGATTACTTGATATAATTTTAGAAAACGATTTTAAAACTATTCGCGGACGCGTTTGTGGGATTAAAATCTGATTCTTGGTCAAAAGCCAAGGATCTCTTTAAGTTAAGTTTTCCAAATTAAAACACTTTTTCACTAAGTCAAAATAACTTGTTTCTTAAAAATAGGTTTACTTCTTTAACGCGTTAGGCACCCTTTATAAGTGACAATAAAGGAATTTAATTTAAAGAGTAAACTCGGTTCTTAGTATGCGAAAGCTACAAGTTCCTGTTAAACAGTTCTTTGCTATAAATGGAAAATATTGCCCAAAAGTAAATACTATACATGCATGCTAGTACACTGTCTGATCTCGTGATTTACATTTGATCCCGTTTATTTTATCTCTTTAATTTTATTCGCTTTTATTTCCTTGTACTAAACTCAATCCCTTACTGATCTGCCTTAGATAAACACCTTAACAATAGAGTCGATAGATTGACAATTGGTCTCTGTGGTTTGATAATATTATATATTACTTCGATAGGCTGTGCACTTGCAGTTATAATTTAGACTATATAGTAAAAGCCCATCAGGAGTTTGGGTAAAACTGCGTCTGAACTGAGAAGGAACCTGGGTAAGGTTGCTTTGTGAAGAGTTTGGGTAGAACTGCATCGGGACTGAGGAGAAACCTAGGTAAGGTTGCTTCAGGATGAGTCTAGGTGAAACTACATCAGGAAAGAGAAGGAACCTAAGTAAGGTTGCTCCAGGATGAGTCTAGGTGAAACTACATCGGGAAAGAGAAGGAACCTAGGTAAGGTTGCTCCATGATGGGTTTAGGTGAAACTACATCTGAATTGAGAAGGAACCTAAGTAAGGTTGCTCCATGATGGGTTTAGGTAAAACTACATTTGAACTGAGAAGGAACCTATGTAAGGTTGCTCCATGATGGGTTTAGGTAAAACTGCATCTGTACCGGGAAGAAACCTAGGTAAGGCTGCTTCATGAGGAGTTTAGGTAAAATTGCATCGGAACCAGGAAGAAACCTAGGTAAGGCTGCTTTATGAGGAGTTTAGGTAAAACTGCATCTGAACCGGGAAGAAACCTAGGTAAGGTTGCTTCAGGATGAGTCTAGGTGAAACTACATCGGGACCGAGAAGGAACCTGGGTAAGGTTGCTTCGGGATAAGTCTGTGTAAAACTTCAGGAGGAACCTGGGTAAGGTCACCTTGTGATAAGTTAAGTTCGTGTAAAACTTCAGGAGGAACCTGGGTAAGGTTACTTTGTGATAAGTTTGTGTAAAACTTCAGGAGGAACCTGGGTAAGGTTACTTTGTGACGAACCCGTGTAAAGTTGTATTTAGGAGAAGCCCGTGTAAGATTGCTTCGTGACGAACCCGTGTAAAGTCTATTTAGTTTTCGGAGTTAATCTTGAACTTGCAGGAAGTTGTTGATGATAACCATCTTTCCTGAAAAGGTACATGATTAATTGTATATGATGCATGACATGCATTGTATGATGATGTTCTCAAAATAAATGAAATTATGTTGTATGCAATATGTATGCGCACATCATGATATATGAACATGAAATGCTATTGTGGTACGTCCGAGTTTGGGAAAATAAATCCTTGACTGTTGTTGAAGAATAAAGAGTTTCGCTCGCTGGAGATAACGACCGAAGATGATTGGGAGAATAATCCTGCAGGAGAGAATAACTCCGCTGGGGAATGGACTGACAAGGAAATGACTCTGTGGGGAGTATATACTCTGCTAGAAGATCTGCTGATTTAGAGAAATAAAACTCAGTTGGGGATGAATTATTGTTGTTAGTGACAGTGAACCCTGTTGGGGATTAAATTTCTGTCTGTGAAAGGAATGAACTCCGCTGAGGATGATTTTCCAATGGCGACTTCACTGAGGATAATCTTTTAGACTCTACCGGGGATAATCTTCCAGACTCCACTGGGGATAATCTTCCAGTGCTGGTGATAGATAAACTCTGCTTGGGGAGAATCTTACCGACCCATTCGTGGTTGCGAGCCTCAGCTGGGGAGAATTAACACCACTGTTCTTTTCTTACTCTGCGGGGAGTGTAGATGTTACTGGGACGCGGGCTAAGGATATGACAATGACTTTGCATCGAGACTTTTTTGCCCCTGTATCTGCGGGAGAAGGTGCCTGCGGAGGCCTTGTGGATCGAGTATTATTCCAACCTATGAGGTGCTTGGTAATTGCCAATTGAAATGATAAATCTTCTTCTGGTAGGCAAGTGACGAGATGAAGGGACATAGTCGTACGCTTTAATCCTTAACTTTTGCCTAGACTGTCTTTTCAGATTTTCATTCCACTGGGATACCCTTTCTCGCCCAAGCCACCTTTTCAGGTTTTCGACTTGCCGGGTGTACAAATCTTTTTTGTTTTTATCCCTAATTTTTGCCCGAACCCTTTTGGTTCGTCGGGATGCCCTTATTTTTGCCTAGGCTTGTCAACCTAGCGGGTCTTTGTTCATGCACAGTATTTTCTGACTATGTCCACGCTCTCAGGGTGTAGGGAGTTGTCATTATTGGTAGTGTTGTGTTGTCATACTATCAGAAGATGTTTGTTTGATCATACAAGATTCGTTGCTGGAATTCATGTCCAATGCCCCAAGTGATTCAGATGGAGATCTGCCCCTGGCTATTTGGCATCTTTGAGAGACTCCTTGAATCTTGACTTGACTGCCCCATATGATAGACAATGCTCATGCCGTGCCCCTTGGTTGGAAGTGTTTTTTCACTTGAGGTGACCCTTTTTATTAAAAAGGTTTTTGTTCACTAGATATTCGTCGTGCGAATTTCTCTGTTGTTGAACAAATAGTCATATGCAAACAATGTTATTTTAAGAATGCAAAGCTTATGTCTGTCTTTAAAATTTTGAAAATGCATTTTTCAGTAAGACAGGAAATTTTGTAAAATGTGATGTCAACTCAGGATTTACAGTAAGTCCTACAGGAGCCAGGATACCTTTTGTAACAATATGCTTTCGAACTAACCCATGCTTCAGCTAGGACTTTTAAGGGTTATAACGTAGCCTGGTTCACGGTTCAAGAAACAAAGGATAAAGTCTCAAATTTTATTTGTACCCACCCATTCTTCGTGATGTTCTTCGATCCTAAACTCAGCTAATTGTGTATTTAGATCTTGTTTGAGTCTTTGCTCTGATATTCCAGTGATGGTTCAGATACTGACAATTTATTTTGAACAAGCAGTCATTTTGTAATCTTTTTTTTTTGCCGAGGATTTGTAGTAACCTCTTTTTTTGGTTTTATTATCCCTGTCTTTTGCCTAAACTGTTTCTTTTGTGATTACAGTTAGCGGGATGCCCCAGTTTTGTAAGTATCCTTCATAGGTTTTGACTTAATGGGCTTTTATTTCTGAGAGATAATGACTGCCTGTCCTGACGATTATAAGGAACCATCACCATCTTTTATTTTGGAATGACCACTTTGATGCCATTCATTGTGCACCCGAATTAACTGAGAAATTACCCTGCCCCAGGTTGTGATTAAGGGTTTTAATTTGTGTGAAAATAAAAACGCCAACTTCTTTGGCTCAAAGGGGTTGACTATGGATTATCTTCCTTATAACTCCACTGTTTAGGATTTGAAACAACGCCTGTACATCGCCAGCGGGGTCTATTCAAAAGCATACTGTAGAGATTTTGATATCATTTTCGTCATCCTCCTTCTAAAGGCTTAGAGTTTTTTAATCGAGAGTTGAACATCACAAAAAGGAAATATGAAGCAATTTAAGCATAGTGAAAACAATTAATTCAAAACAGACACGTGTAATGCATTAATTAAATAAAAAAGTTTGACATGACAATAATTGTTTGAATAAGCAAAGAAAAATACAACTTCAGAATTCAAATGAACAAAAGTGCTTTCAATCCTAGCCATATTTTGGCAAGGGAGCAATGATCACATTGGGAGTCTCAAGAGGGTCGAATTCGATCTCCTTAGCGTTAATCATATTATGAATCTTGTATTTCAGCACCCAGCAATTGTTAGTATCATGCCCCGGGCTACCGGAATGATAAGCACACCTTGTATCTGGGTTGTAGTTAGGAGAAGAAGTCTTAGGGTTCGGATGAGGGTTTATCACCGTAATCAGATTCATCTTCAACATGTGCTGCAATGCTTGTGACAATGGCATGTTGATTTGGGTGAACTGCCTTTGAAGTCTTTCCCCCTTTGGTTGATTATTTCGTTGTTGTGGTCGTTGTGTGCGTGTCGAATTAGAGATCAACACTGCCCCCACAGATTGGTGGTAGTCTGCCTGGCTACAGCTCTTCTGGCCGTGCACAACATTGGCTTCCCTCTTGCCACCAAATGACTTATTCTCTGTACTCGAAGAGGTATCTTTCTGGATCTTACCACTCACGATCCCAGCTTCTACTCTTTCTCCAGTCAGAATCAGTTCGGTGAAACCCACTGACGAGCTGCCGATCAAATGATTAAAATAGGGATCAAACAAAGTCCCAAGAAACATATCCACCAACTCCCTATCAGACAGAGGGGGTTGGACTCTTCCATCAAGATCTCTCCACTTCTGAGCGTAGTTCTTAAAGCCTTCACATGTACCAATAGACATACCCTGAAACTGAGTACGCGTGGGAGCAAGGTCGGCATTATACTGGTATTTCTTGTAAAAAGCAGCAGCAAGGTCCTCCCAGTTGTGGATGTTAGCTCCTTCCAGTTGACAAAACCATTCAAGTTGAGTCCCTGACAGACTATCTTGAAAGAAATGAACCCAGAGATTTCTATCAACAGTATAGGGTTAAATATTTCTGACGTATGAGCGGAGGTGTAGCTTCGAGCAGGATACCCCGTCATACTGAGCAAAGACAGGAGCTTTAAACTTGTGAGCGATCACCACCCCAGATGCCAATCCCAAATCTCCAAAGTCCAACCCAGGTATATTCTGAATTTTCATTGCACTGAGTCGGTCTTCAAGTTGCTTATATCTATCCTCAGCAGGAGGATACTGGTCTTCATCAAAGTCTGTGTCATTGTCAGAAACCACAGGGCTAGGACCCTTTCTTTCCTCTTGATTCTCTCCCCCTCCAGATGAATGGGACAAATTAGTTTCCTATTGTAAATTGTTCCCGAATCTGCGACCCATATTCAAGAGGACCACCTTCTTCTTCTTCTTCTTCTTCTTCTTCTTCTTGTCCTTCAAGATAAGAGTCTTCAAATCTTATTGACTCTTGGCCAAGTTCAAGAACATTTCCTGAAACTGAGTATTTTGCGCTTGAAGAGCCTTGATGGCTTGATCAGTAGGTGTTTCAAAAGACATGATTACTGAAATAAACAACGAAGAAGATGAGAAACCTGTAATAGTACTTGTAATGCAATGATATGTATGATATATGTATGCAATGTTTTCAAGGATCTCGCGGGGTAAACAAGAAACTGTTAGAATTTGATTGAAGAAACTTCACATTTGTTAAGAGTCCTTCTTCAAGAGTCAAGCTCACCATATCGAGTGGGTCATAGCCATCGACTCAAATTATCGTGTTTTGATCTCTAGATGACATTGGCTAGAGGAAAATAAATCCCATTTGCCCCTTGCTAGACGTTTGATTTACCATAACCTACATCACAAACCTTTGAGATCCTTGAAATGGTTAAGGAAATGTTAAGGCATGATGTTATAATGTGTATGTTATGCGTTTAAGCAAAAGTACGAGGTAATGTAAACAAGTAAATCCGGCAAGAAATCCAAGGTATTGGATAAGGACTGTAAACAAAACCTGCAAGGAACTCAAGTTGTTAGATAACAAACATGTGCAAGTAGTTCAAGTTGAAAGCACACAAGTCACATAATAGCCCTTAAATTTCAGGCTGGCATGGAGTTTAGGTATTACCCTCTTTCAGTTTAGTTGGTTCAACCTGTCCTAGTAATAGTAACCGGGTTCTAGAGGTTCTCAATATCACTGACCATCCTCGATCGGTCATAATTCCAGTTTAGCAACCTTTTCTTGCGGCCGGAATCATCGCGAGAGTATGGTCTCAATGAGTGTAGCATAGTGCTACTTTTCTATGGCTAAGTTGGTCAATTATAGGTTCTAAGGCCAGTTGATGCTTAATGACCCATTAGCAGCCCCATACTCTCCTTGTTCCTCCACAAGGGATATCGGTACCAACTAATGCATCACACCAACGTAGCTACTGCTTCAACCGAATCGGTCTATGTCGTACAATTCCCTCACAGTATATTGCTACTTACCTAAAAGGTATCCCCCAGATCCGGGTTAGGATCTATAGTAACTCTGATACAAAGCCCACAAAATAAAGCAAACAAATCAAACAATTGAAAACAATATGATGAACTATTCCTAAGGTATTAACTCCCCAGCAGAGTCACCAGTTCTGTGATACGGTGGCCAGAACCGGGATCGTGGTTTCCCTATTTCGTTAAGAAAATTTGCTGGTTTGCATTTTGCGTTTGTGTTCCCAAAATGTCGCGGTAAGCAAGAGTCGCCACCGTCTTTTATTTTATCAAACAAGGAAAGGAAAAAAGCACAGAAAAATTCCTTTTTTCGAGATATTTCTGAGTACGGGGGGTAGATTTATAGAAAGGGAAGGTATTAGCACCCTTTCTATCTGTAGTTATCTATGGGCTCTTAGGTACTTGCTCATTATTTTCAAAATTGTTTTCTTTGTGCTTGTGGGTTTTGAAAAGTTTTTGTTTTAACTTCGATTTAACTCTTGCGTCTGTCTTCAAGAGTGTAATGAAGTGTTTTTGAAATCTCGTTTGTAAAAGAGTGTAAGTGTGAAAAAAAGTTTTGTTTTGGATGAGCAAGTATCTAAGAACTAATCTACCTACTCGAAAAAGGAATCGTTCTATGTTTGTTTCCTTTAGACAATGCTATCCCACTATTAGTGAGTAGGTAGCACCGTCGTTGGAGTTTTGAGGGTCAATTCGAAAGAGGGACATACGATCACTAAAGCAATGTTAGGACATCTTAGCGGTAACCCTAATATCTTAGATCATTTATCCGAGGCAACAATATCCGAGGCAACCATTTTGAGGCAACTATGATCTTTTAGACAAGAGGGCGACCTCTAAAATAACCTATACTCAATGCCCGTTTTAACGAAGGCAACCAAGTGGGAGTGTACCCTAGAAGTGCGCATGTGCGAGTGCTTGATTTCCGTTATTTTTATCTTTGCACAATTAAGGGTGATCTAACTGTTTTAAATTTAGTCATTCATTCTTGTCATGCAAACCCTATTATCAAACATCTAGCAGTTGAATATTTGCAGAAATTAAAGTGTGGAATTTAAACTAAGCTATTACAAGGCGTCAGGTATTTACATCGCCAAAAACAAACCCTTTGAAATTTAAAGGCGGTAAAAATAAATAAATGTCCTAATTTAATTATTATAAACCGGGAGCACATACAATAATTGAATAAAAATGAAGTGCGCGATAAAATTAGATCGAGTGCGAGGACTAGGGTTTTGACCCTCCTAATTAAAAGAAAATGTTTTTGTTGTTTTTTAATATTAAAAAAAAAAAAATTAAATCCTAAAATTAAATGCTAAATTAATTAGTTATTAAATTAATTAATGAAAAAATAATTAAATGTCATATTTTGGTTTTAGTTATTTTAGGAAAGAAATAAAATAATTAAGTTAGTATTAAAAACCTATTGATTCTAATTAGTTTTAATTATTTGTAAAATAAATTAAAGTTATCTAGAATTAAAAACCTAATTAAATTAATTGACTTATTGATGAAAAAATAAAATTCTAAATTTATTTGGACATAAAAATATTTTTGTGATTTTTTTGATAAAAAGAAAATTGTTTTTGGTTAATAAAATAAATAGCAAATAAATTAAATAGAATAAAAAAAATAAAAAAAATGAGAGATGGGCCTGAAAGTGGTGTGCCAATATCAATTTTCCTGGGCCCATTGAGATGATCCGTTTTGACTTTTTGGATCCAGTACGTAGGCGTTTGACTTGGCCTTTGGTGCACCCACAGTGGTGGCCACCAGATCTGGCCATCTAGTCATCTGGCGCGTGGATGATGAAGGAGCATGATCGACATCCTGGCTTCGCTTGCACTGAATCACCTGAAATAATATAGGAAAAATAACAAATGCTGGAGGCAGGGATCGAACCCCTGACCTCCAGCCTCTAACGCCTTGAACATCCACCTGGTAACCACTACGCCATTGTGTATTTGCTGTACATAACACACACAATAATATTAATATATAAAACAAGGCGTTAGTGGGATTTTTGCGCGAAATTCAAACAAGCCAATGGTGGGATGACAACTCATTGTCTTCTTCCTCTCTCTGTGGCTAAAAACTTTGAGACCTATACCCACGGACGATGTCTGTCACTGTAACCCTATCCACTCTCAAAATCTTCCACAAGTCATGGAAATGATATCTAAGGCCATGGTTGAGGTCATTTCATCCTCCTGATCACAACCGTACCATTCATGAAGGCTAATTGTTCCTGAAATAAAAAGCCCTAAACCAAAGTCCAAAACCCTAACAATGGTGGATTTTGTTATAGACCATATAAATGAAACTGAGTAATGCCAAAAGTTTGCAAATGCTTCATAGGTTAAGAATATGCCATTAATTCAGGTTAACCATGCTTAAATTTCAAGATGCGAATTCAAGAACAGGGCGAGGTTATGAATGACTTACAGTGCGATTTGGGACGGGAATGGGCTTGTTCTTGATAGCTTTAGGTTGCTGAGAGTGCCAGGAAGCGATTGGGACAGATACAAAGCCTTGAGGATGCCTCTAACCACCAATTCGATCTCACACTTTTTGCTTGTTTTTTTCAAATTTTGTTCTTGTTCTAGCGCCTCTTTCCAACCTTTCTTTTGATCTCCCTCGCCTCCTTATGTATCAAACAATGTATTAGGGTTGATTATTCTGTCCAAATCTTCCTTCTTCAATGCCTTTTGATTTGATTTAATTTCCTTCTTAAAACCTTTCCAAACATGGCTTTTTCAATCTTTTTGTCCACTCTATGCATTGATGCGAATTTGGAATGATGTTAGTTAATGAAGCCTGAAACAAACACAAAATCCCTTGTTATCAATGTTTTGGATTTTATTTGATTTATTATGATTTAATTTAAATTAATTCAAATAAAAATCAAAATAAATAATAAAAATAAGATATGAACAAGTGGCAAGGGCTAGAGCACGTGGGCTATGTTGCCAACTCAAAACAAGTGAAAAAGATTGGGCCCATTTGGCAAAGTTTGATGTTTTGGGGATAGTTGACTTTTGGCAATTTTGCAAAAAAGGTCAACTTCACCAATGCATAACTTCCTCAATTTTGAACCTTTAGAGGTGTTCTTGGATTTTTCAGAAAGCTTGAGATGTCCTATAATTAACCCTTTTGGTCTCATCTTAATTCGATATTCCATGCTCATGTATGAAGCTTTGACAAAAAAAGTGTTTTTGTTGACTTTTCAAAATGACCTATAATGTCCAAATTCATAACTTCTTGTGAGTGCATATTTTGAACTTGGGAGATGAAGATGTATTGTAGGTAATTGAATCCTATTCAAAATGAGATTTGGATGGGTCATTTCTCATAAAGTATGAGAAAGTTATGCTTGGTCAAAGTTGGGTTGACTTTTCCTGCAAAATCCTAATTTAGCAACTTTTGAATCTTGATGAATTTTGAGCAATCATTGATGAATCATGATCAAACCTTGATAAAATGATGAAATATACTTAAAAATGAGGATGTTGACCAAAAATATTGAAGTTTGACTGTATGTAGGCCACAATTGACTTTTGCCCTAACACGGTCGATTTTCAGGCCCTTTGAGCAATTGACTGAGCAAACTTTCTCTGCAAGACTTGAAACTTGACATGGATGATCTTGAGAACATATTAGGACAATGTTGAGCACTTGGGATCACTTGGACCTAAATATCTTGATGCAACATGAAACCCTAATTTGAGGTAGACTGCCTTAGGAGAGAGCTTGTCTGGCAAACCCTTGGACTACCTTGAGCAACTTGGGGATCTTTCTTGAAATGTTTTGAGAAATATGGGAGGGAAAATTTTGGGGTACAACAATATTGAACCATAGAGACTTTATATAATCAACTTTACCACAAAAGGAGCATCGTCAGTGCAAGAACCTTCCTTGAGTAGATATGATGTTAGGCATGCTGTTGAGACATTTTGAATGATATCAATGACTCAGAAACCAAGACTTATCACAAAATATTTTCCTTGCTTGATAGAGACTTGATAACCAAACCCTATTCCTTATAGTTTTCCTAGTCATCTTATCTTGGAATGATTTATCTTTTCGGACTTGATCAGGGGTTCAAATATAAAGATCAATAGAGTCACCTTATCCTGCAGGTTAAAGACAGTAGATAAATATCCTTTCTTATCATCATGTAGTTGAGAAATAATTACGTTGTGTTTTTCCTCTTGTTGCTAGATTTATTAACTTGTGTTCCACAGTTCTTTGCAAGAAGCAGCCAACCCACCAAGATATAATCCTTTAATATACACGAATCTACATCAGAAAACCCCTTTAGATGTTTCTTGAGGAAGGTGGGACATAAAATCTCTAACTTCCATGTAAAATCTCTTGAATAGAGACTTGAGTATCTCCTTCTTGATCAACCTTTCTTCTGAACTATTTTCTCTCAAAACACTTAGATGTGCCTTTATGAGTGGAATTGAGAATTTCCCAAGTATCTCTGACCATAATACAAGTGATAATGTGTATGAAAAAAACTTATCAATTATATTAATTATGGAATTGACAACTTCAAAGTTACAAAGAACCAACTCATACTCTATTCGTCTATCTCCTAAGCACTAGGATTCTCCTACACTGACAAAGTCTCAAGTTCTGTTGTCCGTTGATTTCCAGAATGCTATCTTCTAGCCTTCCAAAAAGAACAAATAATACCAGAAAAATTCTCCTTGAAGCTCACCGAAAAAATAAACCAGAGTGCATGCTCTGATGCCGATTAAAATTCAGGAACTTGCATCACATGTTAATACTGATGTCCCAACATCAAAACACAATATCGATACAGATGTTACGACATCTATTGACAGACATAACAAATATACCAAAACTATAACTTATGCAAAAAATGAATTGCAAAACGATAAATAACACAATTGATTGTTAACCCAATTCAGTGCAACATCACCTACTCTGGGGGCTACCAAGCAAGGAAGGGAATTCACTATGACAATATTAGTTCAAAGCCTAAACAATCTCAGTTTATAACTTCTCACCTAATCACTATCTTGTGCAACTTATATCTAGAAACCTTCTAGATATAAGACCCCCCTCTCACTTCATACCAATCACCTCAGTGGTAAAATACAGTCACAATCCCAGTGACATAGAATAAAAAACCCAAATAAAAGATTAAACTTACAATAAAACAATACTTAGTTTTGCTTAAAAGCTTCAACTAAGAACAATACTCAACTCTTTACTTAAAAGCTCATGAGTGAGAAGAATAATTTGATAAACGATAAAGTAATAATCAGTCTACCACATTGTATCAAAAGATACGTGGGTGACTGATGAGTGATAAATTGTTCTAAATTAGAGTGTGGATAATTAGCACTTATCAACTTAATTTGTTTTCTTTTTATCAATAAACTTCAACTTCAGTGTATATTCAGTATAATTTACGTTATAATGTATATATTATGTTATCGTGTAAATATCATTGAGTTTAATTTATTTTGTCTCATTTTTGCAGGTGTTAAAGCATTGATATTTATGCATTGTTAGATAGAATATTGAATAAGCTTTCTAATGCTTCTGACTGTGCGTGGATCAAAGTTACGGATCTCAAGTTATGGCTGAAATTGTGTTGGTTTTTAAATTACTGTCAGTTGTCGCCCCGAGCTCGTCGGGGCAACCAAAAACATGGAAAAATGCAGTTTTGAGCGCCAGGCAATGCTTTTTGATTTCCGGGTGATGCAGACCAGTCATAAATGTATAAATGTATATTTAGGGGTAAAAAAACATTTTTAAGGATGATTTTGGGTATTTTTGATCCCAACTCCACTAACCTTCATTTTTTGATAGGAGATGCTAGAAAACAATAATGACACTTGCATATGGATGATCCGGAGTCAGATTTCTCATCAATCGATGCTGACAACCCGTTAGATGTTTGTTTTTCTCCATTTCTTCTCTATGTATTTCTCTATTTGTTGGGTTATGTTTGTATATTTACTTTGAATATGTGTGTATTTATTGATCATGGTGTTGTATAAAGCTTGTTTTACAAATCAATCTTGATGTCTTCTTTGATCTTTTTGCTTTATATTTAGATTTGGATTGCTATAAACATTTACCTCACAAGTATTGATTAGGAATGAATATCTATTAGTTTCTAGAATCTAGAGATAAATTTAGAGCTAATAATCACTGTGGGTATCAGAGCTTAATGCCTCTATGTTGTTTGTGTTTTGCTAAGAGATCGTCAGCACGATTAATACAATTGTCTCTAACTTTGCATTAGACATAACCTCTATTGTGGAACATTTCGAGAGATACTTGATGATTTTGACGAGTATTGTAGGTTGAGTATAATTGATCAATAAGTTTAAGTTTGTGACGAGTAATGTAAATTCATGCGGGATAGGTTTCTCCCTTCCGAAGAATGTATTTATTTTCTATTGATACCTTTTACCTTTCCTTACAACCAACCCATTAAACCCAAACTCATTAACGAGAGATTGTCGAACAACAATTCAGTAGCACTAATCCCTGTGAAGGAGATATGATATACCCTGTAAAAATACTTATTTTTGCTTGCCGCTTTACCGCTTCAACAATGACTTATAAAACATAAAAGACTCTCAAAACCTAAGACTTTAGACGTCCCCTAATTTTACAAATTTGAAAGGTAAATTACATTAGGTCTAAGTTTCTCTTTAAATACTCCTCAGTAGTCCATGAGCTTTAAAATCTTCACCTAAATATTTCTTGATCCACAAGTTTAGGGATGCACCAATTATGCAAAAAAATCTCATTAAATCTTGGAACAAAATATCAAGTTTCTTAAATTGTCTCAACATCCAATTTTATAAACCTATGTACAATTGGAGATTATATCACTTGTTCCAGATTAAAACTTCTTGACCTGCGAAAATTATTGAGATATATCCAAAAGAAATATCACAAAATCAAATCAAATATGTCAAGATTTAAATTAACATGTACTGGTGTTCTAGTTCAGCATGTCACAATATTTTTCAGAATATATGTCTTCAATGCAACCTTCACATTTTGCTCTATCAGTTTGATCAAGATGTTATGACATCTTGCCCAACATATATCATGAATCATGTTTTAGAAAAATTACTGCCAACTATGGATCTAACAAATATTATAACACCAAATGACAATCTAGGTTCACGTGTCTCTTCATATCTTATCTTTTGTAGTCATCTGTTCATATTTTGTTTTTAAGTCGCATTATATTACAAAATCTGAAGTTGCTTATAAAATCTCAAAGTAATCATTGACATTCACTTATAAATGTAATTATGTCTTCATTCAATTTCATGTCTTTTTAGTATTTTTAACATAGTGTGGCTTACCTCTGCGATCTGGATGAACTTATAGAAGATTCTGTGAATTGTGTGCGCTTCAATCACAGAAAATCGTAGAAATTTAAATATATAGTCTTTTGAGACATTCCTGAATTTTCTAAAATTCATTGCGTGCTAAAGTTAAATTCATTTAAACATGTGCTATGCTTTACTGATTATAACACTTAAAGTTAAGTTCTCTACTGATGTATTGTAATGTCATAAGATTCTGCATAATAACAACACTGAAAACCAAGAAGCTAGAGCAACAGAGGCATGGTATGAAGTCAAGGTGAATGATATAAGGAGTTTTGGAAATGGATTTCAAGATGGTGGAACTGTTCATTCGGCAGGAAGTGTTTGAAATGCAACTGATTACAGTCGAAGCTTTAAGCATTGAAAGTGTTTGAACTGTAACTGTTTGAACTTTTTGTATTAGATATTGGTATTGGATATCTATAAGTTGATACTTAGGCTCATGATATTTTTCTATTACAAGTTGTTCTTTCTATATCCAAATATAGCTTATAAGTAAACATGTAGAATGCACTTTGATTGCTTAGCATAATTATGGGTCCAAGATTATCATGCAAGTAAGCAAATAATATATTATTTGAAAGAGCTTTCAAAGTAATATTTTTCTACATGTAAGACATTTAGCCCGAGCACCTATTGCACACTTGATACATTTAGCTGACATATTTGACTTATTGCAGATTTAATACATTGCCTGAGCACTTATTACAGACTTGATGCATTACAGACTTGATACATTTAGCTGGCATTTGACTTATATATTTTTTCTTACCCTGTGAACAACAAGTGTACTACGTTTATGGCTTTATGCTATTGGTTTTTCCGTTTCTCGCCATTGTTACAGTTTGTGTGATAATTGTCTTAACTTATAATTAGCGCTCTGTTTAACAAAAACAAATATAATGTATCTCTAAATAGTTTCCTTCAAAAAAAGACTGATGAATGTTTTATAAGTTGAACTGTTGACAAATAATTATTCAGATCTCCTTAAAAGTGTGCAAAGTAGAATATTAACATCACAATGTCTCTGGTGTGGTGATTAATTATAACTTGGTTCATGGTTAAGCGTGGATGTGAATATATTATAAATTTTAAATTTATGTTATGCAATTATTTTATTCATTTGCGATGAATAAGGTACTCTAGAGGTGTGCGTTACACCTTTATAATATTGTTTAAGATATGAATCAACAAGATTGTAATAAATCTATTATAATATACATACAAATATATTTGTATATATAATGGACAATGAAATCTATATATTGCTGAATCAAATTGATTTTAATAGATTATTGAGTATGTATATGTTTTAATTTTTTTTGAAACATCAAACCTATGATTATTTACAATTTTTTAATTTTAAAATTTTTGTCCCGTACCTTACCTAAATATACATACTAATTTAATTTATTTGCACTAATATTTTATGCTGCCGTTAAAATTTTAAAAATATTTAACTATAATAACAAAACATATTAATTAGTTTATTATTTTATTATTATTCATAATAAAATAAGTATTAATTATTATTATTATTATTATTATTATTATTATTATTATTATTATTATTATTATTATTATTATTATTATTATTATTTGTGAGTGTAAATCCAAAACATTTGTTGTGTATTGAGATTCAGATGAGTAGTGGCGGTAGAACTGTTCTTTTTTAACACTCTCACGACGTCGTATTCACTGCACGTGCCTTTCTCTTCCAAAACCCACAAAACAAGACGCTAGGGTTCACACACAGTTCCGACGACAATGGAAGTATCCACCGCCCGTAACCAAACCTCCAAACGCAAGTTCGACGACACCGTTTCATCCTCATCCAACGCCGTCGATCTCTCCCTTCTCGAAGCAATCGAGAGATCCCAAACCACCATAGAAGCAGTCGACAACCGAACCCTAAAGAAGCTCGTCCTCTCCTTCGAACGCCGCTTGAAGGAAAACATCGAAGCACGCCTCAAGTACCCTAACCAACCCGACCGATTCGCGGATTCCGAATTGGAGCTCCACGAAGAGCTTCACAAACTCAAAGTCCTTGCCGGAGCACCAGAGCTTTACCCCGACCTTGTTAGTCTCAATGTCGTTCCGTCGATTGTCGATTTGCTTAACCACGATAACACCGATATTGCTATTGATGTTGTTCAGCTTCTTCAGGATTTGACTGATGAGGACGCGCTTGACGAGAACGATGAGCCTGCTAGGGTTTTAGTTGATGCTATTGTTGATAATAGCGCGTTAGAGCTTTTGGTGCAGAATTTGCACCGTTTGTCGGAGTCTGATCCTGATGAGAATGCTGCCATTTATAATACGCTTGCTACGATTGAGAATTTGATTGAGGTGAAACCTGCTGTGGCGGAGTTGGTTTGCGAGAAGACGAAGCTGTTGAAGTGGCTGTTGGGGAAGATTAAGGTGAGGGAGTTTGATGGGAATAAGCAGTATGCGTCGGAGATTTTGGCGATTTTGTTGCAGAGTAGTTCTGTGAATCAGAAGAAGCTGGGGCAGATGAATGGTGTGGATGTCGTGCTTCAGGCTGTGGCGATGTATAAGTCGAAGGATCCTAAGAGCTCGGATGAGGAGGAAATGGTGGAGAATTTGTTTGATTGTTTGTGTTGTTTGTTGATGCCTTTGGAGAATAAAGAAAGGTTTGTGAAAGCGGAAGGGGTTGAGTTGATGATTATTATTATGAAACAGAAAAAATTGGCTTATGCTTCTGCGATAAGGGCTATTGATTTTGCAATGACTAATTACCCTCCTGCTTGTGAACGTTTTGTTGATGTTTTGGGATTGAAGACAGCTTTTGCGGCTTTTATGGGTAAGGCAAGTGATACCGCTTTTTCCACTTTTGCCAATTTTGTAGAACCTTCAAGAGTTTATCTGTGGTATTGTGCGATGTTATTGTTATCTTATAAATGGACTGCACTTGTTCTAAAAGGGTTGTATTTATTGTGCATAGATTCCCATCAGCAAGAAGAACAAGAAAGAACGGTACCAGGAGGAGTTAGAAGAGCGCATTGTGTCTCTGGTTGCTTCATTATTCGGTAAGCAGGCAAGTCAAGTTTCAATTGAGTTTTAACATTGTACATGTACGCACTGACATTCCATTGTGCTTTTCCCTTATGAGTTATGTGATATTGAACTTCACTGTAGCATATACTCTACCAGTGGAATCTTGAGTTGTTTTGGGAAAGAGAGATTAACTTGTTTGAAATGAATGGGAGGGAAAATAGACAAGCTTATACTTTTTTTTTTCATACAATGAAAAACTATTGAACTTTCTAATACAACGATGGATACAACATGTACAGTACCCCTTGAATTGTATGTTGTCAATAGCCCGCTATATAAGAATAGCCTAGCCGTGTTAGGGTTCGACGCTTGCTTTTGACCTGCGAGCCGCTGTCTGTATAGTAGCCACAAATCGCTGTGTGTTTGCTATTAGGGTTTTGGGGAAAAATTCCCCAATCCTATTTTTTTAAAACCGTTGTCTTTTTTTTAGGGTAGAAATGTCAATTTGTACATTTTTAATGGTAATGTTTTCTTCTTCATTCTATTATGTCCTTGCTCACAAACAATCGTTTTGTTCTTCTCTCCACTTTTAGTTCTGTTCTGTGACTTTGCATGATTGAACTTCTGTCACGTTCTTCTCCTTCTCTGTTTACGTTTTGTACTCTAGGTTCTTTAATTATATTATGTATGATGGTATCTTTAGTTTTGTTTTTTTTTTGTTTGAATATTTATGTAAACTTTGTACACTGATTGAAGTCTTTGCATTAGCGGCTATCCCGCTATTGCATTTTAGGAGGTCTGAAAAATCATAAATACTAATACTTTGCAAAGTGACATTATGTGCATCCATGTGTGAATTGAAATATGCATTAGTTTGACGAGATGTGTGTATACCTTAATCTTTTCTTGCTTAGATGTTGAACTTCAGTATTCTATATCTTCCCAGGTGGTATCTTGAGGGGCTCTAGGAGAGAAAGATTATTAAGTAAATTTGTTGAAAACGAATGCGAGAAGATAGATAGGCTAATGGAACTATACATCAGGTCGGTCGATCTTGTTCTCTTGTCCTTATGCCTTATGATGTTTACGCTAGCTGAACTTAATTCATTTGTTCCATCCTGTATTAATTTAAAGTTAGTACACATCTTTGCATGTATATAGAATTATAAAAGTCATGAAAGTAGGAATCTTGATTTAAAGCTTATTTTTCATTTGAGCACACTGAATTTTTGTCCCACCAGATATTCGGATAGAGTCAAAGCTGAAACTGAACGGTTGGATCAAATTGAGTTTGATGATTTGGAGGTAGTTTACCTATTCTGCTTGCATATATCAGATTAGAGTAACTTCTTTTAATAGCAAAATCTAATAACTGTATTTTATAGATGGATGAAGATGAAAAGTACAACCGCAAACTAGAATCTGGACTTTATACTCTTCAGGTAAGTTTATTTTACCGACTAACCGCTTCAAAAAATAATAGTCTTTTAATTTTTTTAAAAACATGTTTGAATTTGTTCTTTATACTTGAACACCTCTATAATTATTAACCAAAAATATTTTCATGAAATTTCGTATTTATCTATTTCAAATTGCATTTGAGAAAAAAATTCTTTAAACACCAGTGGTGCTTATAATAGCACCACCTCTGTACAAGATACCCGTTTTACAGCACCTTTTATGTACTGACCAATTTATACATGATTTTCCAGCTGGTTGCTGTCATTTTGGGTCATATTTGGTGTTCCGAGTAAGTATTTGCACCTTTATATGGTAAAGTTAGTAGTTTTTAGTCATGTATGTTTTCATCGGGCCTGACTTAATTAAATAATTCATGGTTAGGCATCCACAAATGAGAGGAAGAATTGAGCTACTTCTCAAGCAGAACAAACTTAGTAAAAATCACGTCAAGGATATACTTCAGGTATATATCCTTTGTCGCTATGTTTGAACAAATTTGTATTATATATCTTGTTAGTGTCAGTTTTTGCAATTAAGATGCGTTGATAAAGTCACAATCCCAAGTCCAAGTTAAGGCTCTACCAATTTTATTTCATGATTTAATAGTGATATATTAGTCCTTTCCCACTAAATAATTTGAATATTTGAATGAGTCTGGGAACTGGGTTGTCCCTTAACAGTGCTTTGTCTTCAGTGTACCTGTCCTTTGTACTTTAATTTTCGCAATGTGATTACATTCCCTTCTCCTTAACTGACCAAGCCCAGCATCTCTGCTTATGATGTGCTTGGATACTACTATTCTATGGATTGCTCCTAGAAATCCATTATTTTGAACAAGAGAAATAACACAAACTCTAGTGGATTGATTTTTTTTTTCTTCATGTGGTTTAGGAATATCATGACAATATTGGCGATCTTGATGGACCAGAAGAGAAGGAGCGAGCACAGACCAAGATTCAAAAATTTTTAACGGCGTTATAACTATTGTAAGACTTAATAGAGAAAATTTCACTGGAAGTGATCATTAATTTTTGTTTTTGCCCCCTTTTCTAATGCATGTAAAATCTTTTTAATCCAGAACAAGAAATAGTCTAGTCAGTATAATGGAGAAAGAAACTCTGATATGTGAATGTTGTTGAGATCGTAGTTACTTACAGTTTCTGTCACAGTTCTGTTTTCCGATGTTATCATGGATAATATGTTTTCCTTTTGCCCAGAGGGGCGGTGTTTGGTCGTTAATCTTCTTCCTCCATGAAATAATTTTAGTCTGTCGGGGAAATCTTCTAGTTTTGATAGGTTACTTTAACGTCTATAATTGTGAGTTTAGTTCAGTTTGAAAACACTATTGTTAAGAGTTGCATTTAGTCAACGTCCGAGTTGCAATTTATTTTTGTAGGGATGATCAACTGCCGTCAGGGTTCTGTTGGAGAACCTAAATGTATTTAATTATATAGTATTCTTTTAATCACAACAATTAGATTAAATATGAAGTTTATTTGAAATATATGGGTAGAAAATATACATAAAGTAAAAGAATATGTCAAAACACGCCACTGAAGGGATCTGAATTTGTGTCCAGTCATGTAGAATTGTAGATTAATAATCCTACTTCCATGGTTTTTTTAATGTTGTCATACAGTCTCTGAGACTATGACTGGTATTTTAAACTCTAGAGGTCTCCGTTATAAAGGAAGCAACAGAAATGTTCATTACACATGTCCATGGGATTGGCACTGAGTCACATCCTGTCGACCTTGCAATAACGAGGTTTCATATTCTCACAGTAAACTGTTTCAAATCCTTGGATTTAGCAACTGTATATTGGATGATGTTGATTTAAAATGGTACATGGTGCACCATGTTCAGTCAAAATACTTAAACATGTATTGTTCACCCGGTCCAGGTGCAATCCATATAACTCCATTCCTTACCACCTTGATCTCCGTGGTGGCGGCCTGCCCCTGCCCCCGGAGAAACCTCTGGTATACAGATATAATTAGCTCTTCAGACAAGGATCAAGGCAAATATAACATGCTCATTATGATGTTTTTGAATGTTTGTTTTGAGTTAGAAGTAATTTACTTCATTTTCATATGTCAATTTGGTCATGAACGTGTAAACAAAAATTTATGGCTTATGTACCATATGCTTACCTAGAGGTGGTAGCAAATCTGTCTGATCTGTCTTGTAGACTAAGTTTCTTAAATGGCGATTCAGGTTCCTCGAGCAGTTCAATCTCAAGCAAGGCATCCTCAATAGCCTCAGCCAGTTTCTTGTCCTCATCGGCATTATGGAAACACCCTCTTTCCTTAGCATCAAGGACTAGTTCTTTCCATACAGTGTCACTATTTTCTAAAGTTGTTTCATTCCCTAATATCCAAAGGCAATGTCTGCAAGAATCACCCCAATTATAATCAACTTATGCATGTTATCAGAACATGCAAGTAGGATAAGTATCACATATAATATGAGTAGCATACCTAGCCCGAGTCAGTGCCACATTCGCTCTTTGCCTATTAGAAAGAAAACCTACTTTTGCATCACCATTAGATCTCACTGTGGAGATTATTATTATATCTTCTTCACCACCTTGAAAGCCATCGACTGAACGAACACTAACAGAAAAATCTGGATCAGAAACAGAATTGCTTAGCTTTATTTTTTCTTGAATTTCATACACCTGAGATTTATATGGAGATATGATTCCTATGCTAACTTTCTTCCTTGTCCTCAAAAATTCTGTAACAAAAAAAAACAGTGCATCAAAAAGAAGCGTTTTTCTTCTTTGAGAACAAAATGCAGCACTAAATTTTCACTAACTCATATAAGTGGACATTAGATAAGGAGAAAGAGACACTTGCCTTCTTCAAGGTTTCCAATAATCTTGGAGATAGCAGCAGCCTCCACTATATTCTTTGAACTGTGTCCACGACCTCGCTGCTCTTTACCCTTAGCTATGTTTATAAAAGAAAAAGAAGCATACATTTTTCCTTCAAGGAAACACCTATTATATCCCATTTCTCTTACAATAGGGGCATCGACAAGTTGCTTGTCATAGAATTCTTTATTTGGGAATAAGCTGATGGATGGATGCATCCTATACTGAGTGTTAAGAAGATGCTTCTTGTATCCCAACAATACCAACCTCTCAAACAAACTTCTTCCATATCCAGCCTCTTCATTATCCTGATAATGATAATCATATAAGAAATATTCTTTAATGATGCACTGCAGAAAAAAAAGAGGAAGAAAAGCAATTTACCTTGCTTTTGACTACTGCAGGAAGCTGTCTCTCATCACCTATGAGAATAGCATGGTAGAGACCTGGCAGCTGCAATGGAATAGCTGATTCACATTCTTTTAGCTGAGCTGCTTCATCAATAACCAGAAATTGTATCGGTGTCATTCCTTCTGCGAAAAGTCTAGTAGAACTTGATGCAGTACAGAAAATCAGCCGTGCATTCATCAAGCACAATTTTTCTGTTCCATATTTGTCAGTAACTTTTGGAAGTGAAACTGTCTTAAGAAGTGATCTTAGTAAGCCAAGACACTCTTTTCTTTTGATGTTTAACCCCCCAAGGCAGTGAAAAATGCTTTCTCCATCTGCACGGTCGTCAAGGGCTTGTTTCATCTTGGCTTTATTCAAGGAGCTTTCAAGAGATGTTAGCAAATCAATAGCTATAGGAATTTTCTTCATCTCCTCAAATGGAACTAAAGATGTTGGTAGGTGTGTATACAAGGTTTGCATGCATACCTTGAGCTCAACTCCTATGTAACTGAATCTCTGCTTAACAAATTGTTCCAATGTTATGACACTGTTCTTTTTGTTTTCCTTATATGAAAGGTATTCATTCTTCTTAAATTGCTCTAATGTCATAGGATCACCATTCTTCTCATCTTGCTTAGATGAACTATATGCAAGTTCTATATCACTCTGTTTTTGTTTTGCAAATTGTTCTAATGACATAATATCATCTGCACGAAGCTTATACAAACCAAATTGCTTTGAGGGGTCCTCAAGCAACATGATCATTGATTCTAACTGATGTTTCCATCCTGTGGATGGAGCAAAACACCTCAAAAGATTACTTGCGCGATAATCCAGAAAGATATCCTGGAGACAGCGGTAATCGTCTACTTTCATTCGAGATCTGTTGCCGAATATCACTATGTCACCAAAACCATATGTTTCGGTATTATGCTCAAGTGACTTCTTAACTAAATTCTGCAGGCGAGCAGCCACTTCCAACACTGCAGTATTAGTGGGAGCACATGTCAATGTTCTGGTTTCAAACTTGAGCAGGGAAAATAACAATGAAGCCACTGTCTTTGTTTTGCCAGTCCCTGGTGGACCCCAAATAAGTTTTATAGTTTCACTGTGATGACATTCACTCATGGAAACACAGCTTAAAACTGCATCTTTTTGGGAATCATTCAGATTCTGAGATTGGATCATGGTTTGTATTCTAAAACAAGCTGCAATATGGTTTTCCCCGGAAATGCAAAGTTGACAGTTTTCTCCATTCTGTAAAATACAATGCAATCATGTGTCAGTTACTTAATAAATTAAACATGTTTCTTGGTCTATGCCCTTCAAATGTAAAATTTTCGCTGGACTCCAACTATTAAACAATGAAAAGCTTGGTCTGAATTTAGTGATTCTTACATTTGAGTTAGCTTGCAGCACCTTTTTAATCATGTTCATGTTTGCACCTTCCAACTCTGAGTTTAAGGCTTTCCAAACACGAATATTTGTTGTCAGATTCAAAAGGTAGGTAGCATAAAGCTTTGGTGCACTGTTGCTCCTTAGGTAATTAGAGTTTATCTCCATGTTAATGCATTTAGAAGACAAAACCGAGATCTTGCCTGTACTTTCTTTTGACCCATAAACATAAGCAATGTGATAATATCTTCTAGGCCGGTTTAAGTCTTCCACAGATTTCGGTTTGAAATCTGTCAAGGCAATGAGATCTCCAACTTCTGGTTCATATGTTCCAACATCTTTTGAATCATTATTAGTTCTGTTCACTGAGATTTGATAAAACAAGAACTTGGTTGGTAGGTAGCTTTTGGATCTTTCAGGTTCACCTATCAATACCTCACAAAAAGGCGCCCGAAGCATGCCATACAAGCTCGAAGAGAGGTCACTGTGAGTTTCTTCAATCAATGAAGGAATGAATGAGCTTAAGTAATCTGATACTGACATGAATGTTTGTGGGATATTTTGCACCTGAGACATACACAATAATGTTTAAGGCTACATGTTTTGATAATGTGTGTCTTTAGAAGGACACAACAACTTCCTAGTGTTAATGCCTATCAATACAACCTCTTCTCGTCTCTCCAAGAAAATCTCAGTCGTTGTTAATAATTTAATGCTCAAATGCTCATATTTCTGATATTAGATTAATTCAACGGCTGAAATTTTACTAGATTAGATGGAAGGTCAAAAACGTATGAGAATCCAAGTACATTAAATTTATGCCATGGAGTCAATAGAAGCATAATACATGGTTTGATTAATACATTGCTACCACATAGATATATTAAGCTTATGACATTAGTTTTCAACGTATTTTTTCCGGAGATGGATTCTAAAACGAATAGTTTTCACACGAGGAAAGGAAAAATAACCTTGTTCTTGCAGAGGTTTTCATTGCGAACATCGTTGAAACTCCAAGAAAATACAATTTCTACCAAACTTGCGAGATCAATTTCATCCCTCTTAGCATTAAAACTCCTCTCCATATTTTTCTCTATTTTTATGACCACTTCTTTCTAAACAAGACAGTCTCAAAAGCATGGAGAACCAATGTCCCTCAAAGCTTCTTTTTATACATATTAAATAACCAAAACACAAGGACAAAGAAAATATAAAGAATTACTTAGACATGAAGAAACTAAATAGTTAACACAAAACTTGTTCATGAGGTATACCATAGTTTCATAGTACTAGTGATGAAAGTAAAAAGAAGATTTCATTTAATGGACCTTTGATTTATTGTCACAAAAAGTAACATGACGTACACAAGAAACGTCACAACTTAAGGAGAAACAAGTGTTGATATTGATAAAAGTGGTGTGGAATGGTTATTATAATTATAGTATAGTGTAAAGCAAAAAACACTACAGGACAAAGATACAAAGATATTTACCACTATTAGTAATACACGAATTTCTTGCGGAAAGTAGTTTGCAGGATTTACCTGCGGATTTTTCTGCGATTTAATAAATTAAAATAATTTTTTTCTGTGGAGTAAAAATCCACAAGGTATACCTGCAGATTTTGCTGCGGAATTTAGCAAGACTCGTAGGTAATTCCACAGGAAAATTTACTGCGGATTTTGCTGCGAATTAGTTTGTAGTATTAGTTTAAAATATAATATAAAATATATTTATTTTAAAATAAAGAGTTTTTTTGAAAAAAAAATTTAATACTTCCCCAAAAATAATAGGAGTTTTTCTTAAAATTTACAAACACTTTGTATGAAGGCTGGAGATTCAAGAACCAAACTTGTTTTGGTGAAAACACAGCTAAAATATTGTTGTGAGCAACATAATTGATGCAGTGGTTTATAAGTGTTGGGATAGACCTAATCTTAGGTCTCATGCTAGCATACTCTTAATGTCTTAGCCCGTGGGTTGTATTGGTTTAGTTGGATCTCTTTGATCACTTGGATTCATTGGATTTTTTTTTAATATTTTAAAAATCAATTTGAATCGGTTGGTTGAATCGGCCAATTTTGAACCGTTGCTTAATTTAATTTGGTTTGGACTAATAAAGGATTAAGTCTTTAAAATTGAAATAAAATTGCTTCAATTGCGAAAAATTAAAATAATCTTAAAATTGGGGCCGGTTTTAGTGAATTAGGCGGTTCAAAAAATCAAAGATAATTTTTTTAATGTTTTACTTCAGATTATTTCTTTGTTTAAATCTAAAAAAATTAATTATAACAAACATTTAAAATTGTATAGATGAAAAATAAAGAATAAAATTGAAAGATACGAGATATTGTATATATAAATAGAAAGAAAACAAATAATGTAACGTTCGTGGACGTGAAGTAATTGATGTTTGTCTTGAAAAGATGTGAAAAATTATACGAATAAAAAATGTGTTGCTTTAAGTTAAACAATTAGTATAAATATATAAACATTAATCTTTAATTAATTTTCTGGTTTGTTATTATATCTTATATTGCATTATTTTTTTTTTTTTGAAAATTTTATTTTATAAATTCTAATATAAATTAATTTTATTAAGAATTTTTAGCTCATGGAACCCTACAGGTCAGTAACTTCCTTCAGATTGTATAACTAGCCGGAAAACACAATCGGTGAACGCTGCCGCTAAACATAGTTGCCGGCAACTCCGTCTAAAACTATGCAGGTCAAAGTTATATCACGTTCTACAGATGAGTTCACTAGAGAAATAAGCCAAGACCTTCAGGTGATTCAACTTCTTCATTCTTCTTAACTCAATCAAATTTATCATCCTTTTCTTATTCTAACGCTACCATTTTGTTTTCATAAAGCGCGTGTTCCGTAATTATGACCCCATTCTTCGTCCTCAAGAGAAAGCTCTTGAATATCAACGTGCTCTTAATGCAGTCAAGTTGGACAAGGTCAGAAATTTTTTCCCTTTGGTGTTTTTATGTGATTTGTATTTGTGCTAATGTTTGTTGGTTTGTTACTGATTTTCAATTTTTTTGGTGAAGAACCCTAGTCAGTTGAAACTGATTTTCTCTGGTTCAATGGATGGAGGTACTTCAATCTTCTCTACCTAGGTTCTTTTTAGATATACATAGCTTAATTATGTGATTATATATAAGTTGTTTCTATAACAAAAGATATAATACAGTTAAACTGTTTTGATGTAAGCATACGTTGTTTTCATAAGCTATTTTGGATAGCTTATAGAAATAAGCTGAAAATAGGCTATGAAACTTGTTCAAAAGTTGTTTTTCTAAGCTCTTCAACTCAATTTTACTAGTGCTAGTATCAGTTGATGAGCTCACAATAAGTTATTCTTTTGGATTGGTTTAAAAGAATATTTGAAGTGAATTAGAATGGTTATGATTATGGTAATGGTAATGATGAATTGAGAAAGTTTGGAAGAGTGATGGGTTGGTTGATACAGTAAAAGCTTGTTGTGATACAAATACCAATACTGGCCCAAACCCGTGTTTTATTGATGGTTTTTCAATAGATCTACTAGGACTCCTCTAGCTATTTGTAGCTACCCTTTGGTCACGACAATACTTTTCTAGAGACGATACAGCAGCTACAATTTTGAAACTATATTTAGGAAGAAGTTAAATAAGAGAATGGAATAGTGTTGCATCCCAAAATTTGCCCTCTCATTTCTCAAAGAATCACCTTGGATCCTCAAGTTTGCTTTCAAGCCTTGAACTATAAGTTTTCCAAGAAAATCACTCACAAGGGCAAAATGGTCATTTACACACTGAAAAGTCAAACTTTGACTTTTGGATCAAAATCAAATTTCAAGAATCATATTTCATCAAGACATGTTGAAATATGAAGTTTGTTTCATCAAGAAATTCAAAAGTCAAAAGTTACTTTGGAAAAGTCAAATTTCTAAATACTTAGAATTTTTCTAAGTGTTTAAGAAATATGACAAGCTCAGAACTTCTGATCAGATTATCACATAAGCAGCTCGTGGACAACAACACTACCAACCAGCGCATAAAAAGACACTTTTTGTAACACTCATAAAGTAAAAATATGCGACAATTTCACACAAACGAAAATAAGAAAACTTACTTTAAAACGCATGCAAATGCCACTTAGTGTTACCAAGACTATGAGTTCTTGTCGGAAAAAGGTGCGAAACTTACTAGAAATGGTGACCGATCACAACCCCACACTTATCTCATTGCTTGTCCTCAAGTGATGTATCGAGACGAAACAAAGGTCACCGACGAGATTCTTTTTCTTCACAACACAATCAGGTTCTTTGCAAAACACCTTCACTTATCAATCGAGTCTATGGCATCCTTCGTCAATCTATCGACCACATTATCACTTCCGAGCACTTGTTCACCTGCAAGCTTTTTCACAGTCTCACAAAATCTCTCCGGGTTAAAGTGTTTACACTCACAGTACCAAGGCATGCACATTACTTTTAACTTTGGAAACATTCTCGAATCACTACACACAAAGATTACACACACATTCAAGAGGTCTTTGGGTTGAAACATGGCTTGGGTTCGGTGGGGTAAACAAGGAATTGAATAACAAAGGGTTTTGGTGCTCGGCATTCATGTTGGTTTCACATATCTACTCTTTGTGGTTTGAATCGTAAGAATGGGGTTAAGACCTTCGACATCTTGTTTTTAGCTTTTTAGAGTCATTCATATGGTCTTTCGGACAAGTGGGCAAGTGTTGCGGAATTTTTCTTTGTTTTGTTTTTCAAACTTTCTCTTTGGATTTTCACAATTTTTTTTTCTTGCCCCTTTCTCAATGGTTCACAACCCCACACTTAGATTCTTTCGTGTATTTCAAGAGAATAACATTAATGCCGAGCGATGATATGAATAGTGAATATGTGGGTGGTAACAAAAATAACAACAATGAACAAAACGAAAATTACGGCTCAAAGGGGGTTGACTATGGACATAATGCATACAGGATGGCTAGAAAGGCTCGGGCTACAGAAAGAAAATTGCCTCAGTGTGTGCTTTCGTAGTGTGCTTGTGTTATGAGAACATACGCAAAATCAAAGTGAATAGTGCCATACCTGACTGAACTCTCATGTGGACTTATGAATTTGACTCTGAAATCTCACCGGGTAGGTTAAGCTTACATGCTTCGAGGTGCTCTTGGTGTCATGCGGTTTCCTTTCATCTGAAATATACCATACTACTCTCTTGGTTCCGTGTTGATGCTTTGCGTCCTACCTTCTCCTCTTGATTGTGCCAACTTCCGTGGTGCCTGCGAAGATCAAGTATGGGGTGTGTTGTTCAACCACTAGCTATTTGTTTGCTCCCTCCGATTTCTATCAATCACCTGGTAACACCATGACAGCACTGCACCATACAAACTTGAACAAAACCACTTTTTAAAAAAAAACAAAAGTAGTACAAACAAATCAAACAAACTAAACTATGAATTCAAAAACACAAAGCAAAGCAATAAAATAAAATAGAACCTCCCCCACACTTGAACCAAACATTGGCCTCAATGTTTTAATTCACATGTGACGGAGATTACCTGGCTTACTGATACTGCGGTGGAGGAGGAGGATCCTGTGGAAAGTGCAACATAAGACGTCGCATCATATCCTGGACATCGTCCACCACAGTTCCTTGTCGAAACAGCTCAACACTTTGTCTGGACTGCTCGGTACGGAGAGCAGTAATCTCTGTTTGTACCCACCCCCATTGATCTGGAGTCATGGAGGACGACCCAGCATATTGTTGGCCGCACTGCTGAGGAGGTGGGACAGGGTGGTCCGGATCTGGAGTGTCATCCTCCATTTCGTCACCTGCAAAATTATGAGCATGTGGGGGGCTTTGCCCCATAGATGTACATGTAGCTACATATAACCAGTTAGCAGGATTTGCAACAGAAATACAATTGGGTGCGCGTAGTGCCATAATATGTTGCTCATGACAAATCAGGGAGTAGTACCCCGGCTGAACCACAATCATCCTTTGATTGACAAGAGTTGTCATGTCAATCTTTTTACCCGGTATCGAGGGTTCCTCTATCAAAAGCTGACTATAGTTCAAGTGATCAGCCAGTGATCATCCCACCCACCGATATCTCCCCAGTGGTTAGCAGCAAAAGCCGCTATATTCACTCGTCCTACATCAATCATATTATGTAACAGAAAGAGCTCTCTCTTCGCACATACCCCCGTGCTATCTCCCCGCCCAAATAAAGTATAGGCTAGGCCTTTCTGTGCATATCGGAAACAAGGATTATGAATGCCCGTGGCTTTGGCCCTACTAGGGTTGTAACCAGCGGTACCTGTGATTCCCTCCCAAAATTCAGCAGCAGGAAAAGTTTCGGGTGGGGCTCCCGGTCCAGAGGATGGTAGTTTAAGGGCCGCCCCAACCTCTTCCACAGACAATGTATGCTTGTGACCAAACATAAAAAATTCGAGATCACCATAATACTCGAATTCGGAGCCATTCCACCTGTGTCTCAATTTAAATTCCACGGTGCTCAAAAATTCAAGAGTTAGGCCTTCAAAAGTTGGTGCCTCAAATAACATAAATGGCAGCATCCCAATGCATCATACCTCTCTTTGTGCTCAGGTTTAGTGAAGATAATGCCATGGGCATTCTCATCCGGAGTCCTACCTCTACCGGCAGCGCGACTAGGAGCGCGACGGGGCTTCTGCCTTGGTTGAGAGGATTCCGCGAAATCATCTCGCCTGGTGTGGCGCTGGATTGTTCTTTTAGGGGGCATGATAAGGTCTCTGCAAAAAAATGAAAACAAGATACAAACACCACCACAATAGAAAAAAACTCGAAAATTAAAATCGCACGAAATTAAAAACTAAACCGGAGAAGGTGTAGAGGATGGAGAGTAGAGCAACTTTAATGAACGCACAATGGTGTTTAAGTGAGTGGGTGATGGTGGAAAAGTGAGTTTTTGAAGATGGAAGTGAGGTTATCATGGAAAAAAAAATGAGAAATGGGAGAGTGGGTTGAATAAGGGAGAAGAAGAGTTATAAAGCAGGTGGGGTCCACAGAATTAATAAAATTAAATTTTTAAAATTCTGACCCGCACGCAGCACACGGGTCGTGTTCCTGCACACGGGCGCCCGTGTTGAACTTCTGATAAGAACAACACGGCCCGTGTTTCCCCACACGGGTGCCCGTGTTGATGCCTCTGTAGGTTCCACAAAAAAAAATTATTTTCTCTGGCTCTCACACAACACGGGCCGTGTTTCCCCACACGGGTGCCCGTGTTGATGCTCCTGTATGCACCAATCGTGAATTATCCTAGTGCTTTTTAACTCACGTCGCACCTATCGATCCAAACCTCTGACCACCTAAAATGAAATAAAATTGAACAAAATAAAAGAAAATGCGTTAGAATAACATGAGCGTGAGTTGCCTCCCACGAAGCGCTTCGTTTAACGTCGCATGGCTCGACGGTCTACACCTCATCCGGTGAGACGCAAATGATCGATCACTCCTGCTCCTACTCCAGTGTAGTAGGGCTTCAACCTTTGTCCATTCACTTTGAATACATCCCCATTGTTTGGATTTTTAATTTCTACTGCTCCCTGAGGAAATACTGTCTGTACCACAAACGGACCAGACCACCGGGATTTCAACTTCCCAGGAAAAAGTTTAAGCCTGGAGTTAAATAGAAGCACTAACTGGGAGGACTCGTATTCTTCAACTACATGAGTTAGAGGAATTTCGAGCTCAAGCTTATGAAAATGCAAAGATGTACAAAGAACAAACACAGAGACCTTTCAAAGATGTACAAAGATGTCCTTCTTGATGATTCTTTGATCATGCCACTTCCGTGTTTGTTCTTTGTACATCTTTGCATTTTCATAAGCTTGAGCTCGAAATTCCTCTAACTCATGTAGTTGAAGAATACGAGTCCTCTCAGTTAGTGCTTCTATTTAACTCCAGGCTTAAACTTTTTCCTGGGAAGTTGAAATTCCGGTGGTCTGGTCCGTTTGTGGTACAGACAGTATTTCCTCACGGAGCGGTAGAAATTAAAAATCCAAACAATGGGGATGTATTCAAAGTGAATGGACAAAGGTTGAAGCCCTACTACACTGGAGTAGGAGCAGGAGTGATCGATCATTTGCGTCTCACCGGATGAGGTGTAGACCGTCGAGCCATGCGACGTTAAACGAAACGCTTCGTGGGAGGCAACCCACGCTCATGTTATTCTAACGCATTTTCTTTTATTTTGTTCAATTTTATTTCATTTTAGGTGGTCAGAGGTTTGGATCGGTAGGTGCGACGTGAGTCAAAAAGCACTAGGATAATTCACGATTGGTGCATACAGGAGCATCAACACGGGCACCCGTGTGGGGAAACACGGCCCGTGTTGTGTGAGAGCCAGAGAAAATAATTTTTTTTTGTGGAACCTACAGAGGCATCAACACGGGCACCCGTGTGGGGAAACACGGGCCGTGTTGTTCTTATCAGAAGTTCAACACGGGCGCCCGTGTGCAGGAACACGACCCGTGTGCTGCGTGCGGGTCAGAATTTTAAAATTTTAATTTTATTAATTCTGTGGACCCCACCTGCTTCATAACTCTTCTTCTCCCTTATTCAACCCACTCTCCCATTTCTCATTTTTTTTCCCATGAAAACCTAACTTCCATCTTCAAAAACTCACTTTTCCACCATCACCCACTCACTTAAACACCATTGTGCATTCATTAAAGTTGCTCTACTCTCCATCCTCTACACCTTCTCCAGTTTAGTTTTTAATTTCGTGCGATTTTAATTTTCGAGTTTTTTTCTATTGTGGTGGTGTTTGTGTCTTGTTTTCATTTTTTTGCAGAGACCTTATCATGCCCCCTAAAAGAACAATCCAGCGCCACACCAGGCGAGATGATTTCGCGGAATCCTCTCAACTAAGGCAGAAGCCCCGTCGCGCTCCTAGTCGCGCCGCCGGTAGAGGTAGGACTCCGGATGAGAATGCCCATGACATTATCTTCACTAAACCTGAGCGCGCCGCCGGTAGAGGTAGGACTCCGGATGAGAATGCCCATGACATTATCTTCACTAAACCTGAGCACAAAGAGAGGTATGATGTTTTAATTCAGCGGAGATTACTCCCTACCCGCTATATCTGTGCTGAAACACTTAATAAGTTAGGCCTTAAAGATGAGGTATACCGTATGTTTCACAACATTGGGATGCTGCCATTTATGTTATTTGAGGCACCAACTTTTGAAGGCCTAACTCTTGAATTTTTGAGCACCGTGGAATTTAAATTGAGACACAGGTGGAATGGCTCCGAATTCGAGTATTATGGTGATCTCGAATTTTTTATGTTTGGTCACAAGCATACATTGTCTGTGGAAGAGGTTGGGGCGGCCCTTAAACTACCATCCTCTGGACCGGGAGCCCCACCCGAGACTTTTCCTGCTGCTGAATTTTGGGAGGGAATCACAGGTACCGCTGGTTACAACCCTAGTAGGGCCAAAGCCACGGGCATTCATAATCCTTGTTTCCGATATGCACAGAAAGGCCTAGCCTATACTTTATTTGGGCGGGGAGATAGCACGGGGGTATGTGCGAAGAGAGAGCTCTTTCTGTTACATAATATGATTGATGTAGGACGAGTGAATATAGCGGCTTTTGCTGCTAACCACCTGAAACAAGTTGGGCATGCTTCCACTGGGGAGATATCGGTGGGTGGGATGATCACTCAACTGGCTGATCACTTGAACTATAGTCAGCTTTTGATAGAGGAACCCTCGATACCGGGTAAAAAGATTGACATGACAACTCTTGTCAATCAAAGGATGATTGTGGTTCAGCCAGGGTACTACTCCCTGATTTGTCATGAGCAACATATTATGGCACTACGCGCACCCAATTGTATTTCTGTTGCAAATCCTGCTAACTGGTTATATGTAGCTACATGTACATCTATGGGGCAAAGCCCCCCACATGCTCATAATTTTGCAGGTGACGAAATGGAGGATGACACTCCAGATTCGGACCACCCTGTCCCACCTCCTCAGCAGTGCGGCCAACAATATGCTGGGTCGTCCTCCATGACTCCAGATCAATGGGGGTGGGTACAAACAGAGATTACTGCTCTCCGTACCGAGCAATCCAGACAAAGTGTTGAGCTGTTTCGACAAGGAACTGTGGTGGACGATGTCCAGGATATGATGCGACGTCTTATGTTGCACTTTCCACAGGATCCTCCTCCTCCACCGCAGTATCAGTAAGCCAGGTAATCTCCGTCACATGTGAATTAAAACATTGAGGCCAATGTTTGGTTCAGGTGTGGGGGAGGTTCTATTTTATTTTATTGCTTTGCTTTGTGTTTTTGAATTCATAGTTTAGTTTGTTTGGTTTGTTTGTACTACTTTTGTTTTTTTTTTAAAAAGTGGTTTTGTTCAAGTTTGTATGGTGCAGTGCTGTCATGGTGTTACCAGGTGATTGATAGAAATCGGAGGGGAGCAAACAAATAGCTAGTGGTTGAACAACACACCCCATACTTGATCTTCGCAGGCACCACGGAAGTTGACACAATTAAGAGGAGAAGGTAGGACGCAAAGCATCAACACGGAACCAAGAGAGTAGTATGGTATATTTCAGATGAAAGGAAACCGCATGACACCAAGAGCACCTCGAAGCATGTAAGCTTAACCTACCCGGTGAGATTTCAGAGCCAAATTCATAAGTCCACATGAGAGTTCAGTCAGGTATGGCACTATTCACTTTGATTTTGCGTATGTTCTCATAACACAAGCACACTACGAAAGCACACACTGAGGCAATTTTCTTTCTGTAGCCCCGAGCCTTTCTAACCATCCTGTATGCATTATGTCCATAGTCAACCCCCTTTGAGCCGTAATTTTCGTTTTGTTCATTGTTGTTATTTTTGTTACCACCCACATATTCACTATTCATATCATCGCTCGGCATTAATGTTATTCTCTTGAAATACACGAAAGAATCTAAGTGTGGGGTTGTGAACCATTGAGAAAGGGGCAAGAAAAAAAAAATTGTGAAAATCCAAAGAGAAAGTTTGAAAAACAAAACGAAGAAAAATTCCGCAACACTTGCCCACTTGTCCGAAAGACCATATGAATGACTCTAAAAAGCTAAAAACAAGATGTCGAAGGTCTTAACCCCATTCTTACGATTCAAACCACAAAGAGTAGATATGTGAAACCAACATGAATGCCGAGCACCAAAACCCTTTGTTATCCAATTCCTTGTTTACCCCACCGAACCCAAGCCATGTTTCAACCCAAAGACCTCTTGAATGTGTGTGTAATCTTTGTGTGTAGTGATTCGAGAATGTTTCCAAAGTTAAAAGTAATGTGCATGCCTTGGTACTGTGAGTGTAAACACTTTAACCCGGAGAGATTTTGAGACTGTGAAAAAGCTTGCAGGTGAACAAGTGCTCGGAAGTGATAAGTGAAGGTGTTTTGCGAAGAACCTGATTGTGTTGTGAAGAAAAAGAATCTCGTCGGTGACCTTTGTTTCGTCTCGATGCATCACTTGAGGACAAGCAATGAGATAAGTGTGGGGTTGTGATCGGTCACCATTTCTAGTAAGTTTCGCACCTTTTTCCGACAAGAACTCATAGTCTTGGTAACACTAAGTGGCATTTGCATGTGTTTTAAAGTAAGTTTTCTTATTTTCGTTTGTGTGAAGTTGTCGCATATTTTTACTTTATGAGTGTTACAAAAAGTGTCTTTTTATGCGCTGGTTGGTAGTGTTGTTGTCCAGGTGATGCAATGGAAAGATAGGAACTTGTGGCGCGCACGAGTGGATAAAAGAAGCCGGGAAAAGCTGAGTTCAGAGGTCAACACGGGCACCCGTGTGGAGCAACACGGCCCGTGTTGAAATGTGGCTGGAAAAGCAAGTTTGAACCTGAAACAGAGAATTCACACGGGCACCCGTGTCCACAGACACGGCCCGTGTGAAAAAGTGCCTAGAAATGTGTTATTTTTGCCAAGACAGAAGATCAACACGGGCACCCGTGTGCAGCAACACGGCCCGTGTTGATGAGCGCGTGCTGAATATTTGTTTTCAGGTTTTCTCACTCAAAGGGAATCATTAAGGGTATTTTTGGCATAGGATTTCAACCTGAATGGGAGGAGGATATAAAAACAACTTTAGAACAAGAAGAGAGGACTTTTGACTTTTTGAGATCATAAGATAGAATTGCAGAGAAGAAAAGAGGACGGAAACGAGGTTTTGGAAGACGAAGAGATTCAACGGTGGACACCATTGAAGATCCGAGTTCTCCCAATTATTTGTAATGTCTAAACTTTTACACTTGTGTTTCTTGAATCATTATGAGCTTGTCATATTTCTTAAACACTTAGTAAAATTCTAAGTATTTAGAAATTTGACTTTTCCAAAGTAACTTTTGACTTTTGAATTTCTTGATGAAACAAACTTCATATTTCAACATGTCTTGATGAAATATGATTCTTGAAATTTGATTTTGATTCAAAAGTCAAAGTTTGACTTTTCAGTGTGTAAATGACCATTTTGTCCTTGTGAGTGATTTTCTTGAAAAACTTGTAGTTCAAGGCTTGGAAGCAGACTTGAGGATCCAGGGTGATTCTTTGAGAAATGAGAGGGCAAATTTTAGAGTGCAACAGATAGGATAAAAAGTGGCGATAATATATGGTAGGGAATACATCATTGTGTTGTCTATCTTTGCTTCAGTGTATAATGTGTCCAAAAAATTTGAATCGAGTTTATCTTTTATAATTGTTGGGTACATAATACAACTTGATTTTGTTTAACTATTGGTATTTTTATGGCGGTTTAAGTCTAAGTTGTATGTTATCTATTGAACTTTTTTAATGCTAATATAGTAAGAGAATCTTATAGAGGTGACAGTATATGATGACACCACATCACATGTGAAGTGCTGCAGAGTATATGAGGACACGACATGTGAATTTTGATAGTAACATAAAACAAAGCAAGAACTTAGTAGTAGTACAAAAGTCTCGAAAGAGTTATGGCATGGTGACAACTTCTTGATGATGGGTAGATAAGAAACAATGGAAGCATTGAAAATAATGTACCAAACAGATATGAGGCATACTTTCAATTGGATGAGCGCTTACCTGTTGAAATGAAGAAAAATGCAGATTTTGTCCTCGCTCGCAAGGTGTTCGATGAAATGTCCCAACACTCTTCTTTTTAATAATTCAATAATTTTGACTTGGTTTTCACTTGTACTCATCAACATTTTAATAATTCAGCAATTTTGATTCTGAGTATCTGTGATTATTATTTTGAAGGTATGTCGATGCTATTCTGACCATTCCTAAAGGAACTCTGTTTCCCATATGCAGAATGAACTTGGTTTTCGATCGGGAGCTCATTGGACCAGCAATGCACTTCAATCTCATGGTTGATGGTTAGCCTATTAGACGCTGCGACGACATGCGGGCTGGCTGGTGTATCAAGGTTTGATATATGATTCAGAAAATCGGTCTTTTGATTCAACATTTTGAGCTCATGCTTTCTGACGTAGACGAAGATGGTGATTTTTCTGATCTGTTTGATATTGCTAGAACATAGCATGCTTCTATTAATTGACTGAAACGCTGGAGAGAACGTTTTCTGTTCTTTATTGCACTTGTAGACTTTCTTTATACTATATTAATTTCAATTCAATAATACAATTTCTTTCATTTTAATTGTTATTGCTATTATGATTTTGGCAGATATGGGACGTTCCATTTGATTTTAATATGGTTATATTCACCTAGCAAATGGACTTCAATTTAAATTGGACAATTATGAACTTTAAGGCTACCCATGATATCAAGAAAATAGCTTAAGATTAATGTTACTATTCTTTATGACATTACATAAGTATGTGTAACAACATCCATTGACCTAAAAAGCTATAACGTGTGTTGTGAAAATCTATTACTCAAGGGAGGTACTCTTGACAAATTCTGTGAATACCAAAGCAACTAATTAGTCCGATTCACATTTGTGGTAATTTAGGCTACTGATTATTAGATTTGGATTTTTTATTATGTTTAATTTGTGAGTAATATATTCTTCTTACTGTCTGATATTTTGATACAAATTCACTAAGAAATTCTATGGTTTATTCTTTAAAAGAAGTGATAGTATATGTCAGACTTTTTTCATGTTACTGCCTGAATGAATTTGTAGATGTTGTTAAGTGTGAACTAGAGGTCATATTATTGTCTAAACTGAACTATTTTCATGTTACTGCAAGCAGAATAATGACCTGCATTATAGTGTAGCATCCTAGATTGTTATTTCCTAAAAGATTCAAGAATTCTCAGCCATATATATTTGCTTTATATAGTGACCTGCATGTGATAGTAAATAGATTAATAGTTCATTATTTCATTTTCACATGCATCTTATTCGAAGTATTCATGATAAGATCCTCGGAATAATAATAATAATAAGAAGTGATTTAAACACTAAATCCATGATTTCCCTTTTTTTCAGCTTCCGAGTTCGTCGATGTCATCGCTTTCGCGCCCTTCTGGTTTGTATCCATATCTTACTACAATGAATAATTTATAGGGTTCTAATTCTTAAACCTAAAAAAAGGTTTCATTTTGATTTGTGTTTTTATGGTTTAATTTTCAGAGCCTCCTGATGTTGGAAATTGGTTCTCAAGCTATGAATATCAATCTCCCAATCTGGATTCCAATTTCACTATTGAAGAATCATCTTTTGGAAAACTCAAACCCCCGCATTTAGATGAAGAACATGAGTAAGATAACTCAAGACGAAGAGAAGCTAGTGCAATGTAATGAAACTTGTGTTAAAGATGATAATAATAATGAAGATCCGTGGTTGGCCAAGGTGAATATCTTACTCATCTTATTTATGTGATTATCCAAACTTTATTGATAGTAGTAAGACTCTTTCTTTATTTTGATGCAGGTGGGAACGTTGGTGGAGGCACAATCAGCTTGTTTGAATTTACTTGGTGTGAAGGGTGCTATGCCTAGTAAAGAATCACCAGGAGCAAATTCAAGGCAATTGGCAACAATAGTAGGTTATTTTTATGTTATGATTTTTCTCGTCTGCATACCTGATAGGGTTAATTGGCATTACTGAAGGAAAACACTGAATCGAAACCCAGTATACTACCCTCCATATATGTAAGACCTAGTAAAATATTAACTCTTTTTATTAATTATTATTAATAATTAATTTTTTTTTTTATAATTATTTAGTGTAAAAATTAATGGTATGAAAATTTTCTTATTTGGAATTGTAATGCAGGCTTTTGAAGGATACTCTAACAGGACTAATTCCCTCTGATTATAGTCTCATTATATATATATATATATATATATATTCTAAATTTTGAAATATATTAGTTGCGGTTTTTGTTTCCTGTGGTTTTACCTGCGGATTTTGGTTCCTGCGGTTTTACCTGCGGATTTTGGTTCCTGCGGTTTTACCTGCGGATTTTGGTTCCTGCAGGTTTACCTTCAAATTTACATTACCACGAAAGTTTCAGCCGGGGACACGAAACCGCAGGAAAAACCGCATGAATGTTTCCTGTGGATTTTAGGCTTATATCCGCAGAAAAATAAAGTATTTCTAGTAGTGTAAGTCAAGTCAAACATAGCATTACATTATATGATTTGAGCATGGAAAAGGGGTTCGGTTTCGTGCAATATTATTGGTTACTTTCATAGAAATTTTGGTGGAATGTGTAAGGAAGCTTACTTGAAAGGAGATTATAGAAAATTATGTACTCGTCAAAAAAGAATAAGCGTGTGTTGTATTTTTCTAAGGATATAGGATACTTAGAGGTTTTAGTAGGTTTATAACAGTTAGGATTTATCCGCGGCGACGACATACTCTGCATAGTGGTGTTTACGACATTTATGGTGGTACGAGAGAGTAAACTCACGTGAGCTGAGTGACTTTGTGTATAAGCATAGGCTTGGGTAAAATGTGATCTATCTATCTCCTGTTAGGGGAGTAGTATTTATAGAGGCCCTTGAGTTTAGGTTTAACAAACCCTAAGAAGTGGTAACCGCTCCCCTTGAATGGGGAAGATTGCTGACCACATACTTTCAAGGGAGTCATGGTATGACTCGTTCTTGTATGACTAGTGGGGAGATCACAATATTATACACATCATCGGTACTAAAGGCGAGATCCCATGCTCCATAAGGGTAGTGCCCGAGCGATGCCTTATTAGGAGAGGACCCAAGCGTCGTTCCTATTTGGGAATCTCACAAATATAACACACTACACAGTCCCTCAAGCAAGATGGCTTGTAAGAGCGAAGTGTTTTAAGACTTATTCATATTTTGTTTCGTGGTATGGGGTGAGTATTTTAATAGGAGGCACGTTCCTTGTCTTTGGGCGTGATTCTTTCGAATGAGAAGTGAGTCCCTCTGCTTGGGGGAGAGTCTCTTAGTTGAAGATAACCTTTTAAATGGGAGGTGAGTCCCCCAGCTTGGGGGTGAGTTGCTTAACTAGAGGTGACCTTTTGAATGAAAGGCGAGTCCCTCCGCTTGGGGCGAGTTCCTCAACTGAATGTAGTATTTTAAATGGGAGGCGCGTCCCCAGCTTGAGGGTGAGTATCTATCTATGGTCAGATGCTTCCTGGATAGTCTGGCGTTAGTGGGATATGTCAAGTTTCTTTTGATTGAAATTTGAGAAGTCAAAACGTCAATCAATTATGAAAGCTTGAGTGCTTAGTGGAGAAATAACGTGGGTAGCATTTAATGCATATCATGATGACCTTCTTAGAAAAGCAATCTAGCCTCCTTTTCTTACACATGTTTTTCACATGTAAGATCTTTTCCACTCCTCGCGGCAGTTATCCCATAGGGGGATATATTGCTTGTGCTATTAGATTTCTAATAAGTGATTGATACACTGTCTTGAAAAATATTTTTCTCTTCTCCTTCTTTTCTACTTTTTCCCTCTTATAAAAGTACACAGACCTAAGGCAATTTTGAAGAAGGAAAGAAGAGAAGGGTGAGAAATCCGTTCCTTTTTCTGGGGCACAAACACTGATATCCTTACTTCTACATCTGAAGTAAAAATGGGTAAGAAGAACATCAAGTGTATTCATTCTTGAGATATTGCGTCCTTGCACTCTGATTTTGGCATGGTCAACAGGTTTCGTAGGGGCATTACGTTTCCCAGCACAAGACGTGAGAATGATGTGATATTGGAACCATGTTTAGAAATAGAGAGGGCCAATATGGACACCTTTGGCGAGCCATCTGCTCCTTATTTTTTATCTCCATCTATCCATTATTAACGAGTTGGGAGTCTTGGTCCCTTTTACTTCTTTTGAGTTCAACTGTCAATGTACCCCTCCCAGATCACTCCTAACATGAAGTATGCTTAGGTCTTTCCAGATAATCTATTGTAACCTGGGCGTCCCTCCCACTGTTTAGGCGTTCCTCTCTTTCTCTACCACATATTTTCTTCCTAATAATGTATGGGTAACGTTACGTTCCCTTCTAGGCAGGTGCTTATTAAAATCCTATGTGAACCCTTATGAGGATTAGACAAATAAGTTTGTGCGAGTAAATGGGCGAGACGATGCCACTTCGGAGACCGCATGGGTGATGAGCGCCCCATTCTTTCCTCTATCATGGACGCCAGATCCTCAACTTATCAAAGGGGTGGGTTCAAGCTTTCTTTCCACCATTGACTAATAGATGATTTCGATTTTGAAATGGTTTCGAATCCTATACTCTTGTACTCTAATTACTCGGGACTGCGAAGACAGTGATGGGGTAAAGGAGTACCTGGGTAAGCTTTATGGTATGAAAGAATACTTTTTTATTTGATCCCCTGTTTATTATCTTATAAGTGTTAATAGTGTTTCCTCTCCCTCTGCAGAGAATATGACTGGAACTTCTCTTGATAAGAAGAGAGAACATTTGGTCCGAATGTAAGATTGTTAGTATATAGCATAACTTCTTTTTCCTTTTCTATTAATTGCCACATCAGCTTAGTGTATTAGATAAGCTATATATATAAACATCTCTTGTAATCTTATTTACCCAATAAAGATTTGACAGTTGGCTTATAACAGATTTCTGTTATGCTGTAAATTGCTTTCCTAACTGTTTCATCTTCATGGAGATTCATGGTAGTTGTGCTACCATTAACATGGTATCAGAGCTCTCAAAGCTCTGGTAACCATCGTTGAAATAGCATCCTTTTCGATTGCCTCATTGTGGTTCGTTTCCTCTGTTCTTGTTTAGATTGCTTCACCGATTTCATCTCCTTCTTTTTCTCTTGATTGAATATCGGTTTGATTTCTTGCAATCTGTTTTACTGTTTCTTCGCAATCGTCTTTCTGCTTGTTTACTCCATTGATGGCTTACCAAAGTTTCACAGATTTTTCCACGAATTCATCAAACCCTTATTACTTACATCCAAATGAAAATCCAGCCTTAGTTCTTGTTACCCCTGTTCTTGACGACAAGAATTATCATACTTGGGCTAGGTCAATGAACATTGCACTGATTTCCAAGAACAAGGAGAAATTTATTGATGGTACTCTTCCCAAACCACCAGTATCAGATGTGCTTTATGCTCCTTGGATTCGATGCAATACAATGGTTTTGGCTTGGATTCACCGTTCCATTTCTGATTCTATTGCTAGGTCGATTTTGTGGATTGAGACTGCAGTAGATGTTTGGAAAAATCTGAAGATCCGGTTTTCACACAGCGACATATTCCGCATTTCTGATATACAAGAGGATTTGTACAAACTCCGCCAAGGTAATCTTGATGTATCAAATTACTTTACACAAATGAAAGTTCGGTGGGATGAACTAGAAGCATATAGGCCAATCACTGCTTGTTCTTGTGCTATACCTTGTTCATGTGGAGCGCTTGCTTCAATTCGAACGTATAGGGAACAAGATTATGTTATACGTTTTCTTAAGGGATTGAGTGAGAAATTTATGCAGTCCAAGACTCAAATCATGATGATGCAACCATTACCTGATATAGAGAAAGCCTTTTCTTTTGTTATTCAACAAGAAAGAGAACTCAATAGCTCTCAATCTGTTATCTCAAATAGCAACATTACTGAAGAATCCACAGTTTTGCACATTAATTCTTCTTCTGGCAACAATTCCAACAAAAACAGCAACACCTACTTCAAAGGCAAAAATGGTGGAAATGGAACTTCAAAAGGCCATAGCAGAGTGTGTACTCATTGTGGGAGGACTAATCACACTGTTGAAACATGCTTCACTAAACATGGATATCCACCAGGTTTTAGAGGTAAAGGCAAAGCTTTTACTCAAGCTACTCACTCTCAATCAGTTGCTTCTGTTGAAACAGGCCAGGTTACACCACAACAGCATTCAGCTCAGTCCATGGTTGGCTTTACTCAGGAGCAATATCAAAGCATTCTGGAATTAATCCAACAGTCCAAGCTCACCTCACAAGCCAATTCCATCTCTACCTCACCTTTTATCTTGAACACTCACTCTCATCCTGAAAATGGTAAGAATTCCCAACTTTGGATTCTAGACACTGGTGCCACTGATCACATAGCCTTTGATTTGTCCATTTTTATATCTCACAGCACAATTGTTCCTATTCATGTTAGTTTGCCTAATGGATCTCATGTCACTGCATCTATATCTGGCAGTATTACTTTATCACCAAATCTTGTTCTTCATAATGTTTTATACATTCCTTCTTTTCATGTCAACTTAATCTCAATAGCCAAACTTGTCCATACAAATAATTGTGTTGTTCACTTCACTAATGATTCATGCAAAATTCTGCAGAATCAGTCCATGGAAGTGATTGGTACAGCTAGACTCCAGAGAGGACTATATGTTCTTCATTCTTCATATGATCAGCATGCTTGTAATAGTTCTATGAATAATGATTCTTTTCTTTGGCACTTAAGATTAGGCCATATATCCAACATAGGATTACACAATGTATCCAAAGTTTTTCCTTTCATTCCTTCAAAATGTAATACTGATACTTTTCCTTGTGATCCTTGCCATTTTAGTAAACAGAAGAAACTTCCCTTTTCAAATAGTATTGCAAATTCTAGTTTCCCTTTTGAAATTTTACATGCTGATATATGGGGCCCTTTCTCTACCATTTCCATGCTTGGTCATAGATATTTTCTAACCCTTGTTGATGATTACAGTAGGTATACATGGGTTATTTTTTTGAAAACTAAAGATCAAACTAAGCAAAGTGTGTTACAGTTCTTAGCATACATTGAAAACCATTTCCACACATCATTGAAATATTTCAGATCTGATAATGGGACTGAGTTTCTCCCTTTATCTGATGAGTTTTTGTCTAAAGGTGTGGTTCACCAAAAGTCATGTGCTTATACACCTCAACAGAATGAGGTGGTAGAGAGGAAGCACCAGCACATTTTGAATGTAGCTAGGTCCATTTATTTCCATTCTCATGTTCCTCTCACCATGTGGAATTTCTGTATTGCTCATGCTGTTCATCTTATTAACAGATTACCTACTCCTTTGTTGAGTTTAAAATGCCCTTATGAAAAACTGTATAATCAACCCCCTAGTATCATTCACCTAAAGGTCTTTGGTTGTGTAGGTTATGCTGTTTCTACTTTGCCACATAAGACAAAATTTGATCAAAGAGCTAGAAAATCTGTTTTTCTAGGTTTCAAAGATGGTACAAAAGGATATATTTTATATGATGTTCAACATCATAATATTTTTCTATCAAGACATGTTACTTTCTATGAAAATGTGTTCCCTTTTAAACCTACTTCTGCCAGCTCCCAGTCTAACCAAAGCCCTTTATCTGATCCACTTCCCCTACCTTTTCTTGATATCCCTGAAACATCACATCAGTACTCTACATCTACTGATATTTCTGCTCAGCCTGATGGCACATCCTCTGCTACTTCTGCAGAGCCTGATATTTCTGCAGAACCTGATATTTCTGCTCAGACTTATGTGCCCAGTCCTAATACCACTAACAGTGATTTTATGCACTCACCTAGGGAGTCTTCCAATTCTCCTTTAGACAATCTTCCTCATCATAGTCCCTCATTTGAGTCCACCTCTATCATAGAACCAATAGTCCCATTACAAATCCACAATTCTGATATTTCCCATAATCTTCCTCTTAGACATTCAACTCGTGTCTCCAACCCTCCATCTTACCTAGCAGACTATCATTGTTATCATATTCACAACAAACCTATCATAAACTCTTCCAAAACTGCTTATCCATTGTCTTCAGTTCTGTCCTATGATAAATGCTCTTCTGCTTTCAAACATTTTTGTTGTGCCATATCATCTACTACTGAACCTAAGTCTTACAACCAAGCCATCAAACATGATTGTTGGGTTAATGCCATGAATGTGGAGCTTAAGGCTCTTGAGCAAAACCATACATGGACTGTGATGGATCTGCCTGCTGGTAAAACACCTATTGGTTGTAGATGGGTTTATAAGATCAAGCACAAAGCAGATGGTTCTATAGAAAGGTACAAAGCAAGACTAGTGGCAAAGGGTTACACTCAGATGGAAGGTATTGACTATTTTGATACTTTTTCCCCTGTTGCAAAGCTTACTACTGTTAGAGTTCTACTTTCCATTGCAGCTATAAAAGGTTGGCATCTAGAACAACTAGATGTTAACAATGCTTTTTTACATGGTGACTTGAATGAGGATGTATATATGTCTCTTCCACCTGGATTATCTGGTTTTGATCCTTCTAAAGTGTGCAAATTACAAAAGTCCTTATATGGTCTTAAGCAAGCTAGTAGACAGTGGTACTCCAAACTATCTGCTTTTTTGATCTCCCTTGGTTATCATCAATCTCAAGCTGATTACTCCCTCTATGTTAAACATGAGGCACCTCACTTTACTGCTCTGCTTGTATATGTTGATGATGTTGTTTTAGCAGGAAACTCCTTAGCTGAGATTCAACAGGTTAAGAAGCTTCTGCATCATAAGTTCAAGATTAAAGATCTTGGTCAACTAAGGTACTTCTTAGGTTTTGAAATTGCAAGGTCATCCAAAGGCATATTTCTCAACCAAAGAAAGTACACTCTTGAGTTACTCCAAGATGCTGGTGTTCTTTCAGCCAAGCCTTCTTCTGTCCCCTTTGATCCCACCCTTAAGCTCTCTATTACTGAAGGTCCACTTTTAGAAGACCCTTCATCCTATAGAAGACTAATTGGAAGGCTTATCTATCTTACTAATTCAAGACCAGACATCTCATTTGCTGTCCAGCACTTAAGTCAATTCATGTCTCAACCAAGAATTCCTCACTTTCAAGCTGCAATTCGGGTTTTGAGATATCTCAAGTTTGTTCCTGCAACTGGCTTACTTTTTTCTGCATCTAGTGAACTCAAGCTCATGGGCTTTGCTGATTCTGATTGGGCTCGTTGTCCTGATACAAGGAAATCAATCACAGGTTACTGTGTGATGTTAGGTTCTTCTTTGCTATGCTGGAAATCCAAGAAGCAGCACACTGCATCTAGATCTTCGACTGAAGCTGAGTATAGAGCCTTGGCCTCTATTTCCTGTGAAATTCAGTGGCTCACTTACATCTTCCATGATCTATTGCTTGATTTTGATCATCCTGCTTCCATTTTCTGTGATAGCAGGTCAGCTGTGTATTTAGCTCATAATCCCACATTTCATGAAAGAAGCAAGCATATAGAATTGGATTGTCATGTTGTTCGTGAAAGAATACAATCCAAGCTTATTCATCTGCTTCCCATTTCTACTCATGATCAGCTGGCTGATATGCTCACTAAGGCTCTGCATTCTCCAGCTCTCAAGAAGTCTTTGATCAAGTTGGGTCTTTGTAGCATCCAAAGTCCAACTTGAGGGGGGCTGTTAGTATATAGCATAACTTCTTTTTCCTTTTCTATTAATTGCCACATCAGCTTAGTGTATTAGATAAGCTATATATATAAACATCTCTTGTAATCTTATTTACCCAATAAAGATTTGACAGTTGGCTTATAACAGATTTCTGTTATGCTGTAAATTGCTTTCCTAACTGTTTCATCTTCATGGAGATTCATGGTAGTTATGCTACCATTAACAAAGATACATAACAGCGGAAGAGTTTTCCCCTGCCCTTCCCCAAGGGTTTAACTGCTGATGGAGGGAAGCAGGTGTGAAACATCCCAGGCTGGTGCGGCTCGCCCTCCCAAGATTCCGAGGCGAGATAAGGGTCATTCCAGACCATCAGGAAGCCTCCAAGTAACAGAAGACGAATAGAAAGCAAGTGGTGGATCTGCCCCCTTGGACCTTCTCTATGGAATACCCATACCTTTAATGCATTGAAATTGTCTGATTGTCACTTCTCCCTTTCAGAGAACTTTCCTAGTGATTACCAATCACTTCTTGGAACATATTATGCTAGTTTATCGAACTTATTAGCAATCCAACTTTTGTGGTGCCTTCTAACAGGGAAAGCTCATAGGGAGAAATATTATTGCACTATGCGATAATTACAGTCCATGATGGACTATGTTATGAGAAGCGCTTAATTTGGCGGGGGCGGTGGTAAGGGCATTGAGAGAAAAGCGAGACATTTTGAATGCATGTGCCAGGGAAATAACTATCGTAACTGCGACTCATATCCAATTTGAAGACGTGAAGCAGATATAGTAATTGCTCAATAAGGCTTTTAACACCTGGGATAGTTTAAAGGAGAAAGCCTCGTTATGGCTACCTTCGCCCATCATTTTGAAAGAGCCAAAAGGCAGGCTTCCTTATTTTATCCCAACTTGGACTTAAGCAAGATGGATCCTTTCTAGGTGGTTCAAGCTGGTTGGTTGGTGGATGATGAGTAGTCCCTAGTTTTTGACTCTTTTGTAATATCCTCTTTTAATATTAAGTGGTTCTCTGCCTCATGTTTCTTAATGTTATCAATGTAGCCTTATTTTTATGCTTGTACTTTTATTCTTGGCTGATGTTAGGGGGAAATGATTTCTTATGTGGGGAGCCTATGTACCGATGGATAAAGGAGGTTCTCTCGGATTCCATATCATGATTACCAATATCACTTGGCAATTTAGATCCCCTTCATGCTTGCAAAGGTCTTCCATGAAAATCCAACGTTTTAATGGTCTTTGAAGGAGATATAGCTCTTTTTTTGGGATCTAGAATTTCGATCGCCTCTAAAGGCGGTAAGGATCCCTCTTAGGGATCTAACATTTTGCTCGCCTATAAGGGTGGCAAAGGATCTCTCTTAGGGATCGAGCTTTTTGATCGTCTCTAAGGGAGACAAAGATTTCTATTAAGGATCTAGCATTTTGATTACCTATAAGGGCGGGAAGAATCCCTTTTAAGGATCTAACTTTTTTATTGCCTCTAAGGGTGACAAGAATCTCTCTCAAGGATGCAAAATTTTGATCGCCTCTAAAGAAGACAAGGATCTCTCTCAAGTATCCATCATTTTGATCACCTCTAAGGGCGACAAGGATTGTAACACCTCAAAATAATTAGATTATTTATTTAATTGATTTACTATGAGTATTGATGAATTATTGGTGAACATATGATGTTTTGTCGAATATGATGCGTTTTGCGATGCCATGTGTTGAATAGTGAGAATTAAGGTGATATTGGGTATTTTAATAATTTTAGAATTATTAATTAGAATTATTATTAATAAAATAAAAAGGATATGGTGTATGAAAAATAATAAGGACAATGTGGTCATTTGTAAGAGGTTAAGTGAGGGCAAAGGTGGAATACCATAGAAAGGGTCCAAGGATTAAACAAGGAAAATTAGGGGTTTTGTGTTCATTTGTTACGATCGTATTTTGGGAGAAAGCAGAGAAAAAGGCTAGCGCACGAGGAATGTAGATAGTCATCGTAGAACACGAAGGGAATAATCGATTGCTATGAAAATCTTAGGTAATGGGGATGATTCTTATTATCATCATTGATAAGGGGTTTAGGTATGTGTAGGAGTGTGTTTTGGGGTTTATGTTAATTGACAATGATAAGATGAATCTATGATGAATTTGATGATTTTTTATGCTAAAATGCCATGAATTGACAGCAATAACATGTATGTTGATGTACTATTGTTGTGTGATGAATAAATGTGGAATTATATGACTTTTGGACTGAAATTTTATTGAAATTGTATGGAAATTGGAACTGAATTGTGCAGAAAATGCAACAGCAAGTTGTTGTCGTGAAGTCAGTGTCGGGCGAGCCATATGCATCGTCGGGCGAGAGTCTTCACCCATGCAGCACCGGGAGAGACAACTGGTGAAGGAAGGGGGGAAATTGGATGCTCTTAGAAAATAAGCGAAGCGCCTCTGCCTCGCCGGGCGAGCGCGGAGCAGGGACCCGTTTCCAGACGAGCCTTTGCTTCGCCAAACGAGCCTCTTTTGAGCAGACTGCTTCTCCGGGAGAGCCTCAGGAGAGAAGACTGTTGCTGAATTATTTTTAAAACTTTGAAAAATTCATAACTCGAACTGTGAGTGTGCGACTGGCGTGTGGTTCAGATAGTTAGAAAGCTGGTTTAACATACTTTATCTTAAAAATATTTTCAGTACCAGAACTCCAACTATTTGACACGTGGGCGAGTGTTTCGTAATGTTGAGTTATGTTGTTTTGTAAAATGTATGTGAATGCCTTGTATAATTGATAATTGAGAATGTTCTGTTTCTAATGATGAGTATGATGTATCTTTTAATGATGAACTTGATGTTGCTATGATGTTGCTATGTTGTATTATGATGTATTTTATGTTGTTATGGTGAATGAAGATGATTGTGTGCATGTTTGATGTGTATACATGCTATGCGGAAAATGTTTATATGATAATTACATGAATAATGGTGCAATTGACTAGCCGTGGTCGAAGTAATAATGCTGTTGTGCATTGTGCATTCATGACATATGTTAGGATGCTGATCCACTTATGTTGTTAGAACGTTTGTCCAATGGTGATCTCAATCCCATTGTGTGGATTGCGTGTGTTATTATGTTGTGCTCCGGTTTCAAGAGGGAATCGATCCTATGGTGGAGGATCTTTGGAGAACGATGACCCAGTGTTCATCAGTGAAGTTTAATACCACATGCATGAGTTAATGAAGTTGCATTACATTATATATGCTATTGTATGATTATTGATTAAGTGGTGTTAACGATGTTGTGATCTAAGTGACGTTTGGTTATGAATGTTCATTTGATAATATAATGACGTTGCGATGTGTATTGATGATGTGAAAGCGTGAGCATAATATGTGATGTATGATAATATGTGGATTTCTTGATGATTATTATTGTAACTACTATATCTATTCCGTATATCTTTTGTAATGATTTGTGATTACTCATCCTTTCAGTTTGAATGTTGCCTCCACGTGGGTAACGCGCAGGTGATTACGAATAGCTCGTAGAAGCGCGAGGATAGCTTTGGAGTTATTTAGTATGTTTAAGTTGAATAAAAAGGATCTTGATTTGATTTGTTGACATGATGTATAACTTGTTTTTAATTATTTAAGTTGTTTTTAATCATTACATATGAATGATAAAATATGATGAAGTTTTTTTTGAAGGATTATAATGAAACCATGTTGAGACAACGCTACGAAGTTTGAAGTTATGTGTTGAACTTTTTAAAGAAATAATTGTTTTAATTTTGAAAAAACCGTGTTACGGAGCATGTTGTTTCATTAAGATGTCTGTATGAAGATGTGACACTCTTGTTGGTGCATTGTGTTACTTTATTTATTAATTTATTTGGGAATTAAATCTTGGGGATTAGAAGGGTATTACATTAATGGTATCAGAGGAGGTCGGTCTGTCCGACCATACTTTCAGACGATGTCCATTTCATGTCGGTCGATTAGTGTGAGTACATTGTCGATATGTTGTCTTTTTTGACGGTGGTTGCCTATATGCAGAGTATGGATGGAAGGAACGATGTTGAGATTTATGATACTTTGCAGACTATTTATCAGGCTGTGTAGAATCAACCTAATGATGGTAGGAATAATGAAGAAGCTCGTGCATGGGGAAGGTTTCAGAGAAACAATTCGTCGATCTACAAGGGCAGGCTCGATACAGATTGCGCACAAGTGTGACTTAAGGGGACGGAAAATATTTTCTGAGTGATAGTCTGCACACAGAATCAGAAGGTGCGGTTTGACACTCACATGTGAGAAGAAGAAGCTGGGGACTGGTGGAACAATGTACGCCAGAGGATGGAGATTCTGGGTACACAGATTACTTGGGCTGTATTCAGAACTGCTTTTCTGAATAAGTACTTTCTTAAAGTGTGCGTGGTAAGAAGGAGATCAAATTCCTTGAGCTAAACCAAGAAAATTTGACAGTTGTTGAGTATGCTGCTAGATTCGAGAAACTAGTGAAGTTTTGTCTGTATTACAACAACCCAACAAATGAGGTGTCTAAGTGCATCAAGTTTGAGAATGGATTGCGTCCATAGATCTAGCAGGGTATTGGATATCTTGAGTTTTGTCAGTCTCCTATGCTGGTGAAAAAATGCAGAATCTTCAATCAAAATGGTAGAGACAAAGCTTCTTATTATAAGAGTATTAATGATAAGAAGGGAAATAATCAGGATTGTGGAAAACCTTATGTTGCTCCATCTCATAAAGGGAAGAAAAAAGTTTTCGATGGGAAGAAGACAAGTAGGGGAGGAGCCCCCGCTTATGGTAAATGTTTTAGGTATGGTGAGCAAGGGCACTGTTCTAATGATTGTGAGAATAAAGTCATGAGATGTTATAAGTATGGTAAGATGAGTCATCGTGCTCTTTAATGCAAGAACGATGGTCCAAATTATTTTAATTATGGTGAACAAGGTCGTATCAATATCCAGTGTCAAAAGCCGAAGAAGAATGTTGCTAGTGTTGCCCATACCAGTGGTAGGATGATTGCTTTGAGTGGTTCGGAAAATTTCAAGAAGGACAACTTGATTCGAGGTACTTATTTTATTAGCGGTGTTAACTTGGTTGCTATTATTGATACTGGTTCTGCTCATTTGTTTATTTTGCTTGAATGTGCTACTAAATTGGGATTAAATTGTCTTCTATCAATGGTAGTATGGTGATAGATACTCATGCTAATGGTTATGTCACTACTACTTTTGTCTGTTTGAGTTGTTCTTTGACCATTTATAGTAAGAGTTTTGTGATGGATTTGGTGTGTTTACCCTTGCACCAAATCGATGTTGTTCTTAGAATAAGCTGGTTGGAGTTCAACTATATTCATATCAATTGTTACAGCAAGACTGTGAGATTTCCGGAATTTGGTGAATGAGGAAAACTGATGTTTTTATCTGCTAAGCAAATAGGATAACTCTTAGAAGATGAAGCTCAGATGTTTGCAATGTTTGCAGCACTACATGTGGAGCATGAAGCTGTCAGTGTTGAGTTACCGGTTGTATATGAATTCTCAGATGTGTTTCTAGATGATATCAGTGATTTACCTCTAGAACGTGAGGTGGAGTTTTCTGTAGAGTTGGTGCCAGGTACAAGTCCAGTGTTGATGACTCCTTATAGGATATCAACTTCAGAGTTGGGGGAATTGAAGAAATAATTGGATGGATTGCTTGAGAAGAAATTTGTTCGACCAAGTGTTTCTCTGTGGGGTACTCCTGTGTTATTGGTTAAGAAGAAAGATGATAGTATGAGATTATATGAGGACTACATGCAGTTCAATAATGTGACTATCAAGAATAAATATCCAATTCCAAGAATTAATCACTTGATGGATCAATTGGCAGGAGCTCGTGTGTTTAACAAGATTGATTTGAGGCCAAGTTATCATAAGATTCATGTTAAATCAGATGATATTCTGAATAAGGTGTTCAAAACAAGGTATGGTCATTATGAGTACACTATAATGTTGTTTGGTGTAATTAATGCACCAAGGGCTTTCATGGAGTATATGAATCGAACTTTCCATGCATATTTGGATAAATTTGTGGTGGTCTTCATTGATGATATTCTGATCTATTCTAAATCAGAAGAAGAGCATGCTGAGCATTTGTGAATTATGTTGCAAGTGTTGAAAGAGAAGAAGTTGTATGCAAAGTTGTCAAAGTGTGAGTTCTGGCTAAAGGAAGTGAGTTTCCTTGTGTTAATACCATTGTTTTGGGATTGGTTAAATTTTTCCAAAAACATGGTTTGCCATAACAGGTTTGCAGTTATGTGATTTTCAGCTAGATGTCGAAGACAATATCACGATATCCTGATCTGGTGCAGCAGGTGCTGCTGGTTGATTTATTCTTGACAAATCGTTAATTGATTCTGTGAGATTTAAGTTATTTTTATCTCACTAGTTTATCGTAGGTGAAGAATTATAAATATGGAATAAATAATATCTCTAGCTATACATAAGTCGTTATAATTGGTTGGTTGCGACTAATTAGGAAACTTTGTGTTTTTGTTCTAAGATTCACAGAGATTTTCATGCACAGATTTGTGCAACCCACAACATGGAAAACAAGAAATATTTTGGCGCAAATATAAGGCCCTAGGATGGTTGAGGAGTATTCAAAGAAACTACCTAGACCTAATTCATCAAGCAATCTGAAAAATAAGAGAAGCCATATTTTCTCAGTCTTGGGGTCTGAGGGTTCTTCAAGGAAGTTTCAGTTTTGTTTGTACGTACTCGTGCATCTCTTAATGCATTTGAGTTGAGTGATTGTTACTTGACAATTTGTTAAGTTATTATTCTCACTCGAGGCTGTTAAGAAAGAGTTTGAGTATTGTGATTGAAGTGTAAACTTTGATTTTATTTGATTACAAGTTGTTGTGACTGTGACTTGGTTATAGACTATCATTGAGATTGGGACATGTCTTTTATCATTGCGGTGATTAGAAGTGGGATGACAATTTCTCATATCTAGGAGGTGCCTAGGTAGAAGTTGCACTGGGTAGTGATAAGTTGTAAACAAGAGAGTTTAGCATAGAATTAATACTGCTAATAGTATATTTCTTTCCTGACTTGGTAGCCCCCAGAGTAGGTGAGTTTGCACCTGGGTTAACAATTACAGTGTATTCATTTACTTTCTGCAAGTTATAATTCTGTATTTTTGATTATCGTGTTTGTTGTTCTATCAGCAGATGCCATAACATCTGTTGTGACATTATGAGTTGTTAAAATATAAGTCTTAACTTTTGTGTTTGTGTGTGCCAAAATTTCACCTTGGCCATGTGATTTCAAGTGATGAGATTGCTGTGGATCCTTCTAAAATTGATAATGTGTTACAGTGAGAGACTCTAAAGTCTGCTATTGAAATACAAAGTTTTATTGGCATATTTCATTCCCCATTCAAGTACTGTTAATCTCATGTTCCATTCCATTTTCATTTTTGGTGTTCTTTTAGGTTCTTATTTATGTGTTGGACGTAGAATTATGGATTTTTTTTAATGAATTAGACTGTTCTTTTATGTTGTATATAGGATTTGTTGAATTTTTTTGAAAAGCACTTTTGAAACCTAATCTTCATTTTTGTTTCAAATTAGTTACTCCATAAAATGACGAATGATATACTTATTTTTGATGGATGGAGGGAACATATGAATGTGGTGCACAATCAAGGTCACACTTTATCATATTCTACATTTGCGGTCAGTGTCGTTGTGGAAGCCATGTACAAATCTAAAACCAAAAGAAGAATTACATTTTTTACTCATGTGTACAACAATTTGGCTACAAATAGGAAGAAAGCAAGAGGCCTAAGTATGAGACAAACTCTTAGATTCATGAAGGTTTCTGGATGTATCTCCAAAGATAGCTGTTCTTTTGACGTATGGTATAAAATTTGAAATTATCCACGAAAGTAACCTCAATTGTGTTTAGGTTATATTCTAGGTAAAAAAGTTTAAACAATTGTATTATTATCTTTTCATGTTATAGTAAAAATAAAAAAGTTTAATTAATTGTATCACAACCAAATAAAGCACCATTTAAAGATTACGGTTTCGTTGTAGCTTTGGTACATGGTACATATAGCTTAGGGAAGTTATCAAACGTAAATAAGACTAATATAACTATTAATTGATATTTTTATATCAATGAGTATTATTATTTTTAATATTTTATATTATTATTTTTAATATTTTAATATTATTATTTTTATAAAATATGTAGGAATCCATGTATTTTAAGCCGAGAAACATTAAAATGATATAAAATCGCAAAACATTATGTTGTAATAGTTGCTTATGGAAGGCACAAAATTGGAAAGAGTTGGAAGGACTATTCATATAAATATTTTTATAAACGAGAATGAGTTTTTTTTTTATATAAATATTTTTATAAATAAGAATAAACGTATTTTTTGTGAAATATTTTAATTAACTAGAAAAGACTATTGTTGATACAAATATTTTTATAAGCGGAAAACAAGTGTTTTGTTAATACAAATATTCTTATAATTGGGAAAAATGTATTGTTGATACAAATAATTTTATAAACAGGAAAAAGTGTTTTGTTGATACAAATGTTCTTATAAACGGAAAAAAAACTAGTTTGATTCAAATACTTTTATAAACAGAATAAAGTCTATTGTTGATACAAATATTTTTATAAACGGGAAAAATATTTTGTTGGCATATTTTATTCGCTCATTCAAGTACTGTTCATCTCATGTTCCAATCCATTTTTATTTTTGGTGTTCTTTTAAATTCTTATTTATGTGTTGGACGTAGAATTATGGATTTTTTAAAAATGAATTAGGCTGTTCTTTTCATGTTGTTGCATGATAGGATTTGTTGATTTTTTTGAAAAACATTTTTGAAACCTAATCTTCATTTTCGTTTCAAATTAGTTACTCCCAGGAATGATGAACGATATACTTATTTTCGACGGATGGAGGGAACACATGAATGAGGTGTGCGATCAAGTTCATACTTCATCGTGCTATGCATTTGCAGCCAGTGTCGTTGTGGAAGCCATATACAAATGTAACACCAAAAAAAGAATTAAATTTATCACCCATGTGTACAATAATTTGGCTAAAATAGGAAGAAAGCAAGAGACCTAAGTATGAGGTAAACTCTTAGATTCATGAAGGTTTCTGGATGTATCTTCGAAGATAACTATCCTTTTGACGAGTGGTATAAACTTTGCAATTATCCATGAAAAGTAACTGTAGCAGTAGAAATATTGAGACTAAGCCATTAGATTGACTTAACTCGCAAATCAGTGAAATTCGCCACCACACTTTTATTTTATCCAAAGGAAACGGGAAAAGAGAGAATAAAACCCAAAGTAAAATAGAGATCAAGGTAAGGGGATTGTGTAACGGCAGCAATGTTGAGACTAAACCATTGGATTGACTTAACTCGCAAAATCATAAAAAGTCGCCACCGCACTTTTTTTCCACCCAAAGAAATGAGAAAAAGCGAATAAAACCTAAAGTAAAACAGAGAATCTAGGTAAGAGGTTGGTTATGCAAAGGGAGAGTATTAGCATCCTAAACATCTACGGTACTCCACAGGAACCTCTTAGAAAATTCGTGTGTTTTGGCTATAAAGAAAACTTAGAAAATAGATGGTGGAGATGAGAAAATAAGTGATTTTTACAATTTTTACACCCGCCTTAGTTGCAAGTCTTTTGTGCCTACATACTCTCTTCTTGTAATAGAGGATCAGAGTACTTGTAGTTCACCTCAAATTTTTTGAAAGTTTTGTGTTGGTTAATTTTAAGAAGAATAAACATCTCGTCACATTCGAGTGGAAAACATACTTCCTACCCCATAATTATTAGAAATGAGCATTTGCATCATCTCAAAGTCGAGGACATAGCTTAGATTTAAATACAACAAGGTATCATTCAACACCCAAGTGGAAAATGGTTCACTTCACTATATATTGTAGAAGTATAGTAGCTTACATCACTACAAGAATCAACAAGAGTCTAGTCTTTCGAGAAAAGTTTTAAAGTAAAAAGCCAAAGTGGAAAAATGGTTTAAATAAGATTAACGACTTTAAGTATTCTAAAAAAAATGTCAAAGTATGATTAAATTGATTAAGGGTTTGATTAAGAAAAAGGTTTTTAAAATGCATGGACCTAAGTCCAAGTTTATTATAAAAGCGGTTCGAGTTTGAAAACAAGAATCCTTTGGAAAAGAGGGAGAAGATTTTGAAAATTGAAGAAGATGGGAGGAGATGAAGAGACTATCTTATATACACAAAGTAAAAGCTAAGGTAAAGAAAGGTCTAACCAACAAGAAGCTAACACTTGACATAAAAAAGTCAATATAGAATTCCCATCCTTTGGATTAAAAGTCAAGCAAGTATAATATCAAACCTCAAATGAATACCAAGCTTCAAATGAATACCGAGCCTTATATAAATACTAAGCCTCAGATGAATTAAGAACAAAGCAACATCTTCATTTACAAAAATTGGACAGAGTAACGGCTATATGTAGAGGAATTCCCCAGTTACAGACAAAACATAAAAATCAGAATAGCCTGCACACAGAGAAAATATATCCCAATGCCTTAGAGTAAACCCCAAGGACTTCAGACAACATAACATCAGAATATCAAGGTCTCCAAGTGTCAAGGTTTCTAATCCTAAGTCTGAGAGATCCACAACTCCAATATGCAAGGGATAGTAACCGATAATCCATAAAAGGGCCTTAAGTTTTTTAACGTTCAAGTTGGATTATTAATATTTTAAGCACATAATAAAGGTCCAAATGGACAAAATAAAAAGTTCATAAACATAAATATATGTCCAAGTGGACAAAGGAAAAAAAGTGGAATCATAAACAAATTGCATGAAATGTAAATGCTAAAAATAAAGGACATAAAAGTAAAAGCGATAAATAAGTGCGGAATTTAAATTTGCATAAAGTAAATGTTAGAAGTTAGTTTTCCGATTCGGGACAAATGTAGCGCTATGTTAAGCAACCACAAACAAACTTATGTAGAAGTCAATACTATACGAGACCGGTCAATAACAATCTATGTACCGTACATGTTAGAGATATGATAAAAACCATACTCCTAAAACATGTAGCATAAGTAAAAATAAGGGATGATCAAGACTTAAGTCGTGAAAGATAATTTTTCAACTATCCATAAGCTTAGATGAACATAAAGTTTAAATGTCTTATCCAAATTGATCAAAAAAGGAATTATAAAAGAAAAAGGGATGAAGAAGAAAATAATTCCATAATAAATGATCAATGATGATTGAAGATTTAACTTAGGTCAAAGTTGATGAAGACTTGTTAGAGGATTGATAAGACCAAAGCCTCCTAACAACAAGCTTCAAAGATTTTGAACCAATGTTCAATAATCAATCATACTTGGACATTCAAACATAAAGTTTGTGCCACTAATAATCACTTAAATAGGAAAAAGTAAAAAAAAGGATCCATGATAAATGATCAATGATGATTGAAAATTGAAATTAAGTCAAATTTGATGAAGACTTGTTAGAGGATTGGTAAAACCAAAGCCTCCTAACAACAAGCTTCAAAGGAGCCATAACTCAATAAACAATCATAATTCGACAATTTCAAGCATAAAGCTTGGGCCACGAATGATCATTTAAAGGAATAAAGAAAAAGATAAGATGATGAGGAAGGGGAATAAGAAATCACATTGGATCACTTTCTCAAAATTATTTCATCTTTAAGTTCAATCACTCATAATTGATGGATTAAAGTACTAAACATATCAATAATTCAAAGCACCAAGAATGAATTAAATAATTCACTCTAAGATAGATTAGAATTAATGAATGTTTATCCAACTTCATCTACATCCTAAGTCCATTGATTTTAAAGAGAAATTGGACATTCAAAATTGTAATCTAAAGCAAAAATAAAAAAGAAAGGAGTAGAAAAAGAAAAGGAACCAAAACAGTCCCAAAACAAGTAAAAAAACTGCATTCTGCCTTCAGGAAACCGTTTTCTATATATGGAGAAACCAGTTTCCTGTGCGAATTTTTCATATCTGGCGCAAAAAATAGTGAGAGAAACCGGTTTCTCTAAACAGGGAAATCAATTTCTGTTGTGAAATTTTCAATAATAACATTTCAAAGAGAAAATTCTTGATCACACATTTCATCAAACACCTTATGATCTTGGATTTAATTGAGCACGAAAATTCCATTAAATTATGAGGAATTAACACCAATGGAATAAAAAAAAGTAGCTCAAAGAATTAAACCACCAAGATCAACAAGATATTACATTGTGAAAGATGAAGATCAAGCTCAACAATGGTGGATCCAAAAATTACCTATTCAAAAACTGAATTAAGCTTCAAATCAGCTCCCAGAAACAATTTCTAGAGCTTTGATTGACAAAAATAATAATAAAAAAAATGTTTGGATGAAGGTTTAGCTCAAATATTAGTAAGCTTCAATGAAAATCTTACTAACTTTAAGGGAGAAAAAGCTTTAAATGAATTCGGTAGATGAAGAGAGTTGAGAGAATTTTTAGAAAGGTGAGATTGGCTACCAAAAGCTTGATGAATATGAAATGAGAGCTCTATTTATATAATTTAGGCTTGAGATTATTGGTGGGTTGAAGCTTGGTTTGGGACCAAAATTAGGGATGGTAATTGATTTTGGAGCCAAAATTAAGATCAAGTGGTGCACATGTAATCAAATGAGAGTGTATGATTGAATTTAATTATGACGAGTTAGAGGATATATTTTTTGGTAATAAAAAATATTCTAAAAAAAGGAGATTGGAGTCACATGCTGCAAACTTGAAATTGTTCTTTTTTGCCAATTTTGTGCAGGAAACCGGTTTCTCCATATAGGGAAACCGGTTTCCAGCGCAAAAATCAGTGAGAGAAACCAATTTCTGGTATATGGAGAACCAATTTCTGCAGGAAAAAAAGTGGCAAACAACATTGTTGGTTGGATGCTTTGGCTCGATACCTACAAAACATAAATGTACAAAAAGCAAAACAAATATTTTTGGTATTTTGGGTTAGAGGTCAGTAAAAGAAATATAAAGCACATACGTACATGATACACAAATCAGGGTGCTTGACGATCCCTCAAGGACAAACTTAAAGATAGGAGAGAGCATAAACGACAACCAACCCAAATGCATGATCTTGATATATTATGATGATATGGGATGATAGAGGATCTTAGGGGCAAAAATTGGGGTATAACAGTTGCCCTTATTTAAGTGTCTTATATCCGGAGATACGAAGGTTAAAATCTTTGTTTCAACGCGATTGAAGATACTTAAATATAAAGCAAACCCTATTTTTGGTCCTAAGATGCCATTTAATGTTTATGATTATGGATGTAAAAGACGAACTCCACAGGGGAAACAAGACACCACTGGGAAAAACAAAAATAATGTAGACAAAACTACGACAAAAAATAGACTAAAAAGAGTTCAACTAGGAAAATGAATCACTGGGGAACAATACGACTCTGGGGATAACCGATGAGCAGGTAAAGCTAACATCACAATTAAAGGAGCAAAATGCAGAGTAAGAAATTTACTTGGGAAATCCATAACAATGCAAGTAGCAAGCTGACAAGGAAATAACCTTTGAAAGGATTACCAGCTCTACTGGGTAAAGATACTTGACTCTGTTGGAGGAAAATCAACTCCGCCGAGGATAAGAAAAACTCAAATCCATTGGGGTAAAGCCCAAAAAGGAGATCAATGAAACATCATCTCAATAAATAAGGGTAATACCGACTCAGGGATGACAGTTAAAAGCTCAACTCAATTGGGGTAAAGTCCAATGAGGAGAAGGTAATACAAAACCTATTTAGGATGGAAGCCTAATGGGCAGTAAGTGTCACAGGAGGTGAGTACCATTCTATCAAAGGTCTGATAGGCTAACAACAGTAAACAACAAAAGGACATAAGACTGAATACCATACTATCAAAGGTCTGATAGGATAACGATGGTAAACAAAAAGAAAAGGATTGAACACCATACTCTCAAAGGCCTGGTAGGATAACGATAATGAACGTCAAGAGGTGGGTTGAGTACCATTCTATTAAAGGTCTGATAGGATAACAATGGTAAACAAAAAGAAATGGACTGAACACCATACTATCAAAGGTATGATAGGATAACGATGATGAACACTAAGAATATAAGAGTGGATTGAATACCATACTATCAAAGGTTTGATAGGATAATGATGGTAAACAAAAAGAAGTGAACTGAACACCACACTACCAAAGGTATAATAGGCTAACGATAGTAAACACTAAGAATATAAGAGTGGATTGAATACCATACTATCAAATGTCTGATAGGATAGCAATGGTAAACAAAAAGAAGTGAACTAAACACCATACTACCAAAGGTATGATAGGCTAAAGATATTGAACACCAGAAGAATACATCGACTTTTATTGATGGTGCACTACCAATTCTCAATGAAGGTAGAGATATTAACAATAATAAGTTTCCCAAAATTCTGGTATTCCAACTAGAACAGGTCTGAACTTCTTCTTTAACCAAGATATCACTTGAAAAGGGTATCAAACTTTTTCTGACTTCTGGAGTTTGTCGAGAACGGGGTATAGTTTCTTCTTTGACCAAGATGTCACTTGGAAAGGGTAACAACGAACTGTCTCTATCACATTGAAGAGACCAACCATCCATCAGAGTAAAAATTTGATATAATCTTCTCTGATAACTAATAGATTGCTCAACAGAGATTGCCATCAGACGGAGAAAAACTGATAACAGACTTACTGGGGAAGTACATGTTGCTCAAATAAAGAGACTGCTACTCGCCATTATGAAAAGTATTGTAATAACACCGCTGGGAAATGAAATTTGACTTCCTGGGGAAATATAAACACGTTCCTTCCAAGGAAATGAAGTCTTCACGTGCAAAATAAATGCAACCTCAATCTAGAGCTTACTGCTTAGAGAGATCAAAATAATATTGTTGTAAGGGATCGAAGTTCAAACTAGAAAAAAAATAGATCAAAACAGTCAAAGGAGGTGAACACCATCTATCAAAGATCTGATAGTTTAACAACAGTAAACACAAAAGGTGATGGATAATTCAATCTCGAAAGCAAGGTGACAATTGTTAACAAGGACCAAAGCTCGATCTAGGAACAAACTAGAGAGAAACAGTCAAATAATATTCTACCTAATGAGGAATAATCTCAAATGAGGATTAATTCCATCCAGATATGAGCTGGGTGTGGAGGCCGAAGCAAGATTCTTCCATGAGGAATAAACTCAGTGGGGAAGTTGAAAGGATATACACTTTCTTTTTAAGGCCGACATTCTATTGGAGAAGGATCATACGCACTCTGTGGGGAGGATAAAAACATTTAATGAATACAAATGTGAAATGAATGTTAATTCAACTATGCATGATGTATGTATGAATGTATCAATATTATTATGTATATGCTGACAAAACCAACATACTACACTGGGGATATCCAGACCCAACAAACTTAGGGATATACAACACTCGGCTAAATTAAATCCAAGATGGAAATTCCATAAGAGAGTAAACAACCAACTGAGGCAACAACGTCCTACTTTGAGGCTTAGCTTCTCTTGGAAAAGAAATGTTGCTTGAGAACAAAGCATAATCCCATAACCATAATCGAAAAAGATGCAGGGATATAACAAGGTCCTCTAAATTTCATTGGGAGATAACACACGAACTTCATTAGGGAAGACGATGCCACATCTGTTAATAAGAAAATCACAATGCACTAGGAATAGTGATTGCACAACCTCTATCGGGGAAGATCAAAGATGCTTCACAAGGATGAAAATCTTAAAGGGAAATATCACCCTTGGTTTTAGATGAGGAACTAATAAGTCAAAACTATAGAAAATAGTCAATTTTATGGGGATTTTAAATCAAGCTCAACACATGGTGAGAGAAAACCTAAAAATTGACAGCTTCCTCAACCCTTCTTAGAAAAATATACTACCCTTGTTTGTCTGCTTAGGGAGTACTCAATAGTAATAATTTCATAACATTACAACCTTCATTGGATCACAACTTGGATGGGGAAATAATCACGCTCAGCAGGAACAAACTGAACCAAGACTTAACTGGGGAATATGAGATTTCAGTCCAAACATCACACAATCTGGAGGAAACCCCATTATCCAAATGACAACCGTGGGGGAACCATGCACACATTTTTGGGAGAAACCAGAGAAGGCCTCTTGAATGACAAGGAGAAAATTTCATGCCTTTGGAAATTGTCCATCCTTGGAACAACAACTTTTATCCCTTTGATTCACAAAATAGACGTAAAAACATTTTTGCAATTTTTTTTCCAAAACATGCTTTATTATTGATTTTTTTAAAGTCTATTTGTTTTGAAAATTACTATCAATAATAAATGAAATTTTTGTAAGCAAAATAAGATGAGAATTACAAAGAATTGGACAAAGGCTCAAAATTTATTAATAGAATGGTAGTCCGCAAATGACGTGACTTCATAGATGATTACAAAGTTTGAAAAATGGTAAATACATGGAAAAGGTACTTTGAAATACAATGACCACTATTCTCCATAACAACTTTGAATTCATGTGCTTAAGCTTCAATTGAAGAGCGATGAGAATACGAGAAGATTGTTGCTTCAATGATCAAGTCTTGCCATATGCAGTTACTTGCCAAGAAATCCCTAAATTTTGTCTAGATTACCCTTACGAGTTTTCAATCTACCGGAATGATTTATTCTGTTTATGTCTCTAATTTTGCCTAGGTCACCCTTTTGAGTTTTCAGCCTACTGAGAAACTCACTTTTACCTAAACCTCCATTTCACGTTTTCAACTTAGTAAGATGACATTTTATTATCTTTAGGCGAAGTATTTATTGACTTCATCGACATTCACGGAACATGGGAACTCCTCACCATCCATAGTTTTAAGAATCAAAGCACCACCAAAGAAGGTTTTCTTGATAACATATGGGCCTTCATAACTGGGAGTCCACTTGCCCCTTGAATCAACTTTAAAATACATGATCATTCTGAGCACGAGGTCTCCTTCTCTGAATTCACGAGGTCTGACCTTTTTATCAAAAGATTTCTTCATTCTTTTCTGGTATAACTCGCCATGACATAAAGCATTCATTCTCTTTTATTCAATCAAATTCAACTGGTCAAACATGTTATAGACCCATTCAGCTTCTAACAATTTGGTTTCCATGATAATATGTAAAGAGGGAATCTCAACCTCGACGAGGAACACTGCTTCCATGCCATAAACAAGAGAGAAATGGGTTTCCACTGTTGAAGTGCATACGAATGTACGATACCCATGTAAAGAAAAAGGAAGCATCTCATGCCAATCCTTGTATGTAACAACCCTCTTTTGAATGATATTCTTAAAGTTCTTATTAGTAGCTTCAACAACCCCATTCATCTTAGGCGTGTAAGGATACGAGTTATGATGAACAATCTTGAATTCTTCATAAAGGTCCTTCATCATATTATTATTATTCAAATTTGATCCGTTATTAGTGATAATCCTGCTTGGCACACCATACCTGCATATAAGATTATTCTTAATAAACCATACAACTACCTTCTTGGTCATATTAGCATAAGAAGCTACTTCTACCCACTCGGTGAAGTAGTCAATTACCACTAAGATGAAACAATGTCCATTCGAATCTTTGGGTTCAATCATCCCGATCATATCAATACCCTACATAGAGAAAGGCCATGGGGAGGAAATAACATTGAGAGGACCCGGAGGCACATGAATCTTATCAGCATAAACCTGAAACTTATGGAACTTCCTCACAAATTTGTTACAATCAGATTCCATTGTCAGCCAATAATAACCTGCCTTAAACATCTTCTTTGCCATTAAATGTCTATTGGTATGGCTTCCAAAAAAACCTTCATAGATCTCACGCACCAACAAGTTTGCTTCGTGTCTATCCATCCATATGAGCAAGACCATATCATAATTCCTTTTGTACAACACATCTTCATTGAGGAAAAATCTACCTGCCAACCTTCTTAATGTCTTCATATCTTTGTTTAACACACCAAGTGTGTATTCTTGAGTTTGAAGGAAGTGCTTGATATCATAATACCAAGGGTTTATCATCTGATGTAACCTCTGTAGAAAATACATGAGCTGGCCTATCAAGATGCTGGATTGTAATATGAGGTACATCATTCCAAGAGTTCACTTGGTACATGGAAGCCAATGTGGCTAAAGCATCTTCCATTTGATTCTCATCTCGAGGAATGTGATGGAATTTAACTTTATTGAAGAAAGTTAACAACCTTATCGCATAATCTTTGTAAGGAATCAAGCCAAGATGAAAAGTCTCCCATTCTCCTTTAATCTGGTTTATCACCAAAGCTGAATCACCATATACATCAAGGATCTTAATTCTGAGATCCATAGCTTCTTCAAGACCCAAGATACATGCTTCATATTTTGCCATGTTATTGGTTCTATCAAATTTCAACCTTATAGTGAAAGGGATGTGAGACCCATGGGGGGTAATAATCACAAAACCAATCCCTTTACCGTAATCATTTACAGCTCCATCAAACACCATACTCCATCGGGATTTAGGATCTTGACCTTCCTCAGGCAATGGTTCATCACAATCTTTGACTTTCAAATACATTACATCCTCATCAGGGAAATAATATTTAACATACTGATAATCATCAACCGGTTGGTGAGCAAGGAACTCTGCCAACATGCTACTTTTAATAGCCTTATGAGTACAATATTCAATATCATATTCAGACAACAACATCTGCCAACAGGAAATTCATCCAGTAAGAGTAGGTTTTTCAAATATATACTTAATTGGATCCATTTTGGATATCAACCAAGTAGTATGATTCATCATATACTACCGCAGACGCTTCGCAGCCCAGGCCAAAACACAACACATCTTCTCTAGCATAGAATACCGTGAATCACAGTCAATGAACTTCTTGATCAAATAATAAATGACATACTCTTTTCTTCATGTTTCATCTTGTTATCCCAAAATACAACCCATGGAGTTATCCAACACAGTCAGATACATAATTATTGGCCTTCCTTCAATAGGTGGGAGATAAATAAGAGGTTCAAGCAGATACTCTTTAATGCTTTCAAAAGCCTTTTGGAAATCATCCGTCCATACACAGTCCTAATCTTTCTTTAGAAGCTTGAAGATTGGCTCACAAGTGAATGTCATGTGAGAAATAAACCTGGAGATGTAATTCAAACGCCCAAGGAAACCCTTGACTTGCTTTTCAGTTCTTGGTGCAGGCATTTCTCGAATTTCCATAACTTTATTAGGATCAACTTCAATTCTCTTTTGGCTGACAATGAAACCCAATAACTTTCCAGAGCGGACACCAAACATACATTTATTTAGATTCAAGCGGAGACGATACTTCCTTAAATGATGAAACAATTTCAATAAATCTTATAGATTCCCTTCCTCAGTTTGAGATTTGGCGATCATGTCATCAACATATACCTCGATTTCCTAATGCAATAGATCATGGAATAGGGTTATCATATCCCTCTAGTACGTTACACCAACATTCTTCAACCCGAAGGGCATCACTCTGTAACAGAATGTTCCCCAGGGTGTGATAAATGTTGTTTTTTCCACGTCCTTAGGAGACATCTGAATTTGATTGTATCCGGAAAATTCGTCCATGAATGAGAACACTTTGAACTTTGCTGTACTATCTACCAACATATCAATATGTGGCAATGGGAAATCATCTTTTGGACTAGCTTTATTTAGATCTCGGTAATCAACGCGCATGCAGACTTTTCCATCTTTCTTTGGAATAGGAACAATATTGACAATCCACTGAGGGTATATTGATATCACAAGAAAACCTGGATCAATTTGTTTCAATACCTTCTCTTTAATCTTTATTGCCATGTCAGGGTGAGTCCTTCTCAACTTCTGCTTGATAGGCGAACATTTGGGCTTCAAAGATAAACGATGCTCCACAATATCATTATCTAACCCAGGAATACCCTGATAAGACCAAGCGGAGATATCCACTTATTCCTTTAACAAATCAATCAACCTACTCTTTATGTCGGAATGAAGCAGTGCCCAAATATTAACTTCCTTTAAATCTTCTTTAGAACCCTGATTGATCGTTTCCAACGACTCTTTATACGGATGAATGGTATTCTCCTCATGCTCAAGCAACCTAGAAACCTCTTCTGGGATTTCATCAAACTCTTCTTCTTCAGTCACATGCACATGATATTTAAAGTTGGGAGAGGGTGCAAGGTCATTGTATTCAACGGGTTTTTTAATTAACCTGCACATATGGTTATGCTTGATTTTAGAATCTGATAAACGCAACAAATGATTATGAAGATTCATTTACATTATTTGTTTATTTTGAAAGGTTTTTTCTTCTAATTACCATTTTTCAAGAAAAATCAAAAAATATAACACAATTTGGAAATCAAAAACAACTTTTATTAATGATTTTAAAATTTTAAAACAAAAGACACGCCCATACAATGTCACTTTCACCTTGGGCAGAGTGAAAGGATTTTTGAAAAACAAGCAAAGACAAATTACTTCGAAATGTGAATGCAATTGGGAACATCAACAGTGATCCAATTCTGGACTCTCACTCCATGTGTCACAAAGTTCAGCATCTCCTGCTCTGGCTCATCTTTAATGATGGCATCGACCTCTGGAGTAGTTGGGTGGAGATAACTCGCAATATGGAAGATGTCCTGATATGAACCAAAGGCAGACTTTGGCTTCACCACTTCATTACTATCCTTCTTCAGAGAAAAACCCAAACCTGCCTTGTTCTTGTTTACGTACAGATCAATAACTTGACCCCACACACTATTAGGACCTTTCTGAACCACTTGTGTTGCATCTATGAGAGAGGTAACATAATCTTCATTATTATTAATGTTATCAATGGACAAAGCTTTGAATTGAGTTCCGAAAACAGCTTCATCAACTTCTACAACACTGAAAGAAGACAAATGGGATACTAACAAGGTTTGTTCACCATTCACAATAACTACTTTTCCTTCATGGAAAATTTTTAGTTTCTGATGCAATATGGATGTAACAGCTCCCGCCTTATGAATCTAAGGCCGTCCCAATAAACAATTGTAGGTTGGGAACATATCCATGACCTGAAATGTGATTTGAAACATGTGTGGACCTATATGTATGGGCAAGTCGACTTCCCCAATGACAAATTTTCTTGAACCATCGAAAGTTTTCAATACAATACCACTATAGAATATATGAGTTCCTTGACATTTGAGCTTCACCAGAGTACTCTTTGGTATCACATTCAGAGCAGAGCTATTATCTATCAACATATTAGTTAAGGCATTATTCTTGCAGTTAAGGCATTATTCTTGCAGTTCAGAGATATGTGCAAGGCCATAATGTGATTTCTTCCCTTATTAGGAAGTTCATCATCACAAAACTCAGATTATTACAAGGGGTAATATTTTCCATAACACCATTAAACAGGTCAATAGAGACATCTTGTTCAACAAAGGCTTTGTCCAAGACACTCATCAGAGATTCCTGATGAGCAACATAATTCAACAAAGCTAGAATGGAGATTTTAGATGGAGTTTGCAACAATTGGTCCACAATCTTATAATCACTCATCTTAATGATCTTCAAAAGATCATCAACATACTTCTTCGAGGTAGCACCACTGGTATGCCCTACCATCTTCTTAGGCTCAGAACTAGTCTCAACAATCTTCTTACCAAAATCAACATCTCCTCAAAAGGTAGGAGCAAAGACACAACCACTTCGGGTCACTCGACTGGCTTCATCAATGTTTTCAACATGAGATAAAGGCTGAATTGGAACTTCCATGCCATCTTCCAGAATAGTGGAATTATACTTGTAAGGTATAGCCCTATCAGACTCATACAAAACAAGACCAGGTAACTTATAATTAAGGGAGTTACGACAGGTTTACTGCGGCATGTAATTTCCAATTGAGTGGGAATATCAAAATGTGGGACAATAACATTCACTCCAGCCTCTTCAGCACACTCAACATATATCACAACATCATTATAGGAAGTCATAAGTTCATCAGAAGAATCTTTGACCATATTAACTCTATTTCTATTAGCAAGAACAACCATTACTCATTATGTAAAAAAACCCAAGTTTTTCACTATCTCGAGATCTCCTCTTAAAGAACCACAACCCCATGGTTTCTTTTCACATTCTGGACAACAATAATAGCTAAAATTAATCAATCCTTTTCAAACCCACTTCTCATGTATCTCTATGGGAGTCACTGTATTGAGCTCTTCAATTATAGGTTCCTTAACATACCTAGCATATGCTTTTGAAGGGATTAAAGTATCAACATCAATAGTCATAAACTCATTAGCAAATACAATCTCATCATCAGAAACAAACTCGTCAGTAGAAAAGAACTCATCATAAGTATCATACTCAACATCAGAATAATCTTCAACCATGTTAACATCTTCATATTCAGCCATTGGTTTGATGATATGGATAAGACCTTGATCCAAAATCTCTTGGAGGTCTCCCTCAACCACAGAACATCCAAAAATACTTTCTCTACACACCCTACAAACCACATGGTCATGTTTATAATGGCTATATTCACAAAGAAGAGCGTGCATCTTTATCATATTACCTCTCACCATGTTTATATCATAAATTTTGAAATCCCCAGGACATCCCTGGACCATGTTCACAATATTTTCTCCTCCGTGCCTGGGTAACAAATTGGCTTGCACATTTGGACTTATGTCTTTAAAGGAAATCATACCATATCTTACTAGTTTCTGAACTTTAACTTTCAATGGATAACAATTTTCAACACTATGCCCAGAGGCTCGTTGATGAAAGGCACAAGTCAAATAAGCTTTATAATACCAAGGTAATTTTTCAAGTATGGGAAGAGGAGATCTAGTCTGAACTAGGTTCTTCTGGATTAATGCAGGGAATAATTCAGTATAGTTCATTGGGATATGATCAAAATCTCCCATTCCTAGATTTTGCCCCTGGTTACCTTGTTGAGGTGCTCTTTGATAAGAAACAACAATGGGAGTTATGCTAACAACTGGGGTAACCGTGGCAACATGGTGTTGGTTGATGCCTTCTCAGAGGCCTACTTCTTATTTCTTGAGTAATAACATTTGTATCTCCTTACTTCTTTCTGGAGAAACCATAAGCCTGTTTCTTAGTACCACTGGAACCTTCATCTTTCGACAAACGTCATTCTCTAACGACTTCTTCCAATCTGACACCCATACCAACCATCTCAATGAAGTCACTTGATGCACTTGCCACCATCTTTTCATAGTAGAACGACCAAAGAGTTTTCAAGAAAACCTTAGTCATCTCCTTTTCTTCCATCATAGATACAACCTGAGCAACAATCCTGCACCAACACTGTGTGTACTCGTTAAATGATTATTTATCCTTCTTAGTCATAGCTCTGAGATGATCACGATCTGGTGCCATGTCCACATTATAATTATATTTTCTTATGAAGGACTCGCCCAAATTATTGAATGTGTGTTGGCACAATCTAAACTGATGTACCACTTCAATGTAGCACCAGTCAAACTGTCTTAAAAAAGTGGGTTAGCAGACATTGGTCGTTAGTGTGAGTGGACATCCTTCTAACATACATCACAAGATAATCACGAGGACAAGTATTGCTCTTGTATTTCTCAAACTCTGGCACCTTGAACTTAGCTGGCACTTTCATATTGGGAACCAAACAGAGGGCACTAACATTCTGTCAAAATAATTCTTTCCCTCCTAGAGCTTTCATCTCTTTATGAATCTCATTAAACTGATCTTGGAAACCATCCATTCTATCATAAAAACCCAAGCTTTCACTTAGTGCGGTAGCAACATGATAGATTTCATCATTAACAACATGAATAGTGTGCACAACAGGTGGTGCATAAGTTACAACACGCTGAACATGAGCAGCAACTTGATCAGTAGGATTATACCCTTCAAGAATCTAGTTTTCTGGAATTCCCCACGGATAAGCACGAGGCATTTGGAATTGAGGAGCAAAAACAACAGGAGTAGCAAAGACAAGAACTGACAGTATCTCAGAGATTATAATAGTCTGTTGTGGTTGAGTAACATGAGGAGAAGGAGAAAGAGGTGGTGGTTAATTATGTGCAACCACCAAAGCAGTTATATTAGCCATTCCAGTTTTAAAAGCAGTAACTTCTTCCCCGAGTTCGCGATTCTCTTGATCAAGGTTTTCCATCTTCTTCTTGGTGTTATCCTGAGTGTTATAGTAATGAGTTAACTTACTGACTGAATGAAGCAGAGAAATCGATAAAACCCCTGAGAAATTTATCAAAAATGCAAAAATATGTGCGACATGATGCATGATATGCAATGCACATGATTTATTTTGCTTATTTAATTTTCAAGGAACTTAATGAACTGTGATATTTTCAAGAACAGTTTGACAAGATGCAGAGGAAGATGAAGGTCCTCAGGGGAAAGGAATTGTTCAGGAAGAATGTGAATGATTTATGCTTGGTCCCGAATGTCAAGATACCTGCGAAGTTTAAGGTCCCGAAATTTGAGAAGTACAAGGGAAACACTTGTCCTCGTGCTCATCTTATGATGTATGTAAGAAGAATGTCTACCCATACTGATGATCAACATCTTTTGATTCACTTTTTTCAGGATAATTTGACTAGTGTTGTGTTGAAGTGGTATATAAGTTTGGACAACGTCAATATCCACACTTTCAATGACTTGGGAGAAGCATTTATCAGACAATACAAATACAACGTGGACATGGCGCCCGACCGTGATCAACTCAGGGCCATGGTCCAGAAGGACAGGGAATCATTCAAAGAATATGCACAAAGATGGCGTGAAGTAGCCGCCCAAGTGATTCCTCCCATGGAAGAGAAGGAGATGACTAAGATTTTCTTGAAGACTCTGGGTGCTTTCTACTATGAGAGGATGGTAACAAGTGCGCTAAGTGACTTTACTGAAATGGTGGGAATGGGTATCCGCTTAGAAGAGGCTGTAAGAGAGGGCCGTCTAACAAAAAGTGAAAATTCTGGAAGTACGAAGAAGTCATCCCATGGGTTTGCCAAAAAGAAGGAAGGAGATACAAATGCTGTTATGCAAGAGAGGATGGTTAATCCCTCTAGAAGAAATTATCAGTGTCATCAACAAGTCACCTCAGTTACTCCAGTCGTTGGTGTAGCTCTAACCACCGTTGCCTATCAGAGACCATCCCATCTGGGGAATCAAGGGTATAATTAGAGAAGGGAGAGTTATGATCTTATCCCTATGAGCTATACAGAATTACTCCCGGCGTTAATTCATAAGAAGTTGGTTCAAACCCGACCACCTCCCGCTGTACCATCACCATTGCCTTGGTATTACAAAGCAGACCAAACATGTGCTTTTCATCAGGGAGCACCAGGGCACAATGTTGAGAGCTTCTATCCTTTGAAGACTGAAGTACAAAAATTGGTGAAGTCTGGTATCTTATCTTTCAAGGATGTTGGCTCTAATGTGAAATATAATCCTCTGCCCAAGCATGGAGGAGCGAATGTTGTGAACATGGTGGCCGGTTGTCCAGGCGACTTCCGGATTTTTGATATTAATCTGGTTAGACGAGATTTGTTAAAAATTCATGCAGATCTCTGAATTTAGCTACTATGCGCATGACCATGCTGGTTGTGCTATTTGCAGTACAAATATACAGGGTTGTGACAAGATAAAGGAAGATTTGCAGGAGATGATGGATGAGGGCCTCATCCACATAACCAGGCCTAGGGAAGAGTATGAAGATGAAGTAAACATGGTTTCTGGATGTCCTGGAGAGTTCAAAATATTTTATGTGGAATATATGAATGATAATCTTGTACAATTGCATGCTACTTTCTGCCACATCACTGGTCAGGTAGAACATCAATATGGATCTTGCTGAATTTGCTGCCGAGACTCCCGAGGATGTTCAGTTATAAGGAAAGCTGTTCAGTTGTTGTTGGATAATGGAACTATCAAGGTTACGGGCCAAAGGGATGATTACCATAAAGTTGATGTGATTGAGGTTTGTTTGGCTGATGAGGAGTCGGGTGATGAGTATGCCTCTGCGGATGAGTTCTTCTCCTCAGATGAAGATATGTTTTCCAGAGATGGCTCTGTAATGACTGGCTGTGTTGAAGAGGGAGTAAATGTTTATTGTGCCTTGCTTTGGTGCACCTACCCCTTTTGAAGTCGAATATCATGGCAAGCCAACTATTACTCCATTGGTGATTAGTTTGCGGGTCCTATCCCCTACAAGTCAGATAAGGCTGTACCCTATAAATATAATGCTACAGTTTTAGAGGATGGTGTGGAAGTTCCCATCCAGCCAATGCCTAATGTTGGAAATATTGCTGAGACTAGCAGAGTGACCCACAGTGGTCGTGTATTTGCACCAATTGTTCGTGGAGATATTGGTACTGGAAAGAAAATTGTTGAAAATGTTGAACCCAAGAATTCAGTGGGTGAATCTAGCGGAGCTACACTAGAAAAGGAGGTGGATGATATTCTGAAGATAATCAAGATGAGCGACTACATAATTATGGATCAGCTACTGCAGACTCCTTCAAAATATCTATCTTGGCTTTATTGATGAACTCCTCTGCTCACAAAGAATCTTTGATGAGGGTATTGGACCAAGATTTCATGGAAAGAGATATGCCTGTAGACCAATTCAGTAGTGTATTAGGGAACATTACTTCATGTAATAACTTGAGTTTCTGCAACAATGAACTGCCTGATGAAGGAAGGAATCATAACCTGGCCCTCCACATCTCTATGAACTGCAAGAATGATGCATTATCCAATGTGCTGATTGATAATGGATCCGCATTGAACGTTATACCAAGGAGCACACTTATGAAGTTGAAATATCAAGGAATGCCCATGCGACCGAGTGGAATTATTGTGAAAGCGTTTGATGGATCAAGGAAATATGTTATTAGTGAAGTGGACTTGCCTATTCATATAGGCCCACATTTGTTTCAGATTACTTTCCAGGTCATGGATATTGTACCCACTTATAGCTGCTTGCTGGGACAACCGTGGATACATGAGGAATGGGCTGTCACTTCGACTTTACACCAGAAGTTGAAGTTTGTACGTGAAGGAAAAGTGGTAATTATAAATGGAGAACAGGCATTATTGATATCTCATTTGTCCTCTTTCAGCATTGTGAAGGCGGATGAAGCTTCTGTTGGAATCCAATTCCAAGCTTTATCCATTGATAATATAAGAGGAAATGAGAATTCTATAGCTTCTTTTAAGGATGCGCAGTAGGTTGTGCGTAATGGCCATAGTGAAGTATGGGGACAGATTGTGGATCCACTTGTAAACAAGAATAAAGCTGGCTTGGGGTTCTCTGTGAAGAATGATAAAGGTAAGAGCATGAAGCCGAAGTCTGCTGCAGGAAAGTATCAAGACATCTTTTGTAGCGGGGGTTATCTTCATCCAACTGTTTCCAAGATTAATGCCATTATGGAAGATGAAGCAGAGCCAAAAATGCCAAATTATGTGACGCACAGAGTTATGGTTCAGAACTGGATCACCATTGATGTTCCCTCTTGCATACATGTTTCAAAGTAATTTGTTTGTGTTAATATTTTTGAAAAGCTTTCACTCTGCCCAAGGTGAAAGTATTGATACTGTATGGGCTTATCTACTTGCTTGGATTTTTAAAATCAATAATAAAAGTTGTCTTTGTTTCCCAAATTGTGTCTTTATTTTTTACTTTTTCTTGGAAAATGGTAATCAGAAAAAACCTTTCAAAATAAATAATAACTGAAGTTTAATCTGCATGATCACTTGTTATATGTGTCAGTTTCTAAAAGCAATCATAAATCATATGTGCAGATTAATTTAAAAAACCCGTTGAATACAATGACCCTGCACCCTCCCCCAACTTTTAATATCCTGTGTATGGGGACGAAGAAGAAGACTATGATGAGATTCTGGAAGAGGTGTCACGGTTTCTTGAGCGCGAGGAGATTGCCATTCAGCCATATAAAGAGCCATTGGAAGTAATCAATTTGCATTCAGAAGAAGATCCGAAGGAAGTCAAGATTAGAGCATTACTGCATCCTGATGTGAAGAGCAGGTTGATTGAGATGTTGAATAAATATGTGGATATCTTTGCTTGGTCTTATCAAGACATGCCTGGTCTAGATATAGATATTGCAGAGCACCATTTTCCGCTGAAGCCAGAGTGCCCGCCAATCAAACAGAAGTTGCAAAGAAGTCACCCAGATATGGAAGTGAAGATCAAAGAAGAAGTTCTAAAGCAGATTAATTCCGGTTTTCTTATGACATCAGTGTACCCTCAGTGGATTACCAATATTGTCCCAGTACCGAAGAAATACGGAAAAGTTTTCATGTGCGTAGATTACAGAGATCTAAATAAATCTAGTCCAAAAGATGATTTTCCATTGCCACACATTGATATGTTAGTGGATAGCACATCAAAATTCAAAGTTTTCTCGTTCATGGATGGGTTTTCTGGATATAATCAAATAAGGATGACGCCTGAGAACATGGAAAAAACAACGTTTATCACACCCTAGGGAACATTCTGTTATAGAGTGATGTCCTTCGGGTTGAAGAACGCTGGTGCAACGTACCAGAGGGATATGACAACCCTATTACATGATTTGATGCACAAGGAAATTGAGGTACATGTTGATGATATGATTGCTAAATCCCAGACTAAAGAAGGGCATGTAGAAGAATTATTGAAGTTATTTCAGCATTTGAGGAAGTATTGTCTCCGCTTGAATCCAAATAAATGTACCTCCGGTGTTCGATCAGGGAAATTGTTGGGTTTCATTGTTAGCCAGAGAGGGATTGAAGTTGACCCCGATAAAGTCAAAGCAATTCAAGAAATGCCAGTGCCGAGAACTGAAAATCAAGTCAGAGGGTTCCTCGGGCATTTGAATTATATTTCCAGATTCATTTCCCACATGACTGCAACGCGTGAACCGATTTTTAAGTTGTTAAAAAAGGATCAAGGTTGTGTGTGGACAGATGATCGCCAAAGGGCATTTGAAAGTATTAAAGAATATCTGCTTGAATCTTCTATCTTGCTCCCTCCTATTGAAGGAAGACCATTGATTATGTATCTGACAATGTTAGATAATTCCATGGGCTGTATTCTGGGACAACAAGATGAAACAGGGAAGAAAGAGTATGCCATTTATTACCTCAGTAAAAAGTTCACTGATTATGAATTGCGGTATTCCATGCTAGAAAAGAGATGTTGCGCTCTGGCCTGGGCACCAAAACGATTGCGGCAGTACATGTAGAATCACACTACTTGGTTGATCTCCAAAATGGATCCAATCAAGTACATTTTTGAAAAGCCCACTCTAACTGGGAGAATTGCCTGCTGGCAGATGCTGTTATCTGATTATGACATCGAATACCGCACTCAAAAAACTATTAAAAGCACCTTGTTGGCAGATTATCTTGCTCCCCAACCAGTTGATGATTATCAGTCTGTGAAGTACGATTTCCCTGATGAGGATGTGATGTTTCTGAAAGTGAAAGATTGTGATGAACCATTGCCTGAGGAAGGTCCTGATCCTGAATCTCACTGGAGTATGATATTTGATGGAGCTGTGAATGCTTATGGTAAAGGAATTCGTGATGTGATTGTCACTCCACATGGATCACACATTCCTTTTACTGCAAGGTTGACATTTGATTGTACTAATAATATGGCAGAATATGAGGCTTACATCATGGGTCTCGAGGAAGCTATTGATCTCAGAATTAAAATTCTAGATATGTATGGCAATTCGTCTTTGGTAATAAATCAGATTAAAGGAGAGTGGGATACTCATCACCCCGGCTTGATCCCTTACAAATATTATGCTAGACTATTGTTACCCTTCTTTAATAATGTTGAATTCCATCACATCCCTAGAGACGAAAATCAAATGGTAGATGCTCTGGCAACTCTGGCTTCTATGTATCAAGTGAATACTTGGAATGATATACCTCAAATTATGGTTCAACGACTGGATAGGCCCGCTCATGTGTTTATAACAGAAGAGGTAGCAGATGAGAAACCTTGGTATTATGATATCAAGCATTTTCTTCAGAATCAGTAATACCTGATTGGCGTATCGAATAAAGATAAAAAGACATTGAGAAGATTGGTAGGCAGCTTCTTCCTCAGTGAAAATGTGTTGTACAAGAGAAATTATGACATGGCCTTGCTCAGATGCGTGGATAGACACGAAGAAGACACGTTGATGCATGAGATTCATGAAGGTTCATTTGGCACTCATGCCAATGGACATTCGATGGCTAAAAAGATGCTAAGGGCAGGTTACTATTGGCTGACAATGGAATCTGGCTGTTACAAATTTGCAAAGAAGTGCCATAAATGCCAGATTTATGCGGACAAGATTCATATGCCTCCGACACTTCTCAATGTTATTTCTTCCCCGTGGCCTTTCTCTATGTGGGGTATTGACATGATTGGAATGATAGAACCCAAAGCTTCGAATGGACACCATTTTATCTTGGTAGCAATTGATTACTTCACCAAATAGGTGGAAGCTACTTCATATGCTAATGTTACTAAGTAGGTGGTAGTGCGTATCATTAAGAATAATCTCATATGTCAGTATGGTGTTCCGAGAAGAATTATCACCGATAATGGCTCGAATCTGAACAACAAGATGATGACAAAACTTTGTGAAGAATTCAAGATTGTCCATCACAATTCATCTCCGTACAGGCCGAATATGAATGGGGCTATTGAAGCTGCTAATAAGAATATCAAGAAGATCATCCATAAGATGGTTGTTACTTATAAAGATTGGCATGAAATGCTCCCTTTTGCTTTACATGGATATCAGACATCTGTCCGCACTTCAACAGGAGCAACCCCATTTTCCCTTATGTATGGAATGGAAGCAGTGCTCCCAATCGAAGTTGAGATTCACTCTTTGCGTGTGATAATGGAAACCAAGTTGTCAAAGGCTGAATGGGTCCAGAACATGTTTGACCAATTGAATTTGATTGAAGAGAAGAGAATGACGACTTTGTGTCATGGGCAGTTATATCAGAAGAGAATGAAGAAATATTTTGATAAGAAGGTCAAACCTCGTGAATTCAGAGAAGGCGACCTCGTGCTTAGGAAGATCATGTCTTTTAATGCTGATTCTAGGGGAAAGTGGACTCTAAATTTTGAAGGCCCATATGTTGTCAAGAAAGCCTTCTCTGGAGGTGCATTGATTCTTGAAACTATGGACGGCGAGGAGTTCCCACGTCCCATGAATGCTGATGCAGTCAAGAAATAATTCGTCTAAAGAAATAAAAGAACAACTCGCTAAGTTGAAAACCCGAAAGGGCGGCTTAGGCAAAAAGGAGCGTCTCGGTAGGCCAAAAACCCGAAAGGGAGGTCTAGGCAAAAATTAGAGACATAAACAGAATAAATTTCCCACTAAGTTGAAAACCCGCAAGGGCAGCTTAGGAAAAAGTTAGGGACTTTCTTAGCAAGTAACTACATTAGACAAGACTTGATCGTTGAAGCAACAATCTTCTTAGATCCTCACCATACTTCAACAGAAGCTGCTGCTCAGAATTCCAAAGTTGTTAGAGGGAATAGTGGTCATTGTATTTCAATGTATCTTTTCCATTATATATTACCATTTTCTGAACTTTGTAATAATCCGTGGAGTCTCGCCATTCGCAGACTACCATTCTATCAATAGAATTTGAGCTTTTACCCAATTCTTTGTATTTCTTATTTTTATTCAGCTTACACAGACTCCATTTATTATTGATAATAATTTTTAAAGCAAAAAGATTAAATAACAAAATTACTTTTCAAAACGAATTTACAACTTACTTTTACTTTAGATTTTGTGATTCAAGAGGAAAACAAAAGTGGTGATCCCAGGAATGGACGAACTCCAGTAATTTTGGGAAGTTTTGTTTCCCCCGGGAAGGTTTTCTCAGGTCGTTTTTGCTGGTATGCATGTGATTTTTGTATATTGAAGACGATACCAATTGGTGTAAGGTGCGGTATCAGGTTTGTGATCCCAGTGTTCTCAGTCAAGCCTTGGTTCATTTTTATGATTTTTGGGTTTGCATGGTCTGAGGCCTCTATCCCAGATTCCCCAACAAAGTTTTCCCTCATATGAAGAAATTTCTTTTTCCCTTGGTGTGCTGAGATGGAAGTATTTGCAAAATGTCGCTCTTTCTGCAGTATTGGCATTATTGTTGGTATTTATTTCCCAGAAGCTAGACCAAGGCAATATATTTTCTAGGAAATGTTGAGACAGTTGTCAATCCTTTGGGTTTTCACCCACCAAGTTCTGGATTTAATTTAAAATTCCCATGAGTTTGACCTCTTTCTATATGTCAACTTCTTGATTCCCCAGGAAAGCTATCCCAGGGCATATTTTGTTGGAATAAGTTTGCATGACATGAAAACTCAATCCAAGATTCCCCAGTGAAGGCCTCGCTTATTTAATAGAAGTCTTTTCTCCCCGTGCATGCTGAGATTTGACTCATTTAAGAAGCATCTCCCTCTCGGCAGTACTTGCATTTCGTTTGATTGCCTGATAATCAGGCAAGGGCAATGTTTTATTTAAGAAGTGTTGAGATGGTTATCAACTTTTTGGGTTTTCACTCGCCAAGTGTTGGATTTTATTTAAAATCCCCATAAGATTGATTTCTTGCTATAATGTTTGACTTCTTAACTCTCCAAGTTGTTGTCCCCATGAGGTTTCATACTTCTTCCCCAGAGAAGTTGGTGCAATACTTACTCTCAATATTGAAGAAAGCATCTCTGGTTTCCCTAGTGAAGAACGTATCTTGGTTTCCTCTCTTTGATGTGGTGTTGACCTCCCCAATGGAGTCAGCACGAGGTCCCTCGTTGATATCTCGATTATGAGTCACTATCTCCCCTAGTGAAGTTTGTATGATATTTCTCCATTGAAGTCAACTCGAAATCCTCAGTTGATATTTTGCCAATATGGTTTCTATCCGCCTTATTTGAAATCATTATTGCAATCCCAAGTAGAAGTGCCGACCATGAAAGCATTTGTTTTCCCATTGAGGTCTGAGTGCTATTCCCCGGTGAAGCCTGGAGAAGGATGTTATATCCCTGTATCTGTACTGTTTTGTCACTATGATTTGTTTACTTCCGGATTATGTTCCTTCCCAGTGAAGTTAAGCCGCAAAATAGGATTCTGCTTCCTCGTTTGGTGCTTATTTTCTTATGGAATGTTCATTTTGAATGAGATTTAGCCGAGTGTTGATTGTACCCAAGTTGGTTTTTCCTGGTTATTCCCAGTGTTATATGTCTGTTTTGTCAGCATATACATGATAACACTCATACATTCATACGTACATTATGCATAGTTGAATTTAGCAAGTCATTTCTCATTCGCATTAATTAATTTTGTTTGCTGACATATTACCCTGTTTTGTAGAGTTGTGTTATACTCTCTCCAATAGAGTGTTGGCCTTAAGCAGAAAGTGTATATTCTTTCAATTTCCCCACTGAGTTATCCCTCGTGGAAGATTTTTGCTTTAGCCTTCATGTACAGTTCTTTGTGTAGATGATTTGGTTTTCCCTCTTGAGTTTATTTCTCAAAGAATGTATTTTGGTAGACTGTTTTACTCCAGTTCATTTCTGGTTTGAATCTTTGATCCTCAGCAATATTATTACTTTGGATCTCTGCAAGCTTCGAGCTTTGGTTTGAGAATGTGCATTTATTTTGGCACGATAAGACTTTTATCTCCTCAACAGGAATATATTGGCATTTCCCCAGGAAGCCATATTATTTTCCCCAGGAAGCTACATTGCCTTCCCCGTGAAGTGATGATTCATTCCCCAGGAAGCCATATTACTTTCCCCAGAAGTCATTTTTACAATCCTTCCTATAACATCAAGTAACATGTCTCTTTATTTGAGAAACTTATACTTCCCCATAAAAGTCGACATTACTTCCTTTTTGCTATCTTCTCTATGAGTGGATAGTTTGCAGTTCATTGTCAAATTACTCGAGTGGATGGCAAGTCTTTTCAACATGACAGAGACAGTTCATTGTGAAATATTTGCAAGTAGTAGTCTCTTTATTTGAGACAACTTATATATTACCCTTTCCAGGCGGAGTTCCTTGGTTAAAGAAGAAGTTGAGACCCGTTCTAGGGGAAATGCCAGAATATCGAAGAAACTTGTTGTTCTCTTCTCTCTACCTTCAGTGAAAGTTGGTAGGTCACCATCAGTGAACGTTGGTGATTATTATATTTTTTATACCTTCAGTGAACATTGGTAGTTCACTGTCAGTGAACGGCAGTGCTATGATATTTTCTCTTACTACCTTCAGTGAAAGTTGGTAGTTCATCGTCAGTAAACATCGATGATCATTATCTTTTTGCTACCATTAGTGAACATCAGTAGTTCATCGTCAGTGAACGAAGGTGTTATGATATATCTTTTCTCTCTACCTTCATTGAAAGCTGGTAGGTCACCATCAGTGAAAGTTTGTGATTGTTATATTTTTTCTACCCTCAATGAATGTTGGTAGTTCATCGTCAGTGAACGACGTTGTTATGATATATTTCCCTTTCTACCTTCAATGAAAGTTGATAGGTCACCATCAGTGAAAGTCGGTGATTGTTATCTTTTGGCTACCTTCAGTGAACGTTGGTAGTTCATCGTTAGTGAATGTTGGTAGTTCATCGTTAGTGAACGGCGATGCTATGATATTTCTTTCCTCTCTACCTTCAGTGAAAGTTGGTAGGTCACCATCAGTGAAAGTTGGTGGTTGTTATCTTTTTGCTACTCTCAGTGAATGTTGGTAGTTCATCGTTAGTGAACGGAGGTGATATGATATATTTTCCTTTCTACCTTCAGTGAAAGTTGGTAGGTCACCATCAATGAAAGTTGGTGATTGTTATATTTTTGCTACCCTCAGTGAACGTTGGTAGTTCATCGTCAGTGAACGACGATGCTATGATATTTCTTTTCTCTCTACCTTAAGTGAAAGTTAGTAGTTCATCATCAGTGAACGTAGATGATTTTTTATCTCTACCTTCAGTAAACGTTGGTAGCTCACCGTTAGTGAACGTCGATGTTGTTATTTCTTTTCTCTTTCTACCTTCAGTGAACGTTGGTAGTTTCGCCTTCGGTCAAAGTTGGTGTATCCTTTGACCTTTTACCATCCTCTATGAGTCATGTCTTTTTGATTCACCAGTGATTTATTTTCCTGGTCGGGTTTCTCTTTTGATCCTTATTTCCTTTGCTACATCCCCAATAGTGTTTTGCGTCCCTTTGAATTTGTTCATGTGCATTCATAAGCATTGCATGGCATCTTAGGGCCAAAAATAGGGTTTGTTTTATATTTAAGTATCTTCGACCACTTTGACACGAAGATCTTTAACCTTCGTATCTCCGGATAGAAGAAACTTAAATAAGGGCAGCTGTTGTACCCCAATTTTTGCCCCTAAGATCCCTTCATCATACCATATTGATTCAATCACAACAAGGTCATATTAGGGCTTTTGGTTCTCCTCCCTATCTTTAGCTTTGCTCTTTGAGGAATTACCAAGCACCTTGACTTGTTTTTATTTTTTGATCATGCATGTTTTGTTTTGACTTTCTTTCTAATTAATAAAATGCAATGTTGGTTTGTCTTACTAATAATGTAGGTAAATGCAATGTGGCTTAGCAAGTTGATCCATGGGTTCATGAGTTTATTTCCATGCCCTAGTCAATAAAGCTTAAGAAGTTAAAACCTCACAATTGAAGTTATTTTGAAATAAATGGCATGGCAAGGTGTATCTTTGTTCACCACATTTCAAAGTTATCAAGATTGATTCAAAAGTACAAGGGGTTGATTGAAGAAGTTGTCATGTTTGGACAAGGCTTTGTTCCCATTGGTCACAAGTGTATATTTCTCTTAATTCTCAAGACATGGAATTGGTTTTGGTGGCTATGAGTTCTCATTATCATCCTCAAAAAGTTTTATTTACAAAGAAAAAGTGTTGGTACAAGAAGGTTGTTCAAAATTGTCAAAGTTCCTCAAAGCATTTTCTTGATCTAGGACCTAGGGTTTTGAACTTCAAAGAAGTATATCTTGCTCATATTTTGGTATTTTTGAGTGATTCCAAATATATCCTTCTCTTCAAAGGGTTATTAACAAATAACTTCAAAAGTTTCAAGGAGTTTTCATGTGGAAGAAACTTGACGATGAAGAAAGATTACAAGTCCTACAGATGAACCCCCAATTTCCCATGTGTGAATTCAAATGATCAGAACTTGGTCAACTTTTATCACCTTGATCCCACTCTTTTTCCACAATGATCTTGAGGATGTGAAATTTATTCCTTATTTTATGTGCAAAGTGAGAAAATGGATGGAGGATTCCCTAAGGATGCAAAAGATTATATGTCATTTCATGATTTTTTGCCAACTTCAACAATTCATAACTCTCTCAATTTTTGGAGATTTTTAATGGTTCAAGTCTCAAAATTTCATTCAAGAGGTCTATTTCATGCCATATTTTTTGGTCTAGAACAAATTCCAAGTGGAAGGCCATGTTTGTATGCAAAATATTATAGGTCACTTTTGAAGAAAAACTTGAAATATTTCTAAGTATGGAAAGTCAACCTCTTTTTCCCAACTTTGACTCATTGCAAGTTTCAGCTCAAACATCCATTTGATTCCATTATTTTCCCATTGCAAATCTTGTAACCTTATCTTTCTAAATCTTCAAGAATTAGGCTCTAAGATCTCTTGAGTTGAAAATGCCATTGTTTTGAAATTGGTAACTTGAAGCTGAATTTCTCACCAAGTCAGAATTTTGAAATCCATAATATGGGCTCTAATAATAAGATTTGTGCGTGTTTTTGATCTAAACTTTATTAACAAACTTTCTAGAAGTGTTTAGCACCTCAAAACGCAAAGATTGGATGAGTTTTAGTGAAAATGAGATCACACTTCACTCGTGTCCAAACTCCACACGAATTCCCTCCAAAATGCATCATTCACTCTTCCTTTTGATCCTATTTTCTTATACTATAAATACATGAGCTATCCCATTCTTCTCAAGCTTGAACAACCATAATCACCCTGCCAAACTTGCTCCATAAATCATTTTTCTGCAACTTCGAAATCAGTGTTCAAGCCTTTTTCAATCCATTTTTTCCATCAATTCACCTTCCTTGAAGCTAAACATACAATTACCTTCAAGAATCATGACCTATATTGATCCATAGAAGTCCAGTTTCAAAGCTCCGCAACTCAACTTCAATAGGTAGATTTCTCCATCAATTTTTCCAAACTTTGATATCATTGTGAAGCTCTCATTTCCCTGGTTCTAGTCACAACACTCACTTTTATCTAGAAACACGTTTTGACCATGAAATTTTAAATTCCCTTCCAAAACTTTCCTTCCAAATTTCTTGAGCTACAATTTATATAAATTTGTCGCGAAGGTGTGGTTCTCTTCGTCTTGAAGAGGCGAAGCGAATGGCATAGGTCTCGTGCTCTAATTTTACAGTTTGAGCAACCTGGTTTTTGGACTGGATGGAGGTTGAAGATGACCAACGTGTCATCTTCCAACCAATGATGGTGTGTGTGATACATTGGCAGAACCAACAGTTTAAATATTGGTTTGCGTTTTTTGTTTGCAAATGTCGCGGTAAGCAAGAGTCGCCATCGAATTTTCTTTTATCTAATAAGGAAAGGGTGAAAAGAACAGAAAAAGACCTTTTTTCGAGATTTCTGAGTAAGGGGGGTAGATTATGGAAAGGGAAGGTGTTAGCACCCGTTCCATCCATGGTTTTCCATGGGCTCTTAGGTACTTGCTCATTTTCTAAAATTGCTTGTGTTTGTGTGTTTTGAAAAGCTTTGAAAATGCCTTAGTGCGAAGATTCACTTTATGGTAACTCTTGTATCAGTCCTCAAGAGTGTGATAAAGCATTTAAAACTTTTGTTTGAAAAGTATGTTTGAAAGTGTGGTGTGAAAATTTATTTGAGCAAGTACATAACAGTTATCTACCTACTCGAAAAAAGACTGTTCTTTTCCTCCTATCCCTTAGACCGTATTATCCTATTGTGATACGGTGGCCAGAACCAGACTGTTTTGAAATGCTGGTTTGCATTTTGCGTTTGTTTTCGCAAAATGTCGCGGTAAGCAAGAGTCGCCATCGACTTTTATTTTATCCAACAAGAAAAGGAAAAAAAAGCACAGAAAAATTCCTTTTTTGAGATTTTCTGAGTACGGGGGGTAGATTATAGAAAGGGAAGGTATTATCACCCTTTCTATCCGTAGTTATCTATGGGCTCTTAGGTACTTGCTCATCATTTTCAAAATTGTTTTCTTTGTGTTTGTGGGTTTTGAAAAGTTTTTGTTTTAACTTCGATTTAACTCTTGCTTCTGTCTTCAAGAGTGTAATGAAGTGTTTTTGAAAACTTTGTTTGTAAAGGAGTGTAAGTGTGAAAAAAGTTTGTTTTGATTGAGCAAGTACTTAAGAACTAATCTACCTACTCGAAAAAAGAATCGTTCTGTGTTCGTTTCCTTTAGACAATGCTATCCCACTATTAGTGAGTGGTTAGCACTGTCGTTGGAGTTTTAGGGTCAATTCGAAAAGGGACGTACAATCACTAAAGCAACGTTAGGACGTCTTAGTAGTAACCCTAATGTCTTAGATCAATTTATTAGAGGCAACAATATCCGAGGCAACCATAATCTTTGGACAAAAGGACAACCACTAAAGCACCCTATACTCAATGACCGTTTTACCGAAGGCAACCAAGTGGGAGTGTACCCTAGGAGTGCGTATGTGCGTATAATTCAGTTTCAGATTTTTTATCTTTGCACATTTAGGGTGATCTAACTGTTTTAAAATTAGTCATACATTCTTGTCATGCAAACCCTAATTATTCATACATCTAACAGTTAATAAATTGCGGAATTTAAAAGTGCGGAAATTAAACTACGCTATTACAAGGCTTCTGGTATTTACATATCCAAAAACAAACCCTTTGAAAAATAAAGCGATAAATAGAAATAAACGTCCTAATTAACTATTACAAACTGTGAGCAGATACAATAATTGGGCAAAATAATAATAAAGCGCGCGATTAAAAATTAGATCGACGAGAAATTAGGGTTTTGACCCTTCTATCCTAATGAAAATAGAAAATGTTTTTATTATTATTTTTTTTAGAAAAAAAGATTAGGTTTTAAAATAAATGCTAAATTAATTAGTTATTAAATTAATTAATGAAAATAATTAAATGACATATTTTTTGGGTTTTTGTTTTTGTTATTTTAGGAAAAAATGAAATATAATTAAATTAGTAATAAAACCTATTTATTCTAATTAATTTTAATTATTTGCAAAAAGGAAATTAAAGTTACCTAAATTAAAAAACCTAATTAAATTAATAAATTTATTTTAAAAAAATAATACCTAAATCTAATTGGTGAAAAATAATAATTTTTGGTGATTTTTTTGATAAAAAGAAAATTAGTTTTTGGTTAGTAAATAAATTAAATAAGTCAAATGAAATAAATATAAATGAATAGAGAAGAAGAATTGGGCCTGAAAAAATGGGGGTGCCAATAGTCAGATCTGGGCCCATTTGTGGAGGTCCATGTTTGACTTTTGAAATCCAGTGCTGCATGTTGACTGTGGCTCATGGTGCACCCTCCTGGATGGCCATCAGATTTGGCCATCTGACACTTGGCATGATTGATGATGAGGGCGTATGGTGGATCTCTGGTGAGTAAGCACGCTGGATAACCTAAAATAAATTAGGAAAAAACACAAATGCTGGAGGCAGGGGTCGAACCCCTGACCTCAAGCACTCCTAATGCCTTAAGCGCTGCCTGGATGCCACTACACCATTTGTCTTTGTTGTACATAATATACATAATAATAATATATGAAAATAAGCATTAGTGGAGAATCAGAAAAAAAAACGTGCGCCTGGTTTGAATGGGCCAGAAGGATGGTGACACGCAGTCGTCCCCTTCCTCTCTCCGTGGCTAAAAGTTCTGAGAACTTTTACCTACGGACAACGTCCGTCACTATAGCCCCTGTCACTTTTAAAATCAAGCACAAACATGATAAATGAAAAACAAAGCCATGGTTGAGTTCGTCTCGTCCTCCTGATCACGATGGTACCACTTACGAAGGCTGATTTTTCCTGTAAATAAAATCCCTAATTCGGAGCTATAAACCCTAACAATGGTGGATTACAGTATAGGCCATATAAATGTAATTAAACCATACAAAAAGCTTGCATATGTCTCATAGATCAAGAATATGTGATTAATTCAATCTAACAATGCCTAAATCATGCTATTCGAATTCAAGAACAGGGCTATGTCGTGAGCGACTTACAGAGCTTTTTGGGGCTTGAAATGCTTGGTTCTTGATGGCTTTGGCTTGCTGAGACTCCCAGGAACCAATTGGGATAGGAAACTAGTCTTGAGGATGCCTCTAAGTGAAAATTCGGTCTCACACTTTTCTTGATTTTTTTTTCTTCAGTTTTGGTTCTTGCTCATACGCCTATCTCTAACCTTTCTTTTAGGTCTGGCCTCGTTCTATATGTATTAGTGAAGGGATTAGGGTTGATAAGCTGTATTCAATCTTCCTTCTTCAATGATTTGGATTGTGATTTGATACACTTTGAAAACTTTCCAAAATTGGTCCAAATCCAATCTATTTGTGCACACATGCCTTGATACGAGTTTGAATGATTTGCTAGCTGTAATTGGAACCTGAAACAAGCACAAAATCTCTTACTTTCAATATTTTGGATTTTTTTGATTTGTTTTGATTTAAATTGAATTAATTTAAATAAAAATCAAAATAAATAATAAAAATAAGATATGGACAAGTGGCAAAGGCTAGAGCTCGTGGGCTATGTTTCCAACTTAAAACAAGTGAAAAGATTGGGCCCATTTGGGAAAATTTGAAGTTTTAGGGATAGTTGACTTTTGGCAATTTTGCAAAAAAGGTCAACTTCACCGATGCATAACTTCCTCAATTTTGACTATTTGGAGGTGTTCTTGGACTTTTTAGAAAGCTTGAGATGTCCTATAAGCAACCCTTTTGGTCTCATATCATTTTGATATCCATTCTTATTATTGAAGCTTTGACAAAAAAGGTGTTTTTGTTGACTTTTCAAAATGACCTATAATGTCTAAATTTATAACTTCTTGTGAGTGCATATTTTGAACTTGGGAGATGAAGATGGATTGTAGGGAATTGCATCCTCTTAAAAATTAGATTTGTATGGGTAATTTCTCATAAAGTATGAGAAAGTTATGCTTGGTCAAAGTTGAGTTGACTTTTCCTGTAAAACCCTAATTTAGCAACTTTTGAGTCTTGATGAATTATGAGAAATCCTTGATGAATCATGATCAACCCTTGATAAAATGATGAAATATACTTCAAAATGAGGATGTTGACCAAAAATCTTGAAGTTTGACTATATGTGGGCCATAGTTGACTTTTGCCCTAACATAGTCGATTTTCAGGCCTTTGAGCAATTGACTGAGCAAACTTTCTCTGCAAGGCTTGAAACTTGTCATGGATGATCTTGAGAACATATTAGGACATTTGTGAGAACTTGGGATCACTTGGACTCAAGTATCTTGATGCAACATGAAACCCTAGTTTGGGGTAGACTGCCTTAGGAGAGAGCTTGTCTGGCCAACCCTTAGACTACCTTGAGCAACTTGAGGATCTTTCTTGCAATGTTTTGAGAAATATGGGAGGGAAAATTTTGGGGTACACCAGCTTCCCCAGTTCAATATTCTTAAACCTGAGGATCTAGATTGTCCTTCTTGCCTTTCGTAATCCCAAGGTGGAAGTTGATTGAACACTAGAGTGCCTAGAAATTTGCACTCGCATGAAGTGGTAATTGTCTTGTGATGTCGAGAATGGGCTTACAGATGCCATTTGAAAATTGCTGACGAGGAGATGGGCTTAAAGATGCCATCCGAAGGAGTATCGATCGCATAAGGGATTCCTTAGCGAGAGCTTGTATACCTGTCGTTGAGGAAGATTCCGCTGGGGAAGTCTGATCTTTGTTGAGAGAAGTAGAATTTTAGGAGCTTCGGTTGTCCGTTATTCTGCTGGTGAGTCGTCTCTGTTTGGAATTTTAGGAACTTCGGTCGTCCGTATTCTAATGAGGAAACATCTCTGTTGATATTTAGGAACTTCGGTCGTCCGTACTTAACTGAGGAATCGTCTCTGTTGATATTTAGGAACTTCGGTCATCCGTACTCAACTGAGGAATCATTTCTGTTGATATTTAGGAACTTCAATCATCCGTACTCAACTGAGGAGTCATCTCTATTGATATTTAGGAACTTCGGTCGTTCGTACTCAACTGAGGAATCATCTCTGTTGATATTTAGGAACTTCGGTCATCCGTACTCAACTGAGGAAACATCTCTATTGAAGAGGAAAGTTGAATTTTAGGAACTTCAGTCGTCCGTATTCTAATGAGGAATCATCTCTGCTGATATTTAGGAACTTCGGTTGTCCGTACTCAACTGAGGAAACATCTCTATTGAATAGGAAAGTTGAATTTCAGTCCTCCGTATTCTAATGAGGAATCATCTCTGCTGATATTTAGGAACTTCGGTCGTCCATACTCAACTGAGGAATCATCTCTGCTGATATTTAGGAACTTCAGTCATCCGTACTCAACTGAGGAATCATCTCTGCTGATATTTAGGAACTTCGGTCGTCCGTAATCAACTGGGGAATCATCTCTGTTGATATTTAGGAACTTCAGTCGTCCGTACTCAACTGAGGAATCATTTCTATTGATATTTAGGAACTTCAGTCGTCCGTACTCAACTGAGGAGTCATCTCTGTTGATATTTAGGAACTTCGGCCGTCCGTACTCAACTGAGGAATCGTCTCTGTTGATATTTAGGAACTTCGGTCATCCGTACTCAACTGAGGAAACATCTCTATTAAAGAGGAAAGTTGAATTTTAGGAACTTCAGTCGTTCGTATTCAACTGGGGAATCATTTCTGTTGATATTTAGGAACTTTAGTCGTCCGCACTCAACTGAGGAATCATCTCTGCTGATATTTAGGAACTTCGGTCGTCCGTACTCAACTGAGGAAAAGGCTTGAATTTTGTGAGAATTTGATTATATCTTTCCTGAAAGGTAAAGGTTAGCTGTATGTAATGCATGATATGTATCAAGCAATGATTTTCTCAAAATAAATGAGATTGTGTTGTATGATGCATATGCATGTCATGATGTATGAAAGTGCGATGTTTTTAGCCGGGGAAAATCCCGGATAGCTGCTGAAGAAAAGAGTTGAATTCTTCATTTTCGTTGGGGATAGTGAGCGAAGATGATTGTGAGAATAAATATGCAGGAGAGGATAATTCCGCTGGGGAATAAACTGATGAGGAAATGACCCTGTAGGGAGGGTATACTCTGCCGGAGGATCTATTGATTTCGGAGAAATAAACTCAGTCGGGGATGAATTACCGTTGTTGGTGATAATGAAACCTGTTGGGGATTGAATTTCTATTTGTGAAAGGAATGAACTTCGCTGGGGAGAGTCCTCCAACCTCTATTGGGGATAATTTTCCAGTGCTGATGATAGATAAACTCTGCTTGGGGAGAATTTTACCGACTCATTCGCGGTTGCGAGCCTCAGCTGGGGAGAGTCAACTCTACTGTATTTTCTTACTCTACGGGGAGTGAATGTACCTTAGTCATCTTCTTCAGCTACATCTATCCCTGTACCTGGTGGAAAGAGAAACTGTTAGGTCTAGACAATTTTGTCTTGCCCCTGTTCCTGATATTACAAGTAATTGTCTTTTGTTTCGTATGTAAATATTTATGAGCAACAATTAATGTCAGATGCATATATCAAAAATGAACATTGGACGTTCTTGCAAAAGCAAAACAGAAAAAGGAAAACAATTTGAAATTTATTTTGTGAAAATGAATTGTATTGATTTTGAAGCATGGCCTATAAATAGGCGTTTTTGTACAAGAGGCTGGCGTCCTAGTAAGAGAACGCCGCCGAACAATAGAATTTATACAGTTTGTGAGAAACAAAGAAAAACAGCTATGTGAATAATCCCACTGGGTTCCAACTCTTCTATTGCCTTTATATCCTCGAGTATCTCATCACTTTGCTACTTGGTTGAAGGTGGATCTGACTGATTAGTGCCGTCCGAGTTTGATAGTCGATACCGAAGTCCGGTTGCAAGGTGATCCAATGAGACATAGTGTTACGCTTTAATCCCCAACTTTTTCCTGGACCGCCCTTTCAGGTTTTCAGTCCACCGGGATACCCTTTTTTTCCCAAGCCGCCTTTTCAGGTTTTCGACTTGCCAGGTGTACAGATTTTTCATTTTCATCCCTCATTTTTGCCCGAACCCTTATGGTTCACCGGGAAGCCCTTATTTTTGCCTAGGCCAGTCGACCTAGCGTGTCTTTGATTATGCGTAGTATCTTTTCACTATGTCTGCATTGACGGGGTGAGGAAGGTCGTCACCATCCATGGTGGTTAGAATCATGGCTCCTCCTGAGAAAATGTTCTTAACCATAAATGGCCCTTCGTACGTAGGGGTCCATTTGCCCCTGGGATCACCTTGTGGTAGGATGATGCGTTTGATCACCAGATCCCCAACTTGATACTCTTGTCGTCTAACTTTCTTGTTAAATGCCTTGATCATCTGCTTTTGATACGTCTGACCATGACAAATAGAAGTAAGTCTCTTTTCATCGATTAAATTTAGTTGATCAAGCCGGGTCTGAATCCAATCGTCTTCGCTCAAACCTACATCCTTCATAATACGAAGAGAGGGTATCTGAACTTCAATGGGCAAGACTGCCTCCATGCCATATACCAAGGAATAGGGTGTTGCCCCTGTTGATGTTCGCGCTGAGGTACGGTACCCATGAAGAGCAAATGGTAACATCTCATGCCAGTCTTTGTATGTCACCGTCATCTTCTGCACAATCTTCTTGATGTTCTTATTAGCTGCTTCAACAACCCCATTCATCTTCGGCCGGTAGGGAGAAGAGTTGTGATGCTGTATCTTGAACTGCTTGCAGAGCTCGGTGATCATTGTATTGTTGAGATGTGTACCATTGTCCGTAATGATCCTCTCTAGTACACCATATCGACATATCAGATTATGCCAAATAAACCGTGCCACGACGCTCTTGGTTACAGTAGCAAAGGAAGCTGCTTCAACCCACTTTGTAAAGTAATCAATTTCTACCAGGATGAAACGATGCCCGTTGATGCAGTAGGTCTGATCTCGCCGATCATATCGATGCCCCACATTGCAAAAGGCCACGGAGCTGTCAAGACGTTCAGAGGAACTGGAGGTATGTGCACCTTATCAGCATAGACTTGGCACTTGTGACAGGTCCGAGAATGCTGATAACAGTCGGCTTCCATAGTGCACCAATATTATCCTGCCCGTAGGATTTTCTTTGCCATGGCTTGTCCACTGGAATGAGTTCCGAAAGTACCTTCATGTAACTCTACCATGATCTTTTCTGCCTCGTTCTTATCCACACATCGCAGTAAGGTTGAATCATGATTACGCTTGTACAGGATACCATTACTGATGAAGAACTTTGCCGCGAATCTCCTCAAAAACTTCTTATCATTAACAGATGCACCCTCGGGGTATTCCTGAACCTCAAGATACCTCTTTACCTCGTGAAACCAAGGTTTATCTGCTACTTCTTTAGGCTCAATGTCACAACAATGTTCGGGTTCGTCCAACCTTTCAATGGTAATCTAGGGAGCCTCATTGTCCCGCCTGACCTTGAACATAGAAGACATAGTAGCTAGTGCGTCCGCCAACTGATTCTCCTCTCTAGGGAAGTGTTCAAAGGTTATCTCCTCGAAGTGCGGAAGCAACGTCAATACATACTCTTTGTAAGGAATAAGATTTGGGTGTTTTGTATCCCACTCGCCTTTGATATGACTGATCACGAGAGCGGAATCTTCGAATACACTTAAGAACTTAATCCTTAGGTCAATTGCTGCTCAAAGGCCCATGATGCACGCTTCATACTCCGCCATGTTATTGGTGCAGTTGAAACATAATCGGGCGGTAAACAGAGTATGAGAGCCTTCAGGAGATATGATCACGGCGCCAATGCCATTACCCAAAGCGTTTGAAGCTCCATCAAAGTACATAGACCATTGGGATCCCTCCTCAGATCCTTCATCCGGTCCAGGTGTCTCACAGTCAGTTACCAACATGATGTTCTCATCCAGGAATTCAAAGTTCATGGATTGGTAGTCGTCTACAGCCTGATGCACTAAATGATCTGCCAACACACTTCCCTTGATTGTTTTTTAGGTCGTGTATTGGATGTCATACTCAGTCAAGATCATCTGTCATCTTGCTATTCGTCTGGACAAGGCTGGCTTCTCGAAGATATACTTAATTGGATCCATCTTTGATATCAATAGAGTAGTGTGAGTCAGCATATACTGTCTCAGCCGGCGAGCAGCCCATGCCAAAGCGCAACAAGTTTTCTCAAGCAATGAGTATCAGGTCTCGCAGTCGATAAACTTTTTGCTAAGGTAATAAATAGCATGCTCTTTTCGTCCAGACTCGTCATGCTGCCCCAGCACACACCCTATTGAATTATCGAGTACTGTCAAGTATAAGATCAGAGGTCTCCCTTCAACTGGAGGCATCAGAATAGGTGGATCTTGGAGGTATTCTTTGATCCTTTCGAAAGCGGCTTGACATTCATCATTCCACTTTACCACTTGATCTTTCTTCAGCAGTTTGAAGATTGGCTCACAAGTAGCAGTCAAATGTGAAATGAATCGAGTAATGTAATTCAATCGTCCCAAAAAGCCTCTGACTTCTTTTTCTGTTCGGGGAGTTGGCATTTCCTGTATAGCCTTTACCTTTGCAGGATCCACTTGAATACCTTTATCATTAACAACGAAACCCAGCAGTTTACCAGATCTCACCCCGAAGGTGCACTTGTTCGGGTTTAACCTCAGCTTGTACATCTTCAACCTGTCAAATAGCTTCTGAAGGTGGTCAAGATGTTCTTCCTTAGTCAGGGATCTTACAATCATGTCATCAACGTATACCTCAATCTCATGATGAATCATGTTGTGGAACAAAGCGACCATGGCGCGCTGATATGTTGCCCCAACATTCTTCAATCCAAAAGGCATGACTTTGTAGCAAAAGGCACCCCACTGCGTAACAAAAGTTGTCTTCTCCATGTCTTCGGGAGCGATCTTAATCTGATTGTAACCGGAGAAGCCGTCCATAAAGGAGAAGACCTTATGTTGTGTAGTGTTATCAACTAGAACATCGATATGAGGCAGAGGGAAATCATCCTTGGGGCTCGCCCTGTTCAGATCCATATAGTCAACACACATTCGAACCTTACCATCCTTCTTCGGCACTGGAACCACGTTGGCAACCCACTGCGGGTAAGAAGTAAATGCTAGAAAACCGACTTCAAACTGTTTCATAACCTCAGCCTTGATTTTCACTGGAGGACAGTCTTCCTTGGTGGGTAGGCGGTGAACCACAATATCGGTATCCAACCCAGACATATCTTTATAAGACCAGACAAAGATCTCAGCATAGTCATGCAACATCTGTATCAACCGTTGCTTAACAATAGACTCCAGATTTGCAGCGATCTTGACCTCTTTCTTGTTTACCTCTGTACCCAGATTCACTGATTCCATTGGCTCTTCATGTGGCTGTATGGCCTTCTCTTCCTGAAGTAATAGTCTAGCAAGTTCACCAGGCACTTCATAATCATCCTCACCTTTGTCCTCGGCTTGGTTGATCGGACTTTCGAAGTCATAACTGGCAGTAGCAGAGTCGTTATCAGTGGGATCCCGAGTGGATGTAGACCTGTATATGTGAGTGTGTGTAAGACAATAACTGTTTTACAAGATAGAAAAGAAAAACAAGGAGCGCAAAATTCATAATGCAAGAAAAACGTCCAATGCTTTTATTGATGATATATGGAAATGACAAATATTAAGCCCTCATAAACAAAGCCACGGTGTCTCGGGCAAGGCACCGGGCCGTAAAAGTTTCAAATTGTCTGTTACAAATATAAAAAAACAAGTCCCATTACTGTGTAATAAAATAAATAGGTACGAAGTCCTTTGCCGTCCAATTGCTTAATCCACCGTCGGTAGTCGGGTAAATCCAGCTGTCGAAATCTGACTCTTCATCATCATCTTCAATTGTATTCACTCTCGAATTACTGATAAACAGGGGATGTCCTCCAATCCGCGCACGCCGAACAGCCCTTTGAGCTTCTGCAGTAAAACCCAAACCAAACTTGTCAGTCTTGTGTGCAAAGTGAGGGAGTTGGCCCCAATTCGCACACCCACCTTTTTCAACAATAGCCCGAGCATCCTTGAGGGAAGCCATCTTCATTGGAGGATCTTCAGCAACAGTTTCGGTCGATGCCAGAGTCTGGGGGACTTATTCAATGTTTTGGCACGGGGTTTCAATGATCTCCCCATCCATCTCCACATACCGAAAAGAGTTGAGGTGGCTTACCATGTACTCCTCTTCTCCTTGTACCGTAACAATTTTCCCCTTCACTGGGTATTTTAACATCTGATGAAGCGTAGAAGTTACTGCCCCAACCCTATGAATCCACGGGAGACCCAGCAAATAAGAATAAGATGGTCGAATGTCCATCACATAGAATGTAGACGCGAAAGTATGGGAACCAACCTTGAGAGGAACATCCACCTCTCCATGTACCATCCTTTTGGACCCACCAAAGGCCCTAACCACAATATTACTTGGCTTCAGCACCAACCCTTCACAGTCCAACCGGTCTAATGCTTTCTTGGGTAAAACATTTAATGAGGACCCCGTGTCCACCAGCACGTGAGCCAGAGTAGTGCCCTTGCACTCGATTGAAACGTGTAGAGCGTCATTGTGATTCTTTCCTTTGGCAGTCAAATCTGCGTCGGAGAAACCCAACCCGTTGTCAGCTGTCAAACTAGCCACACAGTCCTTGAATTGATCAGCAGATGTCTCCTGTGGCACATGCGCAGTTTTAAGGAAAGCAATCAGAGCCTTAGCATGGGCTTCTGAGCACAACAATAAAGATAGCATGGAGATCTTCGATGGGGTTTGCCCTAGCTGTTCGACTACGTTGTAGTCGCTCTTTTTGATGATCTTCAAAATTTCCTCTATCTCCTGCCTAGAGGTTTCAACTATAATTTTTTTCGGTGCCTCCGTCCAGGCAGGCTCACTGGTGATCTCTTTGCCCCGAGCGTCAGATGACTCGGCGATAGGGGTAATGGCTAGAGTGAGAATTGGAAAAGTAGCAGAGGTACTGGCAGGTGTAATAGTAACGGGCTTCCGAATAGTTGGTGGGGAGATCTCAGGAGAGAAAAGTCTTCCGCTTCGGGTGACTTTGCTAGATCCGACAATATTGCTGACATCAGTATCAGCCTCTTCAACCTTCAAGTCTTGTTTTATCCCATGACAGTACACATCGTCCCCATAATGCCACGGGACTGCCTTGTCCGACATGTAAGGGATAGGTCAAGGAATAGTAATGACCAATGGAGCAATTCTCGGAACAAATGTAATTCTAACAGACTTTCTCGAGGAAGCCTTGGAAGAATTGGAGGAAATGGTGATTATGGAAACATCTTCAATAGGAATCAATGGAACCAAAGTTTTCTCGAACATAATTTCTTTATTATCCATCAGGCGTTGGACACCTGACTTCAATAGATGGCAACCAGTAGGTAGGATGGAACACGGGTGGCAACCTTCGCCACAACCTGGAAATAAACCGGCCAATAATAAGTTCTTCTTTACGGTCATCAACAAAGTAGAAATGTCTTTCACTGAAGTCACAAACGAGTCATCATCTACAACATTCACTCCATGCTTGGGCATAGGAGCAATCATGACATTAGGATTTTCAGGCGCTTCAAACTCAATTTCCTTAGCATCAATCAAATCCTTCACTTTATTCTTCAAAGCCCAGCAGTTATTGGTATCATGCCCTGGGCTATCAGAGTGATAAGCACAGTGGGTGTTCGGATTATACAGCGGTGATGTGGTGTTGGGATTCTTTGGAGCCTCCTTCGGAATCACCAAGTTGGTCTTCAACAGTTGCGGCAGAATTTGAGATAGAGTCATACTGAGCCGAGTATACTGCCTTTGCAGTCTCTCTGCTCTTTGCTGGTTGTTGCGTTGTGGGGCAACAACTGGTCTTGATATTACCACCGCATTAACTTCTTGGCGGCGTTCGGGTCGATTTTGGCTCCTCGAGCTATAAACTGCACTAGACTACTTCTTGAAAGGCTTCTTCTCTGTACTTGGCAAAGCACCCTTCTGTATTTTGCCTCTCTTGATACCGGCCTCAACTCTCTCCCCAGTCATAATCAATTCAGTGAACCCAGACGATGAAATACCGATCACATGGTTGAAATACGGACCAGACAAAGTCCCAAGAAACATATCCACCAACTCTCTGTCAGCTAGAGGGGGTTGGACTCTTCCAGCAAGATCTCTCCACTTCTGAGCGTAGTCCTTAAAACCTTCGCTCGCACCCATAGACATACCCTGAAGTTGGGTACATGTGGGAGCAAGGTTGGCATTATACTGGTATTAGCTCCTTCCAGTTGATAGAACCATTCAAGTTGAGTCCCTGACAGACTATCTTGAAAGAAATGAACCCAGAGGTTCCTATCAGCAGTATACGGTTGAATCTTTCTAACATACGAGCGGAGGTGTAACTTTGGGCAGGATACCCCATCGTATTTAGAAAAGAATGGTGCTTTAAACTTGTGCGGGATTACCACCCCAGATGCCAAACCCAAATCTCCAAAGTCCAGCCCAGGTATCTTTTGGATCTCCATCCCGCTTAACCGGTCTTCAAGTTGCTTATACCTATCCTCAGCCGGAGGATACTGGTCTTCATCAAAATCAGTTTCATTGTCAGAAACCACAGGGCTAGGAGCCCTCCTTTCTTCTTGATTCTCTCCCCCTCCAGATGAGTGGGACAAATCAACTTCCTCCCACAACCTGTTCCCAAATCTGTGACCCATATTCAGGAGGACCGTCTTCTTCTTCTTCTTCTTCTTGTCCTTCAAGATAAGAGTCTTCAAATCTTTCTGCCCCTTGGTCAGGTTCATGAACATTTCCTGGAACTAAGCATTCTGAGCTTGCAGAGCCTTAATGGCTTGATCAGTAGGTGTTTCAGAAGATATGTTGTGCTGAAATAAACAGCGAAGAAGATGAGAAACCTGTAAGGGTACCTGTAATGAGGTGTATGGGAATGGAATGCATATGAAATGATTTCAAAGACTTTAGGGAGATTCAAATTTGTAAACCAAAATGAAACACACTTTATTAGATAAAAACTTGAAATAATGTTTAACAAATGCCTTTAAGGCATTACAAAATAAATACTGAAATGAAAATCTAAACTAGAAACAATAAAAGACATCAGTGCTCCCATGGTCGTTTTCCTTTCGTGCTGACATAATCGTTGAGGACCCTCTCATTCTCCAGCTGCCTTGTAAGCTTCAGGATCTTCCGCTCCTGCTCATGATACTTCTCTCTGTAAGTATACCTTTCTTCCCTTAGCTGGATCCAAGACCTCTTTAATGTCCCAATGTCAGTAGGCATGTAAGGATGGAGGACCGTATAAGGAACCCCTTCTTCATCAGTATGCTCCACAATTACCGACAAGACAGCTTCGTATGGCATCCCCAGCTTTTGAGCACGGGCTCGAACCCACCGGAGATATGGTTGCATCGAGAGAGAAGTCTTCATGCCTAACTCATGTGGATCAGACCTGTTCACCCTGTCCCAAGCTCGTATAAATCTGCGGTGATGTCCCTCAACATCCCCCATGAAGTCAAAGACAATGTCTGGAAGCAGCAACTCATGAGGACCATCCCTTCGAGCTCGTCCAAACTGTCGTAAGGCCAAACAAGGATTATAGGTTATTCCTCCTCTAATTCCTAGCAATGGAACATTGGGGTATTCCCCACACCTATCAATGATAGCTACCTCTTCCATGTCTTTAGTACTCCAGATGATGTCCGTATGAGCAAGGGATATGATTCTGTAGGCCCAACCCATACCTTCCTCATTCTTCAATACAGATTTGGGGAGGTGAGAAATAAACCACCTCGCCAACAGCGGTGCACAACACATAAGGGTTCCCTGTTTCCGAGCAGTACAAGCATAAAGAGTATGCAGTATATCACCTAAGAGAGTGGGCACTGGATTACGGGACATGAAAATCTTGACTGCATTCACGTCGATAAAAGAATCTGAATTTGGGAACAGAACCAGGCCATAGATGAGAAGAGCCAGGATGTCTTCAAATGCTTGAAAGTCCAAACTATCCCAGAACTGATGAGCCTGATCAACCAAGAACTTAGCTAGGAAGCCTTTTATCCCACTCCGAGTCTCCCAGTTAGACACTACATCAGCCTTTGTAAGATGGAGGGCTGAAGCAATATCCTCGGGCCTAGGAGATATCTCCAAACCTGTAAAGGGTGTCTTCTCTAGAATAGATATGCCAAGTAAATCATAGAACTCCTCCAAAGTAGGGACTAACTGATAGTCCGAGAAGGTGAAATAGTGATACAATGGGTCAAAGAACTGGAACAAAACACTCATCATTTGCTCGTCCAATTTGGTAGTGACCAGGCTGAGGAGATGACCATGTCTTCTGACAAAATAAGAAGTATCAGGGACCTTTAAAACCAACTCTCTAAGCTGAACAGGTATCTGCACGAAGCTGATCCGAATAGTATTTCTGCGCATATATGCCATGATCTGCAAAACAAAACAAAGATGAATCCCCTCGGTCTTTGAAATGGTTAGTCTGATGAAAATATGCATGCAATGTCATGATGCATGATGTCATGATAGAAACACACCACAAGTATCACATATAGCAAACATGGTAAGGGCAAACAAGTCACACAATAACCCTTAAATTTCAGGCTGGCATGGAGTTTGGGTACTACCCTCTTTCAGTTTAGTTGGTTCAACCCATCCTAGTAATAGTAACCGGGTTCTAGAGGTTCTCAATATCACTGACCATCCTCGATCGGTCATAATTCTAGTTTAGCAACCTTTTCTTGCGGCCGGAATCATCGCGAGAGTATGGTCTCAATGAGTGTAGCATACTGCTACTTTTCTATGGTTAAGTTGGTCAATTATAGGTTCTAAGGTCAATTGGTGCTTAATGACCCATTAGCAGCCCCATATTCTCCTTGTTCCTCCATAAGGGATATCGGTACCAACTAATGTGTCACACCAACGTAGCTACTGCTTCAACCGTATCGGTCTACGCTGTACAGTTCCCTCAAAATTTATTGCTACTTACCTAAAAGGTGTCCCTAGATCCGGGTTAGGATCTATAGTAACTCCGATACAAAGCCCAAAAATATAAAGCAAACAAATCAAACAATTGAAAACAATATAATGAACTATTCCTAAGGTACACCCCACTTATAAATCCCCAGCAGAGTCGCCAGTTCTGTGATACGGTGGCCAGAACTGGACTGTTTTGAAATGCTGGTTTGCGTTTTGCATTTGTTTTTGCAAAATGTCGCGGTAAGCAAGAGTCACCACCGACTTTTATTTTATCCAACAAGGAAAGGAAAAAAAAAGCACAGAAAAATTCCTTTTTTGAGATTTTCTGAGTACGGGGGGTAGATTATAGAAAGGGAAGGTATTAGAACCCTTTATATCCGTAGTTATCTACGGGCTCTTAGGTACTTGCTCATCATTTTCAAAATTGTTTTCTTTATGTTTGTGGGTTTTGAAAAGTTTTTATTTTAACTTCGATTTAACTCTTGCTTCTGTCTTCAAGAGTGTAATGAAGTGTTTTTGAAAACTTTGTTTGTAAAGGAGTGTAATTGTGAAAAAAATTTGTTTTGATTGAGCAAGTACTTAAGAACTAATCTACCTACTCGAAAAAAGAATCGTTCTGTGTTCATTTCCTTTAGACAATGCTATCCCACTATTAGTGAGTGGGTAGCACCGTCGTTGGAGTTTTAGGGTCAATTCGAAAAGGGACGTACGGTCACTAAAGCAACGTTAGGACGTCTTAGTAGTAACCCTAATGTCTTAGATCAATTTATCCGAGGCAACAATATCCGAGGCAACCTTTCCGAGGCAACTATGATCTTTGGACAAAAGGACGACCACTAAAGCACCCTATACTCAATGACCGTTTTACCGAAGGCAACAAGTGGGAGTGTACCCTATGAGTGCGCATGTGCGTGTGATTCAGTTTCAGATTATTTATCTTTGCACATTTAGGGTGATCTAACTGTTTTAAAATTAGTCATACATTCTTGTCATGCAAACCCTAATTATTCATACATCTAACAGTTAATAATTTGCGGAATTTTAAAGTGCGGAAATTAAACTACGCTATTACAAGGCTTTGGGTATTTACATAGCCAAAAACAAACCCTTTGAAAAATAAAGCGATAAATAGAAATAAACGTCCTAATTAACTATTACAAACTGTGAGCAGATACAATAATTGGGCAAAATAATAATAAAGCGCGCGATTAAAAATTAGATCGACGAGAAATTAGGGTTTTGACCCTTCTATCCTAATGAAAATAGAAAATGTTTTTATTATTACTTTTTTAGAAAAAAAGATTAGGTTTTAAAATAAATGCTAAATTAATTAGTTATTAAATTAATTAATGAAAATAATTAAGTGACATATTTTTTGGGTTTTTGTTTTTGTTATTTTAGGAAAAAATGAAATATAATTAAATTAGTAATAAAACCTATTTATTCTAATTAATTTTAATTATTTGCAAAAAGGAAATTAAAGTTACCTAAATTAACAAACCTAATTAAATTAATAAATTTATTTTAAAAAAATAATACCTAAATCTAATTGGTGAAAAATAATAATTTTTGGTGATTTTTTTGATAAAAAGAAAATTAGTTTTTGGTTAGTAAATAAATTAAATAAGTTAAATAAAATAAATATAAATGAATAGAGAAGAAGAATTGGGCCTGAAAAAATGGGGGTGCCAATAGTCAGATCTGGGCCCATTTGTGGAGGTCCACGTTTGACTTTTGAAATCCAGTGCTGCATGTTGATTGTGGCTCATGGTGCACCCTCCTGGATGGCCATCAGATTTGGCCATCTAACACTTGGCATGATTGATGATGGGGGCGTATGGTGGATCTCTGGTGAGTAAGTACGCTGGATAACCTGAAATAAATTAGGAAAAAACACAAATGCTGGAGGCAGGGGTCGAACCCCTAACCTCAAGCACTCCTAATGCCTTAAGCGCTGCCTGGCTGCCACTACACCATTTGTCTTTGTTGTACATAATATACATAATAATAATAATATATGAAAATAAGCATTAGTGGAGAATTAGAAAAAAAACGCGCGTCAGGTTTGAATGGGCCAGTAAGATGGCGACACGCAGTCGTTCCCTTCCTCTCTCCGTGGCTAAAAGTTCTGAGAACTTTTACCTACAGACAACGTCCATCGCTATAGCCCCTGTCACTTTTAAAATCAAGCACAAACATGATAAATGAAAAACAAAGCCATGGTTGAGTTCGTCTCGTCCTCCTGATCACGATGGTACCACTTATGAAGGTTGATTTTTCCTGTAAACAAAATCCCCAATTCGGAGCTATAAACCCTAACAATGGTGGATTACAGTATAGGCCATATAAATGCAATTAAACCATACAAAAAGCTTACCTATGTCTCATAGATCAAGAATATGTGATTAATTCAATCTAACAATGCCTAAATCATGCTATTCGAATTCAAGAACAGGGCTATGTCGTGAGCGACTTACATAGCTTTTTGGGGCTTGAAATGCTTGGTTCTTGATGGCTTTGGCTTGCTGAGACTCCCAGGAACCGATTGGGATAGGCAACGAGTCTTGAGGATGCCTCTAAGTGAAAATTCGATCTCACATTTTTCTTGCTTTTTTCCAGTTTTGGTTCTTGCTCATACGCCTATCTCTAACCTTTCTTTTAGGTCTGGCCTCGTTCTATATATATTAGTGAAGGGATTAGGGTTAATAAGCTGTATTCAATCTTCCTTCTTCAATGATTTGGATTGTGATTTGATACACTTTGAAAACTTTCCAAAATTGGTCCAAATCTAATCTTTTTGTGCACACATGCCTTGATACGAGTTTGAATGATTTGCTAGCTGTAATTGGAACCTGAAACAAGCACAAAATCTCTTACTTTCAATATTTTGGATTTGATTTGATTTGATTTGATTTAAATTGAATTAATTCAAATAAAAATAAAAATAAATAATAAAAATAAGATATGGACAAGTGGCAAAGGACAAAGCTCGTGGGCTATGTTTCCAACTTAAAACAAGTGAAAAAGATTGGGCCCATTTGGCAAAATTTGAAGTTTTAGGGATAGTTGACTTTTGGCAATTTTGCAAAAAAGGTCAACTTCACCAATGCATAACTTCCTCAATTTTGACTCTTTGAAGGTTTTCTTGGACTTTTTAGAAATATTGAGATGTCCTCTAAGCAACCTCTTTGGTCTCATCTCATTTTTATATTCCATACTCATGCATGAAGCTTTGACAAAAAAGGTGTTTTTGTTGACTTTTCAAAATGACCTATAATGTCCAAATTTATAACATCTTGTGAGTGCATATTTTGAACTTGGGATATGAATATGGATTGTATGTAATTACATCCTATTCAAAATGAGCTTTGTATGGGTCATTTCTCATAAAGTATGAGAAAGTTATGCTTGGTCAAAGTTGAGTTAACCTTTCCTACAAAACCCTAATTTAACAACTTTTGGGTCTTGATGAATTATGAGCAATCCTTGATGAATCATGATCAACCCTTGATCAAATGATGAAATATACTTCAAAATGAGGATGTTTACCAAAAATTTTGAAGTTTGACTGTATGTGGGCCATAGTTGACTTTTGCCCTAGCACAGTCGATTTTCAGGCCTTTGAGCAATTGACTGAGCAGACTTTCTCTGCAAGGCTTGAAACTTGTCATGGATGATCTTGAGAACATATTAGGACATTGGTGAGAACTTGGGATCACTTGGACTCAAGTATCTTTATGCAACATGAAACCCTAGTTTGGGGTAGACTGCCTTAGGAGAGAGCTTGTCTGGCCAACCCTTGGACTACCTTGAGCAACTTGAGGATCTTTCTTGCAATGTTTTGAGAAATATGGGAGGGAAAATTTTGGGGTACAACACCTACTATTAGTGAGTAGGTAATCCTAGTCGTTGGATGTTTGAGGGACTATCGAAAGGGACGTAATGGTCATTGAAGGCAACATGTACGGATACCTTAGCATTTCAAAGGGACTATCATCATAAGATCATTTCTCGTAGGAAACTAGAGGGACATTTAGGGACTATGATCTTTATGATGATTTTAAACTGAGGGTCTTTGCTAAGAGTATCCCTACGCTCGAGGGACATGACCATTTTTTCCGAAGGCAACCAAGTGAAGTAATACCCTAGGGGTGCAAGTGTTCAAAAGTGTGCTTTTCCAGATATATTTATCTTGAATTTAGTGATCTGTTGATTAATTGAGAATACACGCTTAGGTTGCTAACAATTATATACAAAATATAAAACATAAAAGCAAGAAACAGAAGCCCTAAGCTATTACAAGGATTTGGTGTAGATACATAAGAAATTTGACTGAAAAAATAAAGGGCAGAAATAAAACCCTTATTAAGCTATTACAAACTGGGCACAATTACATTTATAATATAAATTAATTGTACGACAAAAATAATTACGCGTGAGAATAAAAGATTGAAATAAGTTTGAAACCCTAAAAAACCTAATTTGATCATTGAAAATATTTTTTGGGATTTTTGTAAAAAAGATTGGAAGTTTGACCTAATTTTTATAATTAATTTTAATTAATGAAACAAATTAAAATTGATGAAATTAATTAATTTATTAAAAAAATACTAAATCCTATTTTTGTGATGTTGATTTTTATGGTTTTATGAAAAATTGATTCAGACAAAATAAATAATTAATTTAAATAAAACAAAGGGAAATAGAATAAGTCTGAGGGGTGTAAACCCAAGTTGGAGGGTGCATGCTGTATTCATGCTCAAAGGCTAATCCAGTTGGCCCATAGCTGCGTGTGATTCAATATGGTTGTCCCAAGAGTGTCCACCATGGAGAGCTTCGTTGGGAGCATTAGATCCAGACGTTGATTGATCAAAGGATGAGGATCTGGAGGCTTATGGTGCGCGCGCTTGGAAAGATAACATGAGATCTGTAAAGAATTGTTAGGAAAAATAACATGTAGGAGGCAGGGATCGAACCCCTAACCTCCTACACACGCGCGCTTTGAACCTTTTCCTTTCGCCACTGAGCCAACTGTGCAATCGTTAACATAAACAAACAATGTGTATTATATGTAATCATGGTTAGTGGCTGTAGTAAAAACGCGCAAGAATTCAAACGGGACACTCAGGTTTTGACATGTAGTCATCTTCTTCGTTGAGATTGTCGTTTTAGCCTAAAGGTTTTACCTACAGACAGAGCTGTAGCTACAAACCTGCACATCTCAAAAATAATGATTACGTAATATAAATTCAAATCAAATATGCAGATCAATGGGGTTTAGTCTCGTGAGTGCAATGGTACTCATCGTTTGTCCTGATTTTGCCTGAAACGAAAGACCCTAAAAATAACCTTGAAACCCTAACCATGGTATTCAATCAAATATGCATCAAAACATATAATTAATCATGCAGATATGTTCTAAATAATCATACAAACATGAATATGTATTTAAAAATCATTGATCATGCATATATTTGAAAAACCAATTTCAAGAACCATGGCAAACCGTGATACCTGTATATATTGTTTCTTGACATGTTGATGCGTGGGAGTGGTCCAGAAAGCTTCCAAATACGCATAGGAATGGATTGCAGTCCTTGAAATTCCTTGAATCTCCCTCTAGAGCAAAACTCGATTAACACTTTTTTGTCAAAATTCTAAGCAGTCTTGTGTGTTCTACAAGGCCAAAATCCCCCTCTTCTGATCAGGGTTCATTATGTATATATAGTGGGATGAATTAGGTTAACAAAATTGAACTGAATCTTGAAGATTGAGTAAAAAAAGATTTGATTTATCTTGCATCTTTTGTTTCTAAAATGGCCAAGTCTTTGTGTTTTTATTCCAATGTGTTTTCTTCTATTTGCCAGCCTGTTTCATTCTTCCTTTGATGGAGAAAATCTTTTTTCGATTGTGGGCTTTCTGGCTTGTTTTGGAACAAATCCCAACTTCATTCCTTTGAATTCCTTCCTTGCCAGCCTTACTTCAATTTGAACTAATCAGGACTTTCCTTATTAGAACCTTGCTCTCTTTGATGGTCTTGACTTTGAATTGTGCCAGCTTCAGTACTAAAGCTCCTTTGATTGGACCATCCTTTGCTTCGATTTCCTTTTTGAAGAGAAGTCTCTGGTTGAATCAGCTCTTGTAAAATTGTGACCCAATAAGGTAAGACTCTGGCCTGGACATATTTTCAGAGTGCCCTCTTGATGGCCTCTTTCAAATGGCCTGGAGGGAGTTCTTCGAAGGGTCCTTGTCCAAGTGCCAATCAAAGGGTATTTATTGGGATATCAAACGAAGAGTCCTTTGCTATGCCAATCGAAAGGCCTTGACACAATGCCCATCGAAAGGCTTGTAATGAAGCCAATCGAAAGGCCTTTTGCAGATGCCAATCGAAGGACACTATGTAGATGGTAATCGAAGAGCACTATATAGATGGTAATCGAAGAGCTTTTGAAGATGCCACTCGAAAGACACTTAGTAGGTGCCAATCGAAGAGCCTCGTTAACAAGCCAATTGAAGGAAACTTAGAAACAGGCCAATCGAAGGAAACTTAGAAACATCACTTGAAAAATTTCCTTGTCTTTAGGCCAAGGTTTGTGACCACCTATGCAAGAGGATAATCTTGGAAAAATATGAGAGGGAAAATTTTGGGGTACAACAGCTGCCCCTGTTCAATCTTCTTAAACCCGAAGATGTAGATTGGCTGGCGGTGGGAGAACTGACTTGAGGGTTTTTGCGTTTTATCGCAAATGTTGCGGTTTAGCAAGAGTCGCCACCGACTTTTCTTTTATCCAAAAGGAAAGGTGAAAAAGCACAAGAAAGACCTTTGAGATGTTTTCTTGAGTTCGGGGGGTAGATTATGAAAAGGGAAGGTGTTAGCACCCTTTTCATCCATGGTTTTCCATGGGCTCTTAGTTACTTGCTAGATTACTTGCTTTTTCTTTTGAAATTGTGCTTTGTGTGGTTTTTGAAAATATTTTGTAAAAGTGGCCATTCGTTTAGGCAATCTTTGTAATGATTCTCGTTCGTAAGAATGTATACAAAGATGTTTGTCTTTTTGAAAATGTTTTCAAGTTTGTAAAATGTTTTGGAAATGTGCGTGTTTGTTTTGAAAATAGCAAGGATCGTTGTTTGGAAACGGAGCAAGTAACTAGAAGTAATATACCTACTCAATTGTCTTTCTTGTGTATTTCCTATTCCTTTGATATTGTTGTCTTACCATTGATTTGGTAAGCAACCCTATCTTTGGGTGTAACCGGGATGAGCGTGGGTCATCGTATAACCATGATTAGCAATGTTGCAAAGTATCTTAGTATTTTTTGAGGGACCGAGATCATTTTGTAAGGCAACTTTGGATAGCGTCATCGAGGGACTATGATCTTATATTTGTTTGTTTTGACAAGATACTTCGCATGCGTAATATGGCTATTTTTTGTATAAGGCAATCAAGTGGAGAAACCCTAATGGTGTTTGTGTGCAAGTGTGTTATTTCCATGCTTGATTTTATCTTGAATTATGGTCTTCTATTTGATTGATCTTTATCTTTCCATACACTTCCTATTTACTAGCATTTACATTTGAAAGCGATAAATTGCAGAAATGTAAAGTCCTACACTATTACAATATTTAGGGGGTGGGGGTACAAATTTATGAATGGGGATTGCCAATGAAAATAAAGCCCTAAATTACTATTACAACCATATTGAAATACATACAAGAAAATATTAAATGAACTTGTTTTGTTTTAAGAAAATATTTTTTGTCTTTTGTTTTAAGAAATAAAATAAAGTGTGAAAGAAATATTTTTGATGTTTGCTGATTAATGAAATGGAGAGTGACAAAAAAAAATAAAAAATAACAAGGGGAAGAAAAAAAGAGGATCAGCGTGTTGCTAAAAAGAAGTCAGAGGTTCTGACCCTAGCATACTGCAGAACAGAAACCTGTTAGTGAAAATGTACAGGTCAGAGGTTCTGACCCTGGCACACTGCAAAACAGAAACCTGTTAGTGAAAATGTATGAGGTCAGAGGTTCTGACCCTGCTGGGAACACAGTAATTTTTAGAAGTTCTGATATCACTGATAACAAAACAGGCTCCAGAAGCGCTGGTGCCAATGACAGAACTTGGTCTCCCTCTCTCTCTATGCTAGTCAGAACATCTACAATTTGGTTATTTCTCCACAAAACAGAAGACATGCCTAGGACAGTTACAACAGGTGTCATAGTGCTTCAGAAATAAGGAATATCAGGACCATAAATCAGAGGCAAGTATGCCTTTGCTAATCCTAACTCTGAGTTTTAGTTTCTTCAAGAAAGTTCTGAACTGATTCATTCTCTACTTAAGCATACAGATGCGTGAAAATCTCAGAATATGTACAACATCAGAAACATGATATCTACATTGTGTTTTTGAGCATGCAAATCTGGTGATGCTTAAGCAATGTGGTGAGAGTCAGCAGATGCTTACCTTGCAGCTGGAAGAAGTTCTGTGAATCGGAGTTAGCCTCAACTCTGATGACGTTCTGAACAGCTTCTTTGCATACTCAATAAGCTGACAGTCTCCAACTTCTGGGGATGGCAAGGGGATAATGTTCTGACTTTTTTTTGAATGGATGGATGGATGGACAGTGTGTAGTAGTATGAATGCAGAAGTTATGGCAGTTTCCAACGTGTGGGTCAGAAACTGCATGGTGGTTTTTTTAGTCAAGAAATATTTTGAGAACAAATGGAGTTTGAAAGCAGGGAATCCAAAGTTAATGGGTTTTTGTGTGCTGTGTTTACAGTTTTTAAAACTCTAGGGATTTTGGCAGAGATTCAAGGTTTTTTCTTTGTTCAAACTTTTGACCTCTCTTTAGCAATTTTTCTGGACCCTTTCTCAGTGACCAATGGCATTTTATTTATAGGAAAAGCTTTGTGGGTTTTAAAAAGTCAAGTGGCGCCAACATCATGCACTAGATGCTGACTTTCTCTTGAAGAAAGTTCAAAAAAGTTGTGATAGTTGACAGTTTTTAGCCTAGGCTGGATTAGTAAGCAGGGATTAAGGAAAAGTGACACCCATAAGCGAAAAGTAGCGCATGGACCCATACCTAAATCTGTACAAAGGTATTTCTATGCTACACGTGGAGAGACCCTTTGGAAAAAGACTCAAAAGTGATTGTGAGCATTAATGAGCATTAAAGGTGATGAGATTTGTCAAAATCAGAAATCCTGTAATGGGGGATTTTGCATCATTGCCTAAATCTAGGCTAGAAGTTCCATTTCAACGTAGTCTAGAACAAAGTACCCAAGTTCTGATCTTGGTATCCTGTTGCCTTAGCAAGTTCCGAGGGATCCTTAGGCTTTCCAACACGTTCTGAAAGAGCATTCAGACTTCTTATCACGTTTTATAATCTTCTGTTTTCTAACCTGGCAAACTCTGACTGAGCTTGCGTAGATGCTGAAGAGCCACATTCTGACTGAAGGTTATGTGCTGAGCTAAGCTTGTAACTTCTGACTGCTCCTGTCTGGAGGTTGGTTCAGAAGTTCTGAAGTGTCATTTTTTCTTAAATACTTAGAAAGATCCCAAGTATTTAGAAATTTGGCTTTTGAACTTTAGATGGAACAAACTTCCTGTTTCAACATGTTTTGATGAAATATGATTTTTTTGAGATTTGATTTTGATCAAGAGGTCAAAGTTTGGCCTTTCAGCGTGCAAATGACTATTTTGCCCTTGTGAGTGATCTTCATGAAAAATTTGTAATTCAAAGCTTGGGATTGGATGGAAGTAAACCTGAGGGTCCAGGGTGATTTCTTGAGAAAAATGAGAGACTCTGCTTGAGAATAAATCTGCGGGGGAATAACTCTGTTTGTGAGAGGAGATGCCTTGCTGGAAGATTTTGTCGATTCAGAGAAATAAACTCCCCCGGGGGATGAACTTCCGTAGCTGGAGAAATGAAATCTGTTGGGAATTGAGTTTCCGCATTCGGAGAAATAAACTCTGCTCGGGAGAAGGATTTAAAAACCTCTTGCGATTATAAAATTTGGCTAGGGAATATAGATATCGGCTCTCTGAAGGAACTTTGCTGGGGAAAGTAACTCCTATTTGGGGAAGCAGATGTTAAAACTTTTGGTTGCCTCTACTCTGTGGGGAATATAGACACCACGGGGCGCATGTAGTGGTGACTTCGTCTCAAAACTGTCTCTGCCCCTGTACCTGCTGGAAGAAGTAACTGTCGGAATTACAAATTGTTTTTTAGACTTTGCCCCGTTCCTTATGTCACGAGCAACTGTCCTTCTGTTTCTTATGCAAATATTTGTGAATAGAAATCATATTCAAATGCATATGTCAAGAATAAGTCATTGGACGTTTTTGCAAAACAAAACAGAAAAAGAAAAACAAATGGCTTTGTAAAAATTACTTGTATTAATTTCTGAAGTCTGCCTATAACAGGCGTTGTGTACAAAGAGGCTGACGTTCTAGTAGAAGAACACCACCGTGAGAGTGAATACTATATAAAATAGTGTACAAAGAGAAGAAAACAGCTGTGTGTAATAATCCCATTGAGTTTAAATTCTACTATTGCTGCTATGTCTTCGAGCATCTCATCACTTTGCTACTTGTCCAAAGTTGACTGGATTTATCGGTGCCATTTGAGCTTGATAGGTGATACTGAAGTCTGGTCGCAAGGTGATCCAATGGGACATAGTGATATGCTTCAAATCCCTAACTTTTGCCTGGACCGCCCTTTCGGGTTTTCAGTCTACCGGGATACCCTTTTTTGCCCAAGCTGCCTTTTCAGGTTTTCGACTTGTCAGGTGTACAAATATATTTGTTTTCATCCCTAATTTTTTCCCGAACCCTTTTGGTTCGTCGGGAAGCCCTTATTTTTTCTAGGCCAGTCAACCTAGCGGGTCTTTATTCATGCTTAGTATCTTTTCACTATGTCCGCATTAATAGGGTGAGGAAGGTCGTCACCGTCCATGGTGGTCAGAATCATGGCTCCACCTGAAAATATGCTTTTGATCACAAATGGCCCTTCGTATGTGGGAGTCCATTTCCCCTGGGATCACCTTGCGGCAGTATGATGCGCTTGATCACTAGATCCCTGACTTGATATACTTGACGTCTGACCTTTTTGTTGAAAGCCTTGATCATCCGTTTTTGATACATTTGACCATGACAGGCAACAGTAAGCCTTTTCTCATCAATCAAATTCAGTTGATCAAGTCGAGTCTGTATCCAATCATCTTCATTCAAACCCGCATCCTTCATGATTCTCAGAGAAGGGATCTGGACAACCTCCATAGCGTATACCATGGAGTAGGGTGTTTCCCATGTCGATGTTCGTGCGGAGGTGCAGTACCCATGAAGAGAAAATGGTAACATCTCATACCAGTCTTTGTATGTCATCGTCATCTTCTGTATGATTTTCTTAATGTTCTTATTAGCAGCCTCCATAACGCCATTCATCTTCGACCGGTAGGGGGAAGAATTATGATGCTGGATCTTGAACTATTTACAGAGTTCGGTGATCATTGTATTATTGAGATTCGTACCATTGTCAGTGATGATTCTCTCTGGCACAACGTACCGATAAATCAGGTTATGCTTGATAAATTGTGCCACAACATTCTTGGTAACAGTAGCAAAAGAGGTAGCTTCAACCCACTTCGTGAAATAATCGATGGCCACCAGGATGAAGTGATGCCCATTGGAAGCGGTAGGTCTAATCTCTCCGATCATGTCAATGACCCACATTTCAAAGGGCAAAGGAGTCGTCAAGACGTTCAAAGGAACCAAAGGTATATGCACCTTATCAACATAGATATGGAATTTGTGATAAGTTCAGGAATGCTGATAGCAGTCTGCTTCCATAGTGGACCAATAGTATCCTGCCCGTAGGATCTTTTTAGCCATGGTATATCCACTTGAATGGGTTCCAAAGGTACCTTTGCGTAGATCTGTCATAATCCTCTATGCTTCGCCCTTGTCTATGCACCAAAGTAAAGTAGAGTCGTGGTTGCGCTTGTAGAGGATTCCATTACTGAGGAAGAAATTTGCGGCAAACCTTCTCAGAAACTTCTTATCATTGACAGATGCCCCCTCGGGATACTCTTGAGACTCGAGATACCTTTTCACTTCATAGAACCAAGGATTGTCTGCTACTCCTTCAGTTTCGATCTCGTAGCAGTAAGCTGGTTCATCCAACCTCTCAATAGTGATCCGAGGAGCCTCGTTGTCCCACTTGACCTTGAACATAGATGACATGGTAGCTAGCGTGTCCGCTAACTTATTCTCTTCTCGTGGAAAATGTTCAAAGGTGACCTCTTCAAAATGTGGAACCAATGACAACACATGTTCTTTGTACGGGATGAGATTCAGGTGCTTCGTATCCCACTCTCATTTGATCTGACTTATTACTAAAGCTGAATCCCCGACAACTCTCAAGAACTTGATCCTCAAGTCAACAACAACTTTGAGACCCATGATGCATGCTTCATACTCCTCCATATTGTTGGTACAGTTGAAACATAATCTGGCGGTGAAAGGAGTATGACAGCCTTCAGGAGATATAATTACAGCACCAACGCCATTTCCAAGTGCATTCGAGGCTTCGTCAAAAACCATAATCCACCGGGATCCTTCTTCAGGTCCTTCATCCGGTCCAGGTTCTTCATAGTCAGTCACTAGCATAATATTCTCGTCTGGGAACTCAAAATTCATGGACTGATAGTCATCCACGACCTAATGAGCTAAATGATCAGCTAGTACACTTCCCTCGACTACTTTCTGGGTCGTGTATTGGATATCGTATTCAGTCAAGATCATTTTCCATCTTGCTATTCTTCCGGAGAGGGCGGGCTTCTCGAATATGTACTTGATCGGACCCATCTTAGATATCAACAAAGTAGTGTGGGTCAACATATACTGTCTCAGTCGGCGAGCAACCCATGCCAAAGCGCAACAATTTTTCTCGAGCAGTGAGTATCTTGTTTCACAGTCGGTAAACTTTTTGCTAAGGTAGTATATCGCATGCTCTTTTTGACCAGACTCGTCATGCTTCCCCAGCACACACCCTATTGAATTATCTAACACTGTTATGTACATTATCAAAGGTCTTCCTTTAATCAGAGGCATCAGAATTGGTGGTTATTGAAGGTATTCCTTAATTCTTTCGAAGGCAGTCTGGCATTCGTCATTCCATTTTACCACTTGATCTTTCTTCAGGAGCTTGAAGATTGGCTCACAAGTAGCAGTTAAATGGGAAATGAACCTGGAAATGTAATTCAGTCGTCCTAAAAAGCCTCTGACCTCCTTCTCAGTACGAGGAGCCGACATCTCTTGTATAGCCTTTACTTATGCAGGGTCTACCTGAATGCCCTTGTCACTGACAATGAAACTTAGCAGTTTACCAGACCTTACCCCAAAGGTACACTTGTTTGGATTCAACCTCAGCTTGTATGTCTTTAACCTATCAAACAACTTTTTTAAATGATTAAGGTGCTCTTCCTCAATTTGAGACCTGGCTATCATGTCATCCACATATACCTCTATCTCATGGTGAATCATGTCATGAAATAAGGTGACCATGGATCGCTGATAGGTTTCCCCGACATTCTTTAATCCAAACGGCATCACTTTGTAATAGAAAGTGCCCCATTGCGTGACGAAGGTTGTATTTTCCATATCCTTGGGTGCCATCTTGATTTGATCGTAACCTGAGAAACCATCCATGAAGGAAAATATCTTGTGTTGCACGGTGTTGTCAACCAGAACATCAATGCGGGGGAGCAGAAAGTCATCTTTGGGGCTTGCCCTGTTCAAATCTCTGTAGTCTACACACATACGTACCTTGCCGTCTTTTTTAGGCACCGGAACTACGCTGGCCACCCATTGAGGATAAGAGGTGATGACTAAGAAACCAGCGTTGAACTGCTTCATAACCTCTACTTTGATGTTCTCTGAAATTTGAGGGTGCATACGATGGACCTTCTGCTTTACCAGAGGGCAATCTTCTTTAGTTGGCAGACGGTGAACCACAATATCCGTATCCAGCCCTGGCATGTCTTCATATGACCAGGCGAAGATCTCGACATAATCATGCAACATTTGTATCAACCGCTATTTGACATTAAGCCCCAGATTTGCACCGATATTGACTTCTTTTCTGACTACCTCTATGCCCAAGTTTATTGTCTCAACTGGCTCTTCATGAGGCTGTATGGCCCTCTCTTCCTGCTGTAATAGACTAGCAAGTTCTCCAGGTACCTCACAATCTTCCCCACCTTCGTCCTCGGCTTAGTTGATCGGATTTTCAAAGTCATAAATGGAAATAGCAGAACTGTTATCAATGGGATCCATAGTGGATATGAATCTGTAGTTTGATACATGAGTGTGTGTAAGAGCATATCTGTATAGACAAAGTAAAAGTAGAAAAGAAAAACAAAGAGCACAAGATTTGTATGCATAACGTCCAATGCTTTATTAATGCCATATGAAAGTGAAACATGATATCCCTCACAAATAAACCGATGTGCCCCGGGTAAGACACATGGCCATAAAGTTATATTGTTTATTACATATCCAACAAATAACAAAGACAATTACTTTTGAACAAAAGTAATAGGTACAAAATATTTTTCCGTCCAGTTACTGGGTCCACCGTTGGTAGTAGGGAAGATCCAGCTATCCATGTCATTGTCACCATCTCCGTCTTATACAATGTTGACCCCATGATTGCTGATGCGTAGGGGAGGTCTTCCAGCACGAGCACGTCGAACAACCCTTTGAGCCCCTGAAGAGAAACCCAAACCAAATTTATCAGACTTGTACGAAATATCAGGGAGCTGACCCTAAATGGTAGACCCACCTTCTTCGACAACCGCTTTTGCATCCTCGAGAGAAGCCATCTTCAAGGGAGGTCTGGTGATCTTCAGCATACTGGTAACAATTTTAGTTGCAGCCAGAGTCTGCGGTACCTCTTTGAAATTCTGGCACGGAGTCTCGATGAACTCACTATCCATTTCCACATATCTGAAGGAATTCAGGTAATTGACCATGTATTCTTCTTCGCCGTGTACAGTGACAATTTTTCCTTTGACCAGATATTTCATCATCTGATGTAGAGTGGATGTAACAGCTCCAGCCCCATGTATCCAAGGGAGGCCCAACAAACAAGAATAAGATGGCCTGATATCCATCACATAGAAGGTAGAGCCGAAAGTTTGAGAACCAACCTTGATGGGGATGTCCACCTCCCCGTGCACCACTCTCTTCAAAGTCAAACCTTCACAGTCTAGTCTATCCAGGGCATTCTTAGGCAGCACATTTAACGACGAACCAATATCTACAAGGACATGGGCCAAAGTGGTGCCCTTGCATTTGATAGAGACATGTAACGCATCATTGTGCTTCCTTCCTCTAGGAGTCAAATCAGCATCAGAAAATCCCAAACCATTATCAGCTATCAAACTAGCCACACAATCTTCGAATTGGTCAACAGATGTTTCCCAGGGCACATCGGCAGTTTTCAGGAACTTCACCAGAGCTTTCGCATGAGCTTCAGAACACAACAGTAAGGCTAGCATAGAGATCTTTGAAGGGGTCTGCTCCAGCTGTTCGACCATGTTGTAGTCTCTTTTCTTGATAATTTTAAAAATTTCTTCCATTTCTTACTTGGAAGCCTCTGGGATAGATACCGAATGCGCCTTCGTCTGGACAGGCTCAACCAATATATCTTTGCCCCGAGTCTCGGTCGACTCAATGATAGGGGTGTCAGCAGGGGTAATCACATGGATTGTAGTAGTAGTATCAGCATGAATGGATCGCAGGACCAATAAAAGCTTTCGGAGGAGAAATCTCAGGGGAGAACACTCTTCCACTTCTGGTTATTTTGCTGGTTCCAACAATGTTGACAATGTCGGGATCAACATTCTCAAAAACCTGGTCTTCAGCAGCCAGTCAATCTTGCTTGACGCCGTGGTAGTAGACGTCACCCCCGTAGTTCCAAGGAGCAGTTTTGTCTGAGGAGTATGGGATTGGCCCTGGCCCATTAATTATCAGGGGAGTAGTCTTCGGGTAGATGTAATCTTGACGAGTCTTTTGGTGGAGACCCTGGGAGGATTGGCGAAAATGGTTATTATTGAAACATCTCTGCAAGCAATAGTCGAGACAGGATTCTTCTCAATCAAAATCTCTCTATCATCCATCAGGCATTGAACACCTGCCTTCAACAAATGACAACCAGTCGGTAGGGATAAACAGAAGTGGCAACCAGTCGGTAGGGATAAACATAAGTGGCTACCGGTCAAGAGAGGAGTAAAAATCTCTTCAACAATAGTAAAAAAAAATCATCTTCAATAGCGTTAACACCACGGCCGTGCTTGGGCATATGAGCGGTGATAACATTTGGAATTTTAGGGGCGTCAAACTCAATTTCCTTCGCCTCGATAAGGTCTTGTACCATGTTTTTCAAAGCCCAACAGTCGTTTGTATCATGACCTAGACTTTCTGAATGATAAGCACAACGGGAATTTGGATTGTAGCGGGGAGAGGTAGTGTTGGGATTCTTTGGTGCTTCCCGCAGGGTTACCATATTAGACTTCAACAGATGAGGCAAAACTTGGGATAAAGTTATATTTATCCAGGTGAACTGTCTTACCAGCTTTTCTGCTCTATGCTGATTATTCCTCTGTTGAGTGGGTGCAGGCTTAGGGATCATGACAGCCCCTATCGTTGGACGAAGTTCAGTTCTATCCTGATTCTTTTGATTGTACGCAACATTAACCTTTTTCTTCCTAGCAAATGGCTTCCTTATGGCACTGGAGGATGCTTCCTTTTGGATCTTACCATTTTTAATTCTAGCTTCCACTCTTTCCCCTGTCAAGATTAATTCAGTAAAGCCGGCTGAAGAGCTTCCAATCAGGTGATTAAATAATAGACCAGACAGGGTTCCCAGAAACATTTCAACTAACTCCCTATCAGACAGGGGAGGCTGGACTCTTCCTGCTAAGTCCCTCCACTTCTGAGCATAGTCTTTGAAGCCCTCGCTTGAGCCCATAGCCATACTTTGGAGTTGAGTACGTGTGGGAGCAAGGTCTGCATTATATTGATATTGCTTATATAAAGCAACAACCAGGTCTTCCCAATTATGGATGTTAGCCCTCTCCAGTTGATAGAACCAATCTAGCTGAATTTTGGATAGACTATCCTGAAAGAAATGGACCCATAAGTCTCTGTCACCACTGTGAGGCTGTATCTTCCTCACATAAGATCAGAGGTGAATCTTGGGACACGAAACCCCATCGTACTTAGAAAACACCGGTGCCTTGAACTGTGGCAGAATAACAATCCCATACACCAAACCCAGCTCTTCAAAGTCCAGCCCAGGCACTTTCTGAATCTCCATTGCACTCAGGCGCTCTTCCAGCTGTTTGTACTTTTCGTCAACTGGAGGATACTGCTCTTCATTGTAATCAATATCATTATCAGATTCCCCCGGACTAGGGTATTCCTCTCTTGTCTCACCCTCTTGGTTCTATCCTTCCTTGGATGAAGAGGTCAGATCAACCATTTGCTTCAATGGTCCCTTGAATCTTCTTCCCAGATTTACCACACCAGCTGTCCTTCTTGGATTCTTGGTCTTGTCTTTAACAATCAGGGCTTTCAGTTCCTCCCGCCCTTTGGCTAGAGCCATGATCATCTATTGGAATTGTTCGTTCTGAGTCTGTAAGTCCTTCACAGTTTATTCGAGAGCCATGGCTGAAATAAACAACGAAGAGGATGAGAAACTTGCTTTGACACCTATTTATGCAATGATATGTATGATATGTGTATGCAATGATTTCAAGGATTTCGGGAAATTTAAATTTGCGAACCAAAATGAAACAAAGATTTTATTAGTAGAATTCAAAATACAATTTCCTTTTAGGCGTTTCAATTGAAGGATCAAGAAAAAACTTAAAACAAAATCAGGTTTCCCATGAGCGCTTCCTCTTCGCGCCGAGATAGACATTGAGGATTCTTTCCTCATGAAGTTGCTTTGTGAGCTCTAAAACCTTCCTCTCATGGGCATAGAAATGGTCTCTAAAGGTATCCTGCTCTTTCTTCAGCTGAATCCAGGATCTTTGTAATTCCTGAAGATCAGTGGGCATGTTAGGATGAAGAACCATATAGGGAATATCCCCTTCAGTAATGGGCTCCACAATCAGTGGTAAGATGGATATATATGGCATCATAAGATTCTGAGCACGAGCTCGTACCCATTGGAGATAAGGTTCCATAGGAATGAAAGTCTTTGGCCCCAAAGTTTTGACGTCAAATCTGTTTACCATGCCCCAAGCCCGTATGAACCTATGGCGATACCCTTGAACATCATCTTCATAGTTAAACACAATGCCATGGATAAGCATCTCGTGAGGACCATCCCTTCGAGCGTAACCAAATTGTCGCAGAGCTAGAGAAGGATTATAGGTTATGCCTCCCCTAATGCCAAGTAGTGGGACATTAGGGAATTCCCCGCAGCGGTCAATGATAGAAATATCTCCCATAGACCGGGAATACCAGAGAATATCCGTGTGAGAAAGTGACATTATCCTTTGCGACCAGCCCAAACCTTCTTCATTCTTCAGTACTGTTTTAGGGAGGTGAGAAATAAATCACCTCGAAAGAAAAGGAACACAACACATAAGAATCCCTCTTTTCTTTGTGGTACGCGTGTGGAAGGTATGCAAGATGTCTCAGAGTAAAGTGGGCACAAGGTTGCAAGAAAGGAAGTCCTTGATAGCGTTCACATCTATGAGTAAGTCCAAATTAGGGAATAATACTAACTCTTAGATGAGAAGGGCCACAACCTCCTCAATAGCCTGGAAGTCCAAATCATCCCAAAACAGCCGAGCCTTCTCTATCAGGAACTTGGATAGAAAACCCTTAACTCCACTTTTTATTTCCCAGTTGGATACAACATTGGACCGTTTCAGGTGTAATGCTACTGCAATGACCTCTGGCTTCAGAGCTTCTTCCAAGCCGGTGAAAGGAAACTGATCCAAAATAGGTATACCCAATATCTGAGAGAACTCTTCCATGGTGGGTACCAACTGATAGTCTAGAAAGGTGAAGCAATGGTGCTTAGGGTCAAAGAACTGAAAGAGCATATTCATCATCTTCTCATCAAAACCTGAGGTAACCAGATTAAGGAGTCGACCGTAGTTCTTGGTCAATGAAGAAGTTTCAGAAACCCTGGATACTAGCTCCTTGAGTTGAAGAGGTATTCTCACAAAGCTGATTCAAATGGTATTTCTACGAGCGGAAGCCATGATCTGCAAAATAAAACAAAGATAAATTCCCCAAATCCTTGAAATGGTTAGTGTAATGAAGAATGCATGTTTATGATGCATGATGTCATGTTTAAGAAAATTAATCACACACAAGCAAAGCACACAAGACCTTAGTTTTAGGCTTGGATGGGGTTTATAGGTAAATACCCTCTTGAAGTTTAGTTAGTTTCAAACCCATCCTAGAAAATGTAACCGGGTTCTAAGGAGTCTCAATATCACTGATCTTTCTTTATCGGTATTATTTCATTTTAGCAATCTTTTCTTACGGCCGAAACATACCGAAAGTCCAATCTCAATGAGTGTAGTATCGAGTATCAACCAATTCCCATCTTTACATTATGAACGGCTATCTCACTACTTTCTAATGGCCAATTTTGTTCAACTAAGGTTTAAGGTTCGTTAGTGCTTCACGACACCATGCGACAGCCCCGTATTCTCCTCGTTTCAACACAAGGGATACCGGTACCAACCAAAGTGTCACACCAACATAGCTATCGCTTCAACCATATCGGTTTATGCCGTACAGTCTCCACGATCTATTGCTGTTTACCTAAAAAGTGTCCCCAGATCCGGGTATAGGATCTATACAAGAATACCCCAACAAACCTTTAAAAGTAAAGCAATCAAAGCAAACAAAGAAAGCAATTTTAAAATGATCTAGACCCTAAGGTAAACCCCACTTTACAATTCTCCCCAGCAGAGTCGCCAGTTCTGTGATACGGTGGCAGAACCGACAGTTTAAATACTGGTTTGTGTTTTTTGTTTGCAAATGACGCGGTAAGCAAGAGTCGCCACCGACTTTTCTTTTATCCAAAAAGGAAAGGGTGTAAAGAACAAAAAAATACCTTTTTTTTTCGAGATTTCTGAGTAAGGGGGGTAGATTATGGGAAGGGAAGGTGTTAGCACCCGTTTCATCCATGGTTTTCCATGGGCTCTTAGGTACTTGCTCATTTTCTAAAATTACTTGTGTTTGTGTCTTTTGAAAAGCTTTGAAAATGCTTTAGTGCGGCAATTCACTTTATGGTAACTCTTGTATCATTCCTCAAGAGTGTGATAAAGCGTTTAAAACTTTTGTTTGAAAAGTATGTTTGAAAGTGTGGTGTGAAAATTTATTTGAGCAAGTACCTAACAGTTATCTACCTACTCGAAAGGGACGTAATGGTCATTGAAAGGGACGTAATATCCTACTACTAGTGAGTAGGTAACCCTAGTCGTTGGATGTTTGAGGGACTATCGAAAGGGACGTAATGGTCATTGAAGGCAACATGTAAGGATACCTTAGCATTTCGAAGGGACTATCATCATAAGATCATTTCTTGTAGGCAACTCGAGGGACATTTAGGGACTATGATCTTTATGATGATTTTAAACTGAGGGTATTTGCTAAGAGTATCCCTATGCTCGAGGGACATGGCCATTTTTTCTGAAGGAAACCAAGTGAGGTAATACCCTAGGGGTGCAAGTGTGCAAAAGTGTGCTTTTCCAGATATATTTATCTTGAATTTAGTGATCTATTGATTAATTGAGCATACACGTCTAGGTTGCTAACAATTATATACAAAATATAAAACATAAAAGCAAGAAACAGAGGCCCTAAGCTATTACAAGGCTTTGGTGTAGATACATAAGTAATTTGACTGAAAAAATAAAGGGCGAAAATAAAACCCTAATTAAGCTATTACAAACTGGGCACAGTTACATCAATAATAAAAATTAATCGTACGACAAAAATAATCACGCGTGAGAATAAAAGATTGAAATAAGTTTGAAACCCTAAAAATCCTAATTTGATCATTGAAAATATTTTTTGGGATTTTTGTGAAAAAGATTGGAAGTTTGACCTAATTTTTCTAATTAATTTTAATTAATGAAACAAATTAAAATTGATGAAATTAATTAATTTACAAAAATTAATTTATTAAAAAAATACTAAATCCTATTTTTGTGATGTTGATTTTTATGGTTTTATGAAAAATTGATTCAGACAAAATAAATAATTAATTTAAATAAAACAAAGGGAAATGGAATAAGCCTGAGAGGTGTAAACTCAAGTTGGAGGGTGCATGCTGTATTCCTGCTCAAAGCCCAATCCAGTTGGCCCATAGCTGTGTGTGATTTAGTATGGTTGTCCCAGGAGTATCCACCATGGGGAGCTTCGTTGGGAACATTGGATCCAGGCATTGATTGATCAAAGGATGATGATCTGGAGGATTATGGTGTGCACGCTTGAAAAGATAACATGGGATCTGCAAAGAATTGTTAGGAAAAATAACATGTAGGAGGAAGGGATTGAACCCCTGACCTCTTACACACGTGCGCTTTGAACCTTTCCCTTTCGCCACCGAGCCAACTGTGAAATCGTTAACATAAACAAACAATGAGTATTATATGTAATCATGGTTAGTGGCTGTAGTAAAAACATGCAAGAATTCAAACGGGCTACTCAGGTTTTGACACGCAGTCATCTTCTTCATTGAGACTGTCGTTTTAACCTAAAGGTTTTACCTACAGACAACGCTGTAGCTACAAACCTGGACATATCAAAAATCATAATTACACAATATAAATTCAAATCAAATATGCAGATCAATGGGGTTTGGTCTCGTGAGTGCAATGGTACTCATCGTTTGTCCCGATTTTGCCTGAAACAAAAGACCCTAAAAATAACCTTGCAACCCTAACCATGGTATTCAATCAAATATACATCAAAACATATAATTAATCATGCAGATATGTTCTAAATAATCATACAAACTTGAATATGTATTTAAAAATCATTGATCATGCATATATTTCAAAAACCAATTTCAAGAACCGTGGCAAACTGTGATACCTGTATATACTGTTTCTTGATGTGTTGATGCGTTAGAGTGGTCCAGAAAGCTTCAAAATACGCATAGGAATGGATTGCAGTCCTTGAAACGCCTTGAATCTCCCTCTAGAGCGAAACTCAACCAACACTTTTTTTGTCAAAATTCTAAGCAGTCTTGTGTGTTCTACAAGGCCAAAATCCCCCTCTTCTGATCAGGGTTCATTATGTATATATAGTGGGATGAATTAGGTTAACAAAATTGAACTGAATCTTGAAGATTGAATAAGAAAAGATTTGATTTATCTTGCATCTTTTATTTCTAAAATGGCCAAGTCTTTGTGTTTTTATTCTAATGCGTTTTCTTCTATTTGCCAACCTGTTTCATTCTTCCTTTGATTGAGAAAATCTTCTTTTGTTGTGGGCTTTCTGGCTTGTTTTGGAACAAATCCTATCTTCATTCCTTCGAATGCCTTCCTTGCCGCCTTACTTCAATTCAAACTAATCAGGACTTTCCTTATTAGAACCTTGCTCTCTTTGATGGTCTTGGCTTTGAATTGTGCCAACTTCAGTACTAAATCTCCTTCAATTGGACCATCCTTTTCTTCGATTTCTTTTTTGAAGAGAAGTCTCTGGTCGAATCAGCTCTTGTGGCATTGTGACCCAACAAGGTAAGACTCTGGCCTGGACATATTTTTAGAGTGCCCTCTTGATGACCTCTTTTGAATGGCCTAGTGGGAGCTCTTCGAAGGGTCCTTGTCCAAGTACCAATCGAAGGGTATTTATTGGGATATCAAACGAAGAGTCCTTTGCTACGCCAATTCAAAGGCCTTGACACAATGCCCATCGAAAGGCTTGTCACGAAGCCAATCGAAAGGCTTGTCATAAAGCCAATCGAAAGGTCTTTTGCAGATGCCAATCGAAGAACGCTATGTAGATGGTAATCGAAGAGCGCTATATAGATGGTAATCAAAGAGCATTTGGAGATGCCACTCGAAAGGCACTTAGTAGGTGCCAATCGAAGAGCCTCATTAACATGCCAATCGAAGGAAACTTAGAAACAGGCCAATCGAAGGAAACTTAGAAATATCATTTGAAAAATTTCCTTGTCTTTAGGACAAGGTTTGTGACCACCTATGCAAGAGGAAAATCTTGGAAAAATATGAGAGGGCAAATTTTGGGGCACAACAGCGTGCCACTTGTTTTTTTTTTTTGAATTTCTGATTTAATAAGTGATCCAGTGTTTTATTCACTAATGACCATGATATGAACAACGCGCCAGATCCCTTGGATTTGATTACTAACGCGTTTTGGCTCCCATCCATTGGTCCACATCCTTTTGGTTTTTATTTTATTTTTTTATTTTTATATTTAATTGTTTTAAACTTCAAAAAATCATAGAAAATTCATTTTTAGTCAAAAAATTCTGAAAAAATTCTGAAAAATATTTTTGATTTTTCTCTTTCTGATTTTTATTTTTTCACAATTTTATTTTGTTTTTTGATATTTTTTATAAATTTTCAGTTTATTTGAATTGTTTTAAATGTTTAAAAATACTTTTATGCATTTTTAAATTCTGAAAAAAATATGGAATGATTCAATGATGTTGTGACAAATATTGGTGGCCTAATTTATTTTTTATTTCTCACTTTGTTATTTTTTTTAATCATTTTTGGTTTATTTTACTCATTTCTTTTAATTTTAAAAATAGTTTCTGACTTTAAAAAATTATCAAAATTTTTATAAAAATATTTGGGTTCATTTATGATTTTTCTATGGTCTTACTTAATATTTCTTGATTAATTTGAACACAGTTGAGATTTTTATCCCTTATTTCTATTTTAAAACATTTTAAAACCCTTTTTAATGTATATATTAAATGCAATATTATTTTGTGATTATTTTCTGGCTGATCTTGGGTTGAATTTTGATCATGAACTTTTTTAACATCATTGGATCCATGGTGTTGAGTCTAACTCCATAAAAATGGATGAATGATTTTAATAATAGTTTGATTAAATTTTAATTCAAATGTGGTTTGTATAGTCTTTCCCACCCCTCTTCATCTTGTCCCTTTCTTATTTCTCTAAGTGTTATTAGAGCATGATCTCTATATCATGTCTCAAAATAAATGGTGCATAGATTGCTATTGGCCGGTCTCAAAATAGGTGCGACTTCTATATAAGTCCACTTACGATTGCTTAACATAGCGCTAAATTTTGTCCCGATTCGAATAAATGATCATTCGTGGCCCAAACCTATGTTTGCAAGCCCAAGTATGTTAATTTGATCTCTTTGATCTAATAACTTTGAGATTCATTGCGTGGAGGCTTTGGTTCTACCAATCCTCTAATGAATCTACATTACTTTTGGTCAACGCGAATCACTTAAACATCGTTGATCATTAAATGGTACTTTTGAAAATTCCAAATGGATGATATACTTGACAAAAAGCAAATGTAAATTGTTTTGTGGAGGCTTTGGTTCTACCAATCCTCTAATGAGTTCCAAATGCAAGTTTCAAGATGGTCATCCAACTAACCACTAATTATTAAATTGATTTTACTTTATGCTTTTATTTTTTTATGCTTTATGTACCATTTACTTTAGCATTTACATTTCATGCCATTTTTTTTATCTTTGCTCATTTGAGTATTTACTTTCTTGGCATTTTTTTATTTTGCTCACTTGAGCCTTTCTTTTCTTTTCTTAAGATACCTAATAATCAACATGAACCCTAAAATTTTTTAATGATACTTGGACTATTTGGTCACTATCCTTGGCATTATGGAGTATTGGACTTCTTGGACTTAGGATTAGAGACCTTAGCCTATATTGGAGACCTTGTGACCTTAATTTATATTTTATCTGGAGTTCTTGAGGTTTACCTCAAGACATTGGGTTGTTTGTTTGTTTTGTATGCAGGTTATTGCGATTACATACTTTATTTATAATCTGGAATTCACCCGTATACAACCGTTACTCTGCCCAATTTTTGTGAAGACTTAATACACTTGAATTTTGGTTCTCTCAAGAGGTCTAGTATCTTTTCTTGCTTGGTTTCAATCCAAATAATGGGATTTCTATCTTGACTCATAATGTCAAGTAATGGCTTCTTGTTGGTTAGATGGTTCTTCCCCATAGCTTTTACCTTATGCTTTAGGATAGTCTCTTCTTCTCCTCCCATCTTCTTTAATTTCAAAAATCTTCTTCCTCCTTTTGAAAACTCTTCTTGTTTTGAAACTTGAACCATTTCCATAATAAATTTGGACTTAGGTCAATGCATTTTCAAAACATTTTCATAAATAAACTTCAATCAACTTAATAATACCTTGAAATTTTTGTGAGAAAACTAAAAGTCAATCAATCTTATTTCAAACCATTTTGCCACTTTGGATTTATATTTTAAATTTTTTTATCAAAATATTAGAATCTTGTCAATCCTTATAGTGATGTAAACAACTATACTTCTACAATATGTAGTGAAGAGAGATATTTTCCACTTGGATGTTAAGTGAGGCATTGTTGATTTTAAAATCCAAGCCATATCCTCCACTTTGAAATGATGCAAATTCTCCTTTCTCATGATTGTGGGTAGTAAGTATATTTTCCACACGGACAATGACAATGATGTCTATCTCATAAAATTAACCAACACACTTGTGTTTTAATTTTTTTTAAAGAGGAACTACGTGTACCCTGATCCCCTATTTCACAAAAGGTGGTACGTAGACACTAAAGGTTCACAACCGCAGCGGGTGCAAAAATCATAAAAAAATACTTCTTTTCTTAACTCCACCATCTATTTTTTATACAACATTTTATAGCCAAAATATACAAATTTTTCAAAGAGGTTCATGCGGAGTACCGTAGATGTTTAGGGTGCTAATACCTTCCCTTTGCATAAACAACCCCCTTACCTTGAATATTTCCCCCTCTTTTTGAGTTATTCGCTCTTTTCCCATTCCTTTAGAAACAGTAAAGCGCGGTGGCGATTTTTATTTTTATCTGTATAAGTCTAGTCAATCTAATGGCTTAGTCTTAAACATTTCTACCACTACACCTAGATTTTACCTTATACTTTAGGATAGTCCCTTCATATCCTCCCATCTTCTTTAATTTCAAAAATCTTCTTCTTCTTTTGAAAACTCTTCTTATTTTAAAACTTGAACCACTTTCACAATAAACTTGGACTTAGGTCCATGCATTTTCAATAATATTTTCTTAATCAAACTTTAATCAACTTAATAATACCTTGACATTTTTGTGAGAATACTAAAAGTCAATCAATCTCATTCAAACCATTTTTCCACTTTTCTTTTTACCTTAAAACATTTCTCAAAATATTAGACCCTTGCCAATCCTTGTAGTGATGCGAGCTACTATACTTCTACGATATGTAGTGAAGTGAGATATTTTCCACTTGGGTGTTGAGCGAAGCTTTGTTGATTTTTAAAATCCAAGCTATATACTCCACTTTGAGATGACGTAAATTCTCCTTTGTCATAATTGTGGGTAGTAAGTATGTTTTCCACTCAGATAATATAATGATGTCTCATCTCTTAAAATTAACCAACACACTTGTGTTTTAAAATTTTTAAAGGTGAACTACGAGTACCCTGATCCCCTATTGAACGAAAGATGGTACGTAGACACTAAAGGTTCAAAATCGCGGCGGGTGCAAAAATCATAAAAAATATACTTATTTTCTCATCCCCATAATCTATTTCTATATACAACATTTATATCCAAAATACACAGATTTGCAAAGAGGTTCCTGCAGAGTACCGTAGATGTTTAGGGTGCTAATACCTTCCCTTTGTATAACCAACCCCCGAACATAGATTCTCTCCCCCTCTTTTAGGGTTATTTTATCTTTTCCAATTCCTTTGGAAACAATAAAGTGTGGTGGTAATTTTTATTTTGATCTGTGCGATTCAAGTCAATCCAATGGCTTAGTCTCAACATTTTTACCGCTACAGAAAAAATGGCGACTCTGATGGGGAAAGATCGACCTATTGTTGGTCCATATTTAAGTGGGTTGAGCCTATATTTGTTTATCTATATATGTTCTATTATCTATTGTATATTATATGTTGTATATATGTTTGTCTGGACTTTTATAGTTTTTAGGGTGCTTGGTGATTTCTCATAAGTCCTATACTCGGACTTGGGAAAACTTAAGATAGGATGGGTGGTATAGTCATGTTAACTTTGAGGGAGTAATGCCAAAAAAGGAGACATGAAATCCCCCACTCAGTAGAGGCCCCTTTGACTATAGTTTCGTTTACCGAGTAATCAGGAAGACGTGTTGCTTTTGACTTGGGAGCCTGCTAAAACTGAGGACCATAGAACCTTTAACCCATCTTGGCCTTTTGGGTGTAGTGCGGAAGTTATGACGGAGTAATCCGGAAATAGTCGTCACGCGATACTACACTCGAATGAGATTTTCCTGAGAATATTGCTAATTACCGAGTTAATTATGAAGTTGGTAATATCTGAAGGAAGGATGTAGACTCTGAGAACCTCTTAGAACCTTGTTCGGCAGGTGATAAAGTTGTAGATCATAACTTGTGGGTAGTACCTTCGACCTCATGCTCGTGACGCTGAACCTATGAACCATATGTTTGTGATCTTGTGTATGATTGTTGCATCATGCATTCATGCACCCATGAGCATCCTTTAAAACATTTTGTTTCAAGGGAGTTAAAAGTTGACTCTTTGTGAATATCTCAAGTACTTTTTGACTATGGATTCTGGAAAAAGAAAGATTAGGAAGTACAGTTTCAAAGATCCCAAGATAGATGGGTTTTAATGAATCTAATCCCTGAGATTGAGAGTTCTACAGATTTTCAGAGGAAGTATGGGTCCATCATTTCTCTTATGAAGCTCAGGATGAAGGAGAGTATTCTCTCGACTTTGGTCCAGTTCTATGATCCGATGTATCGATGTTTTACTTCCCCTGATTATCAGTTGATGCCTACATTAGAGGCGTACTCTTATCTATTGGGTTTACCTATTATCGATCGTGTTCCTTTTACTGATTTAGAGTGGGAGCCAAAATCCCATGAGATTACTGCTTTGATCAATTTAGGGAAGTATGAGGTTGAAGCCCACATGACTACCAAAGGAGGGATTAGAGGATTACCTGCTCAGTTCTTATTGGAGAAAGCTTGCTACTTTGCTAGGATGAAGAGTACGGTTGCTTTTGAGGCCATCATTACTCTACTTGCTTATGGTTTGTTATTATTTCCCAATGTCGACAAATTTGTGGATATTAATGCCATCATAATATTTATGATTGGGAACCCAGTTCCTACATTATTGGGTGATGTTTACTACTCCATTCATCTTCAGGATTCTTATCATGGAGGGATGATCATTTACTGCACGCCTTTGTTGTATCAGTGGTTTATTTCTCACTTACCTAGGTCTGATGCTTTCTGGGATGTCAGAAAGGAACCTCGTTGGGCTCCAAAGATTATGGTCCTCACTCATTCAAATATTGTTTGGTATCATCAGGCTTACCATGACGTAGATATTGTCAACAATTGTGGTAGTTTCCCTAATGTACCTCTTCTTGGTACAAAGGGAGGAATTAACTACAATCCCATTCTTGCATGATGACAACTTGGATATCCGATGAGGGATAAGCCAAATAGTATTCATCTTAGTGGTTTCTTCCTTAAAGAGGGGGAGTTTCATAAGGAAGCTAAAGAGGAGATTGCGAAGGCTTGGCGTCATATTCACAGGAAAAGTAGGAAGGACTTGAGACCTAGAGAGGCTGTTTCTTTGGAGCCTTATCTTCAGTGGGTAAAAACTAGAGCCATCCAATTGAAGATGTCGTATTCCCATGAAACACCCATGCCTGATATGTTTGTGAAGACCACTCCTCCTCTATTAGATGATGTGGAAGAGCTTCAGCTTGCCCTAGTCATGATGCAGCAGGAGAAGGAAGCTTAGAAGAATAAGTTTCAGACTTTAGAAGTTTCCTACCAAGCAGACCTGAAGGAGAAGGATGATCTGATCAAGATTCTTGAGACTCATGTTGTAGAGACGATGGAGAGGCAAGATGATTTATTGTCTATAAATCTTTGAGTTCCTTAAAATATTAATAATAAAATTAATCATGCGCATTACATATCATGCATCATATTGTACATACTTTTTTCATTTATTTTCATATCCAGGTGTCTTACTGAGCTTCTTTACTTCATTTAACAAGCCGTCTCATCAGTATAATACTCGGGCTAATTTCAGAAGGAAGATGGATAATCTAGAACAAGAGAATCATGAGCTACACCAAGAAGTTTCTGCTCTGAAGGCTGGTATGGCCAATCTCACTGCTTTGATGGAATCATTGGTGGCTGCTCAGAATCAGCCACCACTTGCTCAGCCTCAACAGACAACGGTTACTTCCGAAGCTCCGACAATTCTTGTTTCTTCTACTCCAGTTACTGTTGTTCAAAATCATATTCCTCAGGGTTATCTATAGGGAATTCCATAAAACTTCATGCCAGAAGGTTATAATCAAGATGCTCAAGTTTCTCCACTTGCTCAGGCTGCTGCTGCTCCTGCACCTCCTGTGGTGCATATTACTCCTACTGCTAGAAATGAGATTCACTATGATGCACCTCCTTCGGTGAATGCTGTACCATTTGCTAATGACGAAGTTTATCGCCCCATTCCTCCACCAAGTGAAAGCTTGGGTTTCTATGATCGAATGGATGATTTTCAGGACCAGTTTGTTAAGATGCAAAAAGAGTTGAAGGCCCTTAGAGGAAAATAATTGTTTGGGCAGAATGTGAATGATCTGTGTTTGGTTCCAAATGTGAAAATACCTGCAAAATTCAAAGTAACGGAATTTGAAAAGTACAAGGGCAATACTTGTCCTCGTGCCCAATTAGTGATGTATGTGAGAAGGATGTCTACTCACACCAATGATCAACGCCTATTAATACACTTCTTTCAAGATAGTTTGACTGGTGCAACATTGAAATGGTACATGAGCTTGGATAGTTCCAATATTCATACTTTCAACAACTTGGGTGAAGCGTTTATTAGATAATACAAATATAACATGGACATGGTGCCTGGCCGTGATCAACTCATGGAAATGGTCCAGAAGGACAAGGAGTCATTTAAGGAATATGCACAGAGATGGCGTGAAGTAGTCGCCCAGGTGATTCCTCCGATGGAAGAAAAAGAGACGACAATGATTATTCTGAAGACTCTAGGTGCTTTCTATTATGAAATAATGGTGGCGAGTGTGCCAAGTGATTTTACCGAGATGGTGGGCATGGGCGTCCGTTTGGAAGAAGCTGTAAGAGAAGGTCGCTTGACAAGAAGTGAAAATTTCGATAGTACGAAGAAACCATCATACGGGTTTGCTAAAAATAAATAAGGAGAGACAAATTATGTTATTCAAGAGAGAAAGGTTAATCATCCTAGAAGAAATCATCAGCACCATCAACAGGTTGCTTCGGTAACTCCAGTTGTCAATACGGCTCCTACCACAGTCGCTTATCAAAGACCAACCCCTCAAGGAAATCAAGGTCATAATCAGAAGAGATAGGATTTTGACTCTATCCCCATGAGTTATACAGAGTTTCTTCCAGCATTGATTCAGAAAAAGTTGGTCCAGACCAGGACAACTCTGCTATACCATCACCTTTGCCTTGGTATTATAAGGCAGATCAGACGTGCGCTTTTCATCAGGGTGAACCAGGGCATAATATGGAAAAATGTTATCCTCTGAAGTTGGAGGTACAAAAAATGGTGAGCTATGGCCTTTTGTCCTTTAAAGATGTCGGCCCTAATGTAAAAGATAATCCTTTGCCAAAGCATGGATGAACAGGTGCTGTCAACATGGTTGCTGGTTGTCTAGGGGACTTTCAGATTTTTGATATCAACTTGGTCAGAGGAGACTTGGTAAAGATGCATTCCGACCTTTGCGAGTTTAGTTACTATACGCATGACCATGCTGGTTGTGGTATCTGCAATACTGATATACAAGGGTGTGATAAGATAAAGGTTGGTTTATAGGAAATGATAGATGAAGGCCTCATCCATATAATCAGGCGTATGGCAGAATATGAGGAAGAAGTGAACATGGTCTTTGGATGTCCGAGAGAGTTCCATATATTTGATGTGAACCATATGAATGATTATTTGGTGCAATTGCACGCTACCTTCTGCCACATGGATGGTCAGGTAGAACACCATTATGGATCTTGCCGAATTTGCTGCAGACATCCTCGTGGTTGTTCCTTGTGAAAAGAGGTATTCAATTGTTATTGGATAATGGTACTATCAAGGTTTCATGCCATAGAGATGATTACAATATGATTAATGTAATTGAATATTGCTTAGCTGAGACTGAGTCAGATGATGAATATGCTTCTGCGGATGAATTCTTTTCCTCATACGAAGATATGTTCTCTAGCGATGATTCTGCAATGACTAAATATTCCGAGGAAGGGGTGAATGTAATTGTGCCTTGTTTCAGTGATTCCTCCCCTATCGAGATTGAATACTGTAGCAAGCCAATTGTTGCCCCCGTAGTGATTTGCTTGCCAGGTCCTATTCCTTACGAATCAGACAAAGCTGTACCATACAAGTACAATTATACAATTCTAGAGAATGGTGTGGAAGTTCCCATCCAGCCTTTGTCTAATATTGCTGAAGCTAGTAGAGTGACCCGCAATGGTTGTGTGTTCGCACCTGTTATTCGAGGGAATGCTAGTACCGATAAGAAGGTTGTTGAAAGTTTTGAAACTAAGAAAGCAGTAGGGGAGTCCATTGGTGCTACTCTGGATAAGGAGGTGGATGATATATTGAAGATTATAAAAATGAGCGACTACCGAATCGTAGATCAGTTGTTGCAGACTCCTTCAAAGATATTTGTTCTGGACTTGCTGATGAATTCTTCCGGCCATAGAGAATCCTTGATGAGGGTGTTGGATCAAGCCTTCATGAAGAGTGATATGTCGTTGGAACAATTCAGAAGTGTGGTAGGGAATATTACGTCCTGTAATAACCTAAGCTTTTGTGATGACGAATTGCTTGACGAAGGAAGGAATCACAATCTTGCCCTCCATATATCCATGAATTGTAAGAATTATTCATTGTCAAATGTGCTGATTGATAATGGGTCCGCCTTAAATGTCATACCGAGGAGCACGCTGATGAAGTTGAAGTATCAAAGAGCTCCCATGTACCCAAGTAGCATAATCGTAAAAGCTTTCGATGGATCAAGGAAGTCTGTTATTGGGGAAGTGGATCTGCCTATTCACGTAGGCCTGCACCTTTTTCAGATTACTTTCCAAGTCATGGATATTGTACCTGCATACAGTTGTTTATTGGGACAACCATGGATACATGAGACAGGGGCTGTCACTTCAACTTTACACCAAAAGCTGAAGTTCGTGCATGAAGGAAAAATGGTTATCATAAATGGAGAGCAAGCATTGTTAATATCTCATTTATCCTCTTTCAGTGTTGTGGAAGCAGATGCATTTGCTGTTGGAACTCAGTTCCGAGCTTTATTCATTGATAATGTAAGAGAGAATGAGAACTCCATGGCTTCATTCAAAGATGCTCAGCAGGTTGTACATAATGACCCTAGTAAAGTGTGGGGGAAGATTATTGATCCGCAGGTGAATAAGAATAAGGTTGGTTTGGGTTTTTCTGCAAAGAATGATAAAGGTGAGAACATGAAGCCAAAGACTGCTCTGGGCAAGTATCAAGATATTTTCCATAGCGGAGGCTACCTCCATCCAACCGTTTCTAGGATCAATGCTATTGTGGAGGATGAAGAAGAGCAGAAGATGCCGAATCATGTGACGCCTGGAGTCAGAGTCCAGAACTGGGTCATTATTGATGTTCCCTCTTGCATCCATGTCGCAAAGTAATTTGTTTTTGTTAATCTTTGCAAAAGGCTTTCACTCTTCCCAAGGTGAAAGTTGATATTGTATGGGCTTATCTGTTTGCTTTGATCATTAAAATCATTAATAAAAGTTGCCATTGATTCTCAAATTGTGTTTTTATTTTTCTTCTTTTTTTTTGGAAAAATGGTAATAAAAAAAAACCCTTTTTGGAATAAATAATAATTGTAAATAAATCTGCATAATCACTTGATATATGTGTTAGTTTCTAAAAGTAATCATAAATCACATGTGCAGATTAATTAAAAAACCTGTTGAATACAATGACCCTGCACCCTCTCCCAACTTTGAATATCCTGTATATGTGGCCGAATATGAAGAATATGATGAGATTCTAGAGGAGGTTTCACGGTTGCTCGAGCGCGAGGAAAATGTCATTCAGCTGTATAAAGAACCGTTGGAGATAATTAATTTGGGTTCAGAGGAAGATCCGAAGGAAGTTAAGATTGGAGCATTGCTGCATCCCGATGCGAAGAGCAGGTTGATTGAACTGTTGAAAGAGTATGTGGACATCTTTGCATGGTCATACCAATACATGCCTAGTTTGGATACTGATATTGTGGAGCATAATTTGCCGCTAAAGCCATAGTGCCCGCCAGTCAAGCAGAAATTGCGAAGAAATCACTCTGATATGGCAGTGAAAATCAAAGAAGAAGTGTTAAAGGAGATTAATGCTGGTTTTCTTGTGACATCAATGTACCCTCAGTGGATTTCCAATATAGTCCATGTACCAAAGAAATACGGAAAAGTTCGCATGTGCGTAGATTACAGAGATCTAAATAAAGCTAGTCCAAAAGATGATTTCCCATTGCCACATATTGATACGTTGGTTGATAGTACACAAAGTATTCTCGTTCATGGATGGATTTTCCGGATATAATCAAATAAGAATGGCTCTTGAGGACATGGAAAAAACAACGTTTATCACACCTTGGGGAGTATTTAGTTACAAAGTGATGCCCTTCGGGTTGAAGAACGCTGGTGCAACGTACCCGATGGCTATGAGAACCCTATTCCATGATCTGATGTACAAGGAAATTGAGGTATATGTTGATGATATGATTTCCAAATCACAGACTGAAGAAGGGCATATATAGAATTTTTTGAAGTTGTTTCAGCATTTGAGGAAGTATTGTCTCCGCTTGAAACCAAACAAATGCACCTTTGGTGTCCAATCAAAGAAATTTCTAGGTTTCATTGTCAACCAAAAGGGGATTGAAGTTTAACCTGATAAAGTCAAAGCAATTGAAGAAATTCCTGCACCAAGGATTGGAAAGCAAGTTAGAGGCTCCCTTGGGCGGTTGAATTACATTTCCAGATTCATTTCCCATATGACTGCAACGTGTGAACCGATCTATAAGTTGTTAAAGAAAGATCAGGGTTGTGTGTGGACAAATGATTTCCAAAGGGCATTTGAAAGTATTAAAGAGTATCTTCTTGAACCTCCTATCTTGCTTCCTCCCATTGAAGGAAGACCATTGATCATGTATCTGACAGTGTTAGATAATTCTATGGGCTGTATTTTGGGACATCAAGATGAAACAGAAAAGAAGGAATATGCCATTTATCATCTCAGTAAGAAGTTTACTGACTGTGAGTCATGGTATTCTATGTTGGAAAAGACATGTTGTGCTCTGGCCTGGGCGGCAAAACGGTTACGATAATATATGTTGAATAATACTGCTTGGTTGATTTCCAAAATGGATCCAATTAAGTATATCTTTGAAAAGCCTACTCTTACTGGGAGAATTTCCCATTGGCAGATGTTGTTGTATGGATATGATATTGAATACCGCATGCAGAAGGCTATAAAAAGTAGCGTGCTGGTGGATTATCTTACTCACCAACCAGTAGATGATTATTAATCTGTTAAATATGATTTCCCTGACGAGGATTCTATGTTTGTGAAAGTAAAAGATTGTGATGAACCTTTTCCTAGGGAAGGTACTGATCCTGAATCCCATGGGGTATGGTATTCGATGGAGCCATGAATGCTTATGGGAAAGGAATTGGTGCTGTGATTATCACTCCTCATGGATCACACATTCTTTTTACTGCAAGGCTGATATTTGATTGTACCAATAATATGGAAGAGTATGAGGCTTGTATCATGGGTCTCGAGGAGGACATTGATCTCAAAATCAAATTTCTAGATGTGTATGGCGATTTAGCTTTGGTAGTAAATTAGAATAAAGGAGAATGGGATACTCGTCACCCTGTCTTGATCCCTTACAAAGACTATGCTAGAAGATTATTACCATTCTTTAAAAAAGTTGAATTCCATCATATTCCCAGAGATGAAAATCAGATGGCGGATGCTTTTTCAACTCTGGCTTCTATGTATCAAGTGAATACTTGGAATGATGAGCCTCGTATCACAGTGAGACATTTGGATAGACCGGCCCATGTGTTTGCATCAGAAGAAACGTCAGATGAAATACCTTGGTATTATGATATCAAGCATTTTCTCCAGACTCAGGAATACCCGGCTGGTGCATCAAATAAAGATAGAAAGACATTAAGAAGGTTGGAAGACATCTTTTTCCTCAATGAAGATGTGCTATACAAAAGAAGTTATGACATGGTCTTGCTCAGATGTGTGGATGGACACGAAGAAGACATGTTGATGCATGAGGTCCATGAAGGTTCCTTTGGTACCCATGCCAATGGACATTCGATGGCAAAGAATATGCTTAGGGAAGGTTACTATTGGATGACAATGGAATCCGATTGTTACAAATTTGCAAAGAAGTGCCATAAATTCCAGATCTATGCTGACAAAATTCACGTGTCTCCGACGCTTCTCAATGTTATTTCTTCCCCGTGGCCTTTGTCTATGTGGGTTATTGACATGTTTGGAGTGATTGAACCAAATGCGTCAAATGGGCATCGTTTCATTTTAGTGGCAATTGACCACTTCACCAAATGGGTGGAAGCAACTTCATATGCTAATGTTACTAAGCAGGTGGTAGTGCGCTTTATCAAGAATAATCTCATATGTCGGTATGGTGTGCCAAACAGGATTATCACCGACAATGGTTCAAATATGAATAATAAGATGATGATAGAACTTTTCAAAGAATTCAAGATTGTCCATCATAATTCATCTCCCTACAGGCCAAAGATGAATAGGCTGTTGAAGTTGCTAATAAGAACATTAAGAAGATCATCCAAAAAATGGTTGTTACTTACAAATATTGGCATGAGATGCTCCCTTTTGCTTTACTTGGGTATCGAACATTTGTCTGCACTTCAAGAGGGGCAACCCCGTTATCTCTTGTGTATGGCATGGAAGAAATGCTCCCCGTTGAGGTTGATATTCCGTCTTTACGTGTGGTAATGGAAACCAAGTTGTCAGAGGCTGAATGGGTCCAGAACAGGTTTGACCAGTTGAATTTGATTGAAGAGAAGAGAATTACGGCCTTGTGTCATGGTCATTTATACCAGAAGAGAATGAAGAAAGCTTTTGATAAGAAGGTCAAGCCTCATGAATTCAGAGAAGGCGACCTCGTGCTCAAGAAGATCATGTCTTTTAACGCTGATTCTAGGGGAAAATGGACTCCCAATTTTGAAGGCCCATATGTTGTCAAGGAAGCCTTCTCTGGCGGTGCATTGATTCTTGAAACAATGGATGGAGAGGAGTTCCCACGTCCTTTGGATGCTGATGCCGTCAAGAAATACTTTGGCTAAATAGATAAAAGAACAGCTTGCTAAGACGAAAACCTGAAAGGGCGACTTAGGCAAAAATGAGCGTCTCAGTAGGCAAAAAAACTAAAAGGGCGGTCTAGGCAAAAATTAGAGACATAAACAGAATGATTTTCCCCGGTAGGTTGAAAACCCAAAAGTGGCAATCTAGGAAAAAGGTAGGGATTTCCTAGCAAGTAACTGCATCATACAAGACTTGATCATTGAAGCAACAATCTTCTTGGATCCTCACCACTCTTCTACCGAAGCTGCTGCTCAATAATTCAAAGTTGTTAGGGATAATAGTGGTCATTGTATTTTAATGTATCTTTTCCAATATATATTACCATTTTCCAAACTTTGTAATCATCTATGGAGTCTCGCCATTCACAGACTACCATCTTATTAATAAAGTTTGAGCTTTTATCCAATTCTTTGCAATTCTTATTTTATTCTGCTTACTAAGACTCCATTTATTATTGATAGTAATTTTCAAAGAAAACTTATTAAATAACAAAATTGTTTTTTGAAAATAATTTACAAATTACTTCTTGCTTTAGATTTTGTGACTTAAGGAGAACAAAAATAGTGACTGCAAGGATGGACGAACTCTGAAACTTTGGAAGTATGTATTCCCCAGGAAGGCTATCCTAGGTCACTTTTGTGGGAATGAGTATGATCTTCTTGTGCTTCTCAGGTAATTGAAGATAATGCCAATTGATGTATGGTGTGGTATTGGGTTTGTGATCTCTTTTTTTCCCCAGTCAAGTCTTGGTTCATTTTGATTTCGGGTTGCATGGTATGAAGTCTCTATCCCAGATTCCCCAGTAAGGTCTTCGCTCACATGAGATGGAATCATTTGCAAAACACCGCCCTTTGCAGTGCTAGCATTTTTGTTGTTGTTTGTTTTCTAGGCAACCAGACAAGGGCAATGTCTTTTCTAAGAAGTGTTGAAACAATTGTCAACTTCTTGGGGTTTCTCCCTCCAAGGGATGGGTTTGATTTAAAATCCCCATAAGTTTGATTTCTTGCTGTAATGTTTGACTTCTTAAATCCCCAAGTAAAGCTGAGATACCGTATCTCTCTGAAAGTTGCTATCCCTATAAGGTTTCATAATTTCTCCCCAGAGAAGTTGGTGCAATCCTCACTCTTAGTATTGAAGAATTTATTTTGGGTTCCCCTTAATGATATGGTGTTTCCCTCCCCAATGAAGTCAGTATGAGATCTGCAGTTGATATCCCGACAATGTGGTTTTCATCTACCCTATTGAAATCAGTATTGCAATTCCCAACAGAAGTACAAACCTCGAAACATTTGTTTTTTCCCCATTGAAGTCTGTGTGACATTCCTCAATGAAGCCTGGAGGAGGATGTTATATCCCTATATCTGTACTAATTTACTTTTATGATTTGATTATGTTCCTTCCTAGTGAAGTTAAGTCATGAAATAGGAATCTGTTTCCTCTGTTGGTGCTTACTTTCTTATGAAATTTTCATCTTGGATGCGATTTAGCCGAGTATTGACTTTACCTAAGTTGGTTTCGTCTAGTTATCCCCAGTTTTATATGTATGTTTTGTCAGCATATACATGATAACATTCATACGCTCATACATATATCATGCATTGGCTGAATTTAGTAAATCATTGCTCATTTGCATATTATTGTTGGCATATTACCCTATTTTGCAGAGTTGTGTTATCCTCTCTCCAATAGAGTGTCAACCTTAAGCAGAAAGTGTACATCCTTTCAATTTACCCACTGAGTTATCCCTCGTGAAAGAATTCTGCTTTAGGCTTCCTGTACAGTTCTTTTTCTAGATAGAACATGATTCCCTTTTGAGTTTATTTCTCATGAGGAGTTATTTTGGTTGGCTGTTTCATTCCAGTTTACTTCTGGTTTGAATCTATGATCCCCAACAATATTATTATTTTGATTTCTGCAAGTTTTGAACCCTAGTTTGAGAATGTGCATTTATTTTGCACGTGAAGATTTTAGCCCCTCAACAGGAATATATTGACATTTCCCCAAGAAGTCCTATTACTTTCCCCAGGAAATCTTTGTGGCAATTCTTTCTCATAACAGCAAGTGGCAGGTCCCTTTATTTGAGCAACATGTACTTCTGCAATAAGTTTGACAGTTCCTAGAGAAGATTCAGATTTTTTACTCTAGTGAATGGTAGCCTTGTCATTATGGAAGTTAGTTCATTGTTGAGATTTGTTACTCCAATGAATGGTAGCCTTGTCATTATGGAAGGTAGTCTGTTGTTGAGATTTATTACTCCAATGAATGGTAGCCTTGCCATTATGGAAGGTAGTTTGTTGTTGATATTTGTTACTCCAATGAATGGTATTCTTGTCATTAAGGAAGATATTTCGTTGTTGAGATTCATTACTCCGATGAATGGTAGCCTTGTCATTATGGAAGGTAGTTTGTTGATGATATTTGTTACTCCAATGAATGGTAGCCTTGTCATTATGGAAGGTAGTTTGCTGTTGAGATTTGTTACTCCAATGAATCTTAGCCTTGTCATTATGGAAGATAGTTCGTTGTCGATATTTATTACTCCAATGAATGGTAGCTTTATCATTATGGAAGGTGGTTCATTATTGAGATTTGTTACCCTAATGAATGGTAGCCTTGTCATTATGGAAGGTAGTTCGTTGTTGGGATTTGTTACTCCAATGAATGGTAGCCTTGTCATTATGGAAGGTAGTTCGTTGTTGAAATTTGTTACTCCAATGAATGGTAGCCTTGTCATTATGGAAGGTAGTTCGTTGTTGATATCTTTTTCCGATGAATGGTAGTCTTGTCATTATGGAAGATAGTTCGTCATTGAGATTCTATTACTCTAAAGAAGCTCATTTGTTTCCATTCGTAAGTACTAGTGCTAATCATTCATTACCTACCCTAATATTGTTATTTACCAATATTATCTTACCACTTCTTTCCCCGGCGGGTCGATGTTACTTTTTTGTTGTCTCCTTAGTGAGTGGATAGTTCGCAGTCATCTGTCGATCACTGTTATCCTCTACCTTCTCTCCTCAATCTTTGAGGTTATGATGCCTTATTTCCTCTTTGGGATTTACCCCAATAGAGCCAGGTCTCTTGCTCACTAGTGATTTATTTTCCTGGTTGGGTTTTTCTTTTGATCGCTATTTTTTTTATTTTCTACATTCCCTGTGGTGTCTTGTGTCCTTTTTTTTTAGATTTTGTTCATTTGCATTCATAGTCATAAGCATTGCATAGCATCTTAGGGCCAAAAATAGGTTTTATTTTTATATTTAAGTATCTTAAATCGCGTCGACGTGAAGATTTTAACCTTTGCATCTCCGAATAGAAGACACTTAAATAAGGGCAGCTGTTGTACCCCAATTTTTGCCCCTAAGATTTCTCTATCATATCATATCAACTCAATCGTAACAAGGTCACACTAGGGTTTGACTCATCTCCTTATCTTTAGCTTTTCTCATGGGGAATCACCAAGCACCTTGACTTGTATTTTGTGATCATCTATGTTTTGTATTGATTAACTTCTAACTAATAAATACAATGAATGTTTGCCCTAATTAATGATATTGCAGGTGAAAGCACAACACATTCCATCAAGTTGATCTACAAGTTCATGAGTCTATTTCCATGCCTTCCTCAACAAAGCTTCATTGAGATTCAAGCTTCATCATTGAAGATACTTTGAGTTAATATCATGAGAAAGTATATTATGATTCATCAAGCCTCAAGTTGTTAAAGATAGTTCAGATATGTAAAGGTTGATTGAAGAAGTTTGACCTAATTGGATAAATCCTTGATTTCTTGATCACAAGTGATTATCTCCCTCAATTCTAAATATTTGGAAGTGGTTATGGTTGCTATGTTTCCTCGTTATCATCCTCAACAACTTCTATTTACATGACAAAAGTGTTTGTGCAAGAAGGTTTGTCAAAATTGAAAAGGGTTTCCAAGGCATTTTGTTGCTCTTAGAGCTAGGGTTTTGGACTTCAAAGGGCTATATCTTGCTCATATTTTGGTATTTTTGAGTGATTCCAAAAGCATGCTTCTCTTCAAAGGGTTATAAACAAATCACTTTAAAATTTTCAAGAAATTTTTGTGTGGAAGATACCTAATAATGAAGAAAGATTACAAGTCCTCTAGATAAGTCATCAAATTCCTCTATATGACTTCAAAAGGTCATAACTTGGTCAATTTTCATCTCCTTGAGCCTATTATTTTTCCAAAATGATTTTAAGAATGTGAACCTCAACTCTTATTTTATGTGCAAAGTTTGAAAATGGATGGAAGATGCCCTAAGGATGCAAAAGATTATAGGTCATCTCATGAATTTTCACCAACTTCACTAAGTCATAACTTTCTCATATTTTGGAGATTTTAAATGTTTCAAGTCTCAAAATGTCAATCAAGAGATATCCTTCATTCCATATTTTTTGGTCAAGAGCAAATTTTAAATGGAAGACCATGTTTGGATGTAAGACATTATAGGTCATTTTTGAAGAAAAAAAGTTATAATATTTCTAAGTATAAAAGTCGACATCTTTTTCTCAGCTTTGACTCGTCACAATTTTCAGCTCAAGTATCCATTTGATTCCATTCTTATCACATTGTAAATTTTGTGATCTCATCTTTGCAATTCATCAATAATCAAGTCCTAAGGTTCCCTAAATCATGCAGACCATTGATTCAAAGATGGTACCTTGAAACTGAAGTTTCCTCCAAAGTCAGAATTTGAAAATCATGATTTGGCCTTTAAACACAAAATTTCTGCATGCTTTTGCTTCTAATCATGTTTAATGAACTTCCAAAAGTGATTATCACATTGAAACACAAGCTTTGGATGCGTTTTGAGCAAAATAGAAGTCACACTTTTCATGTTTGCAATTTCACACGATTTCCCTCCAAAATTCATCATTTCACACGCTTAAGCATTCCATTAGTTTCCCTAAAAATAGAGGATCATACCTCATTCATTTTCTCAAGCTTAGAGAGCCAGAATCACCCTGTCAAACTTCATCTTGAACCCACTTTTCTGCAACTTCAAATTTGCTTTTACAACTTTCCTCAATCAATTTTCATTGTCAATTATTCATCCTTGAACCTCACTAAAGCTAACAGAAGAAGAACCAAGCTCTAAGACACCCTAAATCGTGCTAGCCAAGTCAAGTTTCAGAGCCCTGAATTTGAACTTCAATAGGTAGATTCCTTCACTAATTCTCTCAAACTTTAATACTGTTATGAAGTTCTCGTCCTTCTGATTCTAGTCACAACATTTATTTTCAACTGGAAGTGAGTTTTGGGCATGAATTTTCAAATCTCTTTTCAAATCATTCCTTCTAAAACGACTGAGCTACACCTTACATAATTTTTTCGCGAGGATACCATTGGAATCGTCTTTAAGAGACGAAGCGAATGGTACCGGTCTCGAGCTCTAATTTTTCCATTTCAGGAACCTACAATTCACATGGATGGAGATTGAAGATGACCAACGTGTCATGTCTCAACCAATGATATCGTGCCACAATTTTTTTTTAAATCTGATTTAATAAGTGATTCAGTGTTTTATTCATTAAGGAGCATGATATGCACAACGCGTCTGATCCAATGGATTAACTTACTAAAACGTTTTGACTCTCATCCATTGGTCTATATTTTTTTTGGCTTTATTTTTTATTTCTGATTTTTATAATTAGTTGTTTTAAACTTCAAAAATTCATAAAAAATTCATTTTAACTTCAAAAAATCTAAAAAAATTCTTAAAAATACTTTTGATATTTCTCTTTCTGATTATTATTTTTTTCACATTTTTATTTTGTGTTTTGATATTTTTTATATATTTTTTCACTTTATTTGAGTTGTTTTAATTGTTTAAAAATACTTTTCTTAATTTTTAAATTCTGAAAAAAATATGGAAGGATCCAATGACCTTTTAACAAATATTGGTGACCTCATTTTATTTTTATTTCTGACTTTACTATTTTTCACACTTTTTGGTCTATTTTGCCTATTTCTTTTAATTTTAAAAATAGTTGCGGACTTTAGAAAAATACCAAAATTTTTATAAAAATATTTGAGCTCATTTCTGATTTTTCTATGGTCTCATTGAATTTTCTTGGATGTTTTGAATATGGTTGCTATTTCCCCCCTTTTATTTTCATTTAAAAACCATTAAAAAAATCTTTTTATTTATTTTTAAATACCATTTTATTTTGTATATATTCTGGTTGATCTTGAACTATGAGATTTTGATCATGAGCATCATTAACATCATTGGATCTTGGGTGTTGAGTTTAACTCCACCAAAATGGATGGATGATTTTAATGATGGCTTGATTAAATTTTTGGTTCAAATGTGATTTAATTCTTACCCTTTCCCTCTTCATCTCATCCTCTTCTTATTGTGTCACATGTTGTTAGAGTATGATATACATATCATCTCTCCAAACATATGACACATGAATTTCTATTGACCGGCCTCAAAATAGGTGCGACTTTTATATAAGTCCACTTACGATTGCTTAACATAACGCTATATTTTGTCCCGATTCGAGAAATGATCATTCGTGGCCCAAACTCATGTTTGTAAGCCCAAGTATGTTAATTTGAATCTATCGATCCAATAACCTTGAGATTCATTGTTAGGAGGATTTGGTCTTATCAATCCTCTAATGAATCTTCATAAGCTTTGGTCAAAGTGAATCACTTAAACATCATTGATCATTTATTGTTGCCTTGAGAATTTTAAATGAATGATATACTTGACAAAAAGCAAATGAAACTTATTATTGAGAGGCTTGATTTTATCAATCTTCTAATGAGTTTCAAATGCAAGTTTCAAGATGGTCATTTAACTAACCTCTAATTTCTAACAATTGACTTTATTTTGTGCTTTTAATTTATGCTTTTACTTTAAGCACATTTATTTTAGCATTTACATTTCATGCTATTTTCATCTTTGCTCATTTGAGCATTTACTTTTATGTCATCTTTATTTTGCTCACTTGAGCTTTTCATTTATTTTTGAAGATAGTTAATAATAAAATTGAACCATAAAAAACTTTAATGTTACTTGGACTACTTGGTTACTATATTTGGCATTATGGAGATTGTGGATTTCTTGCACTTAGGATTAGAAGCCTTGACCTATCTTGGCACCTTGTGACCTCAACTTTTATTTTGTCTGGAGTTCTTGGGGTTTATCCCAATACATTATGTTGTTTGTTTGTTTTGTGTGTAGGTTATTGTGATTACATGCTTTGTCTGTGATCGAGAATTCATCGGTATACAACCGTTACTCTTCCCAATTTTTGTGAAGACTTAATGCAATTGAAGCTTGGTTTTCTTAAGAGGTTTATTATCTTTGCTTGTTTGGTTTCAACCCAAAGGATGAGAATTCTACATTGACTCATTGTATCAAGTGTTGAGTTCTTGTTGGTTAGACGATTCTTTTCCCTAGCTTTTACCTTATGCTTTAGGATAGTCCCTTCATCTCCTCCCATCTTCTTTAATTTCAAAAACCTTCTTCTCCTTTTGAAAACTCTTCTTGTTTTAAAACTTAAACCGTTTTCACAATAAACTTGGACTTAGGTCCATGCATTTTCAAAAATATTTTCTTAATCAAACTTTAATCAACTTAATAATACCTTGAAATTTTTGTGAGAAGACTAAAAGTCAATCAATTTCATTTAAACCATTTTTCCACTTTGGCTTTTTACCTTAAAACTTTTCTCAAAATATTAGACCCTTGTCAATCCTTGTAGTGATGTGAGCTACTATACTTCTACGATATGTAGTGAAGTGAGATATTTTCCACTTGGGTGTTGAGCGAAGCTTTGTTGATTTTTAAAATCCAAGCTATATCCTCCACTTTGAGATGATGCAAATTCTCTTTTTTCATAATTGTGGGTAGTAAGTATGTTTTCCACTCAGATAAGACGATGATGTCTCATCTCTTAAAGTTAACCAACACACTTGTGTTTTAAAATTTTTAAAGGTAAACTACGAGTACCCTGATCCCCTATTGCATGAAAGGTGGTACATAGACACTAAAGGTTCCCAACTGCGATGGGTGCAAAAATCATAAAAAAATACTTCTTTTCTTATCCCCACAATCTATTTCTATATACAACATTTATAGCCAAAATACACAGATTTACAAAGAGGTTCCTGAGCAGTACCGTAGATGTTTAGGGTGCTAATACCTTCCCTTTGCAAAACCAACCCCCAAACTTAGATTCTCTCCCCCTCTTTTTGGGTTATTCGCTCTTTTCCCATTCCCTTGGAAACAATAAAGCGCAATGTCGATTTTTATTTTGATCTGTACGAGTCAAGTCAATCCAATGGCTTAGTCTCAATATTTCTACCGCTACAGTGTGTGCTGCTAATTTCTGTGATGCTAACCTTGCATATATTTTTTTCCACTGTTGTACCTCTGATGTGTATGTTTGATTTATTTTCAAGTATACTTTATTGTGTAAGGGTTGTTTGGGTGTTTTAACCAAAATGTGCCAAAGGGGGAGATTATTATTTCTCTGAAAATTATGATTGGATTACATTTTAGTAAAACCATTTTAGCAGCAAAATGTTGAACAAGATGTTCTAACCTTCAGTTTAAACATGTCGAGTAAGATGTCCCAAAAAGGAGATAGAACATCGCGTCTGCAGCAAGATGACAATTGTGGATTAGCTAATTTTTAGCTACTGAATATTCAGGGAACATTCATTTAGCTTATATGGCATCCAAGATTGATAAATCAGTGTATTTGGTGTTGGTTTTCGAAGATTTGATCAGTTTTTAAATATGGAGACTTTTTAGGAAACTAATGATTGAAGACTTATTTTCTTGGAGGAGTTTTTGCAGACTTTGTGCAGTCTCACTGTTTGATTTTTGAAGCCCAACCCAATCCTGAATGAAGTTATAAATAGACTGGTGTATACCTAGTATTAGGTGGAACTTACATGTGTTTTTGTTAGTGTTTTTAGAATCCTTATTGTTGGGTTGTAAGTTCTTGTCACATGTTCCTAAGCTTTTAAGCATTGAACATTTGTGTGTCAGATGCTCATAAGCTATTTAGCATTGAGCATTTGTGTGTCAATTCTCATAAGCTTTTAAGTATCGAGTTCTGAGTGTTTTGGAAGTGTTTTCTTCTGGTTTTTATTCTTTACTGGTGTTTAGAGTTGCTCCAATTGCTGAGTGTAATTGAAGAGGGATTTGAGGAGGGCATCATACCTAGGTGAGTCTCAGGTAGAAGTTAAGCAAAGGGTAGTGATTATGTGCGCAAGATGTAAACTGGGATGTTTGATGTGAGGTATATAAATTGATACTATCTAGTTAATTTCGTCCCTAGCTTGGTAGCCCCCAGAGTAGGAAGGTTGTTTCGAACATGGTAAACATATCCTGTGTTATTTACTTTTAGTACTGTTATATTTTTGTCTATACATCTTGCTGTTGTGTGTGAAGTTGGATCCGGTGTCTCGACATCTCTTAGGACATCTGAGATCTGATAGCCATAATTTCACACTCCATGGTAAACTTAATGATACCAATTGTTGTACCCCAATTTTTGACCTAAGATCCCATTTTCCTCTGTTCAAAAAACACACACATTGCCACCAAAAACAACACAACAAGAGCAGCAGCAATAACGGATTGGAGTTGTTGCCAAACATTCCGAAAAAAATCCATAACCACCACCGTCTCTTGTTTCTCCTCAATGACAAGATCCTCTTCACTCTCTTGTACTTGGTCTCCATTAACGACAATTGTTTCTTCAATGTCTTACGACAAGGAGCTCGCTGCTGCTAAGAAAGCAGCCACTCTCGCTGCTCATCTCTGCCAGAAAGTGCAGAAGGCTCTTTTGCAATCTGATGTTCACTCTAAATCAGACAAAAGTCCCGTCACTGTTGCTAATTATGGTTCACAGGCCTTGGTCAGCTTGACGCTTGAGAGAGAGCTTCCTTCTCAACAATTTTCACTAGTAGCCGAGGAGGATTCGGGGGATCTTCGTGAGGAAAGTGGCCAGGATACACTGAGGCGCATTACAGATCTTGTCAATGATACTATCGCTAATGAAGGACCACATAGCTTTTCTATTTTAACAATAGATGATGTGCTTAAGGCCATTGATAGTGGTAAGTCCGAAGGTGGTTCCATTGGTCGCCACTGGGTTTTGGATCCAATAGATGGTACTAAAGGGTTTGTAAGAGGAGACCAATATGCCATAGCATTAGCTTTGCTAGATGAAGGGAAAGTTGTATTGGGTGTCTTGGCTTGCCCAAATCTTCCACTAGCGACCATTGGCCATAATGAGCAGCATTCTTCTTCAAATGAAGTTGGGTGTCTTTTCTTTGCTAAAGTTGGTGATGGAACATATTTGCAGGCATTGGATGGCTCTACACAGACGAAGGTGAATGTTAGTGCTGTTGATAATCCAGAAGAGGCGTCATTTTTTGAATCTTATGAAGCAGCACACTCCTCACATGACTTGTCCAGCACTATTGCAGAGAAACTCGGTGTCAAAGCACCGCCAGTCAGAATTGACAGCCAAGCAAAATATGGAGCTCTGTCTAGAGGAGATGGAGCTATATATTTGAATTTCCCCCATAAAATCTCCGTTCGTACCCTTTATTTCTCTTTGACTCTATTGTTCTATTTTGATTTTAGTATGCTTGAATGAGTTTACTGTTATGAGTATTCACGTGGGTGTTTTTGTTTGTTAATTTGAGAGTATTGTTATTCTGATTTTGAAAGAAAAAAGGGTTGTGTTTCTATGAAAGAGAAGGATTATGTTATCCTTTCTCTGTTTATGTTATTATATATAAATTATTTTATTTTTATTTGTTCAATAAAATAAAAATCATGTGTTGCAATGAAAAAAAATATATAAAAAAATATTAGTAAATCTTATATTCAGATTTAGTTTAGTATTAACTTAGAATTTTTTTTAATTAGTTTAGATTTATTTTATAACTTTGAAATATTTAGAATCATAATTAATAACTTTAGAATTTTAATTCAATTAGATATAAATTAGTAATGTTAGAACCTTTAATTAGTTTAGGTATATTTTGATAACTTAAAAATTTTAATTTGTTTAGATCTATTTTATAACTTTAGAACTTCCAATTAGTTTAGATACATTTTGATAACTTTAGAATTTTAATTTAATCTTAGAATTTTAATCTTTAATTTAGAATTAATTTAGTTTTGATTTAAGTTAGTAATTTTATTATTAATATAGTTTAGATAAACTTAGTAATTTTATAATGAATATAGTTTATACTTAAACTAGTTTAGATGTAATTTAGCAACTTTAGAATTAATTTAGTTTAGACCTAATTCAGTAATATTAGAGTGTTAATTTATTTTAGATTTAATTTAATAACTTTCGAATTTTGTTAGTAACTTTAGAGTTTTAATTTAGTTTTAGTTAATAACTTCAAAATTTTATTTAATTTAGTTAGACACTTTAGAATTTAAGTTTAGTTTACTTAGTAACTTTAGAACTTCCAATTAGTTTAGATAATTTTTTAATTACACTTTTCTTTTATTCATGATTCTTCTTTGTCCATTCATTTAGTTTTTTTACGATTTATCTTGTTATCTATCTTGTTCGTTTCTCGTGGATTTTAATTATTTATGATTTTTTACTCGAATAATAGATCTACCTGCTTATGATTAATTCCAAGGGAAATCTTTCAACTCAACTGACTTCATGTCATCAAATACATCTTCTACAATCGTGCGAATACCCTCATTTATTTTTTTCTTATTTACTATTTTTCCAAACTTAAGATAATTTTCCCAAAAGACTCCATTTTCAAACTCATACCTTTTAAGTCAAAACTTTGACACTAGGTCACCGTATCTTCAAAATCTCATCCACACCCATTTTGACCAAACAAACCATTTTAATCAAACAAACAATTTTAACCAAAAACAGATATTTCAAAAGGTTCATGTGGAGTACCGTAGATGCATTTGGTGCTAATACCTTCCCATTGCATAACCAACCCCCGAACTTTAGATCTCTTTCAAAAACGCATTGTATTTTTATTACTTTTAAGTATTATTTTACATTGCATATTTTAGGGTTTTATTTCGCTCTTTTCCCTTTTCCCTTGGAAATAATAAAGTGCGGTGGCGACTCTTGCTTTTTGTGAGTCAAGTTAATTAATAGCTTGATCTCCGATTTTCATCGCTACAAAATTGGCGACTCTGCTGGGGAGAGATTGACCTCTTGCTGGTCCATCCCTAAGTGGGTTAAGCCTAGTTTGTTTTATCTGTTTTATCATTATTTGATTGTTTGATTATATGTATATATTGTGATTATTTGGGTGTTGATAATATTTACAAAGGACAAGTCCTATACCCGGACTAAGTTGCACTTAGGAATAGGACGGGCGGTATAGTCATGTTAACTTTGAGGGAGTAATCCCGAAGAAGGAGGCATGAGATCCCCCACTCAGTGGAAGGCCCTTTTGAAAGTAATATTTGTTTACCGAGTAATCGGAAAGACATTATTATATTCGACTTGGGAGCCAGAGAAGCTGGGAACCGTAGAACCATAACCCATCTTGGCCTTTTAGGTGTAGCGCGAAGATTATAACGGAGTAATCCGGAAGTAATTGTTACGCGATGCTACGCTCGGATGAGTTTCTCTTGAGAATATTGCTGATTATTGAGTAATCAAGACGTTGGTAATATCCGAAGGAGGAATGTAGACTCCGGGAACTCTTAGAACCTTGTTCTACAGGTGTGATTAAACCATTAGTGCACACCTTGGGGGTGTTCCTTACCTTGACCCCATGCTCGTGACGTTGAACCTTTCGACTTTATTTGTGACCTTGCTTGTGGTTGTTGCATAGCCATGCATTCATGCATCCATAAAACCCTTTTCACTTGACTTTAAAGGAATTTGGAGGTCTTTCTTTGTAAACATCACAAGTTTCGTCACGCTCAATGGATCTTGGGTGTTGATAGGGCGAAAACCCTAATCCACCAAAATGGATGATTGATCTTGATGATAACTTGATCAATGTTTGGAGCCAATTTAAAATTCATCTTCTACCTTCATACTTTGATGTTTACAACTTAATATCTTGAGTTCCTTGAAAATCAAATAAAAACTCTCTTTTGCATATCATACATCATTCTACATTTTTTGTTTCACTTTCAAAGGTCTTTTTCCGAGTCTTATTTTTCCTTTGGTCTCAAGTACAACACTCGCGCTAAGAGAACAATGGAGAATATCAAGCAAGAGGTTTCTGAACTCCGTAGAGAGATGACTATTTTGAAAGCTAGTATGGAGCACTTAACTGGTTTGGTCGAAATTCTGGTTGCCGCCCAAGTCAATCCTTCTAGGAGAAAAGAAGCGATGATAAAAGTCTTCACTGAAACTCTGAAATCATTCATTCATGAGAAGATGATAATTAATGCGCCTAGTGACTTTCTTGACAAGGTGAATGTGAGAGTGCGTCTAGAAGAAGATGTCTGAAAGGGATGTTTATATGAAGATGGTAGCTCAGCTAATGGTGTGAAGAAGTTTGATAATGACTTTTCCAAGAAGAGAACCAGAGGAAGAAATAATCATTGTCAGAATCATCATGTTTCTCCTATTCATCAACAGAATCAGCAAGTTCCTAATCAGAGGAAAACCCAGTTTGATCCAATTCCAATTACCTATACAGAGTTGTTCCCTATCCTGATGCAGAGGAATTTGGTTCAGACCCGACCTCCACCGAAGGTTCCTGAGAAGATACATTGGTACTACAAAGCTGATTTGGCTTGTACTTTTCATCAAGGTGCTCCTGGGCATGACTTGGAGGGTTGCTTTGCTTTGAAGATTGAGGTTCAGAAGTTGGTCAGAAGTGGTATCTTGTCATTCAAGAACGTTGGTTTTGAAGCATGTGCCGAAGAGTAAACATGATTGATGGTCACTTTGAGTTTTGAATGATATTTTCGGTAATTCAAGTCCAGATGGAAAGCCTTCCTAGATTATTAACTTATTTCTGCTTTTTGTAATTTTTCTTGCTTATCAAAACATTGTTTGCATGTAAGAACTCGTTTGCATCTGTATGATTATCTTAATACAATGAGTATGTTTGTCTTGAAGAAATTCATTCGTTTCACTCATATTTGTTTTCAAATTTTAAATTTCTTTTGGCATTATGATACCAACTTGTTGCCCATTCTCTTGCCTAGGCAGAGATTGAAGGGAGGATGATGATCTAAAGAACACAAAATCTCTGGTTGTTTGCTTTTGGATAAAATCTTGCTGATGATGTACAGGCATTGTTTCAAATCCTTAAACACTGGAGATATAAGGAAGATAATCCCTTGCTAACCCCTTTTGAGCCTTTGAAGCAGAAGTTTCTTTTCTATACGAAAAAACCTTGAAATTTAACCTGGGGCAGGGTAGTTTTTAGTTAATCTGACTGAGTGTTCAAAATTCATAAGGAAGATGTTTTTTGAAGAGAAACTACGAGGGCTATCCTTCATGTATAATGAATCTAGAAGATGTGGAACCACAATGTTATCCCTCATTCATCAAGAAACGAGGCAGTCACAATCCTCTCAACAAGCAAAGACAAGCTAATGTCACACATTTTGTTCAAAAAGTCAAAAATCAAGAAAAAGAAAAAGCCTGCTAAGTCAAAAACATGAAAACTTACGACTTAGGCAAAAACTAAGGCATCCCGCTGGACTATCAATTCAAAAAATTAGTTCAGGCAAAAATTAGGGAAAATAAAAATTGCAAAGAAAAGGACTGCAAAGAAAAGTCCTCAGCAAAGAACAAATTGGTGACTACAAACACGAAGACATGAGGGTGGTTTCTATTCCGAAAGCCTCGTCGTTTCCTTGACCGTCACATAATCCTTTTGAGAGATGAACACTCATGTTGAATTAACTGAACATAGGGTTGGAGAACATCATGAAGAATGGGTGGGCACCAAATACTTTGAGCCTTAAAATCTTTTTTCTAAAAACCATGAACCAGGCCACGTTACAACCTTTAAAAGTCCTAATTGAAGCAAGGTTATTTTGAAAGCATACTTCAATGAGATAGTGTTCCTGACTCCCATGAATGTTCTAAATAATCATATTGGTATCATATGTTTTTCCTACACAAAAATAAATGATGCTCTAACTCGCAAAAATTTGTGCGATATCTTTTCAAAATATTCAAGACTTACATAACTGTTGCATTAGAATTTTCATTCTCATTGTAAACTTTTTCTAACTGCAAAACATTTGTTTGATATCAAGGAAGCTCACATAAGCACCAGTGATTAGTTTATTCTTTTAAGGCCTGAAACTATGTTGAGTAATTGGCGAATCACGTCAAGAAAAAATCATATCCATGGGCATGTCACCTGAAGACCGTAAGCACGAATATGTTGCTCCTCCTAGTTAATGCTTTTCCCAACTTGTTTGCTCGTTTAGGGGCAAAAAATTCAAAGACTTTGTTGTGCCGACTACAGTCAATCCGGGGCAATCACGTAGAGGTTTGATGAATCTCTCTAAGAGTTTGAAGACACCAGAGCATGGTGAATTCCAGGTCTTTTGTAAAATCCGCTTGAGACGATTTCTCCTCATCAACCATATAGCTCGGGGCATTTTAGAGGTGAAGCTATTCGTAAGAATTGTCGTGCATCACGCAGCTTATCAGCAGTAAACTTGGGGCATCCAGAATTAATCCCGGGGGCAATCCAGATTTATCAAGATATGTTTTTCATACATTATCAGAGGGTGGTGTTCCCAGTATCTCCAGCTAAGCAAGACTTCTTTCCAGCTGAAACTTTGTTTGTGTTGTTATCCTTTCAATGGATTGTTTGCAATATAAGACTGGACTTTGGGTTTTCTACCTGAAAATATCTTCCTCTCCAGAGATATTCAAGCCTTGTAAAAGGACTTTGCTCCAATGATGGCTTTTGTTTTCTATCTCCAGTAATGTTACCATCCTGTTGAGATTAGTCGAGCGTCGGGTTGTACTGGGACGTCTTATCATCTTCTGTCTATCTCCCCTGTCTATTTTGTCAACATATACATGACATTCATTTATTCATTCACACTTGCATCATGCATGCACATTTGTATTTGTTGATGTCATTGAGTCCATACACCTTGGTTATGTCTATTCAAATAACATATTTGATCTTTCCAAATAGAGTGTCAACTTAAGCATAAAGTGTGCCTTTTTTTCTAATTCCCCACTGAGTTAATTCTCGTGGAAGAATCTTGCTTTAGCTTTCCTTTTCCATCTCTGGATAGGATAAATCCCCATTTGAGTTGTTTTCTCGTTGGGTGGAGTCTTGTTTGACTATTTTCTCTCCAGTTTATTCCTGGATTGAGCTTTGTCTCTTGTGAACGATACCCTGTGGATCTCTCTAGGCTGTGAAACCTAGATGGAAAGTGCATTTATTTTGCAATGTAAATACTTGGTCTCCTCAAGAAGGATTTACTCATGGTTCCCCATTGAAGATGAACTTTATTCCCCAGCAGTGTTATCACAACCTTCTTCGGGAATATCGACATGACAACAAGTGACTGACTCTTTATTTGAGCAATTTGATTATTTCTTATTTCTCTATGACAAATGGCGGTCTCTTCATGAGCAGTTTGTCTATCCCCGATGAAATTATTGGCTCTCACCTCCAGCAATATCTTCACGATATTTTATGGGTATCTTTTTGGGAAACAGCAAGCGGCAGTCTCTTCATGAGGCAACTTGTGTGTTATGGATACTCTTGACAAACAGCAAGCGGCAGTCTCATCATGAGGCAACTTGTGTGTTATGGATACTCTTGACAAACAGCAAGTGGCGGTCTCTTCATGAGCAGCTTGTACGGAAAACGGCAAGTGGCAGTCCTTTCATGGGTAGCTTGTACGTTATTTTTTTCTTTTGAAAACGGCAAGTGGCGGTCTCTTCATGAGCAGCTTGTACGGAAAACGGCAAGTGGCAGCTTCTTCATGAGCAGCTTGTACGTTAGTATTATTTGGAAGACAACAAGTGACAGCTTATCTATTTGAGCAACTTGTGTGTTATTGTTCCCTTGAAAACGGCAAGTGGCAGCTTCTTTATGAGCAGCTTGTGGGTTATTGACGGCAAGTGGCAGCTTCTTTATGAGCAGCTTGTGGGTTTTTGGCAACAAGTGGCAGACTCTTCATGAGCAGCTTGTGTGCTTTAATATTCTTTGAAGACAACAAGTGGCGGTCTCTTCATGAGCAGCTTGTATGTTATTGACACCTTTGGAAGGAAGCAAGTGGCGGCCCCTTTATTTGAGCAACTTGTATGTTATTAATATCTTTGAGAAACAGCAAGCGGCAGTCTCTTCATGAGCAACTTGTGTGTTATTGTCACCTTTGAAAACAGCAAGCGACAGTCTCTTCATGAGCAACTTGTTTGTTATTGTCACCTTTGAAAACAGCAAGCGACAGTCTCTTCATGAACAACTTGTTTGTTATTGTCACCTTTGAAAACAACAAGCGGCGGTCTCTTCATGAGCAACTTGTGTGTTATTGGTAATTTCGAAAGGAAAACAACGAGCGGCGGTCTCTTCGTGAGCAACTTGTATGTTATTGACACCTTTGAAAGGAAGCAAGTGGCGGCCTCATTATTTGAGCAGCTTGTGTATCCCCAACAATAATGTCTACTCAGCAAATGGCATCCCTTCGGAAAAGTCCCCTGGGGAAGTTTGTTATTTATCCTTTTCAAGCGATATCTTGGTCAGAGAAGAAATGTGTTACCGTTCTTGGTAAAATTCAGAAATCGGAGATGTTTATCTCCAGCCACAGTGCTGATGTCAATTATTTTCCAGTCTCAGTACTGATGTCCATCATTTCCTTTTCCAGTCACAGTACTGATGTCCATCATTTCCTTTTCCAGCCACAGTGCTGATGTAAATCATTTCTTTTTTCCAGTCTTCGTACTGATGTAAATCATTTTGCTTTCCAGCCACAGTGCTGATGTAAATCATTTCCTTTTCCAGCCACAGTGCTAATGTCAATCATTTCTTTTTTCCATTCTTCGTACTGATGTAAATCATTTCTTTTCCAGTATCAACACTGATGTAAATCATTCAAGAGTCTCTCATTTGAAGTCTATGACTTTATTTCCCCAGTGGAGTTACAACCTCTTCCTCTATGGGATTACTGTATAATGTGCTTGGTTTCTTCAGCATAGTCTGTCTCATATGGCATCATTCCCCATAAAATTCAGAGCATTACATTCATATCATATCATGAACATAATCGCGGTATCTTAAGGCCAAAAATTGTGTATTCTATATTTAAGTCCCTTCAATCTCGTCGAAATGAAGATCCCAATATTCATATCTCCAGATAGAAGAAACTTAAATAGGGGCAGCTGTTACACCCCAATTTTTGACCTAAGATCCCATTTTCCTCTGTTCAAAAAACACACACATTGCCACCAAAAACAACACAACAAGAGCAATAGCAATAACAGATTGGAGTTGTTGCCAAACATTCCGAAAAAAATCCATAACCACCACCATCTCTTGTTTCTCCTCAACGACAAGATCCTCTTCACTCTCTTGTACTTGGTCTCCATTAACGACAATTGTTTCTTTAATGTCTTACGACAAGGAGCTCGCCGCTGCTAAGAAAGCAGCCACTCTCGCTGCTCGTCTCTGCCAGAAAGTGCAGAAGGCTCTTTTGCAATCTGATGTTCACTCTAAATCAGATAAAAGTCCTGTCACTGTTGCTGATTATGGTTCACAGGCCTTGGTCAGCTTGACGCTTGAGAGAGAGCTTCCTTCTCAACAATTTTCACTAGTAGCCGAGGAGGATTCGGGGGATTTTCGTGAGGAAAGTGGCCAGGATACATTGAGGCGCATTACAGATCTTGTCAATGATACTATCGCTAATGAAGGACCACATAGCTTTTCTATTTTAACAACAGATGATGTGCTTAAGGCCATTGATAGTGGTAAGTCCGAAGGTGGTTCCATTGGTCGCCACTGGGTTTTGGATCCAATAGATGGTACTAAAGGGTTTGTAAGAGGAGACCAATATGCCATAGCATTAGCTTTGCTAGATGAAGGGAAAGTGGTATTGGGTGTCTTGGCTTGCCCAAATCTTCCACTAGCGACCATTGGCCATAATGAGCAGCATTCTTCTTCAAATGAAGTTGGGTGTCTTTTCTTTGCTAAAGTTGGTGATGGAACATATTTGCAGGCATTGGATGGCTCTACACAGACGAAGGTGAATGTTAGTGCTGTTGATAATCCAGAAGAGGCGTCATTTTTTGAATCTTATGAAGCAGCACACTCCTCACATGACTTGTCCAGCACTATTGCAGAGAAACTCGGTGTCAAAGCACCGCCAGTCAGAATTGACAGCCAAGCAAAATATGGAGCTCTGTCTAGAGGAGATGGAGCTATATATTTGCGTTTCCCCCACAAAATCTCCGTTCGTACCCTTTCTTTCTCTTTGACTCTATTGCTCTATTTTGATTTTAGTATGCTTGAATGAGTTTACTGTTATGAGTATTCACGTGGGTGTTTTTGTTTGTTAATTTGAGAGTATTGTTATTCTGATTTTGAAAGAAAAAAGGGTTGTGTTTCTATGAAAGAGAAGGATTATGTTATCCTTTCTCTGTTTATGTTATTATATATAAATTATTTTATTTTTATTTGTTCAATAAAATAAAAATCATGTGTTGCAATGAAAAAAAATATATAAAAAAATATTAGTAAATCTTATATTCAGATTTAGTTTAGTATTAACTTAGATTTTTTTTAATTAGTTTAGATTTATTTTATAACTTTGAAATATTTAGAATCATAATTAATAACTTTAGAATTTTAATTCAATTAGATATAAATTAGTAATGTTAGAACCTTTAATTAGTTTAGGTATATTTTGATAACTTAAAAATTTTAATTTGTTTAGATCTATTTTATAACTTTAGAACTTCCAATTAGTTTAGATACATTTTGATAACTTTAGAATTTTAATTTAATCTTAGAATTTTAATCTTTAATTTAGAATTAATTTAGTTTTGATTTAAGTTAGTAATTTTATTATTAATATAGTTTAGATTAACTTAGTAATTTTATAATGAATTTAGTTTATACTTAAACTAGTTTAGATGTAATTTAGCAACTTTAGAATTAATTTAGTTTAGACCTAATTCAGTAATATTAGAGTGTTAATTTATTTTAGATTTAATTTAATAACTTTCGAATTTTGTTAGTAACTTTAGAGTTTTAATTTAGTTTTAGTTAATAACTTCAAAATTTTATTTAATTTAATTAGACACTTTAGAATTTAAGTTTAGTTTACTTAGTAACTTTAGAACTTCCAATTAGTTTAGATAATTTTTTAATTACACTTTTCTTTTATTCATGATTCTTCTTTGTCCATTCATTTAGTTTTTTTACGATTTATCTTGTTATCTACCTTGTTCGTTTCTCGTGGATTTTAATTATTTATGATTTTTTACTCGAATAATAGATCTATCTGCTTATGATTAATTCCAAGGGAAATCTTTCAACTCAGCTGACTTCATGTCATCAAATACATCTTCTACAATCGTGCGAATACCCTCATTCATTTTTTGCTTATTTACTATTTTTCCAAACTTAAGATAATTTTCCCAAAAGACTCCATTTTCAAACTCATACCTTTTAAGTCAAAACTTTGACACTAGGTCATCGTATCTTCAAAATCTCGTCCACACCCATTTTGACCAAACAAACCATTTTAATCAAACAAACAATTTTAACCAAAAACAAATATTTCAAAAGGTTCCTGCAGAGTACCGCAGATGCATTGGGTGCTAATACCTTTCCATTGCATAACCAACCCCGAACTTTAGATCTCTTTCAAAAACGCATTGTATTTTTATTACTTTTAAGTATTATTTTACATTGCATATTTTAGGGTTTTATTTCGCTCTTTTCCCTTTTCCCTTGGAAATAATAAAGCGCGGTGGCGACTCTTGCTTTTTGTGAGTCAAGTTAATTAATAGCTTGATCTCCGATTTTCACCGCTACACCAATCAATGTCAGAATGAGTAAGAGCCATAATATTTTGTGACCAACGCGATTCATTCCTGAGATCCCAAAAAGCAACAACTCGGGGAAAGTGAGAAATAAACCACTTATATAACAACATAGCACAACGAATAATCATACCCTCTTGATAAAAGGTGAATGGAATAAAAGGTATCTCCAAGAAGCGTAGGGTCTGGATTCCCAATCAAAAATATCCTAATAACATTAACATTAACAAATTTGTCAACGTTTGAGAACAAGAGAAACCCATAGGCAAGTACAGAAAAGATAGCTTCAAAAGCGATCGTTCTTTTCATCCTCACAAAGTAATGAGATTTCTATAACAAGATCTGAGCAGGTAAACCTCTAATTCCTCCTTTAGTAATCATATTATTCTCAATCTCTGACTTCTTCAACTCGTCTATTTTAGGATCCTTAAAACAATACTTTCGAGTCTTTCTCCTTCCAAAATCCATGATCAAAGGGTAATTGAGATATTTGCAAGGACCAACCTTAAGTTCCTTGAAAATTTGTTTAAAGAATGTTCATGAGTGCATGAATGCATGATGATGCAACAACCACACACAAGATCACAAGCATATGGGTTTATAGGTTCGACGTTACAAGCATGAAGTCAAAGGTACTACCCACAAGGTAAGGAATACTAGTTTATTACCTGCCTAATAATGTTCTAAGGAAATCCCAGAGTCTACATTCCTCCTTCGGATATTACCAACATCCAAACTTACTCGGTAATTAGAAATATTCTCAAGAGAAACTCGTCAGAGTGCAACATCACATAACAACTACTTCCGGATTGCTCCGTCATAGTCTCTGCACTACATCTAAAAGGCCAAGATGGGTTAAGGGTTTTACGGCTTCTCAACTTTGCTAGCTCCCAGGTCAAAAGCAGCAATGTCTTCTCGATTGCTCGGTAAATAAATACTACAGTCAAGATGGCCTCCATTGAGTGGGGGATATCATGTATCCTTTTTTAGAATTACTCCCTCAAAGTTAACATGACTATACCACCCATCCTATCATAAGTTTTTTGAAGTCTGGGTATAGGACTTATAAGAGATCACCAAGCACCCTGAAAACCAGAAAAATTCGGACATACATGCATATATACAACAAAAAATAATAGCACATACACTGATAAAAAAAGATAGGCTCAACCCACTTAGAGAACTTTCCCTAGTTAAGTCGTTAATTTTATGTAGCGGCAGAAACATTGAGACTAAGCCATTGTATTGACTTAACACGCAAAATTAGTGAAAGCCGCCATCAAACTTTTATTTCATCCAAAGAAATACGAAAAGAGAAAATAAAACCCCAAGTAAAATAGAGAATATAAGTAAGGGGGTTGGTTATGCAAAGGGAAGGTATTAGCACCCTAAACATCTACGGTACTCCGTAGGAACCTCTTTGAAAATCTGTGTGTTTTGGCTATAAAGAAATATTTACAAAATAAATGATGGAGATGAGAAAATAAGTGTTCTTTTTACAATTTTTGCACCGGGGCGGTTGCGAACCTTTTGGGCCTACATACCTCCTTCGTGAAATAGAGGATCAGAGTACTTGTAGTTCACCTCAAAGTTTTTGAATGTTTTGTGTGTTGGTTAATTTTAAGAAGAATAGACATCTCGTCACATCCGAGTGGAAAACATACTTACTACCCACAATTATGAGAAATGAGCATTTGCATCATCTCAAAGTAGAGAAAATATCTTGTATTTAAAATAAATAAGGTGTGATATGGTGGGAGAACTGACTTGAGGTTTTGCGTTTTATCGCAAATGTCGCGGTTAGCAAGAGTCGCCACCGACTTTTCTTTTATCCAAAAGGAAAGGTGAAAAAGCACAGGAAAGACCTTTGAGATGTTTTCTTGAGTTCGGGGGGTAGATTATGAAAAGGGAAGGTGATAGCACCCTTTTCATCCATGGTTTTCCATAGGCTCTTAGTTACTTGCTTAGATCACTTGATTTTGTTTGAAATTGTGCTTTGTGTGGTTTTGAAAGTATTTTGTAAAAGAGGCCATTTGTTTAGGCAATCTTTGTAATGATTCTTGTTCGTAAGAATGTATACAAAGATGTTTGTCTTTTGAAAATGTTTTCAATGTTTGTAAGATGTTTTTGAAATGTGTGTGTTTGTTTTTGAAAATAGCAAGGATTGTTGTTTGAAATGGAGCAAGTAACTAGAAGCTATCTACCTACTCAAATGTCTTTCTTATGCATTTTCTATTCCTTTGACATTGTTGTCTTACCATTGAGTTGGTAAGCAACTCTATCTTTGTATGTAAACGGGACGGGCGTGGGTCATCGTATAACCATGATTAACAATGTTTGCAAGTATCTTAGCATTTTTGAGGGACCAAGATCATTTTTGTTAGGCAACTTTTGAATAGCGTCATCGAGGGACTATGATCTTATATTTGTTTTGTTTTGCTAAGATACTTCGCATGCGTAACATGACCATTTTATTTTAGGCAACCAAGTGGGAGAAACCCTAGGGGTGCTTGTGTGCAAGTATGTCATTTTCATGCTTTTGATTTTTGTCTTGTATTTAAGGTTTTCTATTTTGTTTTGTTTTGTTCTTGTCATACAAACCCAATTACTAATCATGGCATATGAAAGCAATAAATTGTGTAATGTAAATATACTAAGCTATTACAACAATTTTATGGGAGGGGGGAATACAAGTTTGAATGGGGATTTGCATAAATATAAAGCTAAATACATTATTACAACCAAATCGAATTTGTACGTATTTAATACAAAGACAAAAATTTAAAATGTAATGCAATGTAATGTACATGTAAAGAGATTTTTTGATGTCTTATTTTCATGTAAAAGAATATTTAATTTAATCCTAAAAATATAAGGAAAAAAGATTTAATTTTTTGAAAGGGGTTTAACCCTAATTTTATTTAAAAGAAAATAAAGTTTCTATATTATTATTTTGTGTATTTTCTTGTGTAAAAATAATAAATAATATTGTAATAAAATACAAAGTTTGTATGTATGCAAAAATAAGTATTTATAAATATGAAATGCAAAAATGAATAAACTAAGTATATTTAATTATACTTACAAATTTATTTAAGAAAAATAAGTTATATCCTATTAAAATAAACTATATTTTTATGTGAGAAATAATAAAAAAAATAAAATAAAAGTGTAATATAATTAAGTTATTTTTTTAGGATTTTTAATCATTTAAGAACATAATTAAAAATATTGAATATGGAAGTAAAACAATAAATAAAAAAAATAAAATATGAAATAAGTTGGCAGGGGATAAGATAGCAGATTAGTAGTGAGATTTAGCAAAAAAAACTGGCCCAAGTAGACTAAGCCCATCCTGCAAAAAAGTGTGAAATGGAAAAGAAAAAGAAGGAAAAATACAAAAATAGCACGCAAGTTCGAACCCAGGACATGGGTCTCACCAGCGCGCTGCTTTACCACTGGGGTGACCATACATCCATTGTCTTTACTGAAACAAAAACAACATATTATAAAACACATTCTTGCCCTGTGTCATCTTCTTCCTCAAGTCTTGGCCGGATCCCATGTAACTTCCTCATGCCTCCATAAAAATGAAAACTTATAACATGAAAAATGTAGCATTTGAACTCATGAATCCAACCATATAAGTTATGTAATCTAACTATCAAAGATCAAAGAGAATTTTAAAAGCCCTAAATTCTAACCTAATATTTTCAGAGATTTCAACTTCCAAATTCTCTTAGCACAAGTAAAATTAATGCAAGATAATGATATGTATAGCTTCGTTATGATGAGAACTATATTTTTTATTCACAAATCGTGGCCTAAGGTTGTCTGTACAAGGATGTGATACGGTGGAAGAACTGACTGTTTTTTGGAATGCTGGTTTGCATTTTGCGTTTGTGTTTGCAAAATGTCGCAGTAAGCAAGAGTCGCCACCGACTTTTATTTTATCCAACAAGGAAAGGAAAAAAGCACAGAAAAATTCCTTTTTTGAGATATTTCTGAGTACGGGGGGTAGATTTATAGAAAGGGAAGGTGTTAGCACCCTTTCTATCCGTGGTTATCCACGGGCTCTTAGGTACTTGCTCATTGTTTTCAAAATTGTTTTCTTTGTGTTTGTGGGTTTTGAAAAGTTTTTGTTTTAACTTCGATTTAACTCTTGCTTCTGTCTTCAAGAGTGTAATGAATTGTTTTTTGAAAACTCGTTCGTAAAAGTGTAAGTGTGAAAATTTTTGTTTTGATTGAGCAAGTACTTAAGAACTAATCTACCTACTCGAAAAAGGAATCGTTCTATGTTTGTTTCCTTTAGACAACGCTATCCCACTATTTGGTGAGTAGGTAGCACCATCGTTGGAGTTTTGAGGGTCAATTCGAAAGAGGGACATACAGTCACTAAAGCAATGTTAGGATGTCTTAGCGGTAACCCTAATGTCTTAGATCATTTATTCGAGGCAACAATATCCGAGGCAACCATTTTGAGGCAACTATGATCTTTTAGATAAGAGGGCGACCTCTAAAACAACATATACTCAATGACCGTTTTAACGAAGGCAACCAAGTGGGAGTGTACCCTAGGAGTGCGCATGTGCGAGTGTGCTGATTTTAGTTATTTATCTTTGCACATGTTTAGGGTGATCTAACTGTTTTAAGTTTAGGCATTCATTCTTGTCATGCAAGCCTTATTATCAAACATCTAACAGTTGAATATTTGCATAAATTAAAGTGCGGAATTTAAACTAATAATTACAAGGCGTCGGGTATTTACATCGCCAAAAGCAAACCCTTTGAAATTTAAAAGCGGAAAAATAAATAAATGTCCTAATTTAATTATTACAAACCGGGAGCAGATACAATATTCGAATAAAAAATAAAACGCGCGAGAAAATTGAATCGAATGCGAAACTAGGGTTTTGACCCTCCTAATTAAAAGAAAATATTTTTTGTTGTTTTTAATATTTTTTAAGAAAAGAAGTTAAATCCTAAAATTAAATGCTAAATTAATTAGTTATTAAATTAATTAATGAAAAAATATTAAATGACGTATTTTTGGAGTTTTTGTTATTTTAGGAAAGAAATCAAATAATTAAATTAGGGTTAAAACCTATTGATTCTAATTAGTTTTAATTATTTACAAAAATGAATTAAAGTTATCTAATTAATCAAAACTAATTAATTAATTGATTTTTACTAAAAATAAAATATCCTAAATTTAATTTTATCATAAAATATTTTTTGTGATTTTTGATGAAAAAGAAAATTAATTTTGGTTAGTAATAAAATAAAATAAAATAAAAAAATTAAATGAAATATAGAAGAGAAAATATAAAGAAAGAGATTGGGCTGATTTTTAAGGGTGTCAATAGCAAGAATTCTAGCTCAATGATATGAGGTCCGTTGGACTTTTATAATCCTGTACGTAGGCGTTGACTTGGTCTATGGTGTGCCTTCAATGGCGGCCACCAGATCTGGCCATCTGGCCATCTGACACGTTGATGAGGAAGGAGTATGATGGGCATCAGGTCTAAGCGCACACTGAATCACCTGAAATAATTATGAAAAATGACAAATGCTGGAGGCAGAGATCGAACCCCTGACCTCCAGCCTCTAACGCCTTAAGCATACACCTGGTGACCGCTGGGCTATGTTGTTTTGATTGTTAATATATCAAACGCTGGAGATAATATATCAAACAAAATAAAATTGGAAAACAAAATAAAAAATGCGCGCAATAATTTGAATGGGCCTATGGGGGAGTGACACGCCTTATCCCCTTCCTCTCTCCATGGCTAAAACCAGAAACACCTATACCCACGGACAAATGTCTGTCACTGTAACCCTGTCCATTCTCAAAATCTCCCACAAGACATGGAAATGATATCTAAGGCCATGGTTGAGGTCGTCTCCTTCTTCTGATCACGACCATACCATTCATGGAGGCTAATTGTTCCTGAAAAGAAAAACCCTAAAAGCAAATCCGAAACCCTAGCAATGGTGGATTTTGTTACAGACCATATAAATGAAATTGAATAATGCCAAAAGCTTGCAAATGCTCTGTAGATTAAGATTATGCCATTATTTTATGCTATGGAGGCAAGAACAAAGCTATTCGAATTCAAAAAGATGGTGATACCGATGCGGACTTACAGTGCGTGGGAGGGCTCGAAAACGTTTGGTTTTGATTGCTTTAGGTTGTGGAGAATGGCTAGAAACGATTGGGACCGATACCAAGCCTTGAGGATGCTTCTAAGTGGGACTTTGATCTCACACTTTTCTTTTATTTTTTTGAATCTGATTCTTGCTCTGCGCCTGATTTCTAACCCTTGTTTTGGTCTGCCTCGCCTCCTTATGTATTAGTGATGGAATTAGGGTTGTTAAACTGATCATAATCCTTCTCTTTCAATGCTTTGGATATTGATTTGATTTGCTTTGAACAACTTTCCAAACATGGCTTATTTCCAATCTTTTTGTGCACACAAGCTTTGATGCGAATTTGAATGCCTTGCTAGCTGTAATTAGATCCTGAAACAATCAAAAGATCCTTTGTTATCAATGCTTTGGATTTTTATTTGATTTATTTTGATTTAAATCAAATTAATTCAAATAAAAATCAAAATAATTAATAAAAATATGATATGGACAAGTGGCAAAGGCTAGAGCACGTGGGCTATGATTCCAACTCAAAACAAGTGAAAAAGAATGGGCCCATTTGGCAAAATTTGAAGTTTTGGGGATAGTTGACTTTTGGCAATTTTGCAAAAAAGGTCAACTTCAACAATGCATAACTTCCTCAATTTTGACTATTTGGAGGTGTTCTTGGACTTTTTAGGAAGCTTGAGATGTAATCTAAACAACCCTTTTGGTCTAATCTAATTTTTATATTTCATGCTCACGTATGAAGCTTTGACAAAAAAGGTGTTTTTGTTGACTTCTCAAAATGACCTATAATGTCCAAATTCATAACTTCTTGTGAGTGCATTTTTTGAACTTGGGAGTTGAAGATGGATTATATGGAATTGCATCCTCTTCAAAATGAGCTTTGGATGGGTCATTTCTCATAAAGTATGAGAAAGTTATGCTTGGTCAAAGTTGGGTTGACTTTTCCTTCAAAACCCTAATTTAGCAACTTTTGAATCTTGATGAATTATGAGAAATCCTTGATGAATCATGATCAACCCTTGATCAAATGATGAAATATACTTCAAAATGATAATGTTGACAAAAAATATTGAAGTTTTACTGTATGGGAGCCACAGTTGACTTTTGCCCTAGCATAGTCGATTTTTGGAGTTTTGAGCAATTGACTGAGCAAACTTCCTCTGCAAGGCTTGAAACTTAACATGGATGATCTTGAGAACATATTAGGACAACGTTTAGAACTTGGGATCAATTGGACTCAAGCATCTTGATGCAACATGAAACCCTAATTTGAAATAGATTGCCTTAGGAGAGAGCTTGTCTGGCCAACCCTTGGGCTACTTTGAGCAACTTGAGGATCTTTCTTGCAATGTTTTGAGAAATATGAGAGGGAAAATTTTGGGGTACAACAGCTGCCCCTGTTCAATCTTCTTAAACCTGAGGATTTAGATTGGATTTCGTGCCTTTCGTGATCCAAAGGTGGAAGATGATTGAACACTAGAGTGCCCAGAAATTTGCACTCGCATGAAGTGGTAATCCTCTTGTGATGTCGAGAATGGGATTACAGATGCCATTTGGAGATTGCTGGAGAGGGGATGGGCTTAAGGATGCCATCTGAAGGAGTTTCGGTTGCATAAGAGATTCCTTAGCGAGAGCTTGTATACCTTTTGTTGTGGAAGATTCCGTCGGGGAAGCCTGATCTTCGTTAAGAGAAGTAGAAATTTAGGAGCTCTGGAGTCCATTATTCTGCTGATGAGTCGTCTCTGTTGATATTTAGGAACTTCGATCGTCCGTACTCAACTGAGGAATCATCTCTGTTGATATTTAGGAACTTCGATCGTCCGTACTCAACAAAGGAAACATTTTTGCTGAGATTTAGGAACTCACCCGTAATTCAACTGAGGTGTTGAGATTTAGGAACTCGTCCGTAATTCAACTGAGGTTTCGAGATTTATGAACTCGTCCATAATTAAACTGAGGTGTCGATATTTAGGAACTCGTTCGTAATTCCACTGAGGTGTCGAGATTTAGGAACTCGTCCGTAATTCAACTGAGGTTTCGAGATTTATGAACTCGTCCATAATTAAACTGAGGTGTCGATATTTAGGAACTCGTTCGTAATTCCACTGAGGTGTCGAGATTTAGGAACTCGTCCGTAATTCAACTGAGGTGTCGAGATTTAGGAACTCTTCCGTAATTCAACTGAGGTGTCGAGATTTAGGAACTCATCTGTAATTCAAATGAGGTGTCGAGATTTAGGAACTCGTTCGTAATTCAACTGAGGTGTCGATATTTAGGAACTCGTCCGTAATTCAACTGAGGTGTCGAGATTTAGGAACTCGTCTGTAATTCAACTGAGGTGTCAAGATTTAGGAACTCGTCCGTAATTCAACTAAGGTGTCGAGATTTAGGAACTCGTCCGTAATTCAACTGAGGTGTCGAGATTTAGGAACTCGTCTGTAATTCAACTGAGGTGTCGAGATTTAGGAACTCGTTCGTAATTCAACTGAGGTGTTGAGATTTAGGAACTCGTCCGTAATTCAACTGAGGTGTCTAGATTTAGGAACTCGTCCGTAATTCAACTGAGGTGTCGAGATTTAGGAACTCGTCCGTAATTCAACTAATGTGTCGAGATTTAGGAACTCGTCCATAATTTAACTGAGGTGTCGAGATTTAGGAACTCGCCCGTAATTCAACTGAGAAAACATCTCTGCTGAGATTTAGGAACCTGTCTGTAATTCAACTGAGGAAACATCTTCATCGAGATTTAGAAACTTGCTCGTAATTCAACTGAGGTGTCGAGATTTAAGAACTCATCCGTAATTCAACTGAGAAAACATCTCTGTCGAGATTTAGGAATTTGCCCGTAATTCAACTGAGAAAACATCCCTACTGAGATTTAGGAACTTGTCCGTAATTCAACTGAGGAAACCAGTTTGCTGAGATTTAGGAACCTGTCCGTAATTCAACTGAGGAAACCACTTTGCTGAGATTTAGGAACCTGTCCGTAATTCAACTGAGAAAACATATCTGCTGAGATTTAGGAACTTGTCCGTAATTCAACTGATGAAACCACTTTGCTGAGATTTAGGAACTTGTCCGTAATTCAATTGAGGTGTCGAGATTTAGGAACTCGTCCGTAATTCAACTAAGGTGTCGAGATTTAGGAACTCGTCCGTAATTCAACTGAGGTGTCAAGATTTAGGAACTCGTCCATAATTCAACTGATAAAACATCTCTGCTGAGATTTAGGAAGCTGTCCGTAATTCAACTGAGGAAACCACTTTGCTGAGATTTAGGAACCTGTCCGTAATTCAACTGAGGAAACCACTTTGCTGAGATTTAGGAACTTGTCCGTAATTCAACTGAGGAAACCACTTTGCTGAGATTTAGGAACCTGTCCGTAATTCAACCGAGGTAAAAGCTTCATAGCTTTGAATTTTGTGAGAATTTAACCGTATCCTTCTTGAAAGGTAAAGGTTAGCTGTATGTAATGCATGATATGTATCAAGCAATGATGTTCTCAAAATAAATGAGATTGTGTTGTATGATGCGTATATGCATGTGTCATGATGTATGAAAATGTGATGTTTGTAGCTGAGGAAAGTAAATCCTGGATAGCTGCTGGAGAAAAAAAGTTGAATTCTTCGTTTTCTGCTGGGGAAGGTGAATGAAGATGCTTGTGAGAATAAACCCTGCAGGAGGGGATAACTTCGCTGGGGAATAAACTGATGAGGAGATGGCTCTGTGGGGAGAACATGCTCTATTGAGGATTCCACTGGTAAATTCAGCTGGGGATGAATTACCGCTGCTGGTGATAGCGAATCCTGTTGGAGATTGAGTTTCTGTTTGTGAAAGGAAAGAACTCCGCTGGGGATGATCTTTCAGTTGCGACTTCACCGGGGATAACCTTTTAGACTCTACTAGGGACAATCTTCCAGATTCTACTGGGGATGATCCTTCAAACTTCATTGGGGAAGATTTTCCAGACTACGCTGGGGATAATGGTCTAGTGCTAATGATGGATAAATTCTGCTTGGGGAGAATATTACTGACTCATTCGCGGTTGCGAGCCTTAGCTGGGGAGAGTTAACATCACTATATTTTCTCTACTATGCGGGGAGTGAATATGCTTTAGTCATATTCTTCAGCTAAATCTGTCCTTGTACCTGGTGGACAGAGCAACTGTAAAGCTTGGACAATTCTTATTTGCCCCTATTTCTGATATTACGAGTAATTGTCTTTGTTTCACATGTGGATATTCATGAGCAGCAATTAATGTCAAATGCATATATAAAAAATGAACATTGGACGTTCTTTGCAAAACAAAACAGAAAAAAGGAAAAACAGTTTGAAATTTCTTTGAAAATGAATTGTATTGACTTTGAAGTTCGGCCTATAAATATGCGTTTTTTGTACAAGAGGCTGACGTCCTAGTAAGAGAGCGCCGCCGAACAATATAATTTATACAGTTTGTGTAAAACTAAACAAAACAGCTATGTGAACAATCCCACTGGGTTCTAACTCTGCTATTGCCCTTATGTCCTCGAGCATCTCATCACTTTGCTACTTGTTTAAAGGTAGATAAATTGATTAGTGCCGTCCGAGCTTGATAGTTGATACCGAAGTCTGGTTGCCAGGTGATCCAATGAGACATAGTGTTACGCTTTGATCCCTAATTTTTTCCTGAACCGCCCTTTCGGGTTTTCAGTCCACCGGGATACCCTTTTTTGCCCAAGCCGCCTTTTCAGGTTTTCGACTTGCCGGGTGTACAGATTTTTTCATTTTCATCCCTTATTTTTTCCCGAACCCTTTTGGTTCGCCGACAAGCCCTTATTTTTGCCTAGGCCAGTCGACCTAGCGTGTCTTTGATTATGCGTAGTATTTTTTCATTATGTCTGCATTGACGGGGTGAGGAAGGTCGTCACCACCCATGGTGGTTAGAATCATAGCTCCTCCTGAGAAAATGTTCTTAACCATAAATGGCCCTTCGTAAGTAGGGGTCTATTTGCCCCTGGGATCACCTTGAGGTAGGATGATGCGCTTGACCACCAGATCCCCAACTTGATACTCTTGTCGTCTAACTTTCTTGTTAAATGCCTTCATCATCCGCTTTTGGTACGTTTGACCATGACAAATAGCAGTAAGTCTCTTTTCATCGATTAAGTTTAGCTGATCAAGTCGGGTATGAATCCAGTCGTCTTCGCTCAAACCTGCATCCTTCATAATCTGAAGAGAGGGTATCTGAACTTCAAGGGGCAAGACTGCCTCCATACCGTATACCAAGGAGTAGGGGGTTGCCCCTGTTGACGTCCGCGCTGAGGTACGGTACCCATGAAGAGCAAATGGTAACATCTCGTGCCAATCTTTGTATGTCACTGTCATCTTCTGCACAATCTTCTTAATGTTCTTATTATCCGCTTCAACAGCCCCATTCATCTTTGACCGGTAGGGAGAAGAGTTGTAATGCTGTATCTTGAACTGCTTGAAGAGCTCGGTGATCATCTTATTGTTGAGATTTGTACCATTATCCGTAATGATCCTCTCTAGTACAACATATCGACAGATCATATTGTGCCGAATGAACCGTGCCACGACGTTCTTGGTCACAGTAGCAAAGGAAGCTGCTTCAACCCACTTCGTAAAGTAATCAATAGCTACCAGGATGAAATGATGCCCGTTGGACGCAGTAGGTCTGATCTCGCCGATCATGTCGATGCCCCACATGGCAAAAGGCCATGGAGTTGTCAAGATGTTCAGAGGTACTGGAGGTATGTGCACCTTATCAACATAGACTTGGCACTTATGACAAGTCCGAGAATGTTGATAACAGTCGGCTTCCATAGTAGACCAATAGTATCCTGGCCGTAGGATCTTTTTTGCCATGGTGTGTCCACTGGAATGAGTTCCGAAAGTACCTTCATGTAACTCTACCATAATCCTTTCTGTCTCGTTCTTATCCACACAACGCAGTAAGGTGGAATCATGATTACGCTTGTAAAGAATACCATTACTGATGAAGAACTTCGCTGCGAACCTCCTCAGAAACTTCTTATCATTAACAGATGCACCCTCGGGGTACTCCTGAGCCTCAAGGTACCTCTTCACCTCGTGAAACCAAGGTTTATCTGTTACCTCTTCAGTCTCAATGTCACAGTAATGTGCAGGTTCGTCCAACCTTTCAATGGTAATCCGGGGAGCCTCGTTGTCCCAATTGACTTTGAACATAGAAGACATCGTAGCTAGCGCGTCCGCTAACTGATTCTCCTCTCTAGGGAAGTGTTCAAAGGTTATCTCCTCAAAATATGGAAGCAACGTCAATACATACTCCTTGCAAGGAATAAGATTTGGGTGTTTCGTATCCCACTCGCCTTTGATCTGACTGATCACGAGAGCGGAATCTCCGAATACACTTAAAAACTTAATCCTTAGGTCAATTGATGCTCGAAGACCCATGATGCACGCTTCATACTCCACTATATTGTTGGTGCAGTTGAAACATAGTCGGGCGGTGCATGGAGTATGAGAGCCTTCAGGAGATATGATCACGGCGCCAATGCCATTACCCAAAGCGTTCGAAGCTCCATCGAAGTACATCGACCATCGGGATCCCTCTTCAGGTCCTTCATCCGGTCCAAGTTCTTCACAGTCAGTCACTATCATGATATTCTCATCCGGGAATTCAAAGTTCATGGACTGGTAATCGTCTACAGCCTGATGTGCCAAATGATCTTCCAACACACTTCCCTTGATTGCCTTTTGGATCGTGTACTGGATGTCATACTCAGTCAAGATCATCTGCCATCTTTCTATTCTTCTGGACAAGGCATGCTTCTCGAAGATATACTTGATTAGATCCATCTTTGATATCAATAGAGTAGTGTGAGTCAACATATACTGTCTCAGCCGGCGAGCAGCCCATGCTAAAGCGCAACAAGTTTTCTCGAGAAGTGAGTATCGGGTCTCACAGTCGGTAAACTTTTTGTAAGGTAATAAATAGCATGCTCTTTTCGGCCAGACTCGTCATGCTGCCCCAACACACATCCTATTGAATTGTCGAGTACTGTCAAGTGTAAGATCAAAGGTCTCTCTTCAACTGGAGGCATCATAATGGGTGGCGCTTGGAGATATTCTTTTATCCTTTCGAAAGTGGCCTGACATTTATCATTCCACTTTACCACTTGATCTTTCTTCAGCAGTTTGAAGATTGGCTCACAAGTAGCAGTCAGGTGTGAAATGAATCGGGCAATGTAGTTCAGACGTCCCAAAAAGCCTCTGACTTCTTTTTCTGTTCGGGGAGCTAGAATTTCCTATATAGCCTTCACCTTTGCAGGATCCACTTGAATACCTTTATCACTAACAACGAAACCCAGCAGTTTACCAAATCTCACCCTGAAGGTGCACTTGTTCAGGTTTAACCTCAGCTTGTACAACTTCAACCTGTCAAATAGCTTCTGAAGGTGGTCAAGATGTTCTTCTTCAGTCTGGGATCTTGCAATCATGTCGTCAACATATACCTCAATCTCATGATGGATCATGTCATGGAACAAAGCAACCATGGTGCGCTGATATGTTGCCCCATCATTCTTCAATATGAAAGGCATGACTTTGTAGCAAAAGGTACCCCACTGCGTGACAAAGGTTGTCTTCTCCATGTCTTCGAGAGCCATTTTAATCTGATTATAATCAGAGAAACCATCCATAAAGGAGAAGACCTTATGTTGTGCAGTGTTGTCAACCAAAACGTCGATATGAGGTAGGGGAAATCATCCTTGGGGCTCGCCCTGTTCAGATCCCTATAGTCAACACACATCCGAACCTTACCATCCTTCTTCGATGCCGAAACTATGTTGGCCACCCACTGTGGGTAAGAAGTAACTGCTAGAAAACCAGCGTCAAACTGCTTCATCACTTCTGCCTTGATTTTCTCAGACATCTCCGGGCGCATTCGGCGGACCTTCTATTTCACTGGAGGACAATCTTCCTTGGTAGGTAGGCGGTGAACCATAATATCGGTATCCAACCCCGACATATCTTCATAAGACCAGGCAAAGATCTCGACATAATCACGCAGCATCTGTATCAATCGTTTCTTAACACTAGGCTCCAGATTTGCACCGATCTTGACCTCTTTCTTGTCTACCTCTGTACCCAGATTCACTGATTCCACTGGCTCTTCATGTGGCTGTATGACCCTCTCTTCCTGAAGTAGCAGTCTAGCAAGGTCACCAGGCACTTCACAATCATCCTCACCTTCGTCCTTGGCTTGGTTGATCGGACTTTCGAAGTCATAACTGGCAGTAGCAGAATCGTTATCAGTGGGATACAGAATGGATGTAGACCTGTATATGTGAGTGTGTGTAAGACAAATAGTTGTTTTGCAAGATAGAAAAAGAAAAAAAACAAGGAGCGCAAAATTCGTAATGCAAGAAAATGTCCAATGTTTTTATTAATGATACATGGTAATGACACATAATAAGCCCTCAAACAAAACCACGGCGCCTCCGGTAAGACACCGGGCCATAAAGTTTAAAATTGTCTGTTACAAAATCAAAACAAAAGTCTCATTACTGGGTAATAAAAGAAACGGGCATAGAATCCTTTGTCTTCCAATTGCTTAGTCCACCATCAATAGTCGGGTATATCCAGCTGTCAATATCAAACTCTTCTTCATCATCCCCAATAGCATTCACTCCCGCGTCATGTTTGGGCATAAGTGTCGTTATGACATTAGGCTTTTCCGGCGCTTCAAACTCAATTTCCTTAGCATCGATCAGATCCTGCACTTTATTCTTCAAGACCCAGCAATTATTCGTATCATGCCCCTGGCTATCAGAGTGAAAAGCATAGCGGGCGTTCAGATTATACAACGGTGATGTAGTATTGGGATTCTTTGGGGCCTCCTACGGAATCACCAAGTTGGTCTTTAACAACTGCGGCAGAATTTGAGACAGGGTCATACTGAGCCGAGTGAATTGTCTCTGTGGCCTCTCTGCTCTAGGCTGATTGTTATGCTGAGGGGCAATAACAAGTCATGATATTACCACCGCATTAACTGCTTGGTGGCGCTCAGGTCGGTTTTGGTTTCTAGAGCTGTAAACTGTGCTAGATTCCTTCTTAAAGGGCTTCTTCTCCGTGCTTGACGAAGCACCCTTATGTATCTTGCCAGTTTTGATACCGGCCTCAATTCTTTCCCCAGTCATGATCAGCTCAATGAAACCAGACGATGAACTCCCAATCAGATGATTAAAATATAGACCAAACAAGGTCCCTAGAAACATATCCACTAACTATCTATCCGCCAGAGGGGGTTGTACTCTCCCAGTAAGGTCCCTCCATTTCTGAGCGTAGTCTTTGAAACCTTCGCTCGCACCCATAGACATACCCTGGAGTTGGGTACGCGTGGGAGCAAGGTCGGAATTATACTGGTACTGCTTGTAAAAAGCAGCAGCAAGGTCCTCCCAGCTACGAATGTTAGCTCCTTCCAGTTGGTAAAACCATTCAAGTTGAGTCCCTGAAAGACTATCTTGAAAGAAATGGATCCAGAGGTTCTTATCGGCAGTGTATGGTTGAATCTTTCTAACATATGAGCGGAGGTGTAGCTTTGGGCAGGAGACCCCGTCGTATTTAGCAAAGACTGGTGCTTTAAACTTGTGGGGAATCACCACCCCAGATTCCAAACCCAAATCTCCAAAGTCCAGACCAGGGACCTTCTAGACCTCCATCACGCTTAACCGGTCCTCAAGTTGCTTGTACCTGTCCTCAGCTGGAGGATACTGGTCTTCATCAAAGTCAGTCTCATGGTCAGAAACCACAGGGCTAGGAGCCCTCCTTTCTTCTTGGTTATCTCCCCCTCCAGATAAGTGAGATAAATCAACATCCTGTCTCAGCCTATTCCCAAATCTGTGACCCATGTTCAGGAGGACCGTCTTCTTCTTCTTCTTCTTCTTCTTCTTCTTCTTATCCTTCAAGATAAGAGTCTTCAGATCTTGCTGACCCTTGGCCAAGTTCATGAACATTTCCTAGAACTGAGCGTTTTGAGCTTGCAGAGCCTTGATGGCTTGATCGGTTGATGTTTCAGAAGACATGATTGCTGAAATAAACAGTGAAGAAGATGAGAAACCTGTAAGGGTACCTGTAATGAGGTGCATGGGAATGGAATGTATATAATATGATTTCAAAGACTTTGGAGATTCAAATTCTTAAAAAAGAAACACACTTTTATTAGATAAAAAACTTGAAATCAATGTTTAACAGGCGCCTTTAAGGCATTACAAGAAGAAATACTGAAAGCAAATCTATGCTAGAAATAATAAAAGACAAACCAGCGCTCCCATGATCGCTTTCCTTTGGTGCTGACATAGTCGTTGAGGACCTTCTCATTCTCCAGCTCCCTTGTAAGCCTCAGGATCTTTCGCTCCTGCTCATGATACTTTTCTCTGTAAGTATCCCGTTCTTCCCTTAGTTGGATCCAAGACCTCTTTAATGCCCCAATGTCAGTAGGCATGTATGGATGGAGGATGGTAGGGGGAACCCCTTCTTCATCAGCATGCTCAACTATCACAGGCAAGACAACTTCGTACGACATCCCTAGCTTTTGGGCACGGGCTCGAACCCACCAGAGATATGGTTCCATCGAAAGAGAAGTCTTCATGCCTAGCTCATGTGGATCAGATCTGTTGACCCTATCCCAGGCTCGTATGAATCTGCGGCGATGTCCCTCAACATCTCCCTAGAAGTCAAAGACAATGCCTGGAAGCAGCAACTCATGAGGTCCGTCCCTTCTAGCTCGCCCAAACTGTCGTAAGGCCAAACAAGGATTATAGGTGATCCCTCCTCCGATTCCCAACAATGGAACATTGGGGTATTCCCCACAGCGATCAATAATAGCTACTTCTTCCATGTCTTTAGTACTCCAGATGATGTCCTTATGAGCAAGGGACATAATTCTGTAGGCCCAACCCATGCCTTCCTCGTTCTTCAAAACAGATTTGGGGAGGTGAGAAATAAACCACCTTGCCAGCAATGGTGCACATCACATAAGGGTTCCCCGTTTCCGAGCAGTACGAGCATAGAGAATATGCAGAATATCACCCAAGAAAGTGGGCACTGGATTACGGGACATGAAAATCTTCACTGCGTTCACGTCGACAAAGGAATATGAATTAGGGAATAGAACTGGGCCATAAATGAGAAGAGCCAGAATGTCTTCAAATGCCTGAAAATCTAAACTGTCCCATAACTGATTAGCCTGATCAACCAACAACTTAGACAAGAAGCCTTTTGTCCCACTCCGAGTTTCCCAATTAGACACCACACCAACCCTTGTAAGATGGAGGGCTGAAGCAATATCCTCCGGCCTAGGAGCTGTCTCCAAACCTGTAAATGGGGTCTGCTCTAGAATAGAGATGCCAAGTAAATCCGAGAACTCTTCCAAAGTAAGGACCAACTGATAGTTCGGGAAGGTGAAGAAGTGGTATAATGGATCAAAGAACTGGAATAAGACGCTCATCATCTGTTCATCCAGCTTGGAAGTGACTAGACTGAGGAGGTGACCATGTCTTCTATCAAAAGAGGAAGTGTCAGGAACCTTGGAAACTAAATCTTTAAGCTGAGTAGGAATCTGTACAAAGCTGATCTGAATAGTGTTTCTACGCATAGATGTCATGATCTGCAAAACAGAACAAAGATGAATCCCATTGGTCTTTGAAATGGTTAGTCCAATGCAATATGCATGCAACGTCATGATGCATGATGTCATGATAGAAACACACCACAGGTATTCACAGATAGCAAACATGGTAAGGGAAAATAAGTCACACAGTAACCCTTAGATTTCAGGTTGGCATGGAGTTTAGGTATTACCCTCTTTCAGTTTAGTTGGTTCAACCTGTCCTAGAAATAGTAACCGGGTTCTAGAGGATCTCAATATCACTGACCACCCTCGATCGGTCATAATTCCAATTTAGAAACCTTTTCTTGCGGTCGGAATCATCGCGAGAGTTTGGTCTCAATGAGTGTAGCATACAACTACTTTTCTATGGCCGAGTTGGTCAATTATAGGTTCTAAGGTCAGTTGGTGCTTAATGACCCCTTAGCAGCCCCATATTCTCCTTGTTCCGCCACAAGGGATATCAGTACAAACTAAAGTCTCACACCAACGTAGCTACTACTTCAACTGTATCGGTCTACACCGTACAGTTCCCTCACAGTCTATTGCTACTTACCTAAAGGGTATCCCCATATCCGGGTTAGGATCTATAGTAACTCCGATTCAAACCCACAAAGATAAAGCAAACAAATCAAGCAATTGAAAACAATATGAACTAATCCTAAGGTACACCCCACTTAAAGATTTTCCCCAGCAGAGTCGCCAGTTTGTGATACGGTGGAAGAACTGACTGTTTTTCGGAATGCTGGTTTGCGTTTGTGTTCGCAAAATGTCGCGGTAAGCAAGAGTCGCCACCGAATTTTATTTTATCCAACAAGGAAAGGAAAAAAGCACAGAAAAATTCCTTTTTTGAGATATTTCTGAGTACGGGGGGTAGATTTATAGAAAGGGAAGGTGTTAGCACCCTTTCTATCCGTGGTTATCCACGGGCTCTTAGGTACTTGCTCATTGTTTTCAAAATTGTTTTCTTTGTGTTTGTGGGTTTTGAAAAGTTTTTGTTTTAACTTTGATTTAACTCTTGCTTCTGTTTTCAAGAGTGTAATGAAGTGTTTTTTGAAAACTCGTTCGTAAAAGTGTAAGTGTGAAAACTTTTGTTTTGATTGAGCAAGTACTTAAGAACTAATCTACCTACTCAAAAAAGGAATCGTTCTATGTTTGTTTCCTTTAGACAACGCTATCCCACTATTTAGTGAGTAGGTAGCACGATCATTGGAGTTTTGAGGGTCAATTCGAAAGAGGGACATACAGTCACTAAAGCAATGTTAGGATGTCTTAGCGGTAACCCTAATGTCTTAGATCATTTATTCGAGGCAACAATATCCGAGGTAACCATTTCGAGGCAACTATGATCTTTTAGACAAGAGGGCGACCTCTAAAACAACCTATACTCAATGACCGTTTTAACGAAGGAAACCAAGTGGGAGTGTACCCTAGGAGTGCGCATGTGCGAGTGTGTTGATTTCAATTATTTATCTTTGCACATGTTTAGGGTGATCTAACTGTTTTAAGTTTAGACATTCATTCTTGTCATGCAAGCCCTATTATCAAACATCTAACAGTTGAATATTTGCATAAATTAAAGTGCGGAATTTAAACTAATTATTACAAGGCGTCGGGTATTTACATCGCCAAAAACAAACCCTTTGAATTTTAAAAGCGGAAAAATAAATAAATGTCCTAATTTAATTATTACAAACCGAGAGCAAATACAATATTCGAATAAAAAATAAAGCGCGCGAGAAAATTGAATCGAATGCGAAACTAGGGTTTTGACCCTTCTAATTAAAAGAAAATAAATTTTGTTGTTTTTAATATTTTTTAAGAAAAGAAGTTAAATCCTAAAATTAAATGCTAAATTAATTAGTTATTAAATTAATTAATGAAAAAAATATTAAATGACGTATTTTTGGAGTTTTTGTTATTTTAGGAAAGAAATCAAATAATTAAATTAGGGTTAAAACCTATTGATTCTAATTAGTTTTAATTATTTACAAAAACGAATTAAAGTTATCTAATTAATCAAACCTAATTAATTAATTGACTTTTACTAAAAATAAAATATCCTAAATTTAACTTTAACATAAAATGTTTTTTGTGATTTTTGATGAAAAAGAAAATTAATTTTGGTTAGTAATTAAATAAAATAAAATAAAATAATTAAATGAAATACAGAAGAGAAAATATAAAGAAAGAGATTGGGGCTGATTTTTAAGGGTGCCAATAGCAAGAATTCTGGCCCAATGATATGAGGTCCATTGGACTTTTGTAATCCTGTACGTAGGCGTTGACTTGGTCTATGGTGTGCCTTCAATGGTGGCCACTAGATCTGGCCATCTGGCACGTTGATGAGGAAGGAGTATGATGGGCATCAGGTCTAAGCGCACACTGAATCACCTGAAATAATTAGGAAAATTAACAAATGCTGGAGGCAGGGATCGAACCCCTGACCTCCAGCCTCTAACGCCTTAGGCATACACCTGGTGACCACTGGGCTATGTTGTTTTGATTGTTAATATATCAAACGCTGGAGATAATATATAAAACAAAAATAAATTGGAAAACAAAATAAAAAATGCGCGCAATAATTTGAATGGGCCTATGGGGGAGTGACACGCCTTCATCCCCTTCCTCTCTCCGTGGCTAAAACCAGAAACACCTATACCCACGGACAAATGTCTGTCACTGTAACGCTGTCCATTCTTAAAATCTCCCACAAGCCATGGAAATGATATCTAAGGCCATGGTTGAGGTCGTCTCCTTCTTCTGATCACGACCATACCATTCATGGAGGCTAATTATTCCTGAAAAGACAAAACCCTAAAAGCAAATCCGAAACCCTAGCAATGGTGGATTTTGTTACAGACCATATAAATGAAATTGAATAATGCCAAAAGCTTGCAAATGCTCTGTAGATTAAGATTATGCCATTATTTTACGCTATGGAGGCAAGAACAAAGCTATTCGAATTCAAAAAGATGGTATTACCGATGCGGACTTACAGTGCGTAGGAGGGCTCGAAAATGCTTGGTTTTGATTGCTTTAGGTTGTGGAGAATGCCAGGAAACGATTGGGACCGATACCAAGCCTTGAGGATGCTTCTAAGCGGGACTTTGATCTCACACTTTTCTTTTATTTTTTTGAATCTGATTCTTGCTCTGCGCCTGATTTCTAACCCTTGTTTTGATCTGCCTCACCTCCTTATGTATTAGTGATGGAATTAGGGTTGTTAAACTGATCAGAATCCTTCTCTTTCAATGCTTTGGATATTGATTTGATTTGCTTTGAACAACTTTCCAAACATGGCTTATTTCCAATCTTTTTGTGCACACAAGCTTTGATGCGAATTTGAATGCCTTGCTAGCTGTAATTAGAGCCTGAAACAATCAAAAGATCCTTTGTTATCAATGCTTTGGATTTTTATTTGATTTATTTTGATTTAAATCAAATTAATTCAAATAAAAATCAAAATAATTAATAAAAATATGATATGTACAAGTGGAAAAGGCAAGAGCAAGTGGGCTATGATGCCAACTCAAAACAAGTGAAAAAGATTGGGCCCATTTGGCAAAATTTGAAGTTTTGGGGATAGTTGACTTTTGGCAATTTTGCAAAAAGGTCAACTTCAACAATGCATAACTTCCTCAATTTGACTCTTTGGAGGTGTTCTTGGACTTTTTAGGAATCTTGAGATGTCCTCTAAACAACCCTTTTGGTCTCATCTCATTTTGATATTCCATGCTCATGTATGAAGCTTTGACAAAAAAGGTGTTTTTGTTGACTTCTCAAAATGACCTATAATGTCCAAATTCATAACTTCTTGTGAGTGCATTTTTTGAACTTGGGAGATGAAGATGGATTGTAGGGAATTGCATCCTCTTAAAAATGAGCTTTGTATGGGGCATTTCTCATAAAGTATGAGAAAGTTATGCTTGGTCAAAGTTGGGTTGACTTTTCCTACAAAACCCTAATTTAGCAACTTTTGAATCTTGATGAATTATGAGCAGTCCTTGATGAATCATGATCAACCCTTGATAAAATGATGAAATATACTTCAAAATGATAATGTTGACCAAAAATCTTGAAGTATGACTGTATGGGAGCCACAATTGACTTTTACCCTAGCATAGTCGATTTTTGGACTTTTGAGCAATTGACTGAGCAAACTTCCTCTACAAGGCTTGAAACCTGACATGAATGATCTTAAGAAAATATTAGGACAATTTTGAGCACTTGGGAACAATTGGACTCAAGTATCTTGATGCAACATGAAACCCTAATTTGAAGTAGACTGCCTTAGGAGAGAGCTTGTCTGGCCAACCCTTGGGCTACTTTGAGCAACTTGAGGATCTTTCTTGCAATGTTTTGAGAAATATGGGAGGGCAAATTTTGGGGTACAACAAAGGAGATAGAGTTTGAAAATTTACCTCATTCAGCTGGAATCGTGTATGGAAATGTAGTGACTTTAATGGAGGCCTGATGCTTGCTTGAGCTTCCTTGAACTCCCCTGAATCTATTCCAACCCTTGCCTTGCTCTGAAAGTGGCTTTAACTCCCTGACCAAGTCCAACTGCAAGCGTCAAGGTCAACAATGGAAGATGGTGGAAAAGAGGATACAGAACAAGGATGATGCTTTGGATGGGTTTGATATCAAGTATGTAAGGTATTTGAATGATCTAAACACAAAACGCACGAGCCAAATGGAAGCTGGATGTGTTTGTGTAGAAACTGTATGTTTTGGACAGTTTTTGGTGTTTTGCTGCTTGAGAGAGTTTCAGGTCTTGGATTCGTCTCTTATATGTTGTATATTGTTTGCATATTAGTATAGAAATGGTTTTAGATCAGTTCTCTATCAGTTGTACAAGCCCTAACTTTTTTGCAACTTTTCTTGTACTTGAAGCAAAGTGACAAGACAAAGCTCACATGCTTGTACCAGCTTGCTTAGGGTTGGTATTTCTTCCCTACAAGTTTCCTTTGGTCTGTGGTACTTGCATGTATCAAGGGGACAGGTCCAATGCTCAAGATTACAAAGGTTGCAAAAGTTACTCTTTACGAAAATGGCAATGGAACCTTTTTGCCATAAGTGTAATTACAAGTTGGATAAAGGTTCAAAAGCATGGATAGAGGCTTTTTCAACTGAGTAAGCATTTAATTAAGGAGTGTGTAGCAAGTTTAGGACTTTTACAACATGAAATAGCCAGCATAGGATTGATTTGCAACTTGGTTCTTCATGAAATGGCTTGAACAAAAAAGTGAGAAAATGCCAACTTCCTCTCTTCGATTCTCCCTACTCAAAAATGATCTTGGAGAGTTCTTGGACATTTTGGAAATCTTGCAATATGCTCTATAATCCATATTTAAAATGAATTTTGAGATACCTCTTGGAACTAGGTGAAAACTTTCCATGAAGTTGGGTCCAAAACCTGCCTAAATTAGGGCAAAATTTCACTAAGTTAAGAAGTTCATGACCATGTATTCACAAATTTATAACTTGAGATCCAAGCATCTTTAGGGAAAAGTTTGTGAAGAAAAGTTGTATATTTCATGGAGATATACAACTTTCATGTTGGGAATTTTCCTTGAATCAAAATGCATCATGGTGTAAAAGTGGCCTAAAGTTGAGAAAAAATAAGAAATTTTTATACTTAGAAGATTTCTAAGTTATGAAAATTTTCAAATTCAACCCCTAATTTTCAAATTTGGTTTTCTTGGTGAACAAGTTTCACATTTTGACATGTCTTGATGAATCATGACCCTTGGTACTTGATTTTGACCAAAAAGTCAAAGTTTGACTTTTCAGTATACAATTGACTTTTGATCAGTTGACTGCAAAATTCATCTGTCAACCCAATGAATTTGAAATGCTTTGAGCCATGTAATTAAGTCAAGATGATGCCATTGAATCCTTGAAATCATGATTTAACTCAATTGGTCATTGGCTAGGTTAAAAATCAGAAATTGCCCTTTCTCAGTCAAAACCCTAATTTTGACCATTTTGCCCTTTTGATGATTTAATCCAATTTCTTGAGGAGTTGTGATCCAAACTTGATCAAATGGTACATATGAGTATAGAATGTTTATGTGGATAAAAAATTATGAAGTTTGACTGTAAATTGGCCATGGTTGACTTTTTCCCCAATACAGCTGATTTTTAAGTCAACTGTCCAATTGACTGATCAAAAATGTGGTTCAAGGTTTGAAACTTATCATGAGCAATATTAGGGGTCCAAAATTATGTATGAAAGTAAAATGAAGCATTGATGGTCCAAAAATCCTTGTGCAAACTCAAACCCTAATTTTGGGTTATCAGTGCAAGATGAGATGTCTTGAGCTGACCAAACCCTAATCTTGTCTTGAGTCAAAGAAGTCTTGTGATAAAAGTCTTGGTAAATGAGAGGGCAAATTTTGGGGTACAACAGTTGCCCCTGTTCAATCTTCTTGAACCTGAAGAGTTAGATTGGCGAGCTTTTCCGTTCGTGACTCGAAGGTAAAAGATGATTGGACACTAGAGTGCCCGTAAATTTTCACTCGACAAAGTGTAGTTGAGGGAATGGGCTTACAGATGCCATTTGGAGAAGTGATAGAATCTTGTTGGAGATGGGCTTGTAGATGCCATCTAAGAATGTTTGTTGAATTATAAGTTGTAAGTCAAAAGAATAAGTATCAGAATAATGTCCGTATCTGGAACGTATATGAGCTGTATCTGGAGACTGAATCTGTATGAGCAACAAAATAGCATCCGTGTCTGGTGCGTATCCGTATTGTATCTGAAGTCCGAATGAATATCGGAATGGCATCCGCGTCTGGAGCGTATCCGAACTGTATCTGAACTTAAATCTGAATGAGTAACAGAATGGCTTCCGTGTTTGGAGCATATATGTACTGTATCATGAACTTGAAATCTAAATAAGTGTCAGAATGACATCCGTGTCTAGAGCGTATCTGTACTATATCATGTTTGCACATTGTTTAATAGTAGCTGTTAATCTTATCCTGAAAAGGGTAAAATGTTAGCTGGAACACTAAATTATGTTGCATGAAATGCATGCTGCAATATATGTGTTTTATCAATGTTTATGATATGTGGATGTAATGTATGCGTATGTAAGCTGATTTGCTGTATTGCTGAGGAAAATAAATCCTTGACCGCTGCTGAGGATATGTGGATCCTTCATGTCTTGAAGTTGGAGCATTTGACAAATTTTTTGTTGTTAGAGCAATGCCATATACTGCTTGAGGAATCTGCTTGGGGAATCCAGAGAACTTTGATGACTTCTAATGGGGATTAATGACGGGAGTCTTTGTTCTATTGGGGAGCAATGAAAACTCTATGGGGAGAAAGCTTATTCCTGTTTTAAGAAAAAGTTCAGGAGTTTCGGTCGTCTGTCACCCTATCGGGGAGTTATCCTAGGTTAGGGAGGAACAAAAGTTAGCCATTATCCGGTTCATTTTCAGGCTTCAAGACAACTTGCTGGGGAATTTGGAGAAACTGGATGGTTTCCACTATGGATTAGTAGTTTGAAGTTTCGGCTCCGCTGGGGATCTTAATGACATATTGTAGGGATTGCTCATGGAATAGCGTAAAGACATTTTCCTATTCTTTCAACCTGACAGTAATTGTTCTTTTCCATTTTGTTTATTTGTAAACAGTAATTATGTTCAAATGCATATGTTCATTAATGAATCATTGGACGTTTTTGCAAATAAAACACAAGTGTAAAAGAAAAGGACAAATAGTTTTCTGTACTTTAAAGAGATATCTTTTTATTCACTTTGAATAAGTAGTTTGTACAAAAGAGACAGACACCCTAGTAAGAGGATGGTGCCGTAAAAGTAAGAAAAATTTATACAAAGAAAGACAACTATGTGTGATAATCCCATGGGGTTCCCATTCTGCTATAGCCTCTGTATCTCTGAATATCTTGTCTATTTGTTGCTTCGTCCGAAGATGATTGAATTGATCAGAAGCTTCAAGTTTGTCAGTGAAGAGATTATCCTCAAAGTGATCCGACGAGACATAGTCATACGCTTAAATTCCCTAATTTTTTCCTGGACTCTCTTTCGGGTTTTCAGTCCACCGGGAAACCCTTTTTTGCCCAAGTCGCCCTTTCGGGTTTTCAACTTGCTGGGTGTACAAATTATTTTTGTTTTATCCCTAATTTTTGCCCGAACCTTTTGGTTCATCGGGATGCCCTTGTTTTGCCTAGGTGCGTCAACCTAGCGGGTCTCTTATGCGTAGTATCTTTTGGCTATGTCTGCGTTCGCAGGGTGTGGCTGGTCGTCGCTGTCCATGGTGGTTAAGATCATTGCCCCACCGAAGAAGATGTTCTTGATTACAAATGGTCCCTCATAGGTAGGGATCCATTTTCCCCTGGGATCACTTTGTGGCAAGATGATGCGCTTGATCACTAGATCTCAAACTTGATATTCTTGGCGTCTGACTTTTTTGTTGAAAGCCTTGATCATCCGTTTTTGATATATCTGACCATGGAAAACAGCAGTAAGTCTCTTATCATCAATTAAGTTCAGTTGATCAAGTCGAGACTGGATTCAATCGTCCTCATTCAAACCTGCATCCTTCATAATTCTCAAAGAGGGGATCTGAACCTCAATAGGCAAGACAACCTCCATGCCATAGACCAAAGAATAGGGTGTTGCCCCAGTTGATGTGCGAGTCGTGGTACGATACCCGTGGAGAGCAAATGGTAGCATCTCATGCAAGTCCTTGTAGGTGACTGTCATCTTCTGTATGATCTTTTTAATGTTTTTATTTGCAGCTTCAACTGCACCATTCATCTTTGGCCGATAGGGGGATGAATTATGATGTTGAATCTTGAACTGCTCGCACAAGGCGATGATCATAGTGTTGTTAAGGTTCGTACCGTTATCAGTGATGATCCTTTCTGGGATGCCGTACCAACAAATAAGGTTCTGCTTGATGAAGCGGGCAACAACATTCTTAGTAATGGATGCGAAGGAAGCTGCTTCGACCCACTTTGTGAAATAGTCAATAGCCACTAGAATGAAGCGGTGTCCATTGGAGGTTGTAGGCTTGATCTCCCCAATCATATCATTCCCCACATAGCGAAGGGCCAAGGAGCTGTTAAGACATTTAGAGGAACCAGAGGCACATGCACCTTGTCTGCATAGATTTGACACTTATGTCAGGTCCGGGAGTGTTGATAGCAGTCTGCTTCCATGGTATACCAATAATAGCATACCCATAGGATTTTCTTCGCCATCGTATGCCCACTAGAGTGAGTGCCAAAGGTACCTTCATGTAATTCAGCCATGATCTTTTCAGCTTCAATCTTATCCACACAACGGAGCAGAACATAATCATGATTACATTTGTATAGGATGCCATTACTTAGGAAGAACTTAGCGGAGAATCTCCTTAGGAACTTTTTATCATTGATTGAAGCTCCTTCTGGATATTCTTGGGCCTCGAGATACCTTTTGACTTCATGAAACCAAGGCTGGTTCACTACTTCTTCAGTATTAATCTCGTGACAGTGTGCTGGTTCGTCCCTTCGCTCAATGGTGATCTGGGGAGCCTCGTTATCCCAATTAAGTTTAAACATAGATGACATTGTGGCTATAGCATCTTCTAGCTGATTTTCTTCTCGCGGGAAATGCTCGAAGGTAATCTGCTCGAAATGTGGTACAATGTCAAAACATGTTCTTTGTAAGGGATAAGGTTTGGATGCTTAGTGTCCCATTCTCCTTTGATCTGACTGATGACCAAAGCTGAATCTCCAAATACAACTAAAGATTTGATTCATAAGTCTATGGAAGCCTTGAGACCCAAGGTGCATGCTTCATATTCCGCTATGTTGTTCGTACAGTTGAAGCAAAGTCTGGCAGTAAAAGGAGTATGGCACCCTTCTGGAGATATAAGTACAACGCCGATACCCCTACCAAGTGCATTGGATGCCCCATCAAAGAACAGGGTCCATTGGGATTCTTGTCCAGGTCCGTCATATGGCCTGATTTCTTCACAGTTGTCTAATGTCATGATGTCTTCGTCCGGGAATTCAAACTTCATGGACTGATAATCTTCTACAGCTTGATGAGCAAGATGATCAGCTAGCACGCTGCCCTTTATAGATTTTTTGGTAGTGTACTGTATGTCATATTCTGTTAGGATCATCTGCCATCTAGCTATCCTCCCAGACAGAGCAGGCTTCTCAAAGATGTACTTTATCGGATCCATCTTAAATATCAGCAAAGTGGTATGAGTCAACATATACTGTCTTAGCCGACGAGCAGCCCATACCAGAGCGCAACAAGTTTTCTCGAGCAGTGAATATCTGGTTTCACAGTCAGTAAACTTTTTGCTCAAGTAGTAAATAGCGTTCTCTTTTCGGCCACACTCATCATGCTGCCCCAATACACACCCCATTGAGTTCTCTAAAACGGTCAGATACATGATCAGTGGTCTTCCCTCGACTGGTGGCATCAAGATAGGAGGCTCTTGTAAATACTCTTTGATTTTATCAAAAGCAATCTGACATTCTCATTCCATCTGACTACTTGATCTTTCTTCAACAATTTGAAGATTGGTTCACAAGTAGATGTTAGGTGAGAAATGAATCTGGCAATGTAGTTTAGGCATCCCAAGAATCCTCTGACTTCCTTCTCAGTACGAGGAGCAGGCATTTCTTGTATCGCTTTGACCTTGGTAGGATCAACCTCGATGCCTTTGTTGCTGACAATGAAACCTAAGAGTTTACTAGACCGGACTCCGAATGTGCACTTGTTTGGGTTCAACCTTAGTTTGTACTCCTTCAATCTTACAAACAACTTTTGCAAGTGATCAAGGTGCTCCTCTTCAGTTTGTGATCGAGCTGTCATATCATCTACATAGACCTCTATCTCATGATGTATCAAATCATGAAACAAAGCTACCATGGCGCGTTGATAGGTTACCCCAGCATTCTTCAGCCTGAATGGCATCACTTTGTAGAAGAACATGCCCCACTGTATGACAAACGTAGTTTTCTCCATGTCCTCAGGTGCCATTTTGATCTGGTTGTAGCCTGAGAATCCATCCATGAAAGAAAATACTTTGTGCTGGGCCGTATTATCAACTAGGATGTTGATGTGGGGAAGTGGAAAATCATCTTTAGGGCTGGCCCTGTTTAAATCTCTATAATCCACGCACATCCGTACTTTACCGTCCTTTTTAGGCACGGGAACAATGTTGGCAACCCATTGAGGATAGGAAGTAACAGCCAGAAATCCAGCATTGAACTGTTTCATAACTTCTGCTTTGATCTTCTCTGACATGTCAGGTCTCATGCGGCGGAATTTTTGTTTCACTGGTGGACAGTCTTCTCTTATGGGTATACGATGTACCACGATGTCTGTATCAAGTCCCGACATGTCTTCGTATGACCAGGCAAAGATCTCAACATAATCATGCAATAGCTGAATTAGGCGATCCTTGACACTCGACTCTAAATTGGCGCCCACTTTGATTTCCTTTTTATCTTCCTTGGTACCCAAGTTGATTGTATCCAACAGCTCCTCATGAGGCTGAATAGCTCTTTCCTCTTGTTGTAGTAGTCTGGCCAATTCCCCTGGCACCTCACAATCTTCTTCACCTTCGTATTCTGCTTGGTAGATCAGATCTTCAGAGTCACTGAAGGCTATAGCAGTATCATTACCCATGGGATCCGGAATGGAGGGGTACCTGCATTTGTGAGTGTGGGTGTGTGTAAGGGTATAACCATCTTTAAATAATAAAAATGTAAAAGAAAGACAATGAGCACAAAATATTTGAATGTGAAAAAGCATCAATGATTCATTGAATGTCATATGAAGATGAAATAAAAACCCTTACAAATGGACCATTGTGCCTCGGGTAAGACACAAGGTTTTTAAAGTGTGAATTGTTCGTGAATATTACAAGTCCAACAGAAATGTAAAAGATAAATTACTGAGAGATGAAAGTTATTGGGACAAAGTCTCTGGCTTCCCAGTTGTGAAGTCCTCCGTTGACAGTAGGAAATATCAAATATTCCAAGCTGCCATCCTCTTCATTGTCTTCTACTGTGTTGATCCCTCGGTTGCTAATATTCAAAGGTGGCCCTCCGGCACGGGCACGGCGCACAACCTTCTGAGCAGTTGAAGTAAACCCCAAGCCAAACTTGTCTGATTTATACGAAATTTCTGGAAGCTGCCCCCAGATGGTGCATCCACCCTCCTCTATTACTGCCTTTGCGTCCTTTAGAGATGACATCCGAAGCGGAGGTCTTGTGATCTTGGGAATCAAGGATACTGCCTTGGTTGCCACTACTTCTTGAGAGACCTCCTCAAAATGTTGAAAAGGAGTTTCAATGAACTCGCCATCCAACTCCACATATCGGAAAGAATTCAGATGACTAATCATGTACTCCTCCTCCCCGTGGACAGTTATGATCTTTCCTTGGACCGGGTACTTCAGCATCTGGTGTAGTGTAGAGGTGACAGAACCGACATTATGGATCCAGGGCCATCCTAAAAGATAAGAGTAAGAGGGGCGGATGTTGATGACATAGAAGGTTGAGTTGAAAGTCTGAGTTCCCACCTTTATCGGGATGTACACCTCCCCATGGACCATCCTCTTCGAGCCATCAAATGCTCTCACAATTATGTTACTGGGTTTCAACGTCAGCCCTTCGCAATCCAATCTGTCAAGAGCTTTCTTCGGCAAGACATTCAAAGATGAACCAGTGTCTACCAAGACATGGGCTAGGGTTGTTCCTCTACACTCCACAAAGACATGTAATGCCTCGTTGTGTTTTCTCCCTTTGGGTTTAAAGTCAGCATCAGAGAAGCCCAAGCCGTTATCAATTGTCAAATTGGCCACACAATCTTGGAATTGGTCAGCAGACGTCTCTTGTGGCACATGAGCTGTTTTCAGAAATTTTACCAGAGCTTTCGCATGTGCCTCAGAGCACAGCAACAATGCTATCATGGAGATCTTGGAGGGGGTTTTCCCCAACTGTTCAACCACATCATAGCCACTCTTCTTTATTATCCTCAGGATCTCTTCCATTTCCTTCTTGGATGTTTCGGGGATAGCTAGTGATTAGGCCTTCGTCCGGACAGGCTCCTTTTGAATGCTTTTTCCTCTATTCTCAGCAGTAGAAGTATTGGTAGGGACATGGATTGTGTCTTCTTTGTCGGTAGGTACGCTTACAGGTATAATCACTGGTGCAGAAGTAATCTTCGTAACGGCCACGGGTCCAAAAACTGCCTTTGGAGGGGCAATCTCTGGAGAGAAGATTCTACCACTACGGGTAATCTTGCTAGTTCCGATAATATTACTAATGTTGGAATATTCTTCGGAGCTCTCTTCTTCGGCAGTCGGTTCATCTTATTTGATACCATGGTAGTAGATTTCTCCACCATAATTCCATGGTACTGTTTTATCTGACTTGTACGGGACCGGCCCGGGCATTGTGATCTTAAGCGGAGTAGTTTTTGGAGCAAGTGTAATCCTAACGGGCCTTTTAGGGACCCTGTAAGGATTGGCGGAGATGGTTATGATTGAAATGTCTTTAACAGGAACAGGTAAAATGGGAGCATTCTCAAACATAATTTCTTGGTTATCAATCAGGCGTTGGATACCTGTCTTCAACAGAGGGCAATCGGCGGGTGATGATAGGCAACGATGGCAGTCTTCCTTACAACCTGGGAATACACCAGCTTTCAACAAGTTCATTTTAATGATCAGGAGCGGAGTCAACAGCTCATCCACTATGGCAACAAATAAATCTTCCTCGACAACATTGGCATTGTGACCATGCCTAGGCATCGGAGCAGAAATGACATGCAGTTTCTCAGGTGCATCAAACTTAACTTCCTTTGCATCTATAAGGTCTTGAATTTTGTTCTTCAGAGCCCAACAGTTGTTAGTGTCGTGCCCTGGACTTTCAGAATGGTATGTGCATCTGGAATTTGGGTGATAATGAGGGGACGCAGTATTGGGATTCTTTGGGGCCTCTTTTAAAGTTGCCAGATTCAATTTCAGAAGATATGGTAGAACCTGGGCTAGAGTCATATTAATCCTGGTGAATTACCGGACTGGCCTTTCCACCCTTGGCTGGTTATTTCTTGGTTGGTCGGATGCGGGCTTTGGGATCATAACGGCCCCCACCACTGGTCGGCATTCAGTTCTTCCTTGAATCCTTTGTGAATAAACAGCAGATACTTCCTTCTTCCCCGTGAAGGGTTTTTTCCACAGCTGTAGAGGCAGACGAATCTTTCTGAATCTTCCTACTTCTTATACCAGCTTCCACCCTATCGCCGGTTAATATCAATTCAGTAAACCCTGCAGAGGAACTCCCAATCATATGATTGAAGAAAGGGCCCGATAGAGTTCCCAAGAACATGTACACCAACTCCCTTTCAGACATAGGGGGTTGCACTCTTCCGGCTAGATCTCTCCACTTTTGCGCGTAATCTTTGAAGCCCTCATTTGAAACCATAGCCATACTCTAAAGTTGAGTACGGGTAGGCGCCAAATCGGCATTGTACTGGTATTATTTATAGAAAGTTGCGGCAAGGTCTTCCCAATTATGGACGTCGACCCTTTTTAATTGGTAAAACCAATCAAGTTGCATTCCGGATAAACAATCTTGGAAGAAATGGACCCACAAGTCTTTGTCGGCAGAGTGCGGCTGAATCTTTCTGACATATGATCAGAGGTGCATTTTAGGACACAACACTCCATCATATTTTGCAAATAATAGAACTTTAAACTTTGGAGGGATCACAATTCCTGACACTAACCCCAATTTTTCAAAATCCAGACCCGGTACCCTCTGTATTTCCATAGCGGTTAAACGCTCTTCCAGGTGCCTGTACTTATCATTAGCCGAAGGATACTGTTCTTCAGAGTAGTCCCCCTCTTCCTCCTCTTCTTCAGAGTATGACGGAGCTTCCATTTCTTTTCCTTTTCTTTCCCCTTCATCAGATGTTGTTGGAAAATCTAAGGTCCTTCTAGCTTATCCATGAAACCTTCTGCCCATGATTAACACACCGACTGGTTTCTTCTCTTTCTTATTTTTCTCTTTCTCTTTTGCTAGCAGAGTCTTTAGCTCCTCTTTCCCCTTGGCTAAGGTCATGAGTAACTGTTGAAATTTTTTGTTTTGAGCTTGAAGGTCTTTGACCGTCTGTTTGAGATCCATCTTACTTAAATAAACAGTAGAGAGATGAGGAAACTTGTTGCAAAGACCTGTTTATGTTTATGATGAATGATATGTATACATGCAATGATTTCAAGGATTTAAAAATTCAAATTTGTTTTAAACAAAAAGAAACACACGTTATATTAATAAGATAGAATTTGAGTACATCAATGCCCCTTGGGCAAAATAATACAAAATTCTAAGATAAAAAGACATTGCGCATCCTCTTTGGTGCAATGTAGGTATTTAGAGTCTGCTCCTCATGAAGTAGCCGGATGAGTTCCAATACCTTCTTCTCGCTTGCGTAGAATTAGGCTTCGAAAGTATCACGCTATCCTTTGAGTTGTATCCAATCCCTTTATAGGTCTTCGAGTGATGTAGGCATGTCAGGATGTAGGATAGTGTATGGAACTTCTCCCTCCTTAACAGGCTCAATAATTACTGGGAGAATGGAAGGATAAGGCATCATAAGACTTTGAGCGCGGGTTCGTACCCACTTGAGGTAAGGCTCAAGAGGGATTGAATTCTTGTGTCCCAAAGTCTTGCTATCCACCTTGTTTAGCATCCTCCAAGCTCGGATGAATCTCTGGCAAAGTCCTTGATCGTCGTTGTCGTAGTCGAAAACCAAGCCTTGAATCAGCATATCATGTGGGCCATCCCTTCGGGCATAACCAAACTGTCTTAGGGCCAAGCATGGGTTGTAGGTGATTCCTCCCCTAATGCCAAGTACAGGGACATTAGGGAATTCCCCACAACGGTCAACAATGAAAACATTCTCTTTGGTTCGAGAGCACCAATGAATATCTGAATGTTTAAGCGTCATTAACCTTTGTGACCACCTCAAACCTTGCTCATTTTTTAAGAATGATTGGGGAAGATGAGAAATAAACCATCTTTCCAGGAGGGGAGTGCAACACATCAGGACACCTCTTTTCTTCATTGTACGAGTGTGAAAAGAGTGTAAGATATCCCCAAGCAATGTAGGTACCGAGTTGCGTGACATGAAGATTTTGACAGCGCTCACATCTATGAGTTGGTCAGGGTTGGGGAACAAGACCATCCCATAGATGAGAAGATCTACAATATCCTCAAAAGCTTGCAAGTCTAGGGAATTCCAACAACTTTGGGCTTTCTCAAACAGAAACTTTGCCAAGAAGCCTTTGACACCACTTCTAGTTTCCCAATGAGTTGTGACATCAGATGAGTGCAAGTGCATGGTTTGAGCAATCTCTTCTGGCTTTGGATCTCTTTCCATACTGTTGAAAGGTATTTGATTGAGAATAGGAATCCTCAAGAGTTGAGAGAATTCTTCCAAAGTAGGCACAAGTTGATAGTCAGGAAATGTGAAGCAATGATGCAAAGGGTCAAAGAACTGGAAGAGAACCTTCATCATATCCTCCTCTTTGTTGGAGGTGACCAAGTTGAGTAGACGACCATGCCTCTCGGTGAATGGATAGTTCTCAGGGATCCTTGAAGCTAGCTCCTTGAGTTGTGTAGGAATTCTTACAAGGTTGATTTGGATAGTTTTCCTGGGAAGTGAATCCATATCCTACAAACCAAGAACAAAGATGAATCTCCAAAATCCTTGAAATGGTTGGTGGATGCATATGATGTTCATGATGTCCATGATGTTATGTACAAGCATGCATATACAAACAAATCAAGCAAGTTCTTAGTTTTAGGCTTGCATGGGTTTCATAGGTAAGTACCCTCTTGAAGTTTAGTTGGCTCAACCTGTCCTAACGATAGTAACCAGGTTCTAAGGAGCTCAATATCACTGGATTGTTTCCCTGGTCATTGTTTCAGCTCAATCCTCTTTAATGGCGACCGAAATATCCCAAGAAACCAACCCTCAATGAGTGTAGTATCGAGTATCTACCAACTTCGGACTGCAACAAAACGGGTCATCTCACTACATCCTAAAAGGCCAAGTTGGTCAAGTAAAGGGTTCTAGAAGTTCATTAGTGTTTCATGACATCACTCAGCGACCCGTATTCTCTTTGATTGACTCAAAGGCTACCGGTACCCACAAATATGTCACACTAACATAGCTATTGCTTAGACCATGTCGGTATACCCCGCACAGTTTCCACAACGTATTACTATTTACCTATAATGTTTCCCAAATCTGGGCGGAGGATTCAAACCCAAACAAAGAACCATAATGTAAAGCAAACAAGTCAAACAATATAAGCAAATAAATGTAATCTAGCCCTAAGGTAACTCCACTTTTATAAACTTCCCCAGCAGAGTCGCCAGTTCTGGTGATACGGTGGGAGAACTGACTTGAGGTTTTGCATTTTATCGCAAATTTCGTGGTTAGCAAGAGTCGCCACCGACTTTTCTTTTATCCAAAAGGAAAGGTGAAAAGCATAGGAAAGACCTTTGAGATGTTTTCTTGAGTTAGGGGGGTAGATTATGAAAAGGGAAGGTGCTATCACCCTTTTCATCCATGGTTTTCCATGGGCTCTTAGTTACTTGCTTAGATCACTTGCTTTTGTTTGAAATTATGCTTTGTGTGGTTTTGAAAGTATTTTGTAAAAGAGGCCATTTGTTTAGGCAATCTTTGTAATGATTCTCGTTCGTAAGAATGTATACAAAGATGTTTGTCTTTTGAAAATGTTTTCAATGTTTGTAAGATGTTTTAGAAATGTGTGTGTCTGTTTTTGAAAATATCAAGGATTATTGTTTGAAATGGAGCAAGTAACTAGAAGCTATCTACCTACTCAAATGTCTTTCTTATGCATTTTCTATTCCTTTGACATTGTTGTATTACCATTGAGTTGGTAAGCAACCCTATCTTTGGATGTAAATGGGACGGGCGTGGGTCATCGTATAACGATGATTAGAAATTGTTGTACCTCAAAATTTTCCCTCTCATTTATCAAGACTTTTCTCACAAGACTTCTTGGACTCAAGACAAGATTAGGGTTTGGTCAGCTCAAGACACCTCATCTTGCACTGATAACCTAAAATTAGGGTTTGAGTTTGCACAAGGATTTTTGGACCACCAATGCTTCACGTGACTTTCATACACCATCTTGGACCCCTAAGTTTGCTCATGTTAAGTTTCAAGCCTTGAACCACATTTTTGATCAGTCAATTAGATAGTTGACCTAAAAATCAGCTGTATTGGGGAAAAAGTCAACCATGGCCAATTTACAGTCAAACTTCATAATTTTTTATCCACATCAACATTTTAGACTCATATGTATCATCTGATCAAGTTTGGATCATAACTCCTCAAGAAATTTGATCAAATCATCAAAAGGGCAAAATGGCCAAAATTAGGGTTTTGACTGAGAAAGGGAAATTTCTGATTTTTAACCTAGCCAATGACCAATTGAGTTCAAGCATGATTTCAAGGATTCAATGTCATTATCTTGACCTAATTACATGGTTCAAAAGATCTCAAGTTCATTGGATTGACAAATGAATTTTGCAGTCAACTGATCAAAAGTCAACTTGTTCACCAAGAAAACCAATTTTGAAAATTGGGGTTTTGAATTTGAAAATTTTCATAACTTTGAATTTTTCTAAGTGTGAAAACTTTCTTATTTTTTCCCAAACTTTCACCACTTTTTCACCATGATGCATTTTGATTCAAGAAAAGTTCCAAACATTAAAGTTGTAGTCCTCCATGAAATATACAACTTTGCTTCACAAACGTTTCCCAAAAGATGCTTGGATCTCAAGTTATGAATTTGTGAATATAGGTCCATGAACTAAGTAACTTAGTGAAATTTTGCCCTAATTTAGGCAGGTTTTGGACCCAACTTCATGGACATTTTTCATCTATTTCCAAGAGGTATCTCAAATTTCATTTCAAAGATGGATTATAGAGGACATTCCAGGCTTTCCAAAATGTCTAAGAACTCTCCAAGATCATTTTTGAGTAGGGAGAATCGAAGAAGGGAAGTTGGCATTTTCTCACTTTTGTTCAAGCCATTTTTACATAGCATCAAGTTGCAAATCAAATCTATGCTGGTTATATCATGCTTTACAGGTCCTAAGCTTTCTATAAACTCCAAAATTAAATGCAAACTCAGTAGCTAAAGGCTTTATCTTTGCTTTTGAAGCTTTGTACAAGGTTTATTTCCATTTTGGGAAAAAAGTTCACAATGCCATTTTCATAAAGAGAAGCTTTTGCAACTTTGTCAATCTTGAGCATTGAACCTGTTCCCTTGGTGCAAGCAATGTACACAAATCTCAAGCAATTGGTACAATTTCATTTCAGGCTACAAGCAAGCAAGTACAAGCATGTGAGATTGGTCACTTCACTTTACTTTAAATGCAAGAAAATTTGCAAAAAGGTCCAAAGCTTGTACAGCTAGTAAGGGCTGACTTTGTATCATTTCTCTACAAATATACAAACTTGTGGCAAGGCTTAGCACGATTTCTTTACACTTGAAACTCTCCAAAACTCAGAAACATCAAAATTCTGTCCAAACACCCAGAATCTGCAAAAGCACAGCCAACTCTCATTTGGCTCGTGCGTTTTGTGTTTAAACATTTGAAACATCTCATACACTTCATACCTAATCAATCCAAGCCATTGTAAGTTTAAGATTGCGCCTAAGAGGGGGGGGTGAATTAGGTGGTGGTCTATTTTTGATTTATTTTACACTTTCTGGTTTTGTTTTAGTGCTATGGAAAACGGTAAAGTGCAGAAAGTAAAGAGACACAGAGATTTATCCTGGTTCCTTCCACACCCCGGAAGTACGTCCAGTCCCCTTGCAAACACGCAAGAGATTTCACTATTTTGTTAGAACTTTTACAAGACTCTTCCTAGTCTTATCAACTAAAGACACTAACAAATACCAAGAACACCCTCTTGGATTTCCAATAAGTCTCTTGAGAACAATCCTCTCAAAAGATACCTCTTGTTTCCAACAATGGACAACAAGGTACAAAAGTATTCTAATACTTAATTCCAACAATCCTGGAAATAAGTTACACTTAGTATAATTCTATGAAATATGATTTATTGAAAGATGTTGATCACATAGAGTGACTTCAATGAAGTTTCTTCTTTCTTCTCTTGTAAGCAATTCAAACTGTAACACAATGGTTAGAAAATGCTCAAAGATTTCTGTTCTTATATGTGTGAAAGTGCAGAAAATCTTTGTTCTTAATAATTAAGAAATATGAAGTTTGAATATTTTACAAAGTTCAGAATTATTGCATGAGAGAAGAATTTTTTTATTTATAATTTGAAAGATTTAGTATTTAAAGCAATCAAGATACCTTTCCAAATGGATACCACTTTTCTGTTTGCAAAACTTGAGAAGATGCAATGTATGACCATGCAACCATTGGACAAAAGGTGTGAAGGATATCTTGAATCAAGTTCAGATTTTTCAAAAATTACAACGTGTAAATCGATTAGCATTAGATGTAAATCGATTGCACGGGTTTGTAACGTTCTTGTTTTCAAAAATTTTGAAGTGTAAATCGATTTACTAGTGTTAAAAATTAACTTAGTTCAGTAATCAATCAATTTACACTCCATGTAAATCGATTGCTGCCAGGGGCAATCAATTTTAAAAAAAACATGTGTAAATCGATTTACATGATGTGTTAATCGATTTACATTGGTGAAAAAACTTAGAATTTACTTTAAACTTTAAGTGAAGTGTTGTGGTAAGTGTGCATATCATTTTTGAGCATTTCTAATCAATTTAGTTCAAATGAGAATTGATATACTTGTTTGCTTGCCATGATCCTTGAAGCTTTGAGTGAATGATGCTTTAAGCTAATTCCACTTCTTTTCCTTCTTGCCATAGTTCTTGTTTGTCTTTCATCAAAACTAAAGTTGAGTTGAGGCTTGAGATTACAGCCATCTCCCTGGTTATGTAACCCCTGTTTCAACATCCACCATTTTCACTTTGGAAGCTTGCATCTTGACTTTTCCAGAGAATTCCAGCCATCCTCAAAGTAAGATAAGCATTGGAATAGCTTCAGGGAAGTTCAAGGAAGCTCAAACAATCCTCAGGCCTCCATTAAAGTCCCTACATTGCTCTACTCAAATCCAGCTGAATGAGGTATTTTCTTGACCTCTATATCTCTGAATAAGCATCCTCAAGCCATGATTTGTGAAGAAAAAATGTAGTCCATATCATAATGAAATTGTACATATCCATACTTTTCATTTATATTAACTATGCTGAGAGAATTTGAAGATTGAAAATTCTGGAAAAGTTATGTCACGAATTAGGGATTCAAAAATTCTCTCTGATCTTTAAGAATTAGGTTACATAATTTATATGGTTGGAATCGTGAGCTCAAATGCCACATGTTTCATGTTATGAGTTTTTGTTTTTGTACAAGCATGAGCAAGTTACAGATTTGAACTATGGCGCACGAAGAAGAAGACCAAGGACAGGGATGAAGTGGCTTCTGGGCTTTTTGGCATCTGGGCTTTTTACCAATCACACCCCCTGACTTGCAACTACACCCGCTTGACTAGTTTTTATATTTTTGTATTTTCTTTATATTTTCATACTTAATACTTTTGTTTATTTTTTCTAAATGATAAAAATACCAAAAAATGATTTATTTATTTTTACACTTTTTATTTTATTTTTTCTATTATTTTCTCACATGAAAAATAGTTTATTTTGATAAATAGAACTTATTTTCTTAAATAACTTGTAAATATAATAAAAAATACTTAATATTTTTTATAATAATAAATACTTATTTTCTATACATATTTAATTTTTAATATTTAAACATAATATTATTTATTTTTCTATACAAAAATGTACAAAATAATAATATAAAACATGTATTTTCTTTTAATTGAAAATTAGGGTTTCATCCCTTCTAAAAATAATATTATTTTGTTCCCTTTTTTAGGGTTTAAATTAAATCATTTTCTCAAACAAAAAAAACCAAACACAAAACATTTTTTTAAACATAAACATTGCATTGCATTTTAAATATTTGTCTTATATTTATTTAATTCGCGTAATATTCGTTTTGGTTGTAATAATATATTTAGGTTTATATTTGTGCCAAAATCCCCATTCAAAACTTGTATCCCCCTTCCCATAATAATTGTTGTAATAGCTTAGTTTATTTTACGCAATTTATCGCTTTATATACTATGCTTAGTAATTAGGGTTTACATGACAAAAACAAAAAACAAAAAAAATAGAAAAAACCTAAATGCAAGACAAAAGCATGAAAATGACACACATTGCACACAAGCACCCTTAGGGTTTCTCCCACTTGGTTTCCTAAAATAAAATGGCCATCTTACGCATGCGAAGTATCTTGGCAAAACAAAACAAATATAAGATCATAGCCCCTCGATGACGCTATTCAAAGGTTGCCTAAACAAAATGATCTTGGTCCCTCAAAAATGCTAAGATACTTGGCAACATTGCTATCATGGTTATACGATGACCCACGCCCATCCCGTTTACATCCAAAGATGGGGTTGCTTACCAAATCAATGGTAAGTCAACAATGTCAAAGGAATAAAAATGCATAAGAAAGACATTTGAGTAGGTAGATAGCTTCTAAGTTACTTGCTCCATTTCAAACAACAATCCTTGCTATTTTTAAAAACAAACACACACATTTCAAAAACATCTTACAAAACATTGAAACATTTTCAAAAGACAAACATCTTTGTATACATTCTTACGGACGAGAATTATTACAAAGATTGCCTAAACGAATGGCCTCTTTTACAAAATACTTTCAAAATCACACCAAACACCATTTCAAACAAAGCAAAGCAAGTGATCTAAGCAAGTAACTAATAGCCCATGGAAAACCATGGATGAAAAGGGTGCTAGCACCTTCCCTTTTCATAATCTACCCCCCGAACTCAAGAAAACATCTCAAAGGTCTTTCCTGTGCTTTTTTACCTTTCCTTTTGGATAAAAGAAAACCTCAAGTCAATTTTCCCACTGTATCACAGAACTGGTGACTCTGCTGGGGAAAATTATAAAAGTGGGGTTACCTTAGGGTTTAGATCACATTTATTTGATTACCTTGTTTGACTTGTTTGCTTTACACTTTGGTTCTATTGTTTGGGTTTGAATCCTCCACTCAGATTTGGGAAACATTATAGGTAAATAGCAATACGTTGTGGAAACTGTGCAGTGTTTACCGACATGGTCTAAGCAATAGCTATGTTAGTGTGACATATTTGTGGGTACCTGTAGCTTTTGAGTCAATCAAAGAGAATACGGGGCCACTGAGTGATGTCATGAAGCACTAATGAACTTCTAGAACCCTTTACTGATCAACTTGGCCTTTTAGGATGTAGTGAGATGACAGGCTTCTGTGCAGTCCGAAGTTGGTAGATACTCGATACTACACTCATTGAGGGTTGGTTTCTTGGAATATTTCGGTCGCCAGTAAAGAGGCTTAAACTGAAACAATGAACAAGGAAACAATCCAGTGATATTGAGCTCCTTAGAACCCGATTACTATTTTTAGGACAGGTTGAGCCAACTAAACTTCAAGAGGGTACTTACTTATGAAACCCCATGCAAGCCTAAACTAGGAACTTGTTTGATTTGCTTTTACATATATACTTGTGCATAACATCATGGACATCATGAAGCATCATATGCATCCACTAACCATTTCAAGGATTTTGGAAATTCATCTTTGTTCTTGTTTTGTAGGATATGGATTCACTTCGCAGGAAAACTATCCAAGTCAACCTTGTAAGAATTCCTCCACAACTCAAGGAGCTAGCTTCAAGGATTCCTGAGAACTCTCCATTCACCGAGAGACATGGCCGTCTACTCAACTTAGTCACTTCCAACACAGAGGAAGACATGATGAAGGTTCTCTTCCAGTTCTTTGACCCTTTGCATCACTATTTCACATTTCCTGACTACCAGCTTGTGCTCACTTTGGAAGAATTCTGTCAACTCTTGAGGATTCATATTCTCAATCAACTACCCTTCAACGGTACAGAAAGAGATCCAAAGCCAGAAGAGATTGCTCAAGCCCTACACTTGCACTCATCTGATGTCACAACCCATTGGGAAACTAGAAGTGGTGTCAAAGGCTTCTTGGCAAAGTTCTTGTTTGAGAAGGCCCAAAGTTGTTGGAACTCCTTGGACTTACAAGCTTTTGAGGAGATTGTAGATCTTCTCATTTATGGGATGGTCTTGTTTCCAAATCCTGACCAACTCATAGATGTGAGTGCTGTCAAAATCTTCATGTCTCGCAATCCGGTGACTACATTTCTTGGAGATATCTTACACTCTTTTCACACTCGTACAATGAGGAAAAGAGACGTTCTTATGTGTTGCACTCCTCTCCTGGCAAGATGGTTTATTTCTCATCTTCCCCAATCGGTCTTGAAGAATGAGCAAGGTTTGAGGTGGTCACAAAGGTTGATGACACTTAAACATTCAGATATTCATTGGTGTTCTCGATCCAAAGAGAATGTTATCATTGTTGACCGTTGTGGGGAATTCCCTAATGTCCCTCTACTTGGCATTAGGGGAGGCATCACCTACAACCCGTGCTTGGCTCTAAGACAGTTTGGTTATGCCCGAAGGGATAGCCCACATGATATGCTGATTCAAGGCTTGGTTTTCGACTACGACAACGACGATCAAGGTCTCCGCCAGAGATTCATTCGAGCTTGGAGGATGCCAAACAAGGTAGATAGCAAGACTTTGGGACACAAGAATTCCATCCCTCTTGAGCCTTAACTCAAGTGGGTACGAACCCACGCTCAAAGTCTTATGATGTCTTATCCTTCCATTCTCCCAGTGATTATTGAGCCTGTTAAGGAGGGAGAGGTTCCATACACCATCCTACATCCTGACATGCCTACACCACTCGAAGACCTACAAAGGGGTTGGATACAGCTCAAGGAAGAACGCGATACTTTCGATGCCCAATTCTATGCAAGCGAGAAGAAGGTTTTGGAACTCACTCGGTTACTTCATGAAGAGCAGACTCTCAACACCTACATTGCACCAAAGAGGATGCGCAATGTCTTTTTATCTTAGAATTTTTAATTATTTTACCCTAGGGGCATTGATGTACTCAAATTCTATTTTATTAATATAACGTGTGTTCCTTTTTGATTGACACAAATTTGAATTTTTAAATCCTTGAAAACATTGCATGAATACATATCATTCATCATAAGCATAAACAGGTCTTTGCAACAAGTTTCCTCATCCCTCTACTGTTTATTTCAGAAGATGGATCTTGAACAGACGGTTAAAGACCTGCAAGCTCAGAATACACAATTTCAACAGTTACTCTTGACCTTAGCCAAGGGGCAGGAGGAGCTAAAGACTCTGCTAGAAAAAGAGAAAGAGAAAAAGAAGAAGAAGCCAGCTGGTGTGGTTATCATGGGCAGAAGGTTTCAGGGACAAGCCAGAAGGACCTTAGATTTTCCAAGAACATCTGATGAAGGGGAAAGAAAAGGAAAAGAAACACCAGTGCCATCAGATTCTGAAGCAGAAGAAGAGGAATAAGAGGACTACTCTGAACAACAATACCCTCCGGCTGATGACAAGTACAAACACCTGGAAGAGTGTCTAGCCGTTATGGAAATACAGAGAGTACCGGGTCTGGATTTTGAGGAGTTAGGGCTGGTGTCAGGAATTGTAATCCCGCCAAAGTTTAAAGTGCCTTTATTTTCCAAGTATGATGGGGTGTCTTGTCCCAAAATGCACCTGCGGTCATATGTCAGGAAGATTCAGCCACACTCGGCTGACAAAGACTTGTGGGTCCACTTTTTCCAGGACAGTTTATCAGGAACACAGCTTGATTGGTTCTACCAGTTGGAAAGGGCCGATGTCCACAATTGGGAGGACCTGGCAGCAGCCTTCTATAAACAGTATCAGTACAATGCTGATTTGGCACCAACCCGTACTCAACTCCAGAGTATGGCTATGGTATCCAATGAGGGCTTCAAAGACTACGCCCAAAAGTGGAGGGATCTAGCCGGAAGGGTGCAACCCCCCTTGTCTTAAAGGGAGTTAGTGGACATGTTTCTGGGAACTCTATTAGGCCCTTTCTTTAATCATCTGATTGGGAGCTCCTCTGTAGGGTTTACTGAATTGATTTTAACCGACGAAAGGGTGGAAGCTGGTATAAGAAGTGGAAAAATTCAGAAAGACGCGTCCGCCTCTACAGCTGTAAAAAAGCCCTTCAGTGGGAAGAAGGAAGTGTCTTCTGTCTATTCACATAGAGATCAAGGAAGAACAGAACGCCGACCAATGGTGGGGGCCGTTATGAATCAAAATCCTGCATCAGACCAGCCAAGAAATAACCAGCCAAGAAATAATCAGCAAAGGGTAGAAAGGCCAGTTCGAAAATTCACCAAGATTAACATGACTCCAGCTCAAGTCCTACCACATCTTCTGAAGTTGAATGTGGCCATCTTAAAAGAGGCCCCAAAAAATCCCAATACTGCGTCTCCTCACTACCATCCCAATGCCAGATGCGCATACCATTCTGAAAGTCCAGGGCACGACACCAACAACTGTTGGGCTCTGAAGAACAAGATTCAAGATCTGATAGATGGGAAGGAAGTTGAGTTTGAAGCGCCTGAGAAACCGAATGTTATTTCTGCTCCAATGCCTAGGCATGGTCACAATGCCAATGTTGTTGAGGAAGATCTGTTTGTTTCTACCGTGGATGAATTGTTAACTCCGCTCCCGATTATTAAGTTGAATTTTTTGAAAGCTGGTATATTCCCAGGTTATGACAAAGATTGCCATGTTTTCCTATCCTCATCATTTGACTGCCCTCAGTTGAAAAAAGGTATCCAACAACTGATTGATAACCAAGAAATTTTGTTTGAGAAAGCTCCTGTTTCACCCGTTCCAGTTAAAGAATTTTCAATAATAACCATCTACGCCAATCCTTCCAGGGTCCATAAAAGACCCGTTAGGATTACATCTGCTCCGAAGACTACTCCACTTAAGATAACAATGTCCGGGCCGACCCCTTACAAATCAGATAAAACGGTACCATAGAATTATGGTGGAGAAATCTACTACCATGTTATCAAACATGATGAATTGACTGCAGAAGAAGAAAGCTCCGAAGAGGATACTTCCGACATTAGTAACATTTTCGAAACAAGCAAGATTACCTGTAGTGGAAGAATCTTCTCTCCAGAGATTTCCCCTCCAAAGGCAGTCTTTGGACCCGTGGCCGGTCCGAAGATTACCTTTGCACCCGTGATTGTACCTGCAAGTGTACCTACCAACAATGATGACACAATTCATGTCCCTACCAGTACCTCTACTGCTGAGAACAAAGGGAAAAACATTCAAGAAGAGCCTGTCCGGACGAAGTCTCAATCTATCCCTGAAACATCCAAGAAAGAAATGGAAGAAATCTTGAGGATAATAAAGAAAAGTGATTATGATGTGGTTGAACAACTGGGGAAGACCCCCTCTAAAATCTCTATGCTAGCATTGTTGCGGTGCTCTGAGGCACATGCTAAAGCTTTGGTAAAATTTCTGAAGACAGCTCATGTGCCGCAAGAGACGTCTGTGAATCAATTCCAAGAGTGTGTGGCCAGTTTGACAGCTGATAATGGCCTGGGTTTCTCTGATGCTAACTTGACAGCCAAAGGGAGAAAACACAACAAGGCATTACATGTCTCAGTGGAGTGTAGAGGAACGACCCTAGCCCATGTCTTGGTAGACACTGGTTCATCTCTGAACGTCTTACCAAAGAAAGCCCTTGATAGATTGGATTGTGAGGGGCTGACAGTAAAACTCAGCAACATAGTGGTGAGAGCATTTGACGGCTCTAAGAGGATGGTCCATGGGGAGGTAGACATCCCGATAAAGGTGGGAACTTAGACCTTCAATTCAACCTTCTATGTGATGGACATTCGTCCTTCTTATTCATGTCTATTAGGACGTCCCTGGATTCACAATGTCGGTGCTGTCACCTCCACTTTGCATCAGATGTTGAAGTACCCTGTCCAAGGGAAGATCATAACTGTCCATGGGGAAGAGGAATACATGATTAGTCATCTGAATTCTTTCCGATATGTGGAATTAGATGGCGAGTTCATTGAAATCCCTTTCCAACATTTTGAAGAAGTCTCTCAAGAAATAGCGACGACCAAAGCGGTATCCTTAACTCCTATGATCACAAGACCTCCACTTCGGATGTCATCTCTAAAGGATGCAAAGGCAGTAGTGGAAGAGGGCGGATGCACCATCTGGGGGAAGCTTCTAGACATCCCGTACAAATCAGACAAGTTTGGCTTGGGGTTTACTTCAACTTCTCAGAAGGCTGTGCGCCGCGCCCGTGCCGTAGGGCCACCTGTGAAGATCAGCAACCAAAGGGTCAATGCAGTGAAAGACGGTGAAGAAGATGGTAGCTTGGAAGATTGAATATTTCCTACTGTCAGCGGAGGACTTTGCAACTGGGAAGACAAAGACTTTGTCCCCATAACTTTCATATCTCAATAATTTATCTTTTACATTTCTGTTGGACTTGTAATATTCACAAACAATTCATACATTTTCAACCTTGTGTCTTACCCGAGACACAATGATCCATTTGTAAGGGTTTTTATTTCATTTTCATATGTCATTCAATGAATCATGGACGCTTTTTCATATATAAACCTTTTGTGCTCATTGTCTTTCTTTTACATTTTATTGTTTTAAGATGGCTATACCCTTACACACACCCACACTCACAAATGCAAGTACCCTTCCATTCCGGATCCCATGGGTAACGATATTGCTATAGCCTTCAGTGACTCTGAAGATCTGATCTACCAAGCCGAATATGAAGGTGAGGAAGATTGTGAGGTGCCAGGGGAATTGGCCAGACTACTACAACAAGAGGAAAAAGCTATTCAACCTCATGAGGAGATGTTGGATACAATCAATTTGGGTACCGAGGAAGATAAAAAGGAAATCAGAGTGGGTGCCAATCTAGAGCCGAGTGTCAAAGAGCGCCTAATTCAGCTGTTGCATGATCATGTTGAGATCTTTGCCTGGTCATACAAAGACATGCCAGAACTTGATACAAACATTATGGTACACCGTCTACCCACAAGAGAAGACTGTCCACCAGTGAAGCAAAAAGTCCGCCGCATGAGACCTGACATGTCAGAGAAGATCAAAGCAGAAGTTATGAAACAATTCAATGCTTGATTTTTGGTTGTTACTTCCTATCCATAATGGGTTGCTAACATTGTTCCCGTGCCTAAAAAGGACGGCAAAGTAAGAATGTGCGTGGATTATAGAGATTTAAACAGGGCCAGCCCTAAAGATGATTTTCCACTTCCACACATCGACATCCTGGTTGATAATACAGCTCAGCACAAAGTATTTTCTTTCATGGACGGATTCTCAGGCTATAACCAGATCAAAATGGCACCTGAAGACATGGAAAAAACTACATATTTTACACAGTGGGGTACGTTCTGCTACAAAGTGATGCCATTCGGACTGAAGAATGTCGGGGCAACCTATCAACGCGCCATGGTAGCTTTGTTTCATGATATGATACATCATGAGATAGAGGTCTACGTAGATGACATGATAGCCCAATCACAAACTGAAGAAGAACACCTTGGTCACTTGCAAAATCTGTTTGTCAGGTTGAAGGAGTACAAACTAAGGTTGAACCCGAGCAAGTGCACATTCGGAGTCTGATCCGGTAAACTCTTAGGTTTCATTGTCAGCAACAAAGGCATCGAGGTTGATCCTTCCAAAGTCAAAGCAATACAAGAAATGCCTGCTCCTCGTACTGAGAAGGAAGTCAGAGGGTTCTTGGGACGCCTAAACTATATTTCCAGATTCATTTCTCACCTAACATCTACTTGTGAACCAATCTTCAAACTGCTGAAGAAAGATCAGGTAGTTAGAGGGAATGATGACTGTCAGATTGCTTTCGACAAAATCAAGGAGTATTTACAAGAGCCTCCTGTCTTGATGCCTCCAGTCGAGGGAAGACCACTAATCATGTATCTGACTGTTTTAGAGAACTCAATGGGGTGCGTATTGGGGCAACATGACGAGTCTGGCCGAAAAGAGCATGCTATTTATTACCTGAGCAAAAAGTTTACCGACAGTGAAACCAGATATTCACTGCTCGAGAAAACTTGTTGCACTCTGGTATGGGCTGCTCGCCGGCTAAGACAGTATATGTTGACTCATACCACTTTGCTGATATCTAAGATGGATCTGATAAAGTACATCTTTGAGAAGCCTGCTTTGTCTGGGAGGATAGCTAGATGGCAGATGATCCTAACAGAATATGACATACAATACACTACCCAAAAAGCTATAAAGGGCAGTGTGCTAGCTGATCATCTTGCTCATCAAGCTGTAGAAGATTATCAATCCATGAAGTTTGAATTCCCTGACGAAGACATCATGACAGTAGACAACTGTGAAAGAATCAGACCATATGACGGACCTGAACAAGAATCCCGATGGACCCTGTACTTTGATGGGGCATCCAATGCACTTGGTATCGGTATCGGTGCTGTACTCATATCTCCGGAAGGATGCCATACTCCTTTTACTTCCAGACTTTGCTTCAACTGTACGAACAACATGGCAGAATACGAAGCATGCATCTTTGGTCTCAAGGCTGCCATAGACTTGGGAATCAAATCTTTAGTTGTGTTTGGAGATTCAGCTTTGGTCATCAGTCAGATCAAAGGAGAATGGGACACTAAGAACCCAAACCTTATCCCTTACAAAGAACATGTTTTAACATTGTTACCACATTTCGAGCAGATTACCTTCGAGAAGAAAATCAGCTAGCAGATGCTCTAGCTACAATGTCATCTATGTTTAAACTTAATTGGGATAATGAGGCTCCCCAGATCACCATTGAACGAATGGACGAACCAGCACACTGTCACGAGATTAATACTGAAGAAGTAGTGGACCAGCCTTGGTTTCATGAAGTCAAAAGGTATCTCGAGGCGCAAGAATATCCTGAAGGAGCTTCCATCAATGATAAAAAGTTCCTAAGGAGATTCTCCGCTAAGTTCTTCCTAAGTAATGGCATCCTGTACAAACGTAATCATGATTCTATTCTGCTTTGTTGTGTGGACAAGATTGAAGCTGAAAAGATCGTGTCTGAATTGCATGAAGGTACCTTCGGCACTCACTCTAGCGGGCATACGATGGCAAAGAAAATTCTACGGGCAGGATATTATTGGTCTACCATGGAAGCAGACTGCTATCAACACTCCCAGACCTGTCATAAGTGTAAAATTTATGCAGACAAGGTGCACGTACCTCCAGTTCCTCTAAATGTCTTAACAACTCCTTGGCCTTTTTCTATGTGGGGAGTCAATATGATTGGGGAGATCAAGCCTACAGTCTCCAATGGACACCGCCTCATTCTAGTGGCCATTGATTATTTCACAAAGTGGGTCGAAGCAACTTCCTTCACATCCGTTACCAAGAAGGTTGTTGCCCGCTTCATCAAGCAAAATCTTATTTGCCGGTACGATATCCCAGAAAGGATCATCACTGATAACGGTACAAATATTAAAAATACTATGATCACCGCCTTGTGCGAGCAGTTCAAGATTCAACACCATAATTCATCCCCCTATCGGCCAAAGATGAATGGTGCAGTCGAAGCTGATAATAAAAACATTAAAAAGATCATACAGAAAATGACAGTCACCTACAAAGACTGGTATAAGATGCTACCGTTTTCTCTCCATGGGTACCGTACCACGGCTCGCACATCAACTGGGGAAACACCCTATTCTTTGGTTTATGGCATGGAGGCTGTTTTACCTATTGAGGTTCAGATCCCCTCTTTAAGAATCATAGAGGATGCAGGTTTGAGTGAAGACGATTGGATCCAAACCCGACTTGATCAGTTGAACTTAATTGATGAAAAGAGACTTACTGCTGTTTGTCATGGTTAGACGTATCAAAAATGGATGATCAAGGCTTTCAACAAGAAGGTCAGACGCCAAGTATATCAAGTTGGAGACCTAGTGATCAAGCGCATCATCTTGCCACAAAGTGATCCCAGGGGCAAATGGACTCCTACCTACGAAGGACCAATTGTAATTAAGAACATCTTTTCTGGCGGGGCAATGATCTTAAATACCATGGACGGAGAAGACCTGCCACACCCTGCGAACACAGACATAGTAAAAAATTACTACGCATAAAAGACCCGCTAGGTCGACACACCTAGGCAAAACAAGGGCATCCCGGCGAACCAAAAAGGTTCGGGAAAAATTAGGGATGAAATAAAAAAAAATCTGTACACCCGACAAGTTGAAAACCCGAAAGGGCGACTTGGGCAAAAAAAGGGTTTCCCGGTGAATCGAAAACCCGCAAGGGCAGTTCAGGAAAAAATTAGGAAATTAAAGCGTATGACTATGTCTCGTAGGATCACTTTAAGGACAATCTCTTCACGGACAAACTCTAAACTTCTGATCAATTCAATCATCTTTGGACGAAGCGACAAATGGAAAAGATATTCAGAGATACGAAGGCTATAGCAGAATGGGAACCCCATGGGATTTTTTTACACATAACTATCTTTCTTTGTATAAATTTTTCTCATTTTTATAACACCATCCTCTTACTAGGATGTTTCTCTCCTTTGTACACAAATACTTATTCAAAGTAAATACAAAGATATCTCTTTAAAGTGCAGAAAACCATTTGTCTTCTTCTTTCTTACACTTGCGTTTTATTTGCAAAAACGTCCAATGATTCATTAATGAACATATGCATTTGAACATAACTACTGTTTACAAATAAACGAAATGGAGAAGAATGATTACTGTCAGGTTGAAAGAATAGTAAAACGTCTTTAGGCTATTCCATGAGCAATCCCTACAGTATGTCATTAAGATCCCCAGTGGAGCTGAAACTTCAAACTATTAATCCCTCAGTGGAAACCATCCAGTTTCTTCAAATTCCCCAGCAAGTTGTCTTGAAGTCTGAAAAAGCAACTGGACAACAGTCAACTTTTGTTTCTCCCCAACCTAGGATAACTCCCCAGTAGAGTGGCAGACGACCAAAACTCCTGAACTTTTTCCGAATAGGAATAAGCTTTTTCCCTAGAGTTTTCATTACTCCCCAACAGAATGAAGATTCCCATTCTTAATTCCCAGCAGAAGTCATCAAAATTCTCTGGATTCCCCAAGCAGATTACTCAAGAAGTACATGGCATTTCTCTCACAACGAAATTTTTATCAAATACTCCAACTTCAAGACATGAAGAATCCACATATCCTCAGCAGTCAAGGATTTATATTCCTCAGCAATACAACAAATCAGCTTACATGTGCATACATTACATCCATATATCATAAGCATTGATAAAGTACATATATTGCATCATACATTTCATGCAACATAACTTTATGCTTCAGCTAACATTTTACCCTTTTTAGGATAAGATTAACAGCTATCATTAACAATGTTCAAAGATTCTAGATACAGTACAGATTTGCTTCAGACAAGGATGCCATTCTGATACTCATTCAGATCTCAACTTCAGATACATTACAGATACATTCCAGACAAGGATGCCATTTTGATACTCATTCAGACCTTAATTTCAAGATACAGTCCAAATACGCTTCAGACACGGTGGCCATTCTGTCTCTCATTCAGATTCTAGTACATATACGCTCCAGACAAGGATGCCATTCTGATACTCATTCAGATTCCAGTACAGATACACTCCAGACAAGGATGCGATTCTGATACTCATTCAGATCTCAACATCAAGATACAGTCCAGATACACTCCAGACACGGTGGCCATTCTGCCGCTCATTCAGATTCCAGTACAGATACACTCCAGATAAGGATTCCATTCTGATACTCATTCAGATTCTAGTACAGATACGCTCTAGACAAGGATGCCATTCTGATACTTATTCAGATCTCAATATCAAGATACAATACAGATACACTCCAGACATGGAAGTCATTCTGTTACTCATTCAGATTCAAGTTCAGATACGCTCCAGATACAGATGCCATCCTGATACTTATTCAGATTTCAAGTACATGATACGGTATGGATACACTCCATACGCGGAAGTCATTCTGTTACTTATTCAGATTTCAACTTCGAGATACAGTCCAGATACGCTCCAAACACGGTTGCCATTCTGTCACTTATGCAGATTCCAAGATCAAGATACAATGCAGAAACACTCCAGACACGGAAGCCATTCTGTTACTCATTCAAGACATCAACTTCGAGATACAGTCCAGATACGCTCCAGATACGAATGTCATTCTGTCACTTATTCAGATTTCAAGTTCAGATACAGTTCAGATATGCTCCAGACACGGTAGCCATTCTAATACTCATTCAGGTTCTAGTTCAGATACGACTCGGATACACTCCAAACACGGACGCTATTCTATTGCTCATACAGATTCAGTCTCCAGATACAGTTCAGATATAAACACCATTCTAATACTTATTCTTCTGACTTACAACTTACAATTCAGCAATCATTCTTGGATGGCATCTACAAGCCCATCTCCAACAAGATTCTATCACCTCTCCAAATGGAATCTTCAAGCCCATTCCCTCAACTACACTTTGTCGAGTGCAAATTTATGGGCACTCTAGTGTACAATCATCTTTTACCTTCGAGTCACGAACGACAAAACTCGCCATCTAACTCTTCAGGTTCAAGAATATTGAATAGGGGCAGCTGTTGTACCCCAAAATTTGCCCTCCATTTATCAAGACTTTTCTCACAAGACTTCTTGGACTCAAGACAAGATTAGGGTTTGGTCAGCTCAGGACACCTCATCTTGCACTGATAACCTGAAATTAGGGTTTGAGTTTGCACAAGGATTTTTGGACCACCAATGCTTCATGTGACTTTCATACACCATCTTGGACCCCTAAGATTTCTCATGTTAAGTTTCAAGCCTTGAACCACATTTTTGATCAGTCAATTGAACAGTTGACCTAAAAATCAGCTATATTGGGGAAAAAGTCAACCATGGCCAATTTACAGTCAAACTTCATAATTTTTTATCCACATCAACATTTTATACTCAAATGTTTCATTTGATCAAGTTTGGATCACAACTCCTCAAGAAATTTGATCAAATCATCAAAAGGGCATAATGGTCAAAATTAGGATTTTGACTGAGAAAGGGCAATTTCTGATTTTTAACCTAGCCAATGACCAATTGAGTTCAAGCATGATTTCAAGGGTTCAATGGCATCATCTTTATCTAATTACATGGTTCAAAAGATCTCATGTTCATTGGATTGACAGATGAATTTTGCAGTCAACTGATCAAAAGTCAATTGTACACTGAAAAGTCAAACTTTGACTTTTTGGTCAAAATCAAGTACCAAGGGTCATAATTCATCAACATATGTCAAAATATGAAACTTGTTCACCAAGAAAACCAATTTTGAAAATTAGGGTTTTGAATTTGAAAATTTTCATAACTTAGAATTTTTCTAAGTGTGAAAATTTTCTTATTTTTCCCCAACTTTTCACCACTTTTTCACCATGATGCATTTTGATTCAAGAAAAGTTCCCAACATGAAAGTTGTAGTCCTCCATGAAATCTACAACTTTTCTTCACAAACGTTTCCCAAAAGATGCTTGGATATCAAGTTATGAATTTGTGAATATAGCTCCATGAACTAAGTAACTTAGTGAAATTTTGCCCTAATTTAGGCAGGTTTTGGACCCAACTTCTTGGACATTTTTCACCTAGTTCCAAGAGGTATCTCAAATTTCATTTCAAAGACGGATTATAGAGCACATTGTAAGCTTTCGAAAATTTCTAATAACTCTCCAAGATCATTTTTGAGTAGGGAGAATCGAAGAAGGGAAGTTAGCATTTTCTCACTTTTGTTCAAGCCATTTTTACATAGCATCAAGTTGCAAATCAAATCTATGTTGGTTATATCATGCTTTACAGGTCCTAAGCTTTCTATACACTCCATAATTAAATGCAAACTCAGTAGCTAAAGGCTTTATCTTTTCTTTTGAAGCTTTGTACAAGGTGTATTTCCATTTTGGGCAAAAAGTTCACAATGCCATTTTCATAAAGAGAAGCTTTTGCAACTTTGTCAATATTGAGCATTGAACATGTTCCCTTGGTGAAAGCAATATACACAACTCTCAAGCAATTGGTACAAGTTCATTTCAGGCCACAAACAAGAAAGTACAAGCATGTGAGATTGGTCACTTCACTTTACTTCAAATGCAAGAAAAGTTGCAAAAAGGTCCAAAGCTTGTACAGCTAGTAAGGGCTGATTTTGTATCATTTCTATACAAATATACAAACTTGTGGCAAGGCTTAGCACGATTACTTTAAACTTGAAACTCTCCAAAACTCAGAAACATCAAAATTCTGTCCAAACACCCAGAATCTGCAAAAGCACAACCAACTCTCATTTGGCTCGTGCGTTTTGTGTTTAAACATTTGAAACATCTCATACACTTCATACCTAATCAATCCAAGCCATCTCCCTGGTTCTGTAACCCCTATTTCAGCATCCACCATTTTCACTTTGGAAGCTTGTAGCTTGACTTGTCCAGAGAATTCCAGCCATCCTCAAAGCAAGATAAGCATTGGAATAGCTTCAGGGAAGTTCAAGGAAGCTCAAACAATCCTATTAAAGTCCCTACATTGCTCTACTCGAATCCAGCTGAAGGAGGTATTTTCTTGAACTCTATCTCTCTGAATAGGCATCCTCAAGCCACGATTTGTGAATAAAAAATGTAGTCCATATTGTGATACAGTGGGAGAACTGACTTGAGGTTTTGCGTTTGTTTTCGCAAATGTTTCGGTTGAGCAAGAGTCGCCACCGACTTTTTATTTTATCCTAAGGAAAGGTTAAAAAGCACAGCAAAAACCTTTGAGATGTTTTCTTGGGTTCGGGGAGTAGATTATAGAAAGGGAAGGTATTAGCACCCTTTCTATCCATGGTTATCCATGGGCTCTTAGTTACTTGCTTAGATTAACTTGCCCTGATTTTCAATTGTTTGAAATGGTGCTTTGTGTGTGGGTTTGAAAAATGTTTTGAAAAGAGGCCAATGTGGTGGCAACCTTTGTAATGATCCATGTTGGGATGTATACAAAGGTGTATGTCTTTTGAAAAGTTTTCAATGTTTTTGAAAGTTGTTTTGAAAGTGTGTTGTGATGTGTGGTTTTGAAAAATAGGCAAGTGTTTTTGTTTTGCAAGTTGGCAAGTAATTAAGAGTTTGTCTACCCCTAAATTTACTCAAAGATTTTCTCTATGTTTTAACCCTTTTAACAATTTTGTTCCACCATTGTATTTGGTGGACAATCTTGTGTTAGGATGTTTAACGGGACGGGCGCGGGTCATCGTTTAGACCATGATTGCAATGGTGCCAAGTGTCTTTGGAAACTTTTTCCTTTAAGGGACTTGATCATTTTTAGGCAACTTTCGAAAGCGTCATCGAAGGACTATGATCATTTGAATTTGTTTTGTTTTGCCAAATAAACTCAACATGCAACATGGCCCATTATTGAAGGCAACAAGTGGAGTAACCCTAGGGGTGCAAGTGTGATGAGTGTTGTCCATTTTCATGCTTTTATCTTGGAATTAGGTCAAGCTATTTGTTATTTGATTTTTGCATACAAAACCCTAAGTCTATCATGGCATATTTAGAAAGCTTTTAAATGCGGAATTTAAAGGTCCTAAATTATTACAACACAAATTATGGGATGGGGGGTACAAATGTTCAAATGGGGATATTTTAGCAAGAAATTAAAACCTAAGCTATTACATCCAAATTGAATATACAAGTTAATTTAATTGTACAATAATTAAATAAAATAAAATAAATATGCAAGATGCAAAAAATGATTTATATATATATATATATATATATATATATATATATATATATATATATATATATATATATATATATATATATATATATATATATATATATATATATATATATATATATATATATATATATATATATATATATATATATATATATATATATATATATATATATATATATATATATATATATATATATGTAAAAAAGGGTTTTTCATTTGACAAATAAACAAAAATAAAAAGGATTAATTTTTGATATTTTTCATGTTTAGGGCAAAACCCTAATTTTACAAATAAAAAGGTATTTATTATATATTATATACAATGTTTATTAGTTATATACAAAAAATAAATAAAAAGGAAGTATATTGTAAAAAAAGTGTTTTTTGAGGTTAAATATTAATAAAAATAAAAATGTATTATTTTTATGTTTTTATCCTAAATATTCTAATAAATATATAAGTATATATATTATATATTAAATATATTAAATATGTACAAAAATAAAAATATTAATTATTTACAAAAAAAAAAGTATATTTTTTTAGAAAATGTTTTCAAAAGATAAAATAAAATAAAATCAGAAAATAACAATGTATTTGTATTACTTTTTAATATTTTAAACAAAAATATTATGTATATTTATTTACATATAGAACTAAATGAAACAAATAAATGCCTAAAAAATACAAAAAGAAGGTGAAAAATATTTTTTAATGTTTTTTATATCTTAACAAAAAATAAGAAGTCAGAAACAAAAAGAAAAAGTCAAAAAATGATAAAAATAAACACAATGGGCCAAGGGGGTATATGTGAAATAAAGTGGTGCAAAAAGGAAAACAAAACTCAGGCCCAGCCCAAGTCTATCTTCTTCAACCTCCAGCCAGTTTGTTTCAAAAAACGCGCGTTTCTCATGCTGATTCAAACATCCTGATTCTTGGACTTTCAAGCAAAACTTATAACACAAAAAATGTCAAGCATCAAATCACGAATCCATACATACCAAGAACTTGATCTAACTCTCAGAAATGAGAGAGAATTTCTTCTTCCCCAATTCCTGACCTAACTTTTTCCTAATGTTCAGGTTTCAAATACTCTTAGCACACACAATATAAATGAAAAGTAACTATATGGATGGCTTCAGGGCTATGATTAGAACATGCTTTCTTCAAAAACTTAAGCCTAACTATGCCTGGATAGAGAGATAGAAGTTCAAAAACTTACCTGTTCAGCTTGACTCGTGTATGACAATGGAGGTACTTTCAATGCAATGTGAGGACTTGTATAGCTTGCTTGAAGTTCAGGGATGCTTTTCCAATGCTTGGTGTGCTTTGAATCTTGCTATATCAAGCTACAGAAGTCAACCTGCAAGAGAGAAAAGTGAAAATGGCACACTTGGTTAGAGGTGTTACAGTCCCAGTTTAATGCTTGGAATAGTTTGTATGGAGGTTAAGGAGTGTGTATGAACTGGTTTTGGCCAAGGCGCACGAGTGGATTGAGTTATGGACCTCAATCTGCAACAGGTGCCCTGTTTTGTGCAGCAAAGTGGTGTTTCTGTGTTTGGGGAGGTATTGAAGGTGGTTGGATCGTGTTTCAGGTCAGGTTTGATGTTTGGAATATGTTCAATAAGTTTGCTTAGGCTTGTGTTGACAGGAACTCAATGTTGTGTTTCAAAATGCAAGTTTCTTCTATTGTAAGCAAAAGTTTGTCAAGTTGATTTACAAGCTTATGTAGGCCCCCTAAACATGCTGCAAAGTTAGTCTTGATCGGTGGGATTAGTTCAATAACTTGTGCCTCAGAGATTTGCATTGTACTTCTTTGATTCATGTTTTGACATAAAGCCATACTTTACAAGAATAAATAAGTCACTTTTTCCAAATATGGCTTAATTCTTCATGTAATGTCCAAATGCACAAAATAATACTAGAACACAATGGATTGGAATTTAATTATTGAGTGTAAATGAGATTAGAGGCCTGTAACTAGCTTGTGCAAGCTGATTTCAAAAATGCAAAGTGTATGAACATGCCTTTGGCCATGAATCAAAGTGACTTTTGCCCATATTGACAAATTCGATTCTCCCTAACCACAAGGGTGTTTGAGAAGTTCTTGGACAATTTAGAAAGCTTGGTATGTGTACTACAATCCATCTTTGTAATGAAAGTTGAAATTCCAAGTGGAAGCATGTGAAAAGTGGCCATGAAGTTAGGCAAAAATCCTGCAATGGACTATAACTTTCATGTTTTGAGTTTTGTTTGAATCCAAATGTAACTTGATGAAAAAAATGGGACAAAGTTAGGAAAAAATTGGGAATTTTCATAACTTAGAAAAATTCTAAGTTATGAAAATTCTTCATTTTAAACCCTAATTTGTAATTTTTGATTTCTTGATGAACAAGTTTCATAATTTAACATGTCTTGATGAAAATGAATCTTGACACTTGATTTTGACCAAAAAGTCAAAGTTTGACTTTTCAGTATACAGTCAAATTTGGCTCAGTTGACTGGAAAATTCATCTGTCAATCTTGTGCATTTGGGATCTTTTGAACTTGTTGACCATGTCAAGACAATTCCATGGGGTCCTTGAGTCCATATGTGAGCTTGGTTTGCCATTGGCTAGGTCAAACAGTCAAAAATTGCCTTTGTGCAGTCAAAACCCTAAAAATGACCATTTTGCCCTTTTGGTGATCTGATCAAATTTCTTGTGGAATTGTGATCCAAACTTGATCAAATGGTCCACATGAGTTCATAATGTTGATGTGGGTCAAAAATCATAAGGTTTGATTGTCAATTGACCACAGTTGACTTTTTCCCCAATACAGCTGATTTCTAGGTCAACTGTCCAATTGACTGGGCAAAGATTGGAATCAAGGCTTGAAACTTGGTATGGATAAACTTGTGAGTCTAATATGAAGCATGAAAGTCACTTTGGGCCTTTTAGGTAAAAACATCTTTGTGCAAACTCAAACCCTAATTTGGGTCAACAGTGCAAGGAGGAGTCTTGAGCAGAGCAAACCCTAACTGGATCTTGAGCTCCAAGGGTCTTATGGTGAGAAAATGTTAAGGAAATGGGAGGGAAAATTTTGGGGTACAACAGTTGCCCCGTTCAATCTTCTTGAACCTGAAGAGTTAGATTGGCAAGTTTGCCTTTCGCGACTCGAGGGTAAAAGGAGATTGGACACTAGAGTGCCCTGAAATTTGCACTCGCATAGTGGAGTATCAGCAATGTGATGTCGGGAATGGGCTTATAGATGCCATTTGGAGAAATGGTGGATAGGAGGATGGGCTTATAGATGCCATCTGGAGACGTGACAGAACCTTGTCGGGAATGGGCTTATAGATGCCATTTGGAAGTGTTGATCACGTAAGAGATTCCTTAGCGAGAACTTGCGTACTTTGAGAAAGGAAGATGGTTTCCTGGCCTGTTACAGGTGTTGATCTTTGAAGATGGTTTCCTGGCCTGTTACAGGTGTTGATCTTTAGTCTCTTCATGCAGATATGCCCTGGCTAGGTACAGGTACCGAATCTACAATCAATCACTCACAGATATGCCCTGGCTAGATATAGGAATCGAATCTGGAATCGGTCGTCTACAGATATGCCCTGGCTGGATACAGGAATCGAATCTGGAAAATGTCGTCTACAGATATTCCCTGGCTGGATACAGGAATCGAATCTGGAAAATGTCGTCTACAGATATGCCCTGGCTGGATACAGGTATCAAATTTACAATCAATCACTCACAGATATGCCCTGGCTAGATACAGGAATCGAATCTGGAAAATGTCGTCTACAGATATGCCCTGGCTGGATACAGGAATCGAATCTGGAAAATGTCGTCTACAGATATGCCCTGGCTGGATACAGGTATCGAATCTGGAATTTGCAGAAGGTTGGTAGAGATAGCTTTCCTGGCTGGATACAGGTGTAAACCTCTGCCCCGAGAATGAAAGATAATTTCCTGGCCTGTTGCAGGGGTTGATCTTCAAACTCTTCATGCAGATATGCCCTGGCTAGATACAGGTATCTAATCTACAATCAATCGCTTACAGATATGCCCTGGCTAGATACATGTATCGAATCTGGAATTTCGATAGTTGATAGTAATCATCTTTGGGTTGAACTTTTCCTGAAAAGGCAAAACATTAGCTGTATGCAATGTCATGTTGTATGAGATGCATGATGTCATGATGTTTTAAAATGAGATAGTGTTGTATGCACTTTATCATGTATGTAAGCAGGATGTATGAAATGTGAGATGTCTATGAATGTATTTTCGTCTAGGAAAATAAATCCTTGACGAGTGCCGGGAACCTTGTTGAATCCTGGGCTGATGTTGAAGAGTAGAGTTCTTCGCTTCCGCTGGGGATGATGGTTGCAAGAATAAACCGGTAGGAGAAGATGACTCCGTTGGGGAATAACCTTGTTGGAGAGATTACTCTGTGGGGAATTACTCTGTGGGAAGAGATACTTCGCTGAGGTTTTGATGAGAGCTCCGCTGGAGATTCCACTGGTAAGTTATGTTGGGTAATTTGATGAACTCTGCTGGGGATAGGAAGAACTTCGTCGAGGACGAACTTTCCGTGGTAATTAGCTGAGGATAACCCAGTTATAAGCTCTGGTGGGAAATAACCTTTGAATGAAGCCGGGGAGATGCGTTCGTACTCTGTAGGGGATAAGCTTCCAGAATCTACTGGGGATAAGCTTCCAGAATCTACTGGGGAGATTGATTCAACTTTCCTGGGGAAACTCTTCAGGCTGTACTGGGGGAATGGCTCCACTGGGGTGTCTTGTATTCCACCGGGGAACAATCTTATATTAAGACTGCCGGGGATGCTTGCTGAGGAATGTCTATACTCCGTTGGGGAATGTTGAGATCTTCTGGGGATGCCCAACTTCCTTTAGGCTGACAGTAGACTAACTCTGCTTGAGGAGAGTATCACTGACTTGCTAGGGGAACAATGTGCCTTTTCAGGGCTGCTGGGAGACCAACTCTTCCTGGAGAGAGTATCGCTGAATCTTGTCTTACTCTGTGGGGAGTTGAGGTAACTTGGTTATGTTCTTCAGCCGAACCTACCTTGGTACCTTGGTGGACAGAGCAACTAGACTGCTTGGACAATTCTAAATTGCCCCTGTTTCTGATGTCATATGTAATTAGTCCTTTGTTTCGCATGCAAATATTTATGATTAGCAATTAATGTCAAATGCATATATCAAGAATGAACATTGGACGTTCTTTGCAAAACAAAATAGAAAAAGAAAAAACGATGGGTAATTTGTCTGAAAAATTGGACTTGTATTAATTTTGAAATTTGCCTGTAAATAGGCGTTTTTGTACAAGAGGCTGACGTCCTAGTAAGAGAACGCTGCCGAGTAAAATAGAGTTTATACAATTTTGTGAAAAGGAAACAAAACAACTATGTGAAAAATAATCCCACTGGGTTCCAACTCTGCTATCGCCTTTATGTCCTCAAGCGTCTCATTACTCTGCTGCTTAGTTGAAGATGAAGCTGATTGATTGAAGTCATCTGAGCCCGATAGTTGATGCCGAATTCTGGATGCAAGGTGATCCAACGAGACATAGTATTACGCTTTATCCCTAACTTTTTCCTGGACCGCCCTTTTGGGTTTTCAGTCCACCGGGATACCCATTTTTGCCCAAGCCGCCTTTTCAGGTTTTCGACTTGCCGGGTGTACATGTTTTTTTCATTTCATCCCTTATTTTTGCCTGAACCCTTTTGGTTCGCCGGGAAGCCCTTATTTTTGCCTAGGTGTGTCAACCTAGCGGGTCTTTAGTTCATGCGTAGTATCTTTTTACTATGTCTGCATTGGCAGGGTGAGGAAGGTCGTCACCATCCATGGTGGTTAGAATCATAGCTCCTCCTGAGAAGATATGTTTAACCACAAATGGCCCTTCGTACGTAGGGGTCCATTTTCCCCTGGGATCACCTTGAGGAAGAATGATGCGCTTGATTACCAGGTCTCCGACTTGATACTCTTGTCGTCTGACTTTCTTGTTAAATGCCCTGACCATCCGTTTTTGGTACGTCTGACCATGAGAAATAGCAGTGAGTCTCTTTTCGTCAATCAAGTTTAATTGATCGAGCCGAGTCTGGATCCAGTCATCTTCGCTAAAGTCTGCATCCTTCATTATTCGGAGAGAGGGTATCTGGACTTCAATAGGCAAGACTGCCTCCATGCCATAGACCAAGGAAAAGGGAGTTGCCCCTGTTGACGTCCGTGCTGAGGTACGGTACCCATGGAGAGCAAATGGCAACATCTCGTGCCAATCTTTATAGGTCACTGTCATTTTCTGCACAATCTTTTTGATGTTCTTATTCGCTGCTTCTACAGCCACGTTCATCTTCGGCCGGTAAGGTGAAGAGTTGTGGTGCTGTATCTTGAATTGCTCGCAGAGCTCAGTGATCATCTTGTTGTTAAGATTGGTACCATTGTCCGTAATGATCCTCTCCGGTACACCGTATCGACGGATCAGGTTGTGCCGAATGAACCGTGCCACGACGTTCTTGGTTACCGTAGCGTAGGAAGCTGCTTCAACCCACTTTGTGAAGTAATCAATCGCTACCAGGATGAAGCGATGCCCATTGGATGCCGTAGGTCTGATTTCGCCGATCATATCAATGCCCCACATTGCAAAAGGCCAAGGCGCTGTCAAGACGTTCAGAGGAACCGGAGGAATGTGCACCTTATCAGCATAGATCTGGCATTTATGACAAGTTCGAAAATGCTGATAACAGTCGGCTTCCATTGTGGACCAGAAATATCCTGCCCGAAGGATTTTCTTTGCCATGGTATGTCCACTGGAATGTGTTCCGAAGGTACCTTCGTGTAGCTCTGCCATGATCCTTTCTGCTTCAGTCTTATCCACACAACGCAGTAAGGTTGAATCATGGTTTCGCTTGTAGAGAATGCCATTGCTGAGGAAGAACTTTGCCGCAAACCTTCTCAGGAACTTTTTGTCATTAACAGACGCGCCTTCGGGGTATTCTTGAGCTTCAAGGTACCTCTTCACTTCATGATACCAGGGTTTTTCTGTTACCTCTTCAGTCTCGAGATTGCAGCAATATGCAGGTTCATTCAACTTCCAGATAATGATCCGGGGAGCCTCGTTATCCCATTTGACTTTGAACATAGAAGACATCGTAGCTAGTGCGTCCGCTAACTTATTCTCCTCTCTTGGGAAGTGTTCAAAAGTTATCTCTTCGAAGTGGGGAAGCAATGTCAGCACATACTCCTTGTAAGGAATAAGATTTGGGTGTTTCGTATCCCACTCGCCTTTGATCTGATTGATCACGAGAGCGGAATCTCCGAAGACACTCAGAAACTTGATCCTTAAGTCAATTGCAGCTTGAAGACCCATGATGCATGCCTCATACTCCGCCATGTTGTTGGTGCAGTTGAAACATAACCGGGCGGTGAGTGGAGTATGAGTGCCTTTGGGGGATATGATCACAGCACTGATATCATTACCCAAAGCGTTCGAGGCTCCATCAAAGTGCATAGACCATCGGGATCCTTCCTCAGGTCCTTCATCCGGTCCAGGTACTTCACAATCAGTCACTACCATGATATCCTCGTTTGGAAATTCAAAGTTCATCGACTGGTAATCGTCCACTGCCTGGTGTGCCAAATGGCCCGCCAATACACTTCCCTTGATTGCTTTTTGAGTCGTGTATTGGATGTCGTATTCCGTCAAGATCATCTTCCATCTTGCTATTCTTCCGGACAAGGCGGGCTTTTCGAATATGTACTTGATTGGATCCATTTTTGAAATCAACAGAGTAGTGTGAGTCAACATATACTGTCTCAGCCGGCGAGCAGCCCATACCAAAGCGCAACAAGTTTTCTCGAGCAGTGAGTACCAGGTCTCACAGTCGGTAAACTTTTTGCTAAGGTAATAAATGGCGTGTTCTTTTCGGCCAGACTCGTCATGCTGCCCCAGCACACACCCCATTGAGTTGTCAAGTACTGTCAAGTATAAGATTAGAGGTCTCCCTTCAACCGGTGGCATAAGAATGGGTGGTTCTTGGAGATACTCTTTGATCTTTTCGAAAGCGGTCTGACATTCATCGTTCCAACATACTACTTGATCTTTCTTAAGCAGCTTGAAGATTGGTTCACAGGTAGCAGTTAGATGCGAGATGAATCGGGCAATGTAGTTCAACCGTCCTAGAAAGCCTCTGACCTCTTTCTCTGTCTTGGGAGCTGGCATCTCTTGTATGGATTTCACTTTGGCAGGGTCCACTTGAATGCCTTTGCCGCTTACGATGAAGCCTAACAATTTTCCAGATCTCACCCCAAAGCTGCACTTGTTTGGGTTCAACCTTAGCTTGTACAACTTCAGACGGTCAAACAGCTTCCGCAGATGGTCAAGGTGTTCCTCCTCAGTTTGGGACCTTGCAATCATATCATCGACATATACTTCTATCTCGTGATGGATCATGTCATGAAATAAAGCAACCATGGCACGTTGGTAGGTTTCCCCAGCATTTTTCAACCCAAAAGGCATGACCTTGTAGCAAAAGGTGCCCCACTGAGTAACAAAAGTGGTCTTCTCCATGTCTTCAGGAGCCATCTTGATCTGATTATAATCGGAGAAGCCATCCATGAAGGAGAATACTTTATGCTGAGCAGTGTTGTCAACCAGAACGTCAATATGAGGCAGAGGGAAATCATCCTTAGGGCTTGCCCTGTTCAAATCCCTGTAATCAACACACATTCAGACCTTATCATCCTTCTTCATCACTGGAACCACGTTGGCAACCCATTGAGGGTAAGAAGTCACTGCTAGAAACCCGACATCAAATTGCTTCAAAACCTCGGCTTTGATTTTCTCAGACATTTCTGGACGCATACGGCGGGCCTTCTGTTTTACCGGAGGGCAATCTTCCTTGGTAGGCAGGTGATGAACCACAATGTTGGTATCCAACCCAGGCATGTCTTTATAGGACCAGGCAAAGATTTCCACATAGTTATGTAGCATCTGAATCAACCGTTGTTTCACACTGAACTCTAGATTGGCACCAATCTTGACTTCCTTTCTGTCTGTCTCAGTACCCAGATTTACCGTTTCCACTGGCTCTTCATGTGGCTGAATGGCCCTCTCTTCCTGGAGTAGCAGTCTTGCAAGTTCACCAGGCACTTCGCAATCATCTTCACCTTCGTCTTCGCCTAAGTTGATCGGATTTTCGAAGTCATAACTGGCAGTAGCAGAGTCGTTACCAGTGAGATCCAGAGTGGATTGGAACATGTATAAGTGAGTGTGTGTAAATATAGCTGTTTTGCAATATATAATAAAGAAAGAAAAGGAGCACAATATTTTGAAATGCAACAAACGTCCAATGTTTTTATTGATGATATATGAAAATGACACACAAAAGCCCTCACAAATGAAGCCACGGTGCCCCGGGTAGGACACCGAGCCATAAAAGTTTCAACATATTGTTTGTTACAAATTGAAAACAAAAGAGTTCATTACTGAGTGACAAAAGTAATAGGTGTGAAGTCTTTGGCGGTCCAGTTGCTTGGTCCACTGTCGGTTGTTGGGTAGATCCAGCTGTCGAATTCAGATTCCTCCATGTCGTCCTCAATAGCATTCACTCCCGGGTTGGTGATGAACACAGGAGGTCTTCCAATCCTTGCCTTATGAACAACCCTCTGAGCTTCTACAGTAAAACCCAGACCAAACTTGTCAGTCTTTGGAGTGAAATCAGGAAGTCGGCCCCAGTTTGCGCACTCACCCTTCTCAATCACAACCCGGGCATCCTTTAAAGAAGCCATCTTCAAAGGAGGGCCTTCAATCACAGTTTCAGCTGATGCCAGTGTCTGAGGCACCTCTTCAAAGTGTTGAAAGGGGGTCTCAATGAATTCCCCATCCATTTCTATGTACCGGAACGAGTTGAGATGGCTGACCATATACTCTTCTTCCCCTTGAACTGTTACGATCTTCCCTCTGACCGGGTATTTAAGCTTCTGATGTAGTGTGGAGGTCACAGCTCCAGCCTTGTGGATCCATGGACGACCCAGCAAACAAGAGTAGGATGGACGGATGTCCATCACATAGAAAGTTGAATCAAAAACTTGAGAACCAACCCTGATTGGAATGTCAACTTCACCATGTACCATCCTTTTCGAACCGTCAAAGGCTCAAACAACAATGTTACTAGGCTTGAGCTCCAAACCCTCACAATCCAACCTGTCTAGGGCTTTCTTGGGCAATACATTCAATGAAGAACCGGTGTCTACCAACACATGGGCAAGAGTAGTGCCCCTACATTCAATGGAGACATGTAGGGCGTCGTTATGGTTCTTTCCTTTGGCAGTCAGATCGGCGTCAGAGAAGCCCAAACCATTATCGGCAGTCAAGTTGGCCACACAATGGGTAAATTGATCAGCAGACGTTTCTTGTGGCACATGGGCCATCTTCAGGAAAGAAATCAGGGCCTTGGCATGGGCCTCGGAACACAACAACAGTGATAGCATAGAAATCTTTGATGGGGTGTGCCCCAGCTGCTCAACTACGTTGAAATCACTTTTCTTGATAATCTTGAGGATCTCTTCCATCTCTTGCTGGGAAGCTTCAACAGTGGTTGTCTTTGGTGCCTCCGTCAGGGCAGGCAAATCAGTAGAAATACCTTTTCCCCGAGCGTCAGATGACTCGGCAGCAGGGGTAGAAACAGGAACTTGATTAGGAAGGGAAGCAGGCACACTTGCAGGTGTGATGATAAGAGGTTTCTGAATAGCTGGTGGCGCAATATCTGGTGAAAACAGCCTACCACTGCGAGTAACTTTGGCAGGCCCGGTGATGTTACTGACTCCAGTACTAGTATCAAACTCTTACTTAACTCCAAGAACGTAAACATCTGCCCCATAATGCCATGGGACAGCCTTGTCGGACGTATAAGGGAGAGGCCCCGGAACAGTGATGATGATAGGAGCAATCTTCTGAGTGGACATAATTTTGACAGGCTTCTTTGAGAGAGCCTTAGGAGATTTGTTGAAAATAGTGACAATAGAAACTTCTTCAATAAGGACAGCAGGAACAGCCATCTTCTCAAACAAGATTTCTTTGCTATCCATCAGGCTTTGGATACCTGATTTCAGCAAGGGATAACCAACAGGTGAAATAGCACATAGAAGGCAACCTTTACCACAACCCGGAAATAAACCGGCTAGCAACAGGTTCCTCTTGACGGTCAATAACGGAGTAACAATATCTTCCACAGAGGTTACATACAAGTCTTCTTCCACAGCATTCACTCCATGCTGGGGCATGGGAGCAGTCACAACATTGGGCCTTTCGGGCGCCTCAAACTGTATTTCTTTAGCATCAATAAGGTCCTGAACCTTATTCCACAGAGCCCATCAATCATCCGTGGTATGCCCCGGGCTATCAGAGTGATAAGCGCAACGGGCGTTGGGGTTGTACTTTGGAGAAGCTGTGTTTACTACCTTCGGAGCTTCTTTGACAGTTACCAGATTGGTTGACAGTAGTTGCGGCAAGATCTGAGACAGGGTCATGCTGAGCCGAGTGTACTGCCTTTTGGGTCTCTCACCCCTTGTTTGGTTGTATTTCTGAGGAGCAGCATCAGGCTTTGAAATTACCAACGCATTAACACCTTGGTGGCGTTCTGGTTTAATTTGTCTTCTGGGACCATAAACAACACTGGCTTCCTTCTTGAAGGGCTTCTTTTCAGTACTCGCGGAGGCATCCTTCTGTATCATCCCCGACTTGATACCAGCTTCTATTCTCTCACCAGTCAAGATCAAATCTGTAAACCCAGCAGAAGAATTACCAATCAAGTGGTTGAAGAACGGTCCAGACAGGGTCCCTAAGAACATGTCAACAAGTTCACGGTCAGTCAGCGGTGGCTGCACCCTGCCAGCCAGGTCTCTCCACTTTTGCGCATACTCCTTGAATCCTTCGCCCGTCCCCAGTGACATACCCTGAAGTTGGGTACGCGTGGGAGCGAGGTCAGAATTATACTGATACTGTTTATAAAATGCAGTAGCCAAGTCCTCCCAGTTTCGGATACTGGCTCCATCCAGCTGATAGAACCACTCGAGTTGAGCCCCTGAAAGGCTATCCTGAAAGAAATGGATCCATAGGTTCTTGTCTGCAGTGTAAGGTTGGATCTTCCTTACATATGATCTGAGATGCATCTTCGGGCAGGACAACCCGTCATACCTTGCAAAAACTGGCACTTTGAACTTCGGGGGGATCACAATTCCAGCAACTAATCCCAAATCTTCGAAATCTAAGCCGGGAACTCTCTGCAGCTCCATAGCTGCCAACCTGTCTTCCAAGCCTTTGTACTTATCATTGGCGGGCGGGTATTGTTGCTCAGAGTAGTCTTCGTCTTCTTCAGCCTTTCCTTCTTCAGCTTCGGATTCAGAAGGTACCGCAGTCGCATTCCCTTTACTGGTTCCCTCTTCAGATGTAGGGGGAAATTCAAGAACTCTTCTGGCTTCACCCTCAAACCTTCTTCCCAGGGTAGCCACCCCGATTCTTTTATTCTTCTTTTTCACTTGCTCTTTGTTCCCAAGCAGGGCCTTTAGATCCTCCTGACCCTTAGCCAAGGTCATCAGGAGATGTTAAAACTGTGAGTTCTGAGACTGCAAGTCCTTGACCGTCTGTTCGAGATCCATCTTACTGAAATAAACAGCAGAAAGATAAGGAAACCTGGTGTGGAGACCTGCTTATGCGCATGATGAATGATATGCTTATGTATGCAATGCATTCAAGGATTTAGAAAATTCAAAATTGTTGCAAACAAAAAGAACACACGTCATATTAATAAGAAGAAATTTGTCAGTACATAAATTCCCCATGGGCCAAATATTACAAAAAACTTCTCAAGGTAAAAAGACGTTGCACATGCTCTTTGGTGCGATATAGGTGTTGAGGGTCTCTTCCTCATGGAGTCGGCGGGTAAGCTCCAAAACCTTCTTCTCACTGGCGTAGAAGCTGGCTTCAAAAGTGTTCCATTCCTCCTTGAGTTGGATCCAACTCTTCTGCATCTCCTCCCACGATGTAGGCATGTCAGGATATAGGATGGTGTAGGGAACCTCTCCTTCCATAACGGGCTCTTTAATCACATGGAGAACATGAGGGTAAGGCATCATTAGACTCTGGGCTCGGGTTCGTACCCACTTGAGATAAGGCTCAAGAGGGATGGAGTTCTTGTGCCCCAGTGTCTTGTTGTCTATCTTGTTAGGCATACTCCAAGCTCTGATGAATCTTTGGCGAAGTCCTTGCGCATTGTTGTCGAAGTCAAAAACTAGGTCAGGAATCAACATGTCGTGAGGGCCATCCCTCAATGCATATCCAAATTGTCTCAAAGCTAGACAAGGGTTGTAGGTAATGCCTCCTCTAATGCCAAGTAATGGAACATTAGGGAACTCTCCACAACGATCGATGATGATGACATTTTCTCTGGACCGAGAAAACCAATGTACATCAGAGTGAGTGAGGGTCATCAACCGTTGTGACCACCTTAAGCCTTGGTCATTCTTTAAGACAGATTGTGGAAGGTGCGAAATAAACCACCTTGCGAGGAGAGGAGTACAGCACATGAGAACACCCCTCTTTCTCATTGTTCGTGTGTAAAATGAATGAAGAATGTCCCCAAGCAATGTTGGTATTGGATTCCTGGATAAGAAGATTTTGACGGCGTTGACATCTACAAGCTGGTCAGGATTTGGGAACAAGACCAACCCATAAATGAGGAGTGCCACAATTTCTTCGAAGGCTTGTAGATCCAATGAATTCTAACACTCTTGTGCCTTCCCAAACAAGAATTTTGCCAAGAAGCCTTTGACACTGCTTCTAGTTTCCCAATGCCCCTTGATGTCAGATGGTTGCAAGTGTAGTGCTTGAGCAACATCTTCAGGCTTTGGTTCTTTTTCCGTACCGTTGTAGGGTAGTTGATTAAGAATAGGAATTCTCAGGAGTTGAGAAAATTCCTCCAAAGTGGGCACCAATTGGTAGTTGAGGAAAGTGAAATAGTGGTGAAGGGGGTCAAAGAACTGGAACAACACCTTTACCATGTCCTCTTCAATGCTGGTGTTGACTAGGCTAAGCAGTCTACCATGTCTTTCACTGAAGGGAGAGCTTTCCGGAATTCTGGATGTGAGCTCCTTGAGTTGAGGAGGGATTCTCACAAGGTTGACTTGGATAGTTTTCCTGCGAAGAATTTCCATGACCTACAAAACAAGAACAAAGATGAAGATCTAAACCCTTGAAATGGTTAGTGAATGCATATGATGCTTTATGATGTTCATGATGTATGCACAAAACATATGTATAAGCAATTCACACCAAACCCTAGTTTCAGGCTTGCATGAGGTTTCATAGGTAAGTACCCTCTTGAGTGTAGTTAGCTTAAATACCTGTCCTATAAATAGTAACCGAGTTCTAAGGAGCTCAATATCATTGGATTGTTTTTTATGTTCATTGTTTTGGTTTATCCACTTAACTAGCGACCAAAATATTCCAAGAAAACAACCCTCAATGAGTGTAGTATCGAGTATCTACCAACTTCGGACTGCACCAAAGCCGGTCATCTCACTACCCCTAATGAAAGGCCAAGATGGTCAAGTAAGGTTCTAGGTCATTAGTGCTTAGTGACATCACTCAGCGGCCCCGTACTCTCCTTGATTGAACTCAAGGGTTACCGGTACTCACAAATATGTCGCACTAATATAGTTATTGCTTCAACAGTGTCGGTATACCCCGCACAGTTTCCACAACGTATTGCTATCTATGAATATTTCCCCAAATCCAGGTGTAGGATTTAAAGCCCAAACAAGAGAGCCAAGATGTAAAGCAATCAAAGCACACAATTATTCATGCAAGAGGGTGATCTAAGCCCTAAGGTTACTCCACTTTAAAAAAAAAATCCCCAGCAGAGTCGCCAGTTCTGTGATACGGTGGGAGAACTGACTTGAGGTTTTGCGTTTGTTTTCGCAAATGTTTCGGTTGAGCAAGAGCCGCCACCGACTTTTTATTTTATCCTAAGGAAAGGTTAAAAAGCACAGCAAAAACCTTTGAGATGTTTTCTTGGGTTCGGGGAGTAGATTATAGAAAGGGAAGGTATTAGCACCCTTTCTATCCATGGTTATCCATGGGTCTTAGTTACTTGCTTAGATCAACTTGCCTTGATTTTCAATTGTTTGAAATGGTGCTTTGTGTGTGGGTTTGAAAAATATTTTGAAAAGAGGCCAATGTGGTGGCAACCTTTGTAATGATCCATGTTGGGATGTATACAAAGGTGTATGTCTTTTGAAAAGTTTTCAATGTTTTTGAAAGTTGTTTTGAAAGTGTGTTGTGATGTGTGGTTTTGAAAAATAGGCAAGTGTTTTTGTTTTGCAAGTTGGCAAGTAACTAAGAGTTTGTCTACCCCTAAATTTACTCAAAGATTTTCTCTATGTTTTAACCCTTTTAACAATTTTGTTCCACCATTGTATTTGGTGGACAATCTTGTGTTAGGATGTTTAACGGGACGGGCGCGGGTCATCGTTTAGACCATGATTGCAATGGTGCCAAGTGTCTTTGGCAACTTTTTCCTTTAAGGGACTTGATCATTTTTAGGCAACTTTCGAAAGCGTCATCGAGGGACTATGATCATTTGAATTTGTTTTGTTTTTCCAAAGAAACTCAACATGCAACATGGCCCATTATTGAAGGCAACAAGTGGAGTAACCCTAGGGGTACAAGTGTGATTAGTGTTGTCCATTTTCATGCTTTTATCTTGGAATTAGGTCAAGCTATTTGTTATTTGATTTTTGCATACAAAACCCTAAGTCTATCATGGCATATTTAGAAAGCTTTTAAATGCGGAATTTAAAGGTCCTAAATTATTACAACACAAATTATGGGATGGGGGTACAAATGTTCAAATGGGGATATTTTAGCAAGAAATTAAAACCTAAGCTATTACATCCAAATTGAATATACAAGTTAATTTAATTGTACAATAATTAAATAAAATAAAATAAATATGCAAGATGCAAAAAATGATTTTTATATATATGTAAAAAAAGGTTTTTCATGTGACAAATAAACAAAAATAAAAAGGATTAATTTTTGATATTTTTCATGTTTAGGGCAAAACCCTAATTTTACAAATAAAAAGGTATTTATTATATATTATATACAATGTTTATTAATTATATACAAAAAATAAATAAAAAGGAAGTATATTGTAAAAAAAGTGTTTTTTGAGGTTAAATATTAATAAAAATAAAAATGTATTATTTTTATGTTTTTATCCTAAATATTCTAATAAATATATATATATATATATATATATATATATATATATATATATATATATATATATATATATATATATATATATATATATATATATATATATATATATATATATATATATATATATATATATATATATATATATATATATATATATATATATATATATATATATATATATATATATATATATATATATATATATATATATATATATATATATATATATATATATATATATATATATATATATATATATATATATATATATATATATATATATATATATATATTATATTAAATATATTAAATATGTACAAAAATAAAAATATTTCTTATTTACAAAAAAAAAGTATATTTGTTTAGAAAATGTTTTCAAAAGATAAAATAAAATAAAATCAGAAAATAACAATGTATTTGTATTATTTTTTAATATTTTAAACAAAAATATTATGTATATTTATTTACATATAGAACTAAATGAAACAAATAAATGCCTAAAAAATACAAAAAGAAGGTGAAAAATATTTTTTAATGTTTTTTATATCTTAACAAAAAATAAGAAGTCAGAAACAAAAAGAAAAAGTCAAAAAATGATAAAAATAAACAGAATGGGCCAAGGGGGTATATGTGAAATAAAGTGGTGCAAAAAGGAAAACAAAACTCAGGCCCAACCCAAGTCTATCTTCTTCAACCTTCAGCCAGTTTGTTTCAAAAAACGTGCGTTTCTCATGCTGATTCAAACATCCTGATTCTTGGACTTTCAAGCAAAACTTATAACACAAAAAATGTCAAACATCAAATCACGAATCCATACATACCAAGAACTTGATCTAACTCTCAGAAATGAGGGAGAATTTCTTCTCCCCCAATTCCTGACCTAACTTTTTCCTAATGTTCAGGTTCCAAATACTCTTAGCACACACAATATAAATGAAAAGTAACTATATGGATGGCTTCAGGGCTATGATTAGAACATGCTTTCTTCACAAACTTAAGCCTAACTATGCCTGGATAGAGAGATAGAAGTTCAAAAACTTACCTGTTCAGCTTGATTCGTGTATGACAATGGAGGTACTTTCAATGCAATGTGAGGACTTGTATAGCTTGCTTGAAGTTCAGGGATGCTTTTCCAATGCTTGGTGTGCTTTGAATCTTGCTATATCAAGCTACAGAAGTCAACCTGCAAGAGAGAAAAGTGAAAATGGCACACTTGGTTAGAGGTGTTACAGTCCCAATTCAATGCTTGGAATAGTTTGTGTGTATGAACTAGTTTTGGCCAAGGCGCACGAGTGGATTGAGTTATGGACCTCAATCTGCAGCAGGTGCCCTGTTTTGTGCAGCAAAGTGGTGTTTATGTGTTTGGGGAGGTATTGAAGGTGGTTGGCTCGTGTTTCAGGTCAGGTTTGATGTTTGGAATGTGTTCAATAAGTTTTCTTAGGCTTGTGTTGACAGGAACTCAATGTTGTGTTTCAAAATGCAAGTTTCTTCTATTGTAAGCAAAAGTTTGTCAAGTTGGTTTACAAGCTTATGCAGGCCCCCTAAACATGCTGCAAAGTTAGTCTTGATCAGTGGGATTAGTTCAATAACTTGTGCCTCAGAGATTTGCATTGTACTTCTTTGATTCATGTTTTGACATAAAGCTATACTTTACAAGAATAGATAAGTCACGTTTTCCAAATATGGCTTAATTCTTCATGTAATGTCCAAATGCACAAAATAATACTAGAACACAATGGATTGGCATTTAATTATTGAGTGTAAATGAGATTAGAGGCCTGTAACTAGCTTGTGCAAGCTGATTTAAAAAATGCAAAGTGTATGAACATGCCTTTGGCCATGAATCAAAGTGACTTTTGCCCATATTGACAAATTCGATTCTCCCTAACCACAAGGGTGTTTGAGAAGTTCTTGGACAATTTGGAAAGCTTGGTATGTGTACTATAATCCATCTTTGTAATGCAAGTTGTAATTCCAAGTGGAAGCATGTGAAAAGTGGCCATGAAGTTAGGCAAAAATCCTGCCTAGAATAGGTCAAAATTTTTCTAAGTTAAGAATGTTTTGCACCCTTGTTCCAAAAATCATAACTTGAGCTACAAGCTTCTTTTGAGGAAACTTTGTGAATGAAAGTTGTATATTTTGCAATGGACTACAACTTTCATGTTTTGAGTTTTGTTTGAATCCAAATGTAACTTAATGAAAAAAATGGGACAAAGTTAGGAAAAAATTGGGAATTTTCATAACTTAGAAAAATTCTATGTTATGAAAATTCTTCATTTTAAACCCTAATTTGTAATTTTTGATTTCTTGATGAACAAGTTTCATAATTTGACATGTCTTGATGAAAATGAATCTTGACACTTGATTTTGACCAAAAAGTCAAAGTTTGACTTTTCAGTATACAGTCAAATTTGGCTCAGTTGACTGGAAAATTCATCTGTCAATCTTGTGCATTTGGGATCTTTTGAACTTGTTGACCATGTCAAGACAATGCCATGGGTTCCTTGAGTCCATATGTGAGCTTGGTTTGCCATTGGCTAGGTCAAACAGTCAAAAATTGCCTTTGTGCAGTCAAAACCCTAAAAATGACCATTTTGCCCTTTTGGTGATCTGATCAAATTTCTTGTGGAATTGTGATCCCAACTTGATCAAATGGTCCATATGAGTTCATAATGTTGATGTGGGTCAAAAAGCATGAGGTTTGACTGTCAATTGACCACAGTTAACTTTTTCCCCAATACAGCTGATTTCTAGGTCAACTGTCCAATTGACTGGGCAAAGATTGGAATCAAGGCTTGAAACTTGGTATGGATAAACTTGTGAGTCTAATATGAAGCATGAAAGTCACTTTGGGCCTTTTAGGTAAAAACATCTTTGTGCAAACTCAAACCCTAATTTGGGTCAACAGTGTAAGGAAGAGTCTTGAGCAGAGCAAACCCTAACTGGATCTTGAGCTCCAAGGGTCTTGTGGTGAGAAAATGTTGAGGAAATGGGAGGGAAAATTTTGGGGTACAACACATATCATAATGAAACTGTACATATCCATACTTTTCATTTATATTAACTATGCTGAGAGAATTTGAAGATTGAAAATTCTGGAAAAGTTAGGTCACAAATTAGGGATTCAAAAATTCTCTCTGATCTTTAAGAATTAGGTTACATAATTTATATGGTTGGAATCGTGAGCTCAAATGCCACATGTTTCATGTTATGAGTTTTTATTTTTGTTCAAGCATGAGCAAGTTACAGATTTGAACTATGGCGCGCGAAGAAGAAGACCAAGGACATGGATGAAGTGGCTTCTGGGCTTTTTGGCAGCTTTGGCCTTTTTGTTTTTACCAATCACACCCCCTGACTTGCTACTACACCCCCTTGACTAGTTTTTTATATTTTTGTATTTTCTTTATATTTTCATACTTAATACTTTTGTTTATTTTTTCTAAATGATAAAAATACCAAAAAATAATTTATTTATTTTTACACTTTATTTATTTATTTATTATTTTCTCACATGAAAAATAGTTTATTTTGATAAAAAGAACTTATTTTCTTAAATAACTTGTAAATATAATAAAAAATACTTAATATTTTTTATAATACTATTTATACTCATAAATACTTATTTTCAATACATATTTAATTTTTAATATTTAAACATAATATTATTTATTTTTCTATACAAAAATGTACAAAATAATAATATAAAACATGTATTTTCTTTTAATTGAAAATTAGGGTTTCATCCCTTCCAAAAATAATTTTATTTTGTTCCCTTTTTTAGGGTTTAAATTAAATCATTTTCTCATACAAAAAAAAACCAAACACAAAACATTTTTTTAACATAAACATTGCATTGCATTTTAAATATTTGTCTTATATTTATTTAATTCGCGCAATATCCGATTTGGTTGTAATAATATATTTAGGTTTATATTTGTGCAAAATCCCCATTCAAAACTTGTATCCCCCTTCCCATAATAATTGTTGTAATAGCTTAGTTTATTTTACGCAATTTATCGCTTTATATACTATGCTTAGTAATTAGGGTTTGCATGACAAGAACAAAAAACAAAACAAATAGAAAAACCTAAATGCAAGGCTAAAGCATGAAAATGACACACATTGCACACAAGCACCCTTAGGGTTTCTCCCACTTGGTTGCCTAAAATAAAATGGCCATGTTACACATGCGAAGTATCTTGGCAAAACAAAACAAATATAAGATCATAGCCCCTCGATGACGCTATTCAAAGGTTGCTTAAACAAAATGATCTTGGTCCCTCAAAAATGCTAAGATACTTGGCAACATTAATATCATGGTTATACGATGACCCACGCCCGTCCCGTTTACATCCAAAGATAGAGTTGCTTACCAAATCAATAGTAAGTCAACAATGTCAAAGGAATAAAAATGCACAAGAAAGACATTTGAGTAGGTAGATAGCTTCTAAGTTACTTGCTCCATTTCAAACAACAATCCTTGCTATTTTCAAAAACAAACACACACATTTCAAAAACATCTTACAAAACATTGAAACATTTTCAAAAGACAAACATCTTTGTATACATTCTTATGAACAAGAATCATTACAAATATTGCCTAAACGAATGGCCTCTTTCACAAAATACTTTCAAAATCACACCAAACACCATTTCAAACAAAGCAAAGCAAGTGATCTAAGCAAGTAACTAAGAGCCCACGGAAAACCATGGATTAAAAGGGTGCTAGCACCTTCCCTTTTCATAATCTACCCCCCGAACTCAAGAAAACATCTCAAAGGTCTTTCCTGTGCTTTTTTACCTTTCCTTTTGGATAAAAGAAAAGTCGGTGGAGACTCTTGCTAACCGCGACATTTGTGATAAAACGCAAAACCTCAAGTCAGTTCTCCCACCGTATCACAGAATTGGCGACTCTGCTGGGGAAAATTATAAAAGTGGGGTTACCTTAGGGTTTAGATCACATTTATATGCTTAACTTGTTTGACTTGTTTGCTTTACACTTTGGTTCTATTGTTTGGGTTTGAATCCTCCACCCGGATTTGGGAAACATTATGGGTAAATAGCAATACGTTGTGGAAACTGTACGAGGTATACCAACATGGTCTAAGCAATAGCTATGTTAGTGCAACATATTTGTGGGTACCGGTAGCCTTTGAGTCAATCAAAGAGAATACGGGGCCGCTGAGTGATGTCATGAGCACTAATGAACTTCTAGAACTCTTTACTTGACCAACTTGGCCTTTTAGGATGTAGTGAGATGACCAGCTTTGGTGCAGTCCGAAGTTGGTAGATACTCGATACTACACTCATTGAGGCTTGGTTTCTTGGAATATTTCGGTCGCCAGTAAAGAGGCTTAAACCGAAACAATGAACAAGGAAACAATCCAGTGATATTGAGCTCCTTAGAACCCGGTTACTATTTTTAGGACAGGTTGAGCCAACTAAACTTCAAGAGGGTACTTACCTATGAAACCCCATGCAAGCCTAAACTAGGAACTTGTTTGATTTGCTTGTACATATATACTTGTGCATAACATCATGGACATCATGAAGGATCATATGTATCAACTAACCATTTCAAGGATTTTGGAAATTCATCTTTGTTCTTATTTTGTAGGATATGGATTCACTTCGCAGGAAAACTATCCAAGTCAACCTTGTAAGAATTCCTCCACAACTCAAGGAGCTAGCTTCAAGGATTCCTGAGAAATCTCCATTCACCGAGAGACATGTTCGTCTACTCAACTTAGTCACTTCCAACATAGAGGAAGACATGATGAAGGTTCTCTTCCAGTTCTTTGACCCTTTGCATCACTATTTCACATTTCCTGACTACCAGCTTGTGCTCACTTTATAATAATTCTCTCAACTCTTGAGGATTCCTATTCTCAATCAACTACCCTTCAACGGTACGGAAAGAGATCCAAAGCCAAAAGAGATTTCTCAAGCCCTGCACTTGCACTCATCTGATGTCACAACCCATTGGGAAACTAGAAGTGGTGTCAAAGGCTTCTTGGCAAAGTTCTTGTTTGAGAAGGCCCAAAGATGTTGGAACTCCTTGGACTTACAAGATTTTGAGGAGATTGTAGCTCTTCTCATCTATGGGATGGTCTTGTTTCCAAATCCTGACTAACTCATAGATGTGAGTATTATAAAAATCTTCATGTCTCGCAATCCGGTGCCTACATTGCTTGGAGATATCTTACACACTTTTCACACTCGTACAATGAGGAAAAGAGGCGTTCTTATGTGTTGCACTCTTCTCCTGGAAAGATGGTTTATTTCTCATCTTCCCCAATCAGTCTTGAAGAATGAGCAAGGTTTGAGGTGGTCACAAAGCTTGATGACTCTTAAACATTAAGATATTCATTGGTGTTCTCGATCCAAAGAGAATGATATCATTGTCGACCGTTGTGGGGAAATCCCTAATGTCCCTCTACTTGGCATTAGGGGAGGCATCACCTACAACCTTTGCTTGGCTCTAAGACAGTTTGGTTATGCCCGAAGGGATGGCCCACATGATATGCTGATTCAAGGCTTGTTTTTTGACTACGACAATGACGATCAAGGTCTCCTCCAGAGATTCATCCGAGCTATGAGGATGCCAAACAAGGTAGATAACAAGACTTTGGGACACAAGAATTCCATCCCTCTTGAGCCTTACCTCAAGTGGGTACGAACCCGCACTCAAAGTCTTATGATGCCTTATCCTTCCATTCTCCCAGTGATTATTGAGTCTGTTAAGGAGGGAGAGGTTCCATACACCATCCTACATCCTGACATGCCTACATCACTCAAAGACCTACAAAGTGGTTGGATACAGCTCAAGGAAGAATGTGATACTTTCGAAGCCCAATTCTACACAAGCGAGAAGAAGGTTTTGGAACTCACTCGGTTACTTCATGAAGAGAAGACTCTCAACACCTACATTGCACCAAAGAGGATGCGCAATGTCTTTTTATCTTAGAATTTTGTATTATTTTTCCCTAGGGGCATTGTTGTACTCAAATTCTATTTTATTAATATAACGTGTGTTCCTATTTGTTTGACACAAATTTGAATTTTTAAATCCTTGAAAACATTGCATGAATACATATCATTCATCATAAGCATAAATAGGTCTTTGCAACAAGTTTCCTCATCCCTCTAGTGTTTATTTCAGAAGATGGGTCTTGAACAGACGGTTAAAGACCTGAAAGCTCAGAATACACAATTTCAAAAGTTACTCTTGACCTTAGCCAAGGGGCAGGAGGAGCTAAAGACTCTGCTAGAAAAAGAGAAAGAGAAAAAGAAGAAGAAGCCAGCTGGTGTGGTTATCATGGGCAGAAGGTTTCAGGGACAAGCCAAAAGGACCTTAGATTTTCCAACAACATCTGATGAAGGGGAAAGAAAAGGAAAAGAAACGGCAGTACCATCAGATTCTGAAGCAGAAGAAGAGGAAGAATAGGACTACTCTGAACAACAATACCCTCCGGCTGATGACAAGTACAAACACTTGGAAGAGCGTCTAGCCGCTATGGAAATACATAGAGTACCGAGTCTGGATTTTGAGGAGTTATTGCAGGTGTCAGGAATTGTAATCCCGCCAAAGTTTAAAGTGTCTTTATTTGCCAAGTATGATGGGGTGTCTTGTCCCAAAATGCACCATCAGTCATATGTCAGGAAGATTCAGCCACACTCGGCTGACAAAGACTTGTGGGTCCACTTTTTCCAGGATAGTTTATCAGGAACGCAGCTTGATTGGTTCTACCAGTTGGAAAGGGCCGATGTCCACAATTGGGAGGACCTGGCAACAACCTTCTATAAACAGTATCAGTATAACACTGATTTGGCACCAACCCGTACTCAACTCCAGAGTATGGCTATGGTATCCAATGAGGGCTTCAAAGACTACGCCCAAAAGTGGAGGGATCTAGCCGGAAGGGTGCAACCCCCCTTGTCTGAAAGGGAGTTAGTGGACATGTTCCTGGGAACTCTATCAGGCCCTTTATTTAATCATCTGATTGGGAGCTCCTCTGCAGGGTTTACTGAATTGATTTTAACTGGCGAAAGGGTGGAAGCTGGTATAAGAAGTGGGAAAATTCAGAAAGACGCGTCCGCCTCTACAGCTGTAAAAAAGCCCTTCAGTAGGAAGAAGGAAGTGTCTGTTGTCTATTCACATAGAGATTAAGGAAGAACGGAACGCCGACCAACGATGGGGGCCGTTATGATTCAAAAGCCTGCATCAGACCAGCCAAGAAATAACCAGCTGAGAAATAATCAGCAAAGGGTAGAAAGGCCAGTTCGACAATTCACCAAGATTAACATGACTCCAGCTCAAGTCCTACCACATCTTCTGAAGTTGAATGTGGCCATCTTAAAAGAGGCCCCAAAAAATCCCAATACTGCGTCTCCTCACTACCATCCCAATGCCAGATGCGCATACCATTCTGAAAGTCCAGGGCACGACACCAACAACTGTTGGGCTCTGAAGAACAAGATTCAAGATCTGATAGATGCGAAGGAAGTTGAGTTTGAAGCGCCTGAGAAACCGAATGTTATTTCCGCTCCAATGCCTAGGCATGGTCACAATGCCAATGTTGTTGAGGAAGATCTGTTTTTTGCTACCGTGGATGAATTGTTAACTCCGCTCCCGATTATTAAGTTGAATTTGTTGAAAGCTGATATATTCCCAGGTTATGACAAAGACTGCCATGTTTGCCTATCCTCATCATTTGACTACCTTCTGTTGAAAAAAGGTATCCAACAACTGATTGATAACCAAGAAATTTTGTTTGAGAAAGCTCCTGTTTCACCCGTTCCAGTTAAAGAAGTTTCAATAATAACCATCTACGCCAACCCTTCCAGGGTCCCTAAAAGACCCATTAGGATTACATCTGCTCCGAAGACTACTCCACTTAAGATAACAATGCCCGGGCCGGCCCCTTACAAATCAGATGAAATGGTACCATGGAATTATGGTGGAGAAATCTACTACCATGGTATCAAACAGGATGAATTGACTGTCGAAGAAGAAAGCTCCGAAGAGGACAATTCCGACATCAGTAACATTTCTGGAACAAGCAAGATTACCCGTAGTGGAAGAATCTTCTCTCCAGAGATTGCCCCTCCAAAGGCAGTCTTTGGACCCGTGGCCGTTCCGAAGATTACCTCTGCACTCGTGATTGTACCTGCAAGTGTACCTACCAACAATGACGACACAATTCCTGTCCCTACCAGTACCTCTACTGCTGAGAACAAAGGGAAAAACATTCAAGATGAGCCTGTCTGGACGAAGGCTCAATTTATCCCTGAAACATCCAAGAAAGAAATGGAAGAAATCTTGAGGATAATAAATAAAAGTGATTATGATGTGGTTGAACAACTGGGGCAGACCCCCTCCAAAATTTCTATGTTAGCATTGATGTTGTGCTCTGAGGCACATGCTAAAGCTTTGGTAAAATAAGTTATATCCTATTAAAATAAACTATATTTTTATGTGAGAAATAATAAAAAAATAAAATAAAAGTGTAATATAATTAAGTTATTTTTTTAGGATTTTTAATCATTTAAGAAAATAATTAAAAATATTGAATATGGAAGTAAAACAATAAATAAAAAAAAAATAAAATATGAAATAAGTTGGCAGGGGGTAAGATAGCAGATTAGTAGTGAGATTTAGCAAAAAAAACTGGCCCAAGTAGACTAAGCCCATCCTGCAAAAAAGTGTGAAATGGAAAAGAAAAAGAAGGAAAAATACAAAAAGTAGCGCGCAGGTTCGAACCCAGGACATGGGTCTCACCAGCGCGCTGCTTTACCACTGGGGTGGCCATACATCCATTGTCTTTACTGAAACAAAAATAACATATTATAAAACGCGTTCTTGCCCTGTGTCATCTTCTTCCTCAAGCCTTGTCCGGATCCCCTGTAACTTCTTCATGCCTCCATAAAAATGAAAACTTATAACATGAAAAATGTAGCATTTGAACTCACGAATCCAACCATATAAGTTATGTAATCTAACTATCAAAGATCAAAGAGAATTTTAAAAGTCCCTAATTCTAACCTAATATTTTCAGAGATTTCAACTTCCAAATTCTCTTAGCACAAGTAAAATTAATGCAAGATAATGATATGTATAGCTTCGTTATGAAGAGAACTACATTTTTTATTCACAGATCGTGGCCTAAGGTTGCATGTACAAGGAGATAGAGTTTGAAAATTTACCTCCTTCAGCTGGAATCGTGTATGGAAATGTAGTGAATTTAATGGAGGCCTGATGCTTGCTTGAGCTTCCTTGAACTCCCCTGAATCTATTCCAACCCTTGCCTTGCTCTGAAAGTGGCTAGAACTCCCTTACCAAGTCCAACTGCAAGCTTCAAGGTCAATAATGGAAGATGGTGGAAAAGAGGATAAAAAACAGGGATGATGGTTTGGATGGGTTTGATATCAAGTAAGTAAGGTATTGGAATGATCTAAACACAAAACGCACAAGCCAAATGGAAGCTGGATGTGTTTGTGCAGAAACTGTATGTTTTGGACAGTTTTTGGTGTTTTGCTTCTTGAGAGAGTTTCAGGTCTTGGCTTCGTCTCTTATGTGTTGTATATTGTTTGCATATTAGTATAGAAATGTTTTTAGATCAGTTCTCTATCAGCTGTACAAGCCCTAGCCTTTTTGCAACTTTTCTTGTACTTGAAGCAAAGTGACAAGACAAAGCTCACATGCTTGTACCAGCTTGATTAGGGTTGGTATTTCTTCCCTACAAGTTGCCTTTGGTCTGTGGTACTTGCATGTATCAAGGGGATAGGTCCAATGCTCAAGATTACAAAGTTTACAAAAGTTGCTCTTTATGAAAATGGCAATGGAACCTTTTTGCCATAAGTGGAATTACAAGTTGGATAAAGGTTCAAAAGCATGGATAGAGGCTTTGTCAACTGAGTAAGAATTTAATTGAGGAGTGTGTAGCAAGTTTAGGACCTGTACAGCATGAAATAGCCAGCATAGGATTGATTTGCAACTTGGTTCTTCATGAAATGGCTTGAACGGAAAAATGAGAAAATGCCAACTTCCTCTCTTTGATTCTCCCTACTAAAAAATGATCTTGGAGACTTCTTGGACATTTTGGAAATCTTGAAATGTGGTCTATAATCCATATTTGAAATGCATTTTGAGATACCTCTTGGAACTAGGTGAAAATTTTCCATGAAGTTGGGTCCAAAACCTGCCTAAATTAGGGCAAAATTTCACTAAGTTAAGAAGTTCATGACCATGTATTCACAAATTTATAACTTGAGATACAAGCATCTTTAGGGAAAATTTTGTGAATCAAAGTTGTATATTTCATGGAGATCTACAACTTTCATGTTGGGAATTTTCCTTGAATCAAAATGCATCATGGTGTAAAAGTAACCTAAAGTTGAGAAAAAATAAGAAAATTTTTATACTTAGAAAATTTCTAAGTTATGAAAATTTTCAAATTCAAACCCTAATTTTCAAATTTGGTTTTCTTGGTGAACAAGTTTCACATTTTGACATGTCTTGATGAATCATGACCCTTGGTACTTGATTTTGACCAAAAAGTCAATGTTTGACTTTTCAGTATACAGTTGACTTTTGATCAGTTGACTGCAAAATTCATCTTTTGAGCCATGTGATTAAGTCAATATGATGCCATTGAATCCTTGAAATCATTCTTGAACTCAATTGGTCATTGGCTAGGTTAAAAATCAGAAATTGCCCTTTCTCAGTCAAAACCCTAATTTTGACCATTTTTCCCTTTTGATGATTTGATCTAATTTCTTGAGGAGTTGTGATCCAAACTTGATCAAATGGTACATATGAGTCTAGAATGTTGATGTGGATAAAAAATTATGAAGTTTGACTGTAAATTGGCCATGGTTGACTTTTTCCCCAATACAACTGATTTTTAGGTCAACTGTCCAATTGACTAATAAAAAATGTGGTTCAAGGTTTGAAACTTATCATGAGCAATCTTAGAGGTCCAAAATGATGTATGAAAGTCACATGAAGCATTGATGGTCCAAAAATCCTTGTGCAAACTCAAACCCTAATATTGGGTTATCAATGCAAGATGAGATGTCTTGAGCTGACCAAACCCTAATCTTGTCTTGAGTCAAAGAAGTCTTGTGATAAAAGTCTTGATAAATGAGAGGGCAAATTTTGGGGTACAACATAAGGTATCACTCAACACCCAAGTGGAAAATGGCTCACTTCACTACATATTGTAGAAGTATAGTAGCTTGCATCACTACAAGAATCAACAAGAGTCTAGTCTTTTGAAAAAAGTTTTAAAGTAAAAAGCCAAAGTGGAAAAATGGTCTGAATGAGGTTAATGACTTTTAGTATTCTAAAAAAAATATGTTAAAGTATGATTAAATTGATTAAAGGTTTCATTAATAAAAATGTTTTGAAAGTGCATGAACCTAAGTTCATGTTTATTATGAAAGTGGTTTGAGTTTGAAAACAAGAATCCTTTGGAAAAGAGGGAGAAGATTTTGAAAATTAAAGAATATGGGGGGAGATGAAGGAACCATCCTATGTACACAAAGTAAAAGCTAAGGTAAAGAAAGGTCTAACCAACAAGAAGCCAACACTTGACATAAAGAAATCAATGTAGAATTCCCATCCTTTGGATTAAAAGCCAAGCAAGTATAATACCAAACCTCAAATGAATACCAAGCTTCAGATGAATATCGAGCCTCAGATGAATACTAAGCCTCAAATGAATTAAGAACCAAGCAAAGTCTTCATTTACAAAAATTGGACAGAGTAACGTCTATATATAGAGGAATCCCCCAATCATATGCAAAGCATAAAAATCAGAATAACCTGTACACCGAGAAAATATAACCCAATGCCTTGGAGTAAACCCCAAGGACTTCAGACAACATAACAACAAAATATCAAGGTCTCAAGTGTCAAGGTTTCTAATCCTAAATCCGAGAGATCCACAAATCCAATATGCAAGGGATAGTAACCGATAGTCCATAAAGAGCCTTAAGATTTTTAATGTTCAAGTTGGATTATTAATGTTTTAAGCATAAAATAAAGGTCCAAATGGATAAAATAAAAAGTGCATAAACATAAACATATGTCCAAGTGAACAAAGGAAAAAAAAGCGGAATCATAAACAAATTGCATGAAATGTAAATGCTAAAAATAAAGGACATAAAAGTAAAAGCAATAAATAAAGTGCGGAATTTAAAGGTTCATAAAGTAAACATAAGAAGTTAGTTTTCTGATGCAGGACAAATGTAGCGCTATGTAAAGCAATCCCATACAGACTTATGTAGAAGTCGATACTATACCAGGCCGGTCAATAACAATCTATGTACCGTACATGTTAGAGATATGATAAAAACCATACTCCTAAAACATGTAGCACAAGTAAAAACAAGGGGTGATCAAGACTTAAGTCGTTAAAGGTAATTTTTCAACTACCCATAAGCTTAGATGAACATAAAGTTCAAATGCCTTATCCATATTGATTAAAAAAGTAAAATAAAATAAAAAGGTATGAAGAAGAAAATAATTCCATAATAAATGATCAATGATGATTAAAGTTTGAAATTAGGTCAAAGTTGATGAATAATTGTTATAGGATTGATAAGACCAAAGCCTCCTAACAATAAGCTTAAAAGGTTTTGAACCAATGTTCAATAATCAATCATACTTGGACATTCAAACATAAAGTTTGTGCCACTAATGATCACTTAAAGAGGAAAAAGAAAAAAAAGGATCCATGATAAATGATCAATGATGATTGAAAATTAAACTTAGGTCAAATTTGGTGAAGACTTGTTAGAGCATTGGTAAAACCAAAGCCTCATAACAACAAGCTTCAAAGGTCGTGAGCCACAGTTCAATAATCAATCATACTTGGACAATTTCAAGCATAAAGTTTGGGCCACAAATGATCATTTAAAGGAATCATTAAAGGGATAAGATGAAGAGGAGGGGAAAAATCACATTGGATAATATTCTCAAACTTCTTTCATCTTCAAGTTCAATCACTCATAATTGATGGATTAAAATACTAAACATATCAATAACTCAAAGCACCTAGAATGAATTAAATAATTCACTCTAAGAAATATTTGAATTAATGAATGTTTATCCAACTACATCTACATCCTATGTCCATTGAATTTAAGATAAATTGGACATTCAAAATTGTAATCCAAAGCAAAAATAAAAAAGAAAGGAGTAGAAAAAGAAAAGGAACCAAAACAGCCCCAAAACAAGTCAAAAAACTGCGTTCTGCCTTCAGGAAACCGGTATCTGCATATGGAGAAAACGATTTCCTGCGCGAATTTTTCAGATCTGGCACAAAAACAATGAGAGAAACCGGTTTCTTAAAACATGAAAATCGGTTTATGCTGCACAATTTTTAAAAACAACATTTCAAAGAGAAGATTCTTGATCACATAATTCTTCAAACACCTTATGATCTTGGATTTAATTGAGCAGGAAAATTCCATTAAATCATGAGGAATTAACACCAATGGAATAAAAAAAAGTATCTCAAAGAATTAAACCACCAAGATCAACAAGAGATTACATTGCGAAAGATGAATATCAAGCTCAACAATGGTGGATCCAAAAATTATCTATTCAAAAACAGAATTAAGCTTCAAATCAGCTCCAAGAAACAATCTCCCAAGCTTTGATTGAAAGTAATAATGAAGAAAAAGTGTTTGGATGATGGTTTTGCTCAAACATTAGTAAGCTTCAATGAAAAGCTTACTAACTTTAATGGAGAAAGAGCTTTAGGTGAATTTGGTAGATGAAGAGAGTTGATAGAATTTTTAGCAAGGTGAGTTTGGCTATCAAAAGCTTGATGAATGAATGAAACAAGGGCTCTATTTATAAAATTTATGCTTGGGATTATTGGTGGTTTGGTGCTTGGTTTGGAACCAAAATTAGGCTTTGTAATTGATTTTGGAGCCACAATTAAGATCAAGTGGTGCACATGTAATCAAATGAGGGTGTATGATGGATTTAATTATGATGAGGTAGGGGATATATTTTTTTGTAATAAAGAACATTCTCAAAAAAAGAAGAAAATTGGAATCACATGTTGCGAACTTGAAAAGTTCTCTTTTTTTCCAATTTCGCACTGGAATCTGGTTTCTCTATATAGGGAAACCGGTTTCTGCTGTAAAAATTGGAATCCAGCGTAAAAATCAGTGAGAGAAACCAATTTCTGGTATATGGGGAACCAGTTTCTGCAGGAAAAAAGTGGCATACAACATTGTTGGTTGGATGCTTTGGCTCGATACCTACAAAATAAAAATATACAAGAAAACAAAACAAATATTTTTGGTATTTTGGGTTAGAGGTCAATAAAAAATATATAAAACACATACATACATGATATACAAATCAGGATGCTTGACGATCCCTCAAGGACAAAATAAAAATAAGAGAAAGCAGAAACGACAACCAACCCAAATGTGTGATCTTGATATATTGTGATGATATAGATGATAAATGATCTTAGGGGAAAAATTAGGGTATAACAGGTTAGTTATACAAAAGGAAGGTATTAGCGCCCTACACATCTACGGTACTCTGTAGGAACCTCTTTGAAAATCTGTGTATTTTGGCTAAAAAGGAATATGTACAAAATAGATTGTGGTAATGAGAAAAGAAGTATATTTTAAAATTTTTGATTTGATAAAGCTTCCAATGAGCTCTCGGCCTACATACCAACAATTTGCATTGTTGAAATCAAAACCCATGTAGTTCGGGTAAAAAAGACAAAAATTAATTTGTTGATTAATTTTAAAAGAAAATGTTTAAAAGTAAAAAGCCAAAATGGAAAAATGGTTTAAATGAGGTTAATGACTTATAGTCTTCTAAAAATATGTCAAATTATGATTAAATTGATTAAAATTTGATTAAGAAAGATTTAAAAAAAGCATGGACCTAAGTCCAAGTTTTTTATGAAAGAGGTTCAAGTATAAAAACAAGAAGAGTTATGAAAAGGATGGATAAGATTTTGAAATTAAAGAAGATGGGTAGGAGAGAAGAGACTATCCTAAAGCATAAAGTAAAAGCTAAGGTAAGGAAAGGTCTAACCAACAAGAAGCCAACACTTGACATAAAAAAGTAAATGTAGAGTTCCCATCCTTTGGATTAAAAACCAAGCAAGCATAATAAAAACTAAGCCTCAGATGAAATAATGCCTCAAATGAACTTAGGCCTCAGATAAAATAATTCCTCATATGAACTTAGGCCTCATATGAAATAATGCCTCAGATGAACTTAGGCCTCAAATGAAATTCCTTGAATTCAAAATAACACCTGCATATGAATAACTTGCAACCCAATTCTTTAGGGTAAACCCCAAGGACTTCAGACAAAAATTGTCTAGAGTAACATTTGTACACAAAATAATTCCCAATCACAATGCCATGGTACTTCAAGGACTTCAGACAAAGCATAGAACTCAAAATGACCCGCACACATAGAAAATCAAACAAATGCCTTGGAGTAAACCCCAAGGACTTCAAAATAACAACAAGGTACCAAGGTCTCAAAGTATCAAAGCAAAGCTTCTAGTCCTAATTCCAAGAGATCCACAACTCCATTATGCCAATTATAGTAGCCAATAGTCCAAACAAGATCCTTAAGTCTTTTAATGTTCAAGTTGGTTATTAAGTGTCTTTAAAAGAAAATAAAGCTCTAGTGAGCAAAGAAGAAATGACATAAAAAATAATTGCTCAAGCGAGCAAAAAGAAAATAGCATGAGATCTGCAATTCACGTGGCTGGAGGTTGAATATAACCAACGTGTCATCTCTCAACCAATGATATCGTGCCACACATTTTTTTTAAATCTGATTTAATAAGTGATCCAGTGTTTTATTTATTAAGGACCGTGATATGCACAACGCGTCTGATCCATTGGATTAACTTACTAACACGTTTTGACTCTCATCCATTGGTCTATATATTTTTGGCTTTATTTTTTATTTCTGATTTTTATAATTAATTATTTTAAACTTAAAAAATTCATAAAAAAATCATTTTAACTTCAAAAAATCCAAAAAAATCTCTTAAAAATACTTTTGATATTTCTCTTTCTAATTATTAATTTTTTCACATTTTTATTTTGTGTTTTGATATTTTTTTATATATTTTTTCACTTTATTTGAGTTGTTTTAATTGTTTAAAAATACTTTTCTTAATTTTAAAATTCTGAAAAAATATGGAAGGATCTAATGACCTTTTGACAAATATTGGTGACCTCATTTTATTTTTATTTCTGACTTTACTATTTTTCACACTTTTTGGTCTATTTTGCCTATTTCTTTTAATTTTAAAAATAGTTGCTGACTTTAAAAAAATACCAAAAATTTTATAAAAATATTTGAGCTCATTTCTGATTTTTCTATGGTTTCATTGAATTTTCTTGGATGTTTTGAATATGGTTGCTATTTCCCCCTTTTATTTTCATTTAAAAACCATTTAAAAAAATATTTTTCTTTATTTTTAAATACCATTTTATTTTGTATATATTCTGGTTGATCTTGAACTATGAGATTTTGATCGTGAGCTTCATTAACATCATTGGATCTTGGGTGTTGAGTTTAACTCCACAAAAATGGATGGATGATTTTAATGATGGCTTCATTAAATTTTTGGTTCAAATGTGGTTTAATTCTTACCCTTTCCCTCTTCATCTCATCCTCTTATTGTGTCACATGTTGTTAGAGGATGATATACATATCATCTATCCAAACATATGATACATAAATTACTATTGACCGACCTCAAAATAGGTGCGACTTCTATATAAGTCCACTTACGATTGCTTAACATAGCGCTAAATTTTGTCCCGATTCGAGAAATGATCATTCGTGACCCAAACCCATGTTTGTAAGTACAAGTATGTGTATTTGAATCTTTTGATCCAATAACCTTGAGATTTATTGTTAGGAGGCTTTAGTCTTATCAATCCTCTAATGAATCTTCATAAGCTTTGGTCAAAGTGAATCACTTAAACATCATTGATCATTTATTGTTGCCTTGAGAATTTTAAATGAATGATATACTTGACAAAAAGCAAATGAAACTTATTGTTGAGAGGCTTGATTTTATCAATCTTCTAATGAGTTTCAAATGCAAGTTTCAAGATGGTCATTTAACTAACCTCTAATTCTAACAATTGACTTTATTTTGTGCTTTTACTTTATTCTTTTACTTTAAGCACATTTATTTTAGCATTTACATTTCATGCTATTTTCATCTTTGCTCATTTGAGCATTTACTTTTATGTCATCTTTATTTTGCTCACTTGAGCTTTTCATTTCTTTTTGAAGATAGTTAATAATCAACTTGAACCATAAAAAACTTTAATAATACTTGGACTACTTGGTTACTATCTTTGGTATTATGGAGATTGTGGATTTCTTGCACTTAGGATTAGAAGCCTTGACCTATCTTAGGACCTTGTGACCTCAACTTTTATTTTGTATGGAGTTCTTGGGGTTTATCCCAAGATATTGGGTTATTTGTTTGCTTTGTGTGCAGGTTATTGTGATTACATATTTTGTCTGTGATCGAGAATTCATCTGTATACAACTGTTACTCTTTCCAATTTTTGTGAAGACTTAATGCAATTAAAGTAAAAAGCCAAAATGGCAAAATGGCTTAAATGAGGAAAATGACTTATAGTCTTCTAAAAAGATGTCAAATTATGATTAAATTGATTAAAATTTGATTAAGAAAGATCTAAAAAAAACACGGACCTAAGTCCAAGTTTTTTATGAAAGTGGTTCAAGTTTAAAAACAAGAAGAGTTTTGAAAAGGAGGGATAAGATTTTGAAAGTAAAGAAGATGGGTAGGAGAAGAAGAGACTATCCTAAATCATAAAGTAAAAGCTAAGGTAAGGAAAGGTCTAACCAACAAGAAGCCAACACTTGACATAAAGAAGTCAATGTAGAGTTCCCACACTTTGGATTAAAAACCAAGCAAGCATAATAAAAACTAAGCCTCAGATGAAATAATACCTCAGATGAACTTAGGCCTCAGATAAAATAATTCCTCAGATGAACTTAGGCCTCGGATGAAATAATGCCTCAGATGAACTTAGGCCTCAGATGAAATTCCTTGAATTCAAAATAACACCTGCATATGAATAACTTGCAACCCAATACTTTAGGGTAAACCCCAAGGACTTCAGACAAAAATTGGCCAGAGTAACATTTGTACACAAAATAATTCCCAATCACAATGCCTTGGTACTTCAAGGACTTCAGACAAAGCATATAACTCAAAATAACCCGCACAAATAGAAAATCAAACCAATGCCTTGGAGTAAACCCCAAGGACATCAGAATAACAACATGGTACCAAGGTCTCAAAGTATCAAAGCAAAGCTTCTAGTCCTAATTCCAAGAGATCCACAACTCCATTATGCCAATTATAGTAGCCAATAGTCCAAACAAGATCCTTAAGTATTTTAATGTTAAAGTTGGTTATTAAGTGTCTTTAAAAGAAAATAAAGCTCTAGTGAGCAAAGAAGAAATGACATAAAAAATAAATGCTCAAGCGAGCAAAAGGAAAATATCATGAGATGTAAATGCTAAAGATAAAAGGTGCATAAAAGTAAAGACACAAAAATAAAATGCATAAAGTAAAGTTAATTGTTAATGAGTTAGAAGTTAATGGTTAATGGTCAGCATGATCAACGATGATTGAATGATGACTTTGGACCAAGATTAAAACCTCCTAACAACAAGTTTCAGAGGTATTGGACCCAAGATAATCAATCAATCATACTTGGACATTCAAACATAAAGTTTGTGCCACTAATGATCATTTTAAGAAAAGAAGAAGAAGAATGGATGAAGGAGATGTAACCCATAATAAATGATCAACGATGGTTGAATATTGAACTTAGGTCAAAGGTAATGAAGACTTGTTAGAGGATTAATAGAATCAAAGCCTCCTAACAACAAGCTTCAACAGTTTTGAACCATAGTCTAATAATAAATCATACTTGGACATTCAAACATATAGTTTGAGCCACTAATAATCACTTAAAGGAAATGAGAAGGAGATAAGATGAAGAAGAAGGGGAATGCCACAGTGGAACCAATGCCTCAGATGAAACCAAAAAAGGATTCAACTATCATCAACATCATTCATCTATTTTGGTGGATTTGGTTTTTCAACCTATCAACACACATGATCCAATGAGGTTGAGGAAATTGACCCAAAGTATCACCAATTATTCACAAGTCAGAACCAATCGCAAATTAGTAATAAAATGTAATAAAAAGAATCAATTAAAAACAATTTTAAAATGGTTAATTAAATGTAATTAATTGATGAAATACACAAAGTGTATCAAAACACCAAATAATAACTCCAAAAAATTACTAGAGGTCAAACACCAGTCAACAAGTATTGGCAGTTTTTTAAAATAATTTTTGGAAGTCAGAAACTAATTTAAAAAAATACAAAATCAAGTGAAATAAACCAAAAATCATAAAAAAACGGTTAAGTCAGAAATAAAAATCAAACAAGGTCACCTAAGTTTTAAAACAACCATTAGATCATTCCATAATATTTCCAGAATTTAAAAAGTATTAAAAGTATTTTTAAATCAATTAAAATAAAATAAAAATACAAAAATTATAAAAAATAGCAAATATCAAAATAAAAATATGGAAAAACATTTAAAAAGTCAGAAATAATTCAAAGTATTTCTTGGTAATTTTTAGATGAAAAATAAAAGAGTTATGAATTTTTGAAAATAAAATGAATTAAAACAAAATTTGGTAAAATAAAATAAATCATATAAAACATGGAGTGTTGGTTCTGATTCATTTAAACACAATGGCACATCTAAAGGTCCTGAGTTGATGATGTATGATAGACAACAATCAAACACACGCATCTGATTCCAGAATATCCAACCAATGAAAACAAAATAATTGGCGTGCCTTCATTGGTTAAAGATGACACATTGGTCATCTTCAACCTCCAGACGCCTGCAACTAGGGGAATCTCATGATTATTCAAATGTAAAACATTGGTCACGAGGCTGGTATCATTGGAAATATTTAATCAAGATGATCTCAACCATGCCTTCGCGAAAAATTTATTTAAATCGGGACTCAGTCTTTTGGAAATTATTAGAGAAAAAGTGTAAAATGAATTTTGAAATTACAAGCTCAAACTACCATGAAAATTCAAACCAAAAGAAGCATAATCTTCAGAGAAGAAAGGACTACATCCTAACAACTTATTTGAGATGATTTGGTTGAGAAATCTACTTGAATGAAGTTCAACTTGTAAGCTCTAAAACTGAACTTCTGTAGCTTGATTCTATGTACGAATGACTTGGATTTTGTTGTGATAAGTTTGTATGATAATCAAGAACTAAGAATCAAAAGAGAGTTTGGAGAAAGAAGGCTTGAAACAATGAAATCTATTTTCAAATTTCAAGTTTCGAATGTGACTTTGGCAGGGTGATTCTTGAAACAACCGGAAGAAATCATCAAAGATAAAATTCAATGAAGTCTCCATCGGACATCTTTTATCCCACAAGAAGGGGAAGGTAAACATCAAGAAAACCTGAAGGGGGTGAAATCATGGTTTTGCGACCATAGAGATCAGGTAAGGAAGTCGGTTACACGAGGGAAAGGTATTAGCACCCCACACGTCTGTGGTATTCCACAGCATCCACTTATGTTGGTTCTGATCTAAGGGTGTGAATTCTATGTCTAAATCTTAAGTGCTAAAAATAAAAATGCAAAAGGGGAATGCATGCAAAAGAAAAGAGAAAATAATGTAGGGAAAATAAAGTTGAGCTCATTCGAGCCCTACCCCAATGCCTACGTATCCCTTTTAAGGAATCGAAACAGCCGTAATTCGGCTTCAAAAGTTTTGTTTGTTTGTATCTTTTAATAAACAATATTAATTTTGCCTTCTACCGCAACTCAACCTTTGGAGACTAGCGCGTCAACACATAAGTGAATTAACATGTTCTTTTGAAAAGAGTTTGAAAGAAAAGCCCGAAGGCAAAAAGAGTTTGTATTGGTTGGTGTTTTTGTTGTAGATAACAGCTAGTTGATCTCAAGAGAGATATATTAGCCATTTCTCCACTTATTCGTGAAATAAGTTTTTGAGATTTGAACCATAATGAGGATTAGAATGGAAGAGAAATAAGATCGAGAAGAAACCCGCTTATCATCTCCCATGCTCAGCAAAGGTATGATTCTCATCAGTAATTTTTAAGTGTTTTGAAGTTTTCCATAAAAAGAAGTTGTGTTTTAATGCAAATGCAAAAGGGGAAAGAAAAGTCTAAGGGGAGACTAGAAAAATAACCCTAGAGTTGTCATGCATTATTGGTCCTATAGTTGAGGATAAAAGGGGGCATCTCTTCCTAATGTTAGCATACATGGGTGTAAGCCTAAGGTTTATCCAACTCAAACTTTAGGAAAGATTGATTTGGATATCCTATGGGGAGTATACAAAAGGTGGATCTAAAAGGGAAAAGAGATGACCAAGCTTCAAGATCAATCAACACTATCAAACAAAATATGGAATGGAAATATTAAACACACACAACGAGGTGGATAACAAGTAATCAAGGTTGAATGGGAAAGAAAGGTGTTAGAGGAATGAGAATGAAGAAAGATAGAATTAATCCCTAAACTATGTGCACAAACACAAGTATTTGGCCACGGTAAAACCCTAATATGCTTCTTAAATAAGATTAGCTTAAAAATAGAATAAAAATTTATAAAATTGAGCTAACTGAAACCTAACTTTCCAAAGGCTTGTAAAAGCCAGAAACATGATTAATATTCCTTGGATTAATTTGAGGGATTAGAAATGATTAGGAATTTCCAAGACTAGTTAATGAGAGGGTCAAACTAGGGAGTTTTAGTATAATATTTGAACAAAAAGTAAAATTAAAATTTAAAATTTAACAAAAATGATTTTTGTTATTTTAATTCATTCAAGGAAATTAAACATATTTTCTTTGATTTTTACAAGTAAAAAAAATTAGGTTTTAAAATGCTTCTTAAGACCTAAGCAATAAGAAAGGTCAAAAAACCAAAATTAATTTCTAAAAATTAGAAAAGAAATAGAATTGAAGTGTAAATTCAAATAAAAATCAAATAAAATTATTTTGATATCTAAAGATCAGTAAAACTATTTTTATGGAATTTTAGTACTAGAGGAAGATAACACACAAAAATTATTTACACAATGTGACCAAAAAATGGTAAAGAAAATGATATTGTCAAAGATTAATTTTATTTCCTTATCTCGAATTTTGTAAAATCAAACAAAAATTATTTTTTAAGAAATATATTCAAATAGGAACCTAATATATTTTTTGATAATTTTGGATTAATAAAAGCTGAAAAATAAAATTCTAAAACTTTAAGGAAGAAGAAAACCCTAATTGAATTATTTGAATGATTTAATTCTAAAAAAAAGATAAAATAAAATAAAATTCAGAAAATGAAAATAAACTAAAAAAAGAAGCTTAATATATTTTTTTGGTAATTTTTGGATAAGAGAAAAATACTAAAACAAAAATAAGAAAACAAATAAAAATTGATTAAAAATTTAAAAATAAAATAAAATCAATCACACCTGTTTAAACTAAAACGCATTGTAAAAGATATTTAAACATGCTCAATGGATGTGTGCCACGTAGTCATCCCTGCGTTTAAAAAATGACCTAGTGTGTTTGTTCATTTTGCTAACCTGGATTCAGGCCACGATTTCTCTCTCATTTCCTGATGAAAACACATAAAATTGTGATCAAACTAAAGATCTCGTGGGAAAGATTATCATAGGACCATAGATTTCCAGAAATGATTCATTAATCAGGGAGAAAAGTTGAGGTGAAAATCACTAAAAACAATATATCAACTTATAAAAAATGTACAGATCCACCTCTTGATTTTTCAAACTGGATTTCTTCCTCGATTCTTGAAAAAAAAAAGTCATGAATCAAAGTGCAGATCAAAGATCTCTTGGCATTCTACACCATACATTTCACGAAATTTAAAATCATCAACAGACTTAGTAGAGATCATAGCATGAATGTCATAGAAACTCACATTTTTACAGATTTTCAGAAACTTATAGTTTGATCTATTCTTCAATTCTAAGCAAGTTTATACATCAAGCTTAATGCCTGGCCAGCTATGAACACATTTTCATCAATTTAAACATGCTGAAGTGAAGAATCATAGATCTGAAATCATACCTTGTGAGTTGAAAAATAAATTCAACTATTGCCTCTGGATTTGTATGAAATCCTTCTTGATCTTGTATGTTAATTCTTTAATGGAAGTAATATAGATGAATAGAAGAGATTTGGTGTGGAGGAAAAGAGAATCAAATGCAAGCACAAAAGAAATGAGAAGTGAGATATGTTTTTCGTGCAGAATTTTCTCCCTTTCAAAATAAGGGTGAAGTGAACTTTTACATAGTGAAGAAGAGTTCTGAAGAAGCATTGATAAGGGTATAATATTATTTGTTAGCTAGAAGACCGTTGAAGGGTATTTTGGCCAAAAAATAGAAAAATGTGATAGCTAAGCGCAACTGGCGTTTTGTGTTATTTTGGCATGGTTTTGCAGTCGTTTTGATGGGCTTACATGGAGTGGGAATGAATGAAATAAGCATGATACGACATGGAAAAAGCAGCACGTGGGGAGTATACTTGAAGGGGAAAATATTTCCAATTCTAGCAAAGAAAATGAAGAACGCGTTCAGGGCATGAGGTAGACTTGCTTGTTTTGTTTTGGATAAAAGACAAAGGTAATGATGCATGATAAAAAACTGGTTGTAAACTATATGCTAAAAATATTTAAACTGACCGCATGCCAAGTATATCAATCATCCCACTCTCTTCTCCAATTTCTCTTAACTTGCTTGTGTGATTTCCTTGTTTAAGAGGTCTTTGAAAATATCTTTCCATGTAGATCATCATGGTGCTTATTATAAATTGGGAGTTGAAATGATGGAGATATGATGGAGAGAAGTTGAGGAAAGGTAATGCTGGGTAAGGCATACCACACACGCGTGCATGGGCCTGCATGGAGGCATGCTTGATCAATTCATGGTACCAACTTCAAGAGCCCATATCTCACTCAACCTTAGGCCATTTAAAGGGATCCAAAGTTTAGTAATCATCTCTCATGTAAAACTATAATATGCTCTTATTAGATTTCCAAATTGATGCTTAGATTTGAAGAAATAAGCTCATGCATCTAGCACACCACATGTTTGATTAAAATACGCGCATGGCTTGCCAAGGAGAAGGCAACATGACATCTCTTTGTGGCCAGAGCTTCTAACTTCAATAACTCATAAATACTTCATTTCTTGGATTTGAACACACATTGACAAACTTGTATGTTTTTTCTCAAGCTTTCCAAGCATGTAGAGTTTCTCTTCATTGGATAAAAAATGAGAAAGTTATAGATGTCCAAATTTCAGTACTATGGAGACTTTAGGACTTATAAATTTTTCTAAATGTCCAAATAACTTATTGAACAAGTTATCTCTACTTTGACCTTTCCTCTTGATTTTATGACACCAATGATCATGAAATATGAAAATAGGATACTTGAGTTGATGGTTGACCAAAAGTCCACTTGGTCAACTTTTACTTTGGTTGAATTTTGGTCAAAATGACTATTTTGCCCCTTTTTTTTATCAATTAAACTTCTTTTACTCAAAATTGCACCCAATATTTCAATCATAGATGCTTATCAACCAAACAGTCAAAGATTTCCTGATTAAAATCAAAATCCTAATTTTAACTCTCTGTGTTAGGAGATAATGACCAACCTTCAAAACCCTCATTCTCTTGGACAAAATGAGAAGTTGTTTGAACAAAGATGTCTTATATGATGATAAGAAGGTAATAATTCACACATTTGTATTTTACAAGCCTCAAACTCTTTAATTGATCAAAACTGTAATCTTGAGAGATGAATAGTGGAAATGTGATTCTTCTCCAAACTTTGCAAATTTCCAACTTCTAATGATCATATGGGACAAATGAGATGTCTTGCAATACAAGAAACATTTGTAGCTTGAGAGAATTTAAAGATTGAAGATATGAGATCCTATTTTGCACTGATTTGACAACCCAAACATCTTCTATAGCTTGTAGAAGAACTTGGGAACCAAGATACCCTAATCCTTACCATGAAAATGTATGAATATGTATGATGAAGCATAAGCCATGTAACAAAAATGAAGAGGGAAAATTTAGGGGTGAAACAACTGCCCCTATTCAATCTTCTTTAACCAGAGGGTGATATTGGCGATAGCCTTTCGAACAATCATGGTAAATGAGGGTTGAATACTCAATAGAACCATAAACTTTTCACTCTGAGGCCAGTCGGGCGAAGGAGAAATTACCAACAAAAGGGACACTGGGCGAAGGTGGACCTAAAATGGAAAGACATTGGGTGAAGGTGACCTTTACCAGAGGAAAGAAGACGTCAGGAAAAGACGAACCTACCAACAAAAAGGGACATCGGGCGAATATGGACCTAATACGGAAAGACATCGGGTGAAGGTGACCTTACCAGAGAATAGAGGACATCGGGCAAAGATGAACCTTATCAAAAAGGGACACCGAGTGAAGGTGGACCTAAAATAGAAAGACATCGCACGAAGGTGGACCTAAAACAGAAAGACACCGGACAAAGGTGACCTTACCATAGAACAGAGGACGTTGGGAAAAGAAGATCCTCAACAAAAAGGGACACCGGGCGAAGGTGGTCCTAAAATGGAAAGACATCAGGCGAAGGTGACCTTACCAGAGAACAAAGGATGTTGGGCGAAGAATAACCTTAACAAAAAGGGCCACCGGGCGAAGGTGGACCTAAAATGGAAAGACACCGGGAAAAGGTGACCTTACCAGAGAACAGAGGACATTGGGCGAAGACGAACCTTAACAAAAAGGGACACCGGGAAAAGGAAGACCTAAAAAGGAAAGACACCGGGCAAAGGTGACCTTACCAGAGAACAGAATACGTTCGGTGAAGACAAACCATAACAAAAAGGGACACTAGGCTAAGGTGGACCTAAAACGGAAAGACAATGAGCGAAGGTGAATTTACCAGAGAATAAAGATATGCTTGTCTGGTCAGAGTTAGACACGCATATAAAGAGACCGATCAAAACAGGCTCTAACATGGCAAGGGATGATCATACCCTAACTGGAAATGTTAGCTAAGCTAACAGAAGGTAAACCTGGCCCAAACAGATGAGCCAGAGAAAAGGAACTGATCAAAACAGAACCTAACCAGAAATGTTGAATATATGGAAAAAAGACTGACCAAAGAAGCCTTCAATCAAGATACAACTATCAAAGGTGGACCCACGAATGAAAACAAAATTGGTCAAAATCTATACTTTCGGAGAGTAAATGTTAACCAAAAGCAGGCTTACTGGGGATACAACATGACAAATTCTGTTAGACGGGAATTTGATGAGAATTTTGATCAAAGTAAAACCCAAGAGAACGCCAAATCAAAGGTGAACCTTATAGAGGAAAGAGACCAGCCAAGGGGTACTCTGACAAGGATGGTCAAAACATTTTGAACCTTTAAGTGGTTACGAATATGCAAGAATTACAATATCCCTCAAACCTAAGGTGAGGTATCAATTATTCGAGAGTGGCAATTATCTGCATTACCACACACCAAGCATGGGTAATCAAATACCCCCTGAGAATTTAAAACAGGTTATACATCGACTCTTACCCGTGCTCTGATGGTGAGGTAAACACAGATAAAAATAACCGAAGACTTGCAAGGGCAAGAAGAAACCACAACCTACCGGGGAAATGGAGAATACCAAAAAACCCGAATTATGGTAAATTAAACAGACTCCGCTGGGAAATAAAATAGGATCACCCTAGGCTTGTTGCGGAGATAGTTCAAATCTGAGCACATAACAATCTGATTACCAAAGGTGAACACGATTAGCTTACACTAATACATGTTTGAATTTTTTTATAGCATAATGCTCTATACAATAGAAATGCTACGCATTTTGGTAGATGCAATGAAAAGATGCATGTTTTTAGCGATGCATGAAGAACATCCGGCAATAATCGACTGTTGAGAAGATAATGAACTCCCGAATGAAAACCTCTGCACATCTAACTTCCTATAAAGAGGAATCAAACTGGACTTCAATGGGGAATCATAATTCAGAACCAACAGCTTTTGAAGATTGTTATTACTGGGCGAATAATTTTCTGGGGAGAAAACTGTAAACATAAATCGCAACTCTGAAAGAATCTTGAACTCTGGTTGAACTTTTAACTCCTGGGGGAACAAAACCAATCCCCTCCTGGTGAGGAAAACTTCGTTGGGAATAGAAACTTTTATCGGGAATTACAATAATTTTTGAATGAAAAGAATTCTATTCAGACCATCACGGGGATGTCAAATAGAGGTAATAAACTCCACTTGGGGAAGAAAAGAAAACCTCTGAACCATGACTTTGAAATTTGGAACTCCACTGGGGAATTCTCCAGCAATATTCTCTTACTGAAGATTAGAGACCCTTGAACAACAAACATCAATACATATCGCTTCAAAAAAAGCCAGAGACTTGACCCATTAGGGAATAAGCAGGCCTGATGATCAATCACCCCTTTAAGACACTTAATAGGGGAAAATTCCCTAGGGAAATAAAAACTTTACGGGGAGTCAAACATCAACCTCACCGGGGATAACACCGCCGAGATATAAATCTTCACTTGAGAAGAAACAAACATCTTGGGATAGAAGCTCTACTAGGGATATCTCAAACACCTTCTACTACCAGGGATGAAAGAGTTTATGAATGGAACCATCATGCCCACCATACTGGGGAGAGACAGCTGTTAGAACAATGTTTGAATCTACTACCCTATATTTAAGTTTTGATGATAACAAAGTGAAAAGATATAGTATTTATAAGTTTCATGAATGAACTATATGCTGCCTAAAATTATTATGTTCTGACTTGCAGATACTCTGATTGGTATAAGCAAGATCACGTCTTTTCAGCATCAGAATTTGATTTCATACACCAGCATCAGAAGTTGCTACATCAGAACGTCAAGATCAGATAATCAACTCACGTACATGCTGAAGCCTGATGAACAAGACTGCGCTCAAACACTCTGATACAGAAACACAATAGTTCATCAGCAGCGAAGCAGAATCAGAATGAGCCAAGCCAGAACGTGCATTGAAGAAGCAACGGTACTGTGCATTGAACGCTAATAAATTCCAACAGCCTCATTCCAGACAAGATCTGCTCAAAATGGAAAGCTTGTTATTAGCATTGAATCAAGAATATTGCATTCAACGTTCATCTTTTCAAGTGCTATATAAACAAGGTTTTGAAGATTATAATGGCTAATGCTCTCAAAATCTCTACACGCACAAAGCTGAACCATAATCTTCGTTCTACCAGTTTTGCTAAACAACAAACTCTGATATTCCTTTTCTGTTTAGCAATCTAGTTTCTAAGCTTCATTTTGTGTATACATCACAGTTGTGATAAAGTTTTGTAGAAAACATTCACACACATTGTAATATCTCTTTGTAAGAAAGTGTTGCCTTGACAAACCGGGTTGTGGTTTGAATCAAGAAGGCTTTAGCAGTTGTTAAAGCAGTCTGTAATATTCAGTTGAATATAGTGAATTAAGACCTCGTTGGAGAGAGGAGAAATCACCTCGACGGGTGGACTGGAGTAGTTTGAGATCAAACGAACCAGGATAAAAATATCTTGTCAATTGCTTTAGATTTCAGTTTTACAATTCAACCCCCCCTTCTTGTGTTTTTCACCCCTTCAATTGGCATCAGAGCGCCTGGTTCTGAGCTAAAACACTTAACCGTGTCAGTACAAGATCCAGCGTCAGAAAAACACAATGGCAGGAAACAATTGTCACTTCAGCAATGACAATAACGAGGACAGAGACAGATTCAGTGGCAAACCTCCAGTCTTTGATGGAGAAAACTTTGATTACTGGAAAGACAGAATTGAAGGCTTCTTTCTAGCACATGATGCTGATCTGTGGGATATGGTGACAGATGGATACACGCACCCTGTGAATGCAAGTGGTCAGAAGATTGATAGAAAATCAATGACTGATCAACAAAAGCGTGATTTCAAGAATCACCATAAGGCCAGAACCATCCTCCTCATTGCCATCTCCTATACTGAGTATGAAAAGATCTCCAACAGAGACACAGCAAAGAACATCTTTGATTCTCTCAGAATGACGCATGAGGGCAACGTTCAAGTCAAAGAAACAAAAGCTCTGGTGCTCATTCAGAAGTATGAGGCGTTCAAAATGGAAGAATCTGAATCCATTGAAACTATGTTCTCTAGATTCCAGATTCTGGTAGCTGGTCTCAAAGTTCTGGACAAAGGATACTCTACTGCTGACCATGTCAAGAAAATAATCAGAAGTTTACCCAAGCAGTGGAGGCCTATGGTTACTGCTCTGAAGCTAGCTAAAGATCTCAACAAGATCACTCTGGAGGAACTTATAAGCTCCCTCAGAAGTCATGAGATAGAGCTAGAAGCTGACGAGCCTCAGAAGCAAGGTAAGCCTTTAGCTTTAAAATCTAACAGAAAATCTGAGTCTAAAGTTTTGCAGGCAGTTGAAGAAACATCTGATGGATCCTCATCAGAAGAAGACGAACTTTCCCTTCTTTCCAGAAGAGTAAATCAACTGTGGAAGCAAAGACAAAGGAAGTTCAGGAATCCCAGAAGATCTGATCAGAACGAGTCCTCTTCTAGATACAGAAGGACAGATTCTTCCTCTGGATACAGAAGATCTGAAGGCTCCTCCAGTAGCAAGAAGCCAAACACCAAAGACATCATCTGCTACGAGTGCAATGAGCAAGGACACTACAAGACTGACTGCCCAAAGCTTCAGAGGGAAAAGCCCAAAAAGAAGTTTGGAAGAGAGAAGAAGAAAAGTCTCATGGCCACATGGGATGACTCTGACTCGTCTGAAGCTGATTCAGAATCAGATGATGAAAGGGCAAACATAGCTCTCATGGCAAACATTTCAGAAGATAGTGAAGCTTCTGAATCAGACTCAGAATCAGACACAGAAGAGGTATTTCCTAACTTCGCTGTTAATTTTACAAAGGCTGAACTTGCTGAAAGCCTCAATGAGATTCTGGAACGTTATCAGCAGATTAGAGCTAAATTCAGAGACCTGAAAAGGAATCTTGAATCTGACTCTAATAAGTCTGAGAGTCTCAAATTGGAAAACTCTGAGCTGAGAGATAAAATTTCAAAATTAGAAAACTCTTTACAAAACTCTCAGAAGGAACCAATTTCTGAAACTCCCAGCAACGCTGATGAGATCATCAAGGAGTATGATCACAGTTTCCAGAAGTTCCTAGCTAAAAGCATAGATAGAAGCAGAATGGCTTCAATGATCTATGGAGTTAGCAGAAACGGCAGGAAAGGTATAGGATACCAAGGTAAGGTTCCTACACCAAAGAATGTCATGGACTTGACCATTAAACACACTCCTCTAAATTCACACTTTGTGTATGGTCACACACATGATATCAAATATACTAGCAGTAAGCACTCTGTGAAACCAAAATTCAACCAGAGTTTTGGTAAAACTAACAAGTCAGGACCCAAGAAAATCTGGGTACCTAAGGATAAAATAATACATGTTGCAGATATCTTTAGCAGCAAGTCAGAAACACCAGTCATGGTACCTGGACTCTGGCTGCTCACGACACATGACAGGAAGAAGGCATATGTTCCAAAGCCTGGAACTTAAGCCTGGAGGCCATGTTGGCTTTGGAGGCAATCAGAGGGGAAAGATAATTGGCTCTGGAACTGTAGGTAATGGAAATCTTCCCTCTATTAATAATGTTCTGCTAGTAGATGGATTGATGCATAATCTGTTATCCATAAGTCAATTAAGTGATAACGGTTATGATATAATCTTTAATCAAAAATCATGTAAAGTTGTTAGTCAGAAAGATGGGACTATCCTGTTTAATGGTAAGAGGAAAAACAACATTTACAAAATCAAACTTTCTGAACTAAAGAGTCAGAATGTAAAATGTCTTCTGTCTGTTAACAACGAGCAGTGGATCTGGCACAGAAGATTGGGGCATGTTAGTATGAGAAGAATATCTCAGATTAACAAACTCAATCTGGTCAGAGGACTTCCTAATTTGAAGTTCAATTTAGATGCTCTGTGTGAAGCATGTCAGAAAGGCAAATTTGCAAAACCTTCTTTTAAATCCAAAAATGTTGTTTCCACCTCTAAGCCATTAGAACTTCTGCACATTGACTTATTTGGACCAGTTAAAACTGCTTCAGTCAGTGGTAAGAAGTATGGGTTAGTAATCGTAGATGACTATAGCAGATGGACATGGGTAAAGTTCTTAAGACACAAGGACGAGTCACACTCTGTGTTTGTTACCTTCTGTAACCAAGTTCAGAATGAAAAAGATCTTAGAATCGTTAAAGTCAGAAGTGATCATGGTGGAGAATTTGAAAATAAAGATTTTGAGTCATTCTTTAATGACAAAGGCATTCTGCATGATTTCTCTTGTCCTAGAACTCCCCAAAAAAATGGAGTTGTAGAACGAAAGAACAGAACATTGCAAGAAATGGCCAGAACCATGATCAATGAGACAAACGTTGCTAAGACTTTCTGGGCAAAGGCAATAAACACAGCGTGTTACATTCAGAATAGAATCTCAATAAGACCTATTCTGGAAAAGACTCCATATGAATTGTGGAAGAACAGAAAGCCCAACATTTCATATTTTCATCCATTTGGATGTACTTGCTTTATATTAAATACAAAGAATTATTTGAACAAGTTTGACTCTAAGGCACAGAAGTGTATTATGTTAGGATACTCTGAACGCTCAAGAGGGTACAGAGTATACAATACAGAAACACAGATTGTGGAAGAATCAATCAGTGTTCATTTTGATGACAAGCTTGACTCTGAAAAGTCAAAGCAGAATGAAATTTTTGCAGGTATAGAAATTGAATTTGCAGGTTCTGAAGACAAATCATCAGAAGCTCTCAACACAGACATTCCTTCAACGTCTGAAAGGAGCACTGCTAGAAATCCTACAACAGCTGCTGATCAACCTCAGAAGAGATTACCCAGAAGCAGTTTGGATCACCCAGAAGAGACTATCCTAGGAAGAAAGGAAGATCCAATCAGAACAAGAGCAAGCTTCAGAAACTCTGAAGAAACTCTTATGGGACTTGTGTCTCTGATTGAACCTTCTTCTATTGATGAAGCACTTCTGGATAATGAATGGATTCTGGCAATGCAAGAAGAGCTGAATCAATTCACCAGAAACGACGTATGGGATCTTGTTCCCAGACCAAAAGGATTCAACGTCATTGGAACAAGATGGGTGTTCAGAAACAAGCTAAATGAACAAGGCGAAGTCATCAGAAACAAGGCACGACTGGTTGCACAAGGTTATAGTCAGCAAGAGGGGATAGACTATACAGAAACCTTTGCCCCAGTCGCCAGGTTAGAATCTATCAGACTTTTAATTTCATTTGCTGTTAATAGAGGCATCACTCTGTATCAGATGGATGTCAAAAGTGCATTCTTAAATGGTTATATAGAAGAAGAAGTTTATGTTCACCAACCCCCAGGTTTTGAAAATACAAAACATCCAGAACATGTTTTCAAACTAAAGAAGTCACTGTATGGTCTGAAACAAGCTCCCAGAGCTTGGTATGAAAGGCTAAGTAACTTTCTGCTTGAAAATGAATTCACCAGAGGGAAAGTGGACACTACTCTATTTTGTAAAACAGTTAAGAGTGACATTTTAGTCTGTCAAATTTATGTTGATGATATAATTTTTGGTTCTACTAATCCTTCTCTTGGAAGAAAATTTGCTAAGTGTATGCAGGCAGAATTTGAGATGAGCCTCATGGGGGAACTGAAATTCTTTTTAGGAATTCAGATCAATCAAACTCCAGAAGGAACTTACATTCATCAGAGCAAATACATCAGAGATCTTCTGAAGAAATTTGACCTCTCAGAATGTAAGCCATCAAAGATTCCAATGCATCCCACGTGCATTCTGGAAAGAGAAGAGGTAAGCAAAAGTGTAGAACAGAAAGTCTACAGAGGTATGATTGGTTCTCTCCTCTATCTGACTGCTTCAAGACCTGACATATTATTCAGTGTTTGTATCTGTGCTAGATTCCAATCAGATCCTAGAGAATCTCACTTAACAGCTGTTAAGCGAATTTTCAAGTATCTGAAAGGTACTACTAATCTGGGTTTGTTTTATAGAAAATCTAGTGATTACAGCTTAGTAGGCTACTGTGATGCTGATTTTGCTGGAGACAGAGTGGAACGTAAAAGTACTTCTGGAAGCTGCCAGTTTCTGGGAGAAAATCTGATCTCTTGGTCCAGCAAAAGGCAATCAACAATTGCTCTGTCAACAGCAGAAGCTGAGTACATAGCAGCAGCAGGATGTAGCACACAAATGCTCTGGATGAAAAGTCAGCTTGAAGACTTCCAGATTTTTGAGAGTAACATTCCTATACTTTGTGATAATACTTCTGCTATTTGCTTAAGTAAGAATCCTATTTTACATTCTAGAGCTAAGCATATAGAAATAAAGCATCATTTCATTAGGGACTATATTCAGAAAGGTATTTTGAACTTAAAATTTATAGATACAGACCATCAATGGGCTGATATCTTTACTAAACCCCTTTCAGAAGATAGGTTTAATTTCATTCTGAAACATCTCAGCATGAAAGTATGCCCAGAATGAAAATGTTTTAATTCCATATATTTATCTTCAGAATGTAATTATATTACTGTGAACCTCTGATCAATCTTCTTTCAGAAAGATAGAACATGCAGATTGTATCAGATGCAAGTCTAAAGATCTGAGAGTGTAATCTCAAAGACAGACGTGCTGATCACTACATCAAACAAGTGTCATCCAATCATCAGCATATCTCTGAAGCAGAACGCGTGCACGCTTCTGAGAAGGCAAAGCGCTGATTGGGTGCATTGAGACACATGTCTGGTAACCGTTTTTAAGTATCTTTCTCAAATCCCCCAAAATCAGCAAGCATTTAATGAAAAGTAATCACGCTTTTTAAATGGCAATCATTATTTTTCTCTCTCTTAAAAATGTTTATCTTTTCAAAACAATTTTGAAAACTCTATTTAAGGACATTAATCTCTTATTCTTATTCTTTACGCTTTCTCATTAACACTCAAGCTTTTTCTGCATATTTCTGAGTTCATCCTTTGCAAACTCTTTTTCTCAATTCATTCTCAAAGCCTTTTTAGTGTGAACAATGGCATCCTCCAGCATTTCTGCAGGCAATCAGAAGAAAGCAACCTCTGAACAATATCAGGTGCCCCTCAGAACTCTTCTCACTCCGGTAAAGAACCTTGAAGTGCTTTCTGAGTTAATCATTGACTTTGAAAGCTTGAAGGAAAATGGTTTTGACCTAACTGAAGAAATTAGGGCTCAAAAGTGGGAGAGGTATTTCGATAGGTTGGTTGGACCAACATTCCCAACGCTGGTCAAGGAATTTTGGATTCACGCCAAGGTTTCAAAACATCTAGTTATCTCCTCTGTCATGGGGAAGAAGATTGTGATTTCTGAAGATCTTATTGCAAGGCTAATCGGTCAAAGTGGTGGTGGAGTCCGTTGTGTGGACATGGCTGAAAGATGCGCTGATGTAGGTGTGGTCTGAGAAACAGCAAGCTGCAAAGGTGCAACCATCAGAAGAAGACAAGACCATTCAGGCTGAAAGTCAAGCAGAAGATGCTGCTGAAAGTTCTGAGAAGCCTCCTCCTTCTGATGCTTCTCAAGCTGCCTTGGACAGGCAGACTCTGGAAGAATTAAGGCTGAATGACTTGCGTCTACAACAGCGGATGGACGACAATGATCAGAAGATGAAAGCAAGAATGGATGTGCAGGACAGCAAGATTGACACTGTTGTCAACATGGTTCAGAAGCAGAATGAAACTTCTGAAAAGATTCAAGCGATGCTGGAGAGCCTGTTCTCACGAATGCCTCCTCAACCTTAAATCTTTTTTCATGCATGACCTTTTCATGTTTTCTTGATTTTCTGATGTCCTGTTTTGACTATGTTTTGTAATATTTTCTTGCTCTGATTCTGAACTATCTTAATATGATTAGTTTTTCTGATCAAATTGTTTTAGCACATCACCAACACTTTTTGATTGCTGACAAAAAGGGGGAGAACAAGAATGATATTTAAAATCAATAACGGCTAACTAGACAGAAATTCTCAAACATTCTAACTCTATTACTTGAAATGTTTTTCTGTTTTGTTTAAAGTCTACAGGCACAAGGAAGCTCCTAGACACTCTGAAGACTAGAAGCTCTGATCAAAATGTAGAAGCTCTGATCAATGTTGCTCTGATCAATATGAAGTTCTGATCGACCTAACACTCTGATCCAAAGAAAAGCTCTGACAGGAAAAGCTCTGAAGCTCTGCTCTCTGATAAGTCAAAGACTCTGATAATCTGATGTTCAAAGAAAGAAAAAGATCTGATCCTGAAGAACACGTATAATCAAAGGGAAGTAATAAACTCAGGGGGAGTATTTCCTTACTCCTTATTCTTTTACTTCTTACTCTGATACATTTTCCAGATACCTTTTCACGTTATTTTTCATTTAAAATATCTAGTTTTTGTCATCATCAAAAAGGGGGAGATTGTTAGAACAATGTTTGAATCTACTACCCTATATTTAAGTTTTGATGATAACAAAGTGAAAAGATATAGTATTTATAAGTTTCATGAATGAACTATATGCTGCCTAAAATTATTATGTTCTGACTTGCAGATACTCTGATTGGTATAAGCAAGATCACGTCTTTTCAGCATCAGAATTTGATTTCATACACCAGCATCAGAAGTTGCTACATCAGAACGTCAAGATCAGATAATCAACTCACGTACATGCTGAAGCCTGATGAACAAGACTGCGCTCAAACACTCTGATACAGAAACACAATAGTTCATCAGCAGCGAAGCAGAATCAGAATGAGCCAAGCCAGAACGTGCATTGAAGAAGCAACGGTACTGTGCATTGAACGCTAATAAATTCCAACGGCCTCATTCCAGACAAGATCTGCTCAAAAAGGAAAACTTGTTATTAGCATTGAATCAAGAATATTGCATTCAACGTTCATCTTTTCAAGTGCTATATAAACAAGGCTTTGAAGATTATAATGGCTAATGCTCTCAAAATCTCTACACTCACAAAGCTGAACCATAATCTTCGTTCTACCAGTTTTGCTAAACAACAAACTCTGATATTCCTTTTCTGTTTAGCAATCTAGTTTCTAAGCTTCATTTTGTGTATACATCACAGTTGTGATAAAGTTTTGTAGAAAACATTCACACACATTGTAATATCTCTTTGTAAGAAAGTGTTGCCTTGACAAACCGGGTTGTGGTTTGAATCAAGAAGGCTTTAGCAGTTGTTAAAGCAGTCTGTAATATTCAGTTGAATATAGTGAATTAAGACCTCGTTGGAGAGAGGCGAAATCACCTTGACGGGTGGACTGGAGTAGTTTGAGATCAAACGAACCAGGATAAAAATATCTTGTCAATTGCTTTAGATTTCAGTTTTACAATTCAACCCCCCCCCCCTTCTTGTGTTTTTCACCCCTTCAACAGCTTGCTTCATTAGGTGATAAAGGCGAATTAATCTAGAATATCCCTGAAATTCGGCTTCGCTTGGGGATAAAAAAACTACCTCTTCAACTGAGCAAACAAAGAAGCTTCGGATAGTGATATCAACAACATCAACAACTGGAGATAATCATTTATGCAAAATCCTCACTTTCAAAGATTGGCACCGGGGAGCAGAAATTAATCCAAACCGGGCGGAAAATCCGCCTCCATGGGAATACCAAACCAGAATCTCCCATGGGTAATTTGGGAGCCTCTTCAAGAAACTCTGGTGCAAGCAGATTGCACCGGGGAAGAGAGTGCAAACTTCATTGAGGAGTATCATATGTACTTAATGGAGAAAACGAGGGCTAATCTTACCGAGGAAGCCACAAAATGTCGACTTCAAGGGGAGGATGTCAATAATCCTTCAATGAAACCATAAAGAACAAACTGCAATGAAGAGGAAGAGTGTACTCAAACAAAGGTATGACATTGTTGGGGACACATGATTCTGTCCTGAGCAGAAAATGAGAAATCATTGGGGATATTGGATCCCTTTCTACACAACGCGTAGATCATAACAACATGCCCTAGTATGGGATGTCTACCTTAGACATTATATCAGACACCTGAAAATTCTAAGAAATTTTATTTATCGGTATCATGTGCTGTAAAGTTTTTGATGTTTTAAATGCAAAGTTTATAAAAAAATGTTGAACGTCTTTTGCAACCAAAATAGTAAAATAAAAACAAATTGGCACATATTGAAAAACACTTTCATTGATTGATTGGCCTGTAAATAGGCATTTACATCAAGAAGCAATTCCTGAAAAGAGGCAATTGCATACAAAGTATATAGAGGAGAAAAAAAAGATGGAAATGTGAGTGCGGATTTATCGAGGACAACTCTGCTACAGCTCTTATGACATCAAAGCTCCTTAGTATCTTGCTTTCTGAATAATTGATTGGACTGTTGCTTCCCAAGCCAACCTAACGACAAGGTAAGTTGATATTATAGATGCAACGCAGACTGTAGTATTCGCTTTTAATCCCTAACTTTTTCCTGGATTTCCCTTTCGGGTTTTCAATCCATCGGGATACCCTATTTTTCCTAAATTGCCTTTGACAGGTTCAAATTAACGGGTGTATAATTATTTTTCACTCATTCACTCTTTCTTTTGTCCCTAACTTTTGCCCGAACATATGCTCACTTAGGTTCGTCGGGATTCCTTTTTTTCCTGAGCCAGTCAACTCAGAGGTCATTTTACCCGAAGTACTTTTTCATTACATCTTCATTGACGGGGTGAGGGAAATCCTCTCCATCCATAGATGTGAGCATTATAGATCCTCCTGAAAAGACTTTCTTTACAACATACGGTCCTTCATAATTAGGAGTCCATTTACCCATAGAATCTGTATTTTTGGGAGGCAAGATTCTCTTCAGCACGAGATCACCAGCTTGAAAATTCCATAGACGCACCTTCTTGTCGAAAGCTTTCTTCATCCTTCTCTGGTATAACTGCCTGTGGCAAATAGCCGTCAATCTCTTCTCATCAATGAGATCCAGCTGATCAAATCTATTCTGAACCCATTCAGCCTCATCCAACTGTGCATCTGTCATTATCCTCAAAGAAGGAATCTCCACTTCCACAGGAAGGATTGTTTCCATGCCATAAACAAGCAAGAAGGGGGTTGCCCCAGTCGAAGTACACGCAGTTGTACGATAACCATGTAAAGCAAATGGAAACATCTAGTGTCAATCCTTATAGGTGACAACCATTTTCTACACAATCTTCTTAATATTCTTATTAGCTGCCTCAACCACGCCATTCATCTTGGGACGGTAAGGAGAATAATTATGATGCTTTATTTTAAAGCTTTCACACAGTTATTTTATCATCTTATTATTGAGATTCGACCCATTGTCAGTAATAATCTTCTCGGGAACTCCATATCAACAAATTATATTATGCTTGATGAAACGAGTAACCACCTATTTAGTGACGTTGGCATAAGATGCTACTTCGACCCACTTAGTGAATAGTCAATTGCTACTAGAATGAAGCGGTGCCCGTTGGAAGTAGTCGACTCAATCTGACCAATCATATCAATACCCCACATTGCCAAGGGCCAAGGTGAAGTTAAGATAATTAAAGGATTGGGCAGCACATGCATCTTATCAGCATAGATCTGACACTTGTAACAAATCCTAGAATGATTGTAGCAATCGTTTTCCATTGTTGACCAATAATAACCTGCCCTTAAGATTTTCTTGGCCATAGTATGCCCACTGGAATATGTTCCAAAGGAACCTTCATGAATTTCTTCTATGATCCTATTTGCTTTGTGTCTACCCACGCATCTGAGCAAAATGGAATCATAGTTTCTCTTGTACAAAACATCCTCATCAAGGAAAAACTTAGCTGCATATTTCTGCAGAGTCTTCTTATCAGCGTCAGAAGCATCCTCTGGATATTCTTTCGTCTTAAGATATCTCTTGATATCATAAAACCAAGGTTTCTCATCAACAACATCCTCTTCTATTTCATAACAAAACACTGGCTCATTCAAACTTAAAATGGTGATAGAGGGGGCTTCATTTTCCCATCTAACTTTAAACATGGATGACAGAGTAGCTAAGGCATCTGCCAAGTTATTCTCTTCCCTTAGAATATGATTAAAAGTAATCTCATCAAAATAAGGGGTAAGCTTCAACACATGCTCACGATATGGAATCAAATTTGGGTGATGAGTCTCCCAATCTCTGTTGATTTAATTAATCACAAGAGCAGAGTCCCCATATACTTCTAAGATCTTGATTCATAAATCAATAGCAGGTTCTAACCCAAAGATACAAGCTTCATACTCAGCCATATTTTTTGTACAATCAAAGCAAATTCTGGAGGTAAAAGGAGTATGGAAACCTTCAAGAGAAGTAATCACAACACTGACACCATTACCCAATGCATTAGAGGCACCATTGAACACCATCTTCCATCACGATCCTGGTTAGGGTCCTTCTTCTGGGCCTGGGATGTTACAATCCCGTATGTACATGATGTCTTCATCAAGAAATTCAAACTTCATCAGCTGATAGTCGTCTTCCATGGGCTGATGAACAAGATGATCAGCCAACACACTACCTTTGAAAGCTTTTTGGGTAGTATACTGGATGTCATATTCAGTTAAAATCATCTGCCAACGGGCTATTCTTCCCATGAGAGCTGGCTTTCAAAGATGTACTTGATTGGATCCATCTTAGAGATCAACAAAGTAGTATGAGTCAACATATACTATCTTAGTCGACGAGCAACCCATGCCAAAGCACAACAAGTTTTCTCGAGCATCGAGTATCTCGTTTCAGAGTCAGTAAACTTTTTGCTAAGGTAGTATATTGCATGCTCTTTTCGACCAGACTCGTCATGCTGCCCCAATACACACCCCATTGTATTCTCTAACACTATCGGATACATTATCAGGGGCCTACCTTCTATCAGAGGCGAAAGAATTGGAGGTTCCAACAAATATTCTTTAATTCTATCAAATTCCGCTTGGCAATTGTTATTCCACCTGTCTGTTTGATCCTTTTTTAACAATTTGAAAATTGGTTCACAAGTGGCCGTAAGGTGAGAAATGAATCTAGCAATGTAGTTCAATCTCCCAAGGAAACCACGAAATTATTTCTCTATATTTGGAATAAGCATTTCTTGTATAGCTTTTACCTTGCTAGGATCAACCTCAATTCCTTTTTCGCTTACGATGAAGCCCAGTAATTTTCCTGACCTCACCCAAAATGTGCACTTATTAGGATTCAACCTCAGTCTGAACTTCCATAATCTTTCAAATAATTTCAATAAGTGAACAGGATGTTCATCTTCTATATGGGACTTGGCGATCATATCATCAACATATACTTCAATCTCTTTATGTATCATGTCATGAAAGAGAGTGACCATTGAACGTTGATAAGTTTCCCCTACATTTTTCAAACCAAAAGGCATCACTTTGTAACAAAATGTTCCCCAAGGTGTAATAAAAGTAGTTTTCTCCATATCTTCTGGTGCCATCTTGATCTGGTTATAGCCAAAAAACCATCCATGAAGGAAAACACTTTAGCTCGAGCATTATTGTCAACCAGAATATCAATATGTGGTAAAGGGAAATTATCTTTAGGGCTTGCTCTACTCAGGTCCCTATAGTCCACACACATTTTGACTTTACCATCTTCTTTAGGCACCAGTACAATATTCGCGATCCACGGAGGGTACGAAGTTACTTTTAAAAAACCAGTATCAAACTGTTTCTGAACCTCCTCTTTAATCTTCTTAGACATATCTGGATGAGTTCTGCGAAGCTTTTGTTTAACAGGAGGACACTCTTCTTTAAGAGGCAATTTATGCACAACAATATATGTATCCAGCCCAGGAATATCCTCATAAGACCAAGTGAAGATATCCGTATACTCACGGAGCATTTCAATCAATCTCCTCTTGACATTGTCTTTTAAAGCGGCCCTAATCTTGACTTCTCTTCGGATCTCTTCGGTACTGAAGTTGATCAGCTCAGTAATCTCTTGGTGCGACTAGATGACCTTTTCTTCTTGCTTCAACAATCTAGTCAACTCTTCACGAAGTCCACAATCTTCCTCAACTTCTTCTTCAGCTTGATATATCAGATTTTCAAAGTCATAAAGAGCCATAGCAGAATCATTCTCGATAATTTCCGAGATTAACAGGGAATATAATCTGCATGATTATTTTTATTTTTAGTTTAGTTTTAGATTAAAAACAAAAATAAAAACTCACATTTTGCCAAAAATTAAAAAGAAAGACAAGGAGCGAAATATTTGAATGCAAAAGATGTTCTTTATTGATGATAAATTTGCAGTGAAAAACATTTGTGGCCTTACAGCATGTCCACTACGTCTTAGGCAGGACGTAGGGATTATTGCATGATAACAAATAAAATAAAAATTACTCTTCATAACGGGTGACTTCAATGACGTCCTCAACAAACCAGTTAGCAAGCTTTTACCTAGTACGGTATGACGGACCCACTTTTCCATCTCGTAGTCATTGTCACCATCCTTACTCACAGCATGAGTTTCTTCATGGATAACCCCGCCGCTGACAAACTGAATTGGCGGAGAAATACCTTGAACCTTGAGAGGAGTAGCAGTTGACATGCTTCGACCAGCCACGAAGCCTAAACCTTTCTTATTTGTCTGAGTAGGCAGATTCAACACTCTTTCCCAGCCTTCTAGATGACTAGATTGAACAATCATTTATGCCTGATGATAAGATGACATGGAGACCTCCGACTTCTTATCCTCCTGGTGAGGAGTTCTGATAACTTGCATAGTCTCAAAAGTTTGCCACGGAGTCTCATGGATTTCTCCCTCCACCTCAACATAGTGGAAGGAACTTAGATGACCGATAATGTAATCCTCTTCGCCACAAATACTGACCACCTTCCATTCAACATGAACTTCAACTTTTGGTGCAGAGTGGAGGTGACAGCGCCTGCCTCATGGATCCATGGACGACCCAACAAACAAAAATAGGAAGGATTAATGTCCATGATAAATAAGGTAACTTCAAACACCTAGGGACCTATCTTCATCGGCAATTCAACCTCCCCAGACACTTTCCTTCTTGACCCATCAAAAGATTTGACAATTAGATCACTTGGCCTCAACAAAATCCTATCGCAATCAAGCTTCAAGAGAGCGAACTTGGGCAATACATTTAGAGAGGAAACCGTATCAACCAACGCACGGGATAAGGTAGTTTTTGTGATTTCCATAGAGATGTGCAGTGCTTTATTGTGCTTCCTCCCCTCAGGGGGTAAATCAAAGTCTCTAAAACCCAGCCCATTACTCGAAGAAATATTATTCAAGATCCCTTCAAATTGATTCACCGATATCTCTTGAGGAACGAAAGAAGTCCCCAAAAACTTCACCAATGCATTTGTGTGGGATTTCGAATCTCTGAGTAAAGCAAGAATTGATATCTTCGAAGGTGTCTGACTCAACTGGTCAATGATCTTGTAGTCACTTTTTCTTGATGTACCTTATAAACTCGGCTACATCCTTAGCCATTTCAGCATCCAAAGCAGGAACATGGAGATTTTGCCCCAGTTTGTCACCACCGACCACAATTTGCTTGCTCCTGCCCTTAGTTGCGGAACCTAGGCTACTTTCAGGCCGTTCTGGCGGAGAGAAAATCTGATCGCTGCGGGTAATCCTACTTTCACCAATGATGTCATGAATCTCACACTCCTTTTCTTCTATCTCACCCTTTTGAGATTTCTGAGTAACAAGCTTCTGCCCTTGTTGATAACATTCACTGCCTTAATACCAAGGAATTGCTTTGTTGATGACATACAATATTGGTTCGGGCACAATGATAGTTATAAGTGGTTTTGTAGTAAGAATTGGAATTGTAACAGGTACTTGAATGGTCTTTGCCTTGACAAGAATAGTTATTACATCAATCTCATCCTTACCAACTTTAGTCTCTGCAACTACACGGTTAAATTGCAGAACTCCCTTGGTAATCAAATCCTGGACGACATCTTTCAACAATTGACAACCCTCTGGTTGGTCCAAGAAAACTGCACAGTCTATCCCACACCCTAAGAATACATCTTTGCTTGACAACTTCTCATTCACAAATGAGAGAGGTGTAGTCAACTGATTAACATCCATATTCAAATTTTCATCTTCCAGGATGGCGCCAACATTGGCACCGCCATGAGGTGGCAGAGGATGATTTGTAATATTGGGCACTGGTCCAAAATTAATGGCCTGAGAGTCCAGTAGGTCTTGGACTTTGTGATTGAAAGCATAGTAATTCTCATAGTATTCTCCTTCTCGCAAAGTGGAAATCATATAGGGAATTAGCGTCAAAGTTGTACGACAATCTTTCTGGATCAACCTTCCAAGGGCGTAACTCAATTAGCTTCAACTCAAGTAACTGAGGTAACAACTCGGCCAAAGACATCGGAAGTGCGTCAAGTTTCCTGGGAGGACGCCTTTGGCCTTGTTGATTGCCTTTCTTAGGTACATAAGCTTGCCTCTGAGGCACAATAGTTTGTACCGTTACAGCAGCAATCTGATGATCTGAACCCTGATATCTTCCTTTCCCTTTTCGAGAACAGAATGTGCTGGATTCAACCTCCTTTTTCTTTTGGTGATAACCAAAAGACTTCTTAGTATTACCAACATTATTTCCAGCAACAACATCTTGGATCTTTCCAAACTTAATTTCAATTTCAATTTGCTCTCCATGCGTTACCATCTCGATAAAAGTACCTGATGTATTGTAAGTTGTGTAGTACTGGCCTTGCAATGTACTACTAAATATTTCCACCATCTCCCGCTCCAACATAAGCGATTGAACCTTCATAGCCATCTCTCGCCACCTCTGGGCATACTCTTTAAAAGACTCACCCTGCTTCTGGGACAAATTCTGCAATTGGGTTCTCGTGGGAGCCATGTCTGTGTTATACTGATAGTGCATAAAAAAGCCTCAACCAATTATCTCCATGTACAGATTTGACTGCTTTCCAACTTCATGTACCACTCTAGTGGGACACCTGTCAAGCTGTCTTGAAAGAAGTGCATCAATAGCTGCTCATCATCATAATATGCAGACATCTTCCGGTAGAAAGACTTAACATGGGTCTTTGGATAGGAAGTGCCTTTGTATTTCACGAAATCAGGCACCTTGAACTTTGGGGGAATCTTCACCCCAAGCACTAAACCCAAATTAGACATGTCAAAGCCTATCGCACCTTGACTTTCAAACCTGCACATCTGCTCTTCAAGCATATGCAATTTCTTGTTAGATTCTGTTGGTTCATCAACATTAGACATCCAGTCTTCCCAGTTATCTTCTTCCACTGGCCTAGCAGGAATATAAATAGGCCTTGGCGATATAACAGTTTGTTCAACACTCTGACGAACGTGAGTATGTGGAGGAGGATTCCCTACAACTTGAATCACAGGGATACCTTGGTTATTTGCAAGACTTCCGAGATTTGCAGGCTAAACATTCTGAATATTCAGACCGACATTCAAATCCAGATTCCCATTCCGAGCACCTCCCGAATTCCCAACCATATTCTGAGTACCTAAAGTATCATTAGGATTTTTAACAACGACCCCTGGTGGATTTGTATTCAAATTTTCACCACCATTATTCAAAGTTTCAGCAGGCCTCATAATCATGGCTCTCATTTCCTCTTGCTAAGGAGCCATGTTCTGAATGATCTCTGTCAACTGGTCAACCCGAGTATCCATCCTGGTACCCATGGCGACAACATCTGCTTGAATTTGTTCCATTTTTTTTCTGGAATTACTCCTAGTGTTGTAGCGGTGTGAATTTGCAGTAGCAATTTTTGAAAAGAAAACCCGAATGAAAGATGAGAAACCTGTGGGAACCACTTGTCATGATATGTTGTGCATGAATGAATGATCATGCATGAAATGTTTTATCATTTCCAGGGTATCCAAAAGTTTTGTCCACCCCTATGAACATTAAACAAACATGATAAGAGAGATAATCAATGATTGACAAGAGATATAACAACGATGATCAGATTTATTAAAAATAAAATGATCCATATGATTAATCGTGAATTCGTACAAGAATGATCTAAAATACATAATGAAAATATAAATGATCCCATCCAACAAGACTGGTGGTGATCAAATGATATTAAAGAGGAATGAAAAACGAAAATTAATGTGATGGATCTCTGATCTATGTGTAATGGTCCCCCCTTCCGGAAGTACCCTTCACTCCACTCTTTGGTTTCTGCAAATAATTTCCTTGTCTTTTCCCGATCTCATCCGTGTTCGAAGCTATCAATCACCATGTCCTTCCGAAATAGTTGTCTTTCCAGGTACACACATTGCTCCTGGAAGCAATCACACTCCTTGCATTCTGGAAAAGGTATGGGTACGAGTTCATCTTCCATTTCTTATATTTTTTTCTCGGAGTCTTGCATTTTCTTTCATTACTTCAGTCATCTGAACTTCCTTTGCTTCCAGCTCTAACATATCACCTTTAAACTGGTTTCCCAACTCTTTGGCTTTTGCCTTGTTTCTATTGTTGGCCATTTGAAATTTCATAGTCTCTTGAAGATTCTTCTTTGCATCACCAAGGGCCATCTGATACTCCTCTGCAAATATAAAAAAGTTTTCTGTCCCAGGTCTTCTTTTATTCTTCCTACCTTCAGAACTACCTTCACCTTCATATTCTTTTAGATGACAGGCTATTTCTCTCTTCTTTTCGGTCAGGAAGTATATTTCCATTTCTTTGTCTTCAATATTTTAACGAAGATCCCTATTTTTCAACTGCACTTAATAAAAGTGTTCTTTAGGTACATCATATTGTAGCTCAGTGGGTTGAGGGTACAAGGATATCTCTTTTTCAAAAGGTAACATAAGATTTTTAGCTTTTTATTTCACCCAATCCACATAAGGATCAAAATCTAACACCTCCTTCAACCTAAAGAACTTTTTTCCTTTCTTACCAATGTGAGCCCAAGCAACTTCTTCTTTTTTCAACAATTTGAGGTTTCCCCCTTTTTGCAGTATACAGGTTCAGCTTCTTTAGTTGTGGGTGAACACCTCATAGCATAGCCTAACTGGCAAATAGCGAGTATTGTATTGTAATTGATAATCCCTTTTGCTCCTACGAGTGGAACATTAGAGAAACCTGCACATTTAGAGATTACCTTAATGCTATCAACTTTGAGTTTGTACCACTGAATATCAAAAGAGGTGAGCGTCATCACTTTGGATTCCCAAGAACGAGGGTCTTCCTTGAATGGTCCCTTTGTAGGTAACTGTGCCATGAACCATTTGTAAAGAATTGGCACACAACATACCACTACTCCCTTCTTACCCTATCTAGAGTGAATGGTATGGTAAGTGTCAACTAATAAGGTAGGTATCAGATTTTCATTTATGAAGATGCACAAAGAAACCAAGTCCACCATCTCCTTAATCTCAGGGAAGAGAACAACCCCATAAATGGTAGCAGCTAACAATGCATAATAAGCATCCCAATGTCCCTTTCTAGCCATTTCTTTAATCTTTCTTGTCATGAAAACTACCGGAAGGCCACAAGTGACTTTATTACGTCTCCACTTTCCTTTTACATCACTAAGGCTCAAATAAAGAACCCTAGCAATAGTTTCATAGTCAGGCTCAACGGGGACCTGGATGAAGGGAATGTAATTAGTAACCCTGATATGGAGAAGATGAGAATACTCCTCCAGAGTGGGTGCCAACTGATAATCCTGAAATGTTTAATAACACAACTCTGGATCATAAAACTATAGCAAAGTATGAATAACATTATCATCAACCCGAGCATCCAACAAAGATAGGAGATTTCCATATCTTTCACCAAAAAAACCCATATGTTGATAATTCATGAGATCTCTGAGTTCTTCAAGAAATTGCCAAACACTCGGACGAAACTGGTAGCTGAAGTTATCCCTCTTGGTCTTCATGAAGATATCAATGTTGTTGTCCATTCTTAGAGGAAAAGAAACTCTGGAAAATCCTGGAAATGATAATACATGTGCAGGTTAATCATTTTTTGGTACAACATATATATTTTTTTGAAAAATAAATATGATATGTTGTAACATGATAGGATCGGAGTTTCCAATATACTGGACACATATGTTCTACTGCATAGAGTCATATGTTCAAAGGTTCAAGACAGTCACTAATAATAGTCACCAACCAAAGTTACCACCAGAAAGAGAGTCACCAACATAATCAAAGTCACCAACTAAACCTGTAATAAATCATCCCTCCCACTCACGGGTGAAGACTAAGTCAGGGAAGGAAAGGGTAACTCAGAAATCATGGGTCCGCCTGAAAGTAAAATCATCGCAACACAGATGTGCATGATAAAAGTATCTTCAGTTGAACCTCACTCTATTTTTAGGTTTCCTATGAGTTCACAACTCTGTCTTGGGTACTGGGCCTTTTACCTCGAGAAGTAACATCCCAACCCCACAGAAACAACACAACAACAGTATCCAAAGTATAGAAAACAATAAAATGCAATTCATGAAAGCATATAAACAAATAGAGATGGAAAGTAATAACACATAAACACCCCATAGAAAAGAAAACAAACACAAGCAAGGACTGACTTGCTAAGGATGGACCAGCAATAGGTGAATTTGTCCCCAATAAAGTCTCCAGCTGAAACAACCAGTAGAAATCATCAAAGAAAAAATTCAATGAAGTCGCAATCGAACGTCTTTTATCCCACAGGAAGGGAAATGTAAACATCGAGAAAACCTGAAGGGGTGAAATCACGGTCTTACGACCATAAAGATCGGGTAAGAAACTCGGTTACGCGAGGGGAAGATATTAGCACCTCACACGTCTGTGGTATTCCATAGGATCCACTTATGCTTGTTCTGATATAAGGGTGTGAATTCTATGTCTAAAGCTTAAGAGCTTAAAAGAAAAATGCAAAAGGGAAATGCATGCAAAAGAAAACAGAATAATGTAGGGAAAATAAAGTTGTGCTCGTTCGGGCCCTACCCTAATGCCTACGTATCCCTTTTAAGGAATCAGAGCAGCTGTAGTTCGACTTTAAAAGTTTTGCTTGTTTGTCTCTTTTAATGAACAATATTAATTTCGCCTTCTACTGCAACTCGACCTTTGGAGACTTACGTGTCAGCAAAGAAGTGAATTAACATGTTCTTTTGAAAAGAGTTTGAAAGAAAATCCCGAAGGCAAAAAGAGTTTGTATTTGTTGGTGTTTTTGTTTTAGATAACAACTAGCTGATCTCAAGAGAGAGATATTAGCCATTTCTCCAATTATTCGTGAAATAAGTCTTTGATATTTGAACCACACCAAGGCTTAGAAGGAAAAGAAATAAGATCGAGAAGAAACCCACTTATCATCTCCCATGCGCAGCAAAGGTATGATTCTCATCAGTAATTTTTAAGTGTTTTGAAGTTTTCCATAAAAATAAGTTATGTTTTAATGCAAATGCAAAAGGGAAAGAAAAGTCTAATGGGAGACTAGCAAAATAACCCTAGAGTTGTCATGCATTATTGGTCCTATAGTTGAGGATAAAAGGGGGCATCTCTTCCTAATGTTAGCATACATGGGTGTAAGCCTAAGGTCTATCCAACTCAAACTTTAGGAAAGATTGATTTGGAGATCCAATGGGGAGCATACAAAAGGTGGGTCTAAAAGGGAAAAGAGATGACCAAGGTTCAAGATCAATCAACACTATCAAACAAAATATGGAATGGAAATCTTAAACACACCAAGAGAGGTGGATAAGAAGTACTCAAGGTTGAATGGGAAAGAAAGGTGTTAGAGGAATGATAATGAAGAAAGATAGAATTAATCCCTAAACTATGTGCACAAACACAAGTATTTGGCCAAGGTAAAACCCTAATATGCTTCTTAAACAAGATTAGCTTAAAAATAGAAGAAAAATTTATAAAATTGAGCTAATTGAAACCTAACTTTCCAAAGGCTTGTAAAAGTCGGAAACATGATTAATATTCCTTAGATTAATTTGAGGGATTAGAAATGATTAGGAATTTCCAAGACTAGTTAATGAGAGGGTCAAACTAGGGAGTTTTAGTATAATATTTGAAAAAAATGTAAATTTAAAATTTAAAATTTAACAAAAATGATTTTTGTTATTTTAATTCATCCAAGGAAATTAAACATATTTTCTTTGATTTTTACAAGTAAAATAAATTAGGTTTTAAAATGCTTCTTAAGACCCAAGTAAGAAGAAAGTTCAAAAAACCAAAATTTATATCTAAAAATTATAAAAGAAATAGAATTGAAGTAAAAATTAAAATTGAAATCAAAGAAAATTAGTTTGATACTTAAGGATCAGTAAAACTATTTTTATGGAATTTTAGTACTAGAGTGTGATCGGTGGATCTGGAACTGACTGTTTAACGCTGGTTCGCGAAATGTCGCGGAAGCAAGAGTCGCCACCGTCTTTTATTTTCTCCAAATGGAAAGGACAAAAGCACAGAAAAATTCCTTATAGAGATTGCTCTCGGTTCGGGAGGTAGATTATAGAAAGGGAAGGTGTTAGCACCCTTTCTATCCATGGTTATCCATGGGCTCTTAGATACTTGCTCATTGTGTTTTCAAAAATGGTTTGTTTGCTTTTCAACTGTGGGTTTTAAAAATTTTCTTTGAAAATTCCAGTTCGACTCTTGTATCGGTCCTCAAGAGTGTTTGAAAAATGCTTTCGAAAGCTTTTTGAAAATGTGTTGGTGTGAAAAGTATTTTTGAATTTGTTTTGAAATTAGAGCAAGTATCTAGAGTCGTCTACCTACCCTAAGGAATTCGTCTGTGTAAATGTCCTTTAAAGTAGTGCCATCCCACCATTGAGAGGTAGGTAGCACCACCGTTGGAGGTGTTCTGGTCAATTCGAAGTTCGGGACATGGTGATCACCGGAGCAATGGGAAGACACCTTAGAAGCTACCCTCATGCCAGGTTCCCGGATCATGAGGACTTACTAAGACATCCTCTACTCGACGATCACCTTTCGAGGCAAGGCAACAGTGAGGCGTACCCTAGGGGTGGTGTGTGATTTGTGTGTCAGATTCATTTATTTTGTCTTGTTCATGTCAAAGTGATCTATGCGTTTGTTTTTATTTAATCATTCATTCTTGCATGCATTTGTTAACAGTTAAAAAAAAAGAGTGCGGAAAGATAAAATTCCTAAACTATTACAAAGGCGCGGGTCCACATCGCCAAATTAAAATCCAGGACCCGATTTGACAGAAAATAAAGAAATAAAGTAAAGTGCGAGAAATTAAAATGTCCGAGTTTACAAGGCTTTGGGAGAATTACATTAATATTTACAAGAAATAAAATAAAATGCGCGAAACAAATTAATAATCAAAAGCGAGGGCGTTGGACCCTTTTTAATGAAATTAAATTATATTGAGCAAATTAATTAAATTAAAATAAAAAGAAATTATTTTTTGAGTTTTTTGGAATTGTGAATTTTTTATGAGAAATATTAAATGAAATTAAAATATTAACCCTAATTCTAATTTTTTTTATTCATTAAGAAAACATGTTAAAATTAAACCTAAAATCAATCTAATTATTTACATGCAATTTGATTTATAAAAATAAATAATATTTAATTATTAGTGAAAAGAAAAGAAAAAGAATAAAAAATTAATACAAACCCTAATTCTACAAATTTTAAGTTTATTAGAAAAATATTAAGATTTAAATCTAAATTAAAAAACTAAAATCAATTAATGATATTTATTTACAAAAAATAACATTAAATAAAAATACTTATTTTTTGTCTTTTTTCTGATTTTATATTGTTTTTATGTTTTTTTATGAAAATATTAAATTAAAGGAATTAATTAAAAAATAATTGAATCAAAATTAAAAAAATGAAAAAAATATAAAAGAAATTGCAAACCTAGGGGGGTCTGTCCCCAGATTGGGAGGTTTTATTCAGTAATTAGGCCCATTGATCTTTGGACTGGTTGACTTTTCCACGTTCCCATATGCATGGTTGCCTAAGGCACATGATGTTCTTCAAGTTATGCCCCTTGGATTGATCTCAGCCAGCACGTGGAAGGCCTGGATGTGGAGAATATGGTGGAACCCAGGGTTGAATCTGCAGGGGATTAGATTGATAGAAAAAATATTGAAAGAGAATGGGGACCTGGGGCTCGAACCCAGGTCCTAGGGATTACCATACATACGCCTTGCCAACTGCTCCACTTGGTTTCTTTGTATATTACCTAACCAACAAACATTATAAAATAAAGCAAACGTTAGTGCCCTTTTCCGCGCGAAAGTTTGAATGAACCAACCAGTCTTGGCCACCTAGCCTTCTTCTTCATCCCTGCGTTTTCCTGAAATAAAAAACAACTGAATAGCGGGGGTTTTAAACCCCCACTAAGTGACAAGTTCAAAAATAGCGATTAGCACCCTGCTAATCATAAATTAATCGCGAGGTGTGTTTTTAAATCGTCGAAGCACGCTGAGTTCATTCATGGCATTATGGTGTTCCAATTTTACAGCTTTTAGAAACGCCCAATTTAGAACTCAAAGAACCCTAGCCTGTATCAATGGTGAAATCGCGTATAGGTGATGAAAATGCAATCAAACAACTGGGTTAGCTTCAGAATCAATCAAGGAACATAAATCAAACATTAAAAAGTACTAAAAACGTATGAATCATGATGCAAGCATATGAAAAAATTTCTGTACAGGACACCATTATTCTCACGTTTCTTGGTGTTAGAGCTTATGGTTTTGATCTGAAAACCTTCCTTGAGGTCTCAGGAAGGCAATAGGATAATTCTTTTGGCTTGAATCGATCTGTAACCTAGTTTTCAGTATTTGAATTTTCTTAAAAAAATGCAAACTTGTTGGTCAGGTTCTTGCGCAGCTGGGAGGTCGTTTTGAATAGGGTTTGCATCAGTACTTATGTGTGAAGGTTTTAGGTCAAAGAAACCAAATCAAAACCTTTGCATTCATGATTTTCAAGATTTGATTCTTAAGGATCTTTTTTCAATATTTCTTCATGAAGAATCATGTCAATTTGCTCCCATTCTTTCCTTTTTTGGTATGCACGAAATCCTTAGTGAATCATGAGTGATTGTCTTGCACAAAAAGATTTGAAAACCTAGTTTTGGTATTTTTCATATATTTTAATTAATTAAATGAATTATTAGCAATTAAAATTCAAATAAATAAAATAAAAATGATGAAAAACTTCCCTTTGGGCCAAATGCTCGTGCACATGTTTTGGATGATGAATCTTGGAAGAAAAAGAGGCCCATTAGCATTTTTAAGACATTTGAAGCAATGTTGACTTTTCAAAATATCCAAAAATTTCCCAACTTCCACAAGGTATAACTTGCTCAATTTTTAAGCTTTGCTCATGTTCTTGGACATTTTGGAAAGGTCCTTGAGTCCTCTAACCAATGCCTTTGGTCACATGTAATTTTGATTTACCAATATCAAGTTATGGCCTTTTACTTAAAGTCCCTTTTTGTTGACTTTTGAAAATGACCTATAATGTTGAAATTGATAACTTTTTGTGAGAGCATTTCTTGGACTTGAAGTATGAAGAGGAGTTGTAGGAAACATCTTTATCTTCAAAATGAGCTTTGGATGGAATTTTTCTGATAATCCATGTGGAAGTTATGCCTTGGTCAAGTTACAGTTGACTTTTTCAACTGTCCAAATATGGAAACTTTTGCATCTTGAGACTTTTTGAGCCAAACTTTGAGAATCATGATCAAGCATTGATCAAATGATGTTTGGGGCTTCAAAATGAGATGTTGACCAAAAATTTGAACTTTTGACTGTCAAATGACCATTTTGCCCCTACAGTTGACTGTAGTGCAATTAGGGTTTTTGACTGTGCAATTTTGTGCTGTAGGTCTTGAAACTTGGTATGAGGATGTTTGACCATATTTATAGGCATGTGGGACTTGATTGGGCCCTTGGAAACTTCATTTTCTTTGTCAGAACCAAAACCCTAGTTTTTGACTGCTTAGGAGGCCCTTGAACTGTGCAACCCTTGGGGAATTTTGAAGCTTGCTCTTTGCAAATTTTGAAGAATATGGGAGGGAAAATTTTGGGGTACAACAGTTGCCCCTGTTCAATATTCTTAGACCTGAGGATGCAGATTGGCTGACGTGCCTTTCGTAATCCGAAGGTGGAAGATGATTGAACACTAGAGTGCCCAGAAATTTGCGCTCACATAGTAGTGTGATGTGGGGAATGGGCTTACAGATGCCATTTGGAGATTGATGGATAGGATGATGGGCTTATAGATGCCATGCTAAGAGATGATGGAAGGTGGATGGGCTTATAGATGCCATCTGGGTGTCGATCGCGTAAGAGATTCCTTAGCGAGAACTTGCGTACCTGCAAAAGAAAAATGATTACCTGACCCGTTACAGGAGCTGGTCTTCAAATTCTTTGTACAGATGTGTCCTGACTGGTTACAGGAGCTGGATCTGGCTCTTCAAAAGGTGATGAATGAACCAGGGGTGGTTACTACCTCAACAGGAACGGTGAGAGAACCTTGGACGATTACTACCTCAACAGGAACGCTGAGAGAATCTTGGGCGACTTCAATCTCAAAGGTAATCATTGAGAGAACCTTGGGCGACTTCAACCTCAACAGTAATCATCGAGAGAATCTTGGGCGACTCCGACCTCAACAGTAATCATTGAGAGAATCTGGGGATGATTACTACCTCCGCAGTATCGGGGAGAGAACCATAGGCGACTACAACCTCAACAGTAATCATTGAGAAAATCTTGGATATCTTCTACTTCAACAGTAACGCTGAGCGAATCTGGGGATGATTACTACCTCCGCAGTATCGGGGAGAGAACCACAGGTGACTACAACCTCAACAGTAATCATTGAGAGAATCTTGGATATCTTCTACTGAGTCTTGATCAGGAAAATCTGTTAGGGGTCGATTTAACTGGACTAGAGAAGGCCTTGGACTGGATAAGAAACAGAAAATCTTAGGGTCGATTAACTGAACCGGTCTAGGTCTTGAAATGTCTTCAACTGGATAAGAAACAGGGAGATCTTAGGGTCGATCTGACTGAACCAGAGAAGGCCTTTGACTTGATAAGAAACAGAGAAATCTTTGGAGTCGATTTAACTGAACCAGTCAAGGTCTTGAATATAGTTGGGAATTTAACTGAATTCTTCCTGAAAGGTAAAGGTCAGTCATATGCAATGCATGATATGGATCAAGCAATGATGTTCTCAACATAAATGAGATTTGTAAGATATGTTGCGTATATGCATGCTATAAGGTATGGAAGTGATGTTTATGTATGTTTTGTCTTAGGAAAATAAATCCTTGACGGGTGCCAGGAAGTCACTCTTGGGCTGATGTTGGAAAATAGATTTTTGCTTCCGCTGGGGATGATAGTTGCAAGAATACCGGTAGGAGAAGATAACTCCGTTGGGGAATAACTTGGCGAATGAATTACTCTGCGGGGAGAAAAGTACTCTAATGATCTTGCTGGGAAGCAATACTCTGTGGGGAGAGAGATACTTTGTTGAGATGTTGATAATAACTTGCTGGGGATACCATTGTTGTGTTGGAAGTGTTGATAGACTTCGCTGGGGATAAGGAGACTTCGTCGAGGGCGTTCTTTCCGTGGCTTTTGGCTGAGGATAACCCAGTTATATCCTGGTAGGGAAATAACTCTTTGAATAAAGCCGGGGGACGCGTTCGTGCTCTGCGAGGATAAGCTTCCAGAATCTACTGGGGATAAGCTTACTACTTGGGGAGATGAATTCCAATTTTTCCTGGGGAAACTGGATTGGACTCTCCTGGGGAAGTTTTGAATTGTACCGGGGAAGTGACTCCATTGAATGTTTGATATACCGCCGGGGAACAATCTTTAGACCAAGATTGATGGGGAATGCTTGTTAAGAATACATGTACTGCTGGGGAATGTTGAGCTCTGCGGGAGGATACCCAACTTCCTTAAGGTTTAATAGTAGCTTTGCTTGAGGGGAGTGTACTGACTTGCTCACTCTCTGGGGAATTGAGATATATTGGCTATGTTCTTCAGCTGAACCTACCTCGGTACCTTTGGAGGACAGAACAATTAGATTGCTTAAACAACTCTTTATTGCCCCTGTTTCTAACGTTACCTGTAATTAATCCTTTGTTTCGTATGCAAATATTTATGAGTTTAGCAAATTTTTGTCAATGCATATATCACAAATTGAACCTTGGACGTTCTTCGCAAAACAAAACAGAAAAGGAAAAACAATTGGCAATTTTGACTGAAAAGTGTATTTATATTGATTTTGAATTGCCTGTAAATAGGCGTTTATATACAAGAGGCTGACGTCCTAGTAAGAGAACGCCGCCGAACAAAAGAGTTTATACAAATTTTGTACAAGAGAAAGTAAAACAGCTGTGTGAAATGAATGATCCCACTGGGTTTCAACTCTGCTATCGCCTTTATATCTCCGAGCGTTTCATCACTTGATGACCTTAGTTGAAAGTGAAGCTGACTGATCGATGCCGTCTGAACTTGATGTAGATACCGGATTCTAGATGCAACGTGATCCAATGAGACATAGTATTACGCTTTATCCCTAACTTTTGCCTGGACCGCCCTTTCGGGTTTTCAGTCCACCGGGATACCCTTTTTTGCCCAAGCCGCCTTTTCAGGTTTTCGACTTGCCGAGTGTACAGATTTTTTTATTTCATCCCTTCATTTTGCCCGAACCCTTTTGGTTCGTCGGGAAGCCCTAATTTTTGCCTAGGCATGTCAGCCTAGCGGGTCTTTTTTCATGCGTAGTATCTTTTTACTATGTCTGCATTGGCGGGGTGAGGGAGGTCGTCACCATCCATGTTGGTTAAAATCATGGCTCCTCCTGAGAACACATGTTTAACCACAAATGGCCCTTCGTACGTAGGGGTCCATTTGCCCCTTGGATCACTCTGAGGAAGGATGATTCTCTTGATTACCAGATCCCCAACTTGATATTCCTGTGGTCTGACCTTTTTGTTAAATGCCCTGATCATCCGTTTTTGGTACGTCTGACCATGACAGATAGCAGCAAGTCTCTTTTCATCAATGAGGTTTAATTGATCAAGTCGTGTCTGGATCCAATCATCTTCGTTCAGATTTGCATCCTTCATTATCCGGAGAGAGGGTATTTGCACTTTGATCGGTAAGACTGCCTCCATACCATAAACCAAGGAGAAAGGAGTTGCCCCGGTTGACGTCCTGGCTGAGGTACGGTACCCATGTAGAGCGAACGGTAACATCTCGTGCCAATCTTTATAAGTCACTGTCATCTTCTGCACAATTTTCTTAATGTTCTTATTTGCTGCTTCTACAGCCCCATTCATCTTCGGTCTGTAAGGAGAAGAGTTATGGTGCTGTATCTTGAACTGCTCACAGAGCTCAGTGATCATCTTGTTATTCAGATTGGTACCGTTGTCTGTAATAATCCTTTCTGGGACGCCGTATTGACAGATCAGGTTGTGCCGAATGAACCGTGCCACAACAGTCTTGGTTACCGTAGCGTAGGAAGCTGCTTCGACCCACTTCGTGAAATAGTCAATCGCCACCAGGATGAAGCGATGCCCGTTAGATGCTGTAGGTTTAATCTCACCGATCATGTATATGCCCCACATTGCAAACGGCCAAGGCGCAGTCAGAACATTCAGAGGAACTGGAGGAACATGCACCTTGTCTGCATATATCTGACACTTATGGCATGTCCGAGAATGTTAGTAGCAGTCAGCTTCCATGGTGGACCAGAAATATCCTGCCCGAAGGATCTTCTTTGCCATCGTGTGTCCACTGGAATGTGTACCAAAGGTCCCTTCATGTAGCTCTTCCATGATCCTTTCTGCTTCAGTCTTATCCACACAACGCAGTAAGGTCGAATCATGGTTTCGCTTGTACAAGATGTCGTTGCTAAGGAAGAACTTTGCTGCGAACCTTCTCAAGAACTTTTTATCATTGACAGATGCACCTTCAGGGTATTCCTGAGCTTCCAGATACCTCTTCACCTCATGGTACCAAGGCTTCTCAGTCACCAATTCAGTTTCAAGATCACAACAGTATGCCGGTTCGTCCAGTTTCCATATGATGATCCGGGGAGCCTCATTATCCCATTTGACCTTGAACATAGAAGACATTGTAGCTAACGCGTTCGCCAACTGATTCTCTTCTCTCGGAAAGTGTTCAAAGGTTATCTTCGTGAAGTGGGGGATCAAGGTCAACACACATTCTCTGTAAGGAATAAGATTCGGATGTTTCGTATCCCACTCTCCTTTGATCTGATTGATCACAAGAGCGGAATCTCCGAAGACACTCAGAAACTTGATCCTTAAGTCGATCGCAGCTTGAAGACCCATGATGCACGCCTCATACTCCGCCATGTTGTTGGTACAGTTAAAACATAGTCGGGCAGTGAGTGGAGTATGAGTGCCTTGAGGGGATATGATTATGGCGCCGATACCGTTACCCAAAGCATTGGAGGCTCCGTCAAAGTGCATAGACCATCGGGATCCTTCCTCAGGTCCTTCATCCGGTCCAGGTACTTCACAATCAGTCACAATCATGATGCTCTTGTCTGGAAACTCGAAGTTCATTGACTGATAATCATCGACTGCCTGATGTGCCAAGTGGTCTTCCAATACACTTCCCTTGATGGCTTTCTGGGTCGTATACTGAATGTCGTATTCCGTCAAGATCATTTGCCATCTTACTATTCTCCCAGACAGAGCAGGCTTTTCAAATATGTACTTTATAGGATCCATTTTTGAGATCAACAAGGTAGTGTGAGTCAGCATATACTGTCTCAGCCGGCGAGCAGCCCATACCAAAGCGCAGCAAGTTTTCTCAAGCAGTGAGTATCGGGTCTCACAGTCGGTAAACTTTTTGCTAAGGTAATAAATGGCATGCTCTTTTCGGCTAGACTCGTCATGCTGCCCCAACACACACCCCATTGAGTTGTCAAGTACTGTCAGGTATAATATTAGAGGTCTCCCTTCAACCGGTGGCATAAGGATGGGTGGTTCTTGGAGATACTCCTTGATTCTGTCAAATGCAGCCTGACATTCATCATTCCAACATACTACCTGATCTTTCTTCAGCAGCTTGAAGATTGGCTCACAGGTAGCAGTCAGGTGTGAGATGAAGCGAGCAATGTAATTCAGGCGTCCTAAAAAACCTCTGACTTCCTTCTCTGTCTTAGGAACTGGCATCTCTTGAATAACTTTGACCTTGGCAGGGTCCACTTGAATACCTTTATCACTTACCACGAAGCCTAGCAACTTTCCAGATCTTACCCCGAAGGTGCACTTGTTCGGGTTCAACCTCAGCTTGTACAATTTCAACCGGTCAAACAACTTCTGCAGATGATCAAGGTGCTCTTCCTCAGTCTGGGACCTTGCGATCATGTCGTCAACATACACTTCTATCTCATGATGGATCATGTCATGAAATAAAGCGACCATGGCACGTTGGTAGGTTGCCCCAGCATTTTTCAGTCCAAAAGGCATGACCTTGTAGCAGAAGGTGCCCCACTGAGTAACAAAGGTAGTTTTTTCCATGTCTTCAGGTGCCATCTTGATCTGATTGTAACCTGAAAAACCATCCATGAAAGAGAACACCTTATGCTGAGCTGTATTATCCACAAGGACATCAATGTGAGGTAGAGGGAAGTCATCTTTGGGGCTGGCCCTGTTCAAATCCCTGTAGTCGACACACATTCTGACCTTACCATCTTTCTTTGGTACCGGCACCACATTAGCAACCCACTGAGGGTAAGAAGTCACCGCAAGAAACCCGGCATCAAACTGTTTCATGACCTCGGCCTTGATCTTTTCAGACATCTCTGGACGCATACGATGGACCTTTTGCTTAACCGGAGGGCAGTCTTCCTTAGTAGGCAAATGATGGACCACAATATCGGTATCCAACCCGGGCATGTCTTCATAGGACCAGGCAAAGATCTCCATATAATCATGTAGCATCTTAGTCAACTGTTGCTTCACGCTGAGCTCTAGGTTGGCACCAATCTTTACCTCCTTCCTGTCCGTCTCAGTACCCAAGTTTATTATTTCCACTGGCTCTTCATGTGGCTGAATTGCCCTCTCTTCCTGAAGTAACAGCCTTGCAAGCTCGCCAGGAACTTCGCAATCATCTTCACCTTCGTCTTCGGCTAAGTTGATCGGATTTTCGAAGTCATAACTGGCAGTAGCAGAGTCGTTACCAGTGAGATCCAGAGTGGATTGAAACCTGTATGAGTGAGTGTGTGTAAATACAGCTGTTTTGAAATATATAAAGGAAGGAAAGAAAGAAAAGGAGCATAAGATTTGAAATGCGAGAAAACGTCCAAGATTTTTATTCATGATATATGAAATGACAATTTATATGCCCTCACAAATGAAGCCAACGGTGCCCCGGGTAAGACACCGGGCCATAAAGTTCAATTTATTGTTTATTACAAATGCCAAAAACATGAGAATTTATTACTCAGTAACAAGAGAAACAGGTAGATTGTCCTTTGCGCTCCAATTGCTAGGTCCACTGTCGGTTTCCGGGTAAATCCAGCTGTTGAACTCAGCTTCATCCACTTCATCCTCATCCCCAATAGCATTCACTCCATGAGCAGGCAGGGGAGCTGTCACTACATTAGGCTTCTCAGATGCCTCAAACTGTACCTCCTTGGCATCAATAAGGTCCTGCAGCTTGTTCCTTAATGCCCAACAGTCATCAGTGGAATGCCCCGGGCTATCAGAATGGTAAGCACAGCGAGCATTTGGATTGTATTTGGGGGAGGCAGTGTTCACAACTTTGGGTGCCTCTCTGACAGTCACTAGGTTGGTGGATAGCAACTGTGGCAAGATCTGGGATAGGGTCATGCTCAAACGGGTGAATTCTCTTCTAGGTCTTTCAGCCCTTTGAGGATTGGTTTGCCGAGGAGCGGCAGCAGGCTTAGCAATCATTACCGCACTGACAGATTGGCGGCGCTCAGATTTCTCTTGTCTCCTGGAGCCATATACAGCACTAGCCTCCTTCTTGAAGGGCTTCTTCTCAGAACTTGTAGATGCACCCTTCGGAATCTTACCAGACTTCAACCCAGCCTCAATTCTCTCTCCAGTCAGAATAAGATCAGTAAACCCTGCAGACGAGTTACCGATAAGATGGTTGAAAAATGGCCCAGATAAGGTCCCCAAGAACATGTCTACCAACTCCCGATCAGTCAACGGAGGCTGCACCCTGCCAGCCAGATCCCTCCACTTCTGAGCGTACTCTTTAAAACCTTCGCTTGAACCTAACGACATACCCTGGAGTTGGGTACGCGTAGGGGCAAGGTCGACATTATATTGATACTGCTTATAGAAAGCAATAGCCAACTCCTCCCAGTTACGAACCTTGGTCCCATCCAGCTGATAGAACCATTCGAGATGAGTCCCTGAAAGACTCTCCTGGAAGAAGTGGATCCACAAATTCTTGTCCACTGAGTAGGGTTGAATCTTCCGCACATAAGACCTGAGGTGTAGCTTGGGACAAGACGCCCCGTCAAATTTGGTGAAAGATGGTGCTTTGAACTTATGAGGGATGATCACACCAGTAGACAAACCCAAATCTCCGAAATCCAGCCCAGGTACCTGTTGGATCTCCATAGCATTCAATCTGTCCTCCAACTGCTTGTACCTGTCTTCTGCAGGAGGATATTGTTCCTCATCAAAATCAGTCTCGTTGTCGGAGACTACCAGACTTGGACCTTTTCCCTCTTGAGGACTACCCTTGCCTATAGAAGAACCAACCTCTTCGTTCTGCAGCGTGTTGCCAAACCTTCGGCCCGAGTTAAAAAGAACAGTTCTTCTCTTCTTCTTCTTTTCCTTCTTCAGGAGCAGAGCCTTCATCTCTTCTTGGCCCTGAGCCAAACCCATGATTAGTTCCTGAAATTGCGCATTCTGCGCCTGAAGAGCCTTGATGGACATCTCGGTTGATGATGAGTCAGGATTCATGATGCTGAAATAAACAGCGAAGAACGGTAAGCAACCTGAAAAGAAGAAAACCTGCTATGCACATGATGAATGATATGTGTTTATGCAATGCATTCAAGGGTTCGAAAGTTCAAATTTTTTGTAGACAAAAAAGAACACACGTTATCATTAAGGAAACAATTGTTCAGTACATCAAAGCCTCATGGGTACAAATTGCAAAACAAATCAGTCCCAAAAGACACTACGCATCCTCTTTGGAGCTATGTAGGTGTTGAGATTCCTCTCCTCATGCAATAGGCGGGTGAGCTCCAAGACCTTCTTTTCACTAGCATGTAGACTGGTCTCAAGAGAATTTCGTTCTTCCTTAAGCTGGATCCAACTCTTCTGCATCTCCTCCCAGGATGTGGGCATATCAGGATGCTGAATGGTGTAGGACACTTCTCCTTCCAAGACTGGTTCTTTGATCACTGGGAGCATATGAGGATAAGGCATTACCAACTTCTGAGAGCGGGCTCGTACCCACTTGAGATAAGGTTCCAACGGGATGGAGTTCCTGTGCCCCAGTGTCTTGCTGTCTATCCTACTTGGCATCCTCCAAGCTCTGATAAATCTCTGGCGAAGTCCTTGTGCATCGTTGTCGAAGTCAAAAACTATGTCAGGAATTAACATGTCATGAGGGCCATCCCTCCGAGCATAACCAAATTGTCTCCAAGCCAGGCATGGGTTATAAGTGATACCTCCTCTGATTCCAAGTAAAGGAACATTAGGGTACTCCCCGCAACGATCAATGATAGTGACATCCTCTCTGGACCGAGGGCACCAATGTATATCTGCATGTGTGAGAGTCATCAACCGTTGTGACCACCTCAAACCCCGCTCGTTCTTCAAAACTGATTGTGGAAGGTGCGAAATAAACCACCTTCCCAGGAGAGGAGTGCAACACATAAGGACACCTCTTTTTCTCATGGTTCGAGTGTAACATGAGTGAAGGATGTCCCCCAACAACGTAGGTATAGGATTCCTGGACATAAAGATCTGGACAGCACTGATATCTATAAGCTGATCTGGGTTAGGGAACAACACCAAACCATAGACAAGGAGGGCCACCACTTCTTCAAAAGCCTGTAAGTCAAGGGAGTTCCAGCATTCATGGGCCTTTTCAAACAGAAACCTGGCTAAGAACCCTTTGATACCACTTCTAACTTCCCAATGTCCCTTGAGGTCAGATGATTGTAGGTGTAAGGCTTTAGCAATCTCTTCAAGCTTGGGTTCCTTTTCCGTACCGTTGTAGGGTAGTTGATCAAGGATAGGGATCTTCAGAAGCCGGGAGAACTCCTCCAATGTAGGTACCAGCTGATAATCCAAGAAGGTGAAACAGTGATGCAGAGGGCCAAAGAACTGGAACAGGACCTTTATCATATCTTCCTCAATGTTGGTATTGACCAAGCTGACGAGTCTTCCATGTCTTTCACTGAATCAAGAGCTCTCGGGAATCCTGGATATAAGTTCCTTAAGCCGAGGAGGGATCCTTACAAGACTGATTTGAATTGTCTTTCTGCGAACAGTTTCCATGTCCTACAAAACAAGAACAAAGATGAAGATTCGAACCCCTGAAATGGTTAGTCAATGCATATGATGCTGGATGATGTCATGATGCTATGATTAAACACACCACAGATATTTACAAAGACAAACATGTAAGGCACACAAGGCACACAAGACAAGCCCTTATGGTTTAAGGCCAGCATGGGGTCTGGGTAGTACCCTCTTGAAGTTGGTGGGTTCAACCTGTCCTATTAGAAGTAACCGGGTTCTAAGGGTCCCAATATCACGGGATTGCTTTCATTGTTCATCGTTTCGATTTAGCCACTGAACTGGCGACCGAAATATTCCAGGAAAGCAACCCTCAATTGAGTGTAGTATCGAGTATCAACCAACCTCGGGCTGCACCAAACTCAGTTATCTCACTACCCTAAAGAGGCCAAGATAGTTCAATTAAGGTTCCTAAGGTCTGTTGATGCTTCATGACACCACGCGGAGGCCCCGTACTCTCCTTGACTGAACTCAAGGGTTATCGGTACACACCAAAGTGCCACATCAACGTAGCAGACTATTTCAACCATGTCGGTATACCCCGCACAGTTCCCTCACAGTCTTGTTGCTACTTTCTAAGAAGGTATCCCCCAGATCCGGGTTAGGATCTATAGAACTCCCAAGACAGTCCCACAATAATAAAGCAAGCAAAGAATACAATTGAAAACACAGTTATGAACTAAACCCTAACGTACACCTCACTTTATAAGATATCCCCAGCAGAGTCGCCAGTTCTGTGATCGGTGGATCTGGAACTGACTGTTTAACGCTGGTTCGCGAAATGTCGTGGAAGTAAGAGTCGCCACCGTCTTTTATTTTCTCCAAATGGAAAGGACAAAAGCACAGAAAAATTCCTTATAGAGATTTCTCTCGGTTCAGGAGGTAGATTATAGAAAGGGAAGGTGTTAGCACCCTTTCTATCAATGGTTATCCATGGGCTCTTAGATACTTGCTCATTGTGTTTTCAAAAATGGTTTGTTTGCTTTTCAACTGTGGGTTTTAAAAAGTTTCTTTGAAAATTCCAGTTCGACTCTTGTATCGGTCCTCAAGAGTGTTTAAAAAATGCTTTCGAAAGCTTTTTGAAAATGTGTTGGTGTGAAAAGTATTTTTGAATTTGTTTTGAAATTAGAGCAAGTATCTAGAGTCGTCTACCTACCCTAAGGAATTCGTCTGTGTAAATGTCCTTTAAAGTAGTGCCATCCCACCATTGAGAGGTAGGTAGCACCACCGTTGGAGGTGTTCGGGTCAATTCGAAGTTCGGGACATGGTGATCACCGGAGCAATGGGAAGACACCTTAGAAGCTACCCTCATGCCAGGTTCCCGGATCATGAGGACTTACTAAGACATCCTCTACTCGACGATCACCTTTCGAGGCAAGGCAACAGTGAGGCGTACCCTAGGGGTGGTGTGTGATTTGTGTGTCAGATTCATTTATTTTGTCTTGTTCATGTCAAAGTGATCTATGCATTTGTTTTTATTTAATCATTCATTCTTGCATGCATTTGTTAACAGTTAAAAAAAAAGAGTGCGGAAAGATAAAATTCCTAAACTATTACAAAGGCGCGGGTCCACATCGCCAAATTAAAATCCAGGACCCGATTTGACAGAAAATAAAGAAATAAAGTAAAGTGCGAGAAATTAAAATGTCCGAGTTTACAAGGCTTTGGGAGAATTACATTAATATTTACAAGAAATAAAATAAAATGCGCGAAACAAATTAATAATCAAAAGCGAGGGCGTTGGACCCTTTTTAATGAAATTAAATTATATTGAGCAAATTAATTAAATTAAAATAAAAAGAAATTATTTTTTGAGTTTTTTGGAATTGTGAATTTTTTATGAGAAAGATTAAATGAAATTAAAATATTAACCCTAATTCTAATTTTTTTATTCATTAAGAAAACATGTTAAAATTAAACCTAAAATCAATCTAATTATTTACATGCAATTTGATTTATAAAAATAAATAATATTTAATTATTAGTGAAAAGAAAAGAAAAAGGATAAAAAATTAATACAAACCCTAATTCTACAAATTTTAAGTTTATTAGAAAAATATTAAGATTTAAATCTAAATTAAAAAACTAAAATCAATTAATGATATTTATTTACAAAAAATAACATTAAATAAAAATACTTATTTTTTGTCTTTTTTCTGATTTTATATTGTTTTTATGTTTTTTTATGAAAATATTAAATTAAAGGAATTAATTAAAAAATAATTGAATCAAAATAAAAAAAATGAAAAAAATATAAAAGAAATTGCAAACCTAGGGGGGTCTGTCCCCAGATTGGGAGGTTTTATTCAGTAATTAGGCCCGTTGATCTTTGGACTGGTTGACTTTTCCACGTTCCCATATGCATGGTTGACTAAGGATCATGATGTTCTTCAAGTTATGCCCCTTGGATTGATCTCAGCCAGCACGTGGAAGGCCTGGATGTGGAGAATATGGTGGAACCCAGGGTTGAATCTGCAGGGGATTAGATTGATAGAAAAAATATTGAAAGAGAATGGGGACCTGGGGCTCGAACCCAGGTCCTAGGGATTACCATACATACGCCTTGCCAACTGCTCCACTTGGTTTCTTTGTATATTACCTAACCAACAAACATTATAAAATAAAGCAAACGTTAGTGCCCTTTTCCGCGCGAAAGTTTGAATGAACCAACCAGTCTTGGCCACCTAGCCTTCTTCTTCATCCCTGCGTTTTCCTGAAATAAAAAACAACTGAATAGCGGGGGTTTTAAACCCCCACTAAGTGACAAGTTCAAAAATAGCGATTATGGTGTTCATTCATGGCATAATGGTGTTCCAATTTTACAGCTTTTAGAAACGCCCAATTTAGAACTCAAAGAACCCTAGCCTGTATCAATGGTGAAATCGCGTATAGGTGATGAAAATGCAATCAAACAACTGGGTTAGCTTCAAAATCAATCAAGGAACATAAATCAAACATTAAAAAGTACTAAAAACGTATGAATCATGATGCAAGCATATGAAAAATTTCTGTACAGGACACCATTATTCTCACGTTTCTTGGTGTTAGAGCTTATGGTTTTGATCTGAAAACCTTCCTTGAGGTCTCAGGAAGGTAATAGGATAATTCTTTTGGCTTGAATCGACCTGTAACCTAGTTTTCAGTATTTGAATTTTCTTAAAAAAATGCAAACTTGTTGGTCAGGTTCTTGCGCAGCTGGGAGGTCGTTTTGAATAGGGTTTGCATCAGTACTTATATGTGAAGGTTTTAGGTCAAAGAAACCAAATCAAAACCTTTGCATTCATGATTTTCAAGATTTGATTCTTAAGGATCTTTTTTCAATATTTCTTCATGAAGAATCATGTCAATTTGCTCCCATTCTTTCCTTTTTTGGTATGCACGAAATCCTTAGTGAATCATGAGTGATTGTCTTGCACAAAAAGATTTGAAAACCTAGTTTTGGTATTTTTCATATATTTTAATTAATTAAATGAATTATTAGCAATTAAAATTCAAATAAATAAAATAAAAATGATGAAAAACTTCCCTTTGGGCCAAATGCCCGTGCACATGTTTTGGATGATGAATCTTGGAAGAAAAAGAGGCCCATTAGCATTTTTAAGACATTTGAAGCAATGTTGACTTTTCAAAATATCCAAATATTTCCCAACTTCCACAAGGCATAACTTACTCAATTTCTAAGCTTTGCTCATGTTCTTGGACATTTTGGAAAGGTCCTTGAGTCGCCTAACCAATGCCTTTGGTCCCATGTTATTTTGATTTACCAATCTCAAGTTATGGCCTTTGACTTAAAGTCCCTTTTTGTTGACTTTTGAAAATGACCTATAATGTTGAAATTGATAACTTTTTGTGAGAGCATTTCTTGGACTTGAAGTATGAAGAGGAGTTGTAGGAAACGTCTTTATCTTCAAAATGAGCTTTGGATGGAATTTTTCTGATAATCCATGTGGAAGTTATGCCTTGGTCAAGTTACAGTTGACTTTTTCAACTGTCCAAATATGGAAACTTTTGCATCTTGAGACTTTTTGAGCCAAACTTTGAGAATCATGATCAAGCATTGATCAAATGATGTTTGGGGCTTCAAAATGAGATGTTGACCAAAAATTTGAACTTTTGACTGTCAAATGACCATTTTGCCCCTACAGTTGACTGTAGTGCAATTAGGGTTTTTGACTGTGCAATTTTGTGTTGTAGGTCTTGAAACTTGGTATGAGGATGTTTGACCATATTTATAGGCATGTGGGACTTGATTGGGCCCTTGGAAACTTCATTTTCTTTGTCAGAACCAAAACCCTAGTTTTTGACTGCTTAGGAGGCCCTTGAACTGTGCAACCCTTGAGGAATTTTGAAGCTTGCTCTTTGCAAATTTTGAAGAATATGGGAGGGCAAATTTTGGGGTACAACATAGAGGAAGATACTTAAGGATTAATTTTGTTTCCTTATCTCGAATTTTGTAAAATCAAACAAAAATTATTTTTTATAAAATATATTCAAATTGGAACCTAATATATTTTTTTGATAATTTTGGATTAATAAAAGCTGAAAAATAAAATTCTAAAACTTTAAGGAAGAAGAAAACCCTAATTGAATTATTTGAATTATTTAATTCTTAAAAAAAGAGATTAAAGGATAAACATCAGAAAATGAAAATATACTAAAAAATAAGCGTAATACATATTTTTTGGTAATTTTTGGATAAGAGAAAAATATTAAAACAAAAATAAGAAAACAAAAAAAAATTGATTAAAAATAAAATAAACGAAAATCAATCACACTTGTTTAAACTAAATTGCATTGTAAAAGATATTTAAACATGCCCAATGGATGCGTGCCACATAGTCATCTCTGCGTTTATACCACGCCCTAGCATGTTTGTTCATTTTGCTAAGCTGGATTCATGCCACGATTTCTCTCTCATTTCTTGATGAAAACACGTAAAATTGTGATCAAACTGAAGATCTTGTGGGATAGATTATCATTGGACCAAAGATTTCCAAAAATGATTCCTTAATCAGGGAGAAAAGTTGAGGTGAAAATCACTGAAAATAGTATATCAACTTATCAAAAATTTACAAATCCAACTCTTTATTTTCAAAATTGGATTTCTTCCTTAATTCTTGACCAAAATTCATGATTCAAAGCATAAATCCAAGATCTCTTGGCACTCTACACCATACATTTCACAAAATTTAAAATCATCAATAGATTTATTAGAGGTCATAGAATGAATGTCACAAAACTCACATTTTTATAGATTTTTCAGAAACTCATAGTTTGATCTATTCTTCAATTCTAAGCAAGTTTATACATCAAGCTTAATGCATGGCCAGCTATGAACGCATTTGCATCCATTTAAACATGTTAGAGTGAAGATTCATATATCTGAAATCGTACCTTGTGAATTGAAAAATAAATTCAACTATTGCCTCTAGATTTGTAGGAAATCCTTCTTGATCTTGTATACTAATGCTTCAATGGAAGTAATATGGATGAATAAAAGAGCTTTGGCATGGAGGAAAAGAGAATCAAATGCAAGCACAGAAGAAATGAGAAGTGAGATCTATTTTTCGTGCAAAATTTTCTCCCTTTCAAAATGAGGGTGAAGTGAACTTTTATAGAGTGAAGAAGAGTGCTGAAGAAGCTTTGATAAGGGTATAATGGTATTTGTTAGCTGGAAGACCGTTGAAGGGTATTTTGGCCAAAAAATAGAAAAATGTGATAACTAAGCGCAACTGAAGTTTTGTGTTATTTTGGCATGGTTTTGAAGTCATTTTGATGTTCTTACATGGAGTGGGAATGAATGAAATAAGAATGATATGACATGGCATGAGTAGCACATGGGGAGTATACTTAAAGGGGGAAAAGATTGCCAATTCTAGCAAAGAAAATGAATAACGCGTGCAGGGAATATGAGGTAGACTTGCTTGTTTTGTTTTGGAAAAAATACAAAGGTAATGGTGAATGATACAACATTGGATATAAAATATATGCTAAAAATATTTACAATGGCCGCATGCCAAGCATATCAATCAGCTCAATCTCTTCTCTAATTTCTCTTTACTTGCTTGTGCGATTTCCTTGTTCAAGAGGTCTTTGAAAATTTCTTTCCATGTAGATCAACATGGTGCTTTGGATTTCTCAATTTGGAGTTGAAATGATGGAGATATGATGGAGATAAGTTGAGGAAAGGTAATGTTGGGTAAGGCAGACTGCACACGCATGCATGGCCTGCATGGAGGCATGCTTGATCAATTCATGGTACCAACTTCAAGAGCCCATATCTCACTCAACCTTAGGACTTTTTGAGTGATCCAAATTTTAGTAATCAACTTTAATGGAAAACTATAAGATGCTCTTGTTAGATTTCCAAATTGATGCTTAGATTTGAAGAAATAAGATCACGCATATGGAACACCATGTGTTTGATCAAAATATGCGCATGGCTTGCCAATGAGAAGGCAACTTGACATCTCTTTGTGGCCAAAGCTTCTAACTTCAATAACTCATAAATACTTCATTTCTTGGATTTGAACACACATTGACAAACTCGTAGGTTTTTTCTTAAGCTTTCTAAGCATGTAGAGTTTGTCATCATTGGATAAAAAATGAGAAAGTTATAGATGTCCAAAGTTCAGTACTATGGAGAATTTAGGACTTAGAAACTTTTTCTAAATGTCCAAATAACTTCTTGAACAAGTTATCTCTACTTTGACCTTTTATCTTGATTTTATGATACCAATTATCAAGAAATATATAAATAGGATACTTGAATTGATGGTTAACCAAAAGTCCACTTGGTCAACTTTGACTTTGGTTGACTTTTGGTCAAAATGACTATTTTCCCCCTTTTGATCAATTAAACTTCTTTTAATCAAAATTGGCACCCAATATTTCAATCATAGATGCTTATAAACATATAGAGAGGCATGGAATTAAGTCTTTCCCAAAAAGTCAGAGATTTCCTGATTAAAATCAAAACCCTAATTTTAACCCTCTGTGTTAGGAGATAATGACCAACCTTCAAAACCCCCATTTTCCAGGAAAAAAATGAGATGTTCTTTGATAAAAGATGTCTTATATGATGATGAGAAGGTAATACTTCACACATTTGTCTTTTACAAGCCTCAAACTCTTCAACTGATCAAAACCCTAATCTTGAGAGATGAACAGTGGAAATGTGATTCTTCTCCAAAATTTGCAAATTTCCAACTTATAATGATCATATGGGACAAATGAGATGTCTTGTAATACAAGAAAACTTTTTAGCTTGATATAATTTAAAGATTGCATATATGAGATCCTCTTTTGCACTGATTTGACCAACCAAACATCTTCTATAGCTTGTAGAAGAACTTGAGAACCAAGATACCCTAATCCTTACCATGAAAATGTATAAATATGTATGATGAAGCATAAGCCATGTAACTAAAATGAAGAGGGAAAATTTTGGGGTGCATCAATTTTGGCTATCCAATCTTGATGAAATGAATGAGGAATTATCCTCCATTTATAGGAGAATGATTCATGAGCTCATACATTTGAAATAATGAGAAACAAATTGAATTCGGGCGACGGTCGAAGGCATGATAAGTGTGATGTGGAGCTCATCAAAACTCACACAATTCTTGTGTTTAAATGCTTAAACAAGACTTGGAAACTTTGTTAGACATGTTTAAGTATAAAACGCACATCGATTTTGTGATTAGAAGCCACATTAATCAAATTCACTTCTGACCGCAAGTGGAAATATTAGTTTCAAAGTATCCTCTTTAAATCCATGGGGAAAGCAATGTAGGAGGCTTTATGATCTCATTCCTTTCATAATTGAAAGACAACATCCCAAAGTTTACAATGTGGCAAGAAATACTTCATTTGGACAATTGAGCTGAGAGTTGTGTTCATTTGAAATCGTGAAAAACTAGCTGACTTTGAAACTTAGAAAAATTTCTAAGTGTAGAGCTTCATAATGATCTATAATGTTCTTCAAACTTACATGGCCTTCCACTCAAAATTGGCCTTAGATCCTTGAGGATGAAATGAATCAAACTCTTCAAATAGAATTATGGAATTGAGATCACTCAAAAATCATTAAAAAAGAGGGTTATGGTCCTTGGGAGCTGATGAAAATTTATTGAGAAATCCAAAAATGACCTATAATGTTTCATTGAATTCCATAACTTTCCACACAATTTTAGATCTTGATATTTGAATCAAAGTTATAGTAGACATCCTTAAGATTATTGTGAAAAAATAGTGATCTCAAGGAGATAAAATTTGACCAAGTTGTGATCTTTTGAAGTCAAATCAAGAATTTGAATGGCTTTTTCAAAGGACTTGTAATCTTATTCAAATTTAAATGACCTTCCATCCAAAATTGGCCTTAGATCCTTGAAGATGAGTTGTTAAGAACTCTTTGAAGAGAATCATGGCTTTGGAATCACTTCAAAATCTCAAAAGTCAAACCATATTGTCTGGTTTTGATATATTGAGATGACATGAAATGATGGGGGGATCTTAGGAGCAAAAATTGGGGTATAACAGCTGCCCTTATTTAAGTGTCTTTTATCCGAAGATACGAAGGTTAAAATATTCATTTAGATGCGATTGAGGATACTTAAATATAATGGTAGTCACTGTGGACACAAAAAAGTGGAATGAATACCACCTATCAAGGATATGATAGTCTAACAATGGTAAACGACCAAAGGTATAAAAGAGTGAATACCATATATCAAAGGTCTGATAGTGTAACAACGGTAAACACTGAAAGAGTTATGGACAAACTAAACTTCAAAGTAAGACAACAATTTATAATAATGACCAAATTTCAATCTAGGAACAAACTAGAAATAAACAGTCAAATAAGACTCTTCCCAATGAGGAACAAGCTCAAATGGGGATTAGTTCCATCCATGTAATGAGCTGGGTAAGAAGGCTAAAGAAAAATTCTCCCACGAGGAATAAGCTCAGTGGGAAGATGGAAAGGATATACACTTTTTGCTTAAGTCTATCATTCTATTGGAGAGAGACAACACACTATGCAAATAAAATAAGATATCAACAGAAACATCAAGAAATGCAAATGAGTAATGAATTTTTATCTCAGCTATGCATGATGTATGTATGTATGAATAATGTCATGTATATGCTGACAAAATAGACATGCTATACTGGGGAGAACCATACAAAACAAAACTTGGGTAAATGCAACACTAGTCTAAATTGCATCCAAGATGGAAATCCCATAAGAGAAGTAAGAAACCAAATGAGGAAACAACATCCTACTTCAAAATTTAACTTCTCTGGGAAAGGAAATGTTTCTTGAGAACCAACAAAGCAAAATCATGTAACAATAATCCACAAAGCTCAGGGAAATAACAAAATCTTCTAAGCTTCACTAAGAGATAACATTTTGACTTCACTAGGGAAAATGATATCACATCTGTTGAGGGAAAGCCACACACCTTCTTTAATACCAAGGATAATGGTTACAAAAACTTCACTGGAGAAGATCAAAGGAACTTTATGGGATAACAACTTTAGAGAGACATCATCCTCAGTTCATCTGGGGATACTAAGAAGTTTAACACTACAGCAAGAAATCAATTTTGTGAGAATTTTAAATCAAACTCAACACAAGGTGAGAGAAAACCCAAAAGTCGACAGTTGTCTTAACACTTCTTAAGAGAGATACTACTTTCGACCTGTTACTTGGAGAGAACATGGAAGCAATAAATTATTAATAGGAATGGTACAAATTCATCGCTTGATCTCAAAATGGTTGGGAAAAGAATCACATTCAGCTGGAGGAGATTTAAACCAAAACTTAAATGGGGAGCATGGGCTTACAATCCCAACACCATATATCCACCTAGAGGAAACATGCTACCCGATCAACAGTTGTATGGGGAAAACAAGCATTCATCTGTGAAAGTAAAACAGAGAAGACTTCTTGGAGAAATATTTCAAAACTTTGGAGTTCGTCCATCCTTGGAACTACTGCTTTTATTCCTTTAATTCACAAAATTGAAGCAAAAAATATTTTTAGCAAATTTTCCAAAAACTTGTTTTATTATTTGTCTTTTCATTTTGAAAATTACCATCAATAATAAATGAAAATTTTGCAAGTAAAATAAAATAAGAATTGAAAAGAATTGGATAAAGGCTTAAACTTTATTAATAGAATGGTAGTCTGCAAATGGCGTGACTCCATAGATGATTACAAATTTTGGAAAATGATAAATACATGGAAAAGGCACATTTAAATACAATGACCACTATTCTCCCTAACAACTTTGAATTCCTGTGCTTGGGCTTCAGTTGAAGAGTGATGAGAATCCAAGAAGATTATTGCTTCAACGATCAAGTCCTATCTGATGCAGTTACTTGCCAAGAAATCCCTAACTTTTTCCTAGATTTACCTTGCGGGTTTTCAACCTACTGGGATGATTTATTTTGTTTATGACTCTAATTTTTGGCTAGACAACCCTTCTAGGTTTTCAGCCTACCGAGATGCTCATTTTTGCCTAAGATGCCCTTTCAGGTTTTTAACTTAGCGAGTTGTTCTTTTATTTCTTTAGGCGGAGTATTTCTTGACTGCATCAGTATTCACGGAACATGGAAACTCCTCACCATCCATAGTTTCAAGAATTAATTGAAGGATAGAAAAACACAAGAAAGGGGGTTCGAATTGGGGTTTTCAAAAATTTAAAACACTATGACACGTTTGGTTATCCTGGTTCGTTTGAACTCAAACTAGTTCAGTCCACCCGCCAATATGATTTTGCCTCTCTCAATCGAGGTCTTAATCCACTAATAAAAACTTTGATTACAACACACAAAGACTACCGTGAATGTCTTCTTGAGACTAAACCATAACTTGGTTTCTCAAGGAATTACAAAATGTGAATAAAAAATGTGTACGAGAATGTTTCTAGTAAACTATATCACAACTATGATGTTTACACAATGTTAAAGCACAGTGAACAATATAATAGATAAAAGAGCTTTATGAGTATTTCTATTGTATGCGCGCAAGTGTTTTTTGATCACCCTTCAAGAACTCCTTTATATAGGCGAAGCTCTTTGGATCCATCTGAGACACGAGAAGATGTTTTATGGAAGGTTGATACAATGTTGTTAATTCACTTTCCAAAAATACAGATCTTGTCTGGTACCAGTCGTTACTCCTTGATTTGTAATGAATGAAATTTAACGCATCATAATTTTCTTCTTTGAAATATGATCAAAATAAGAATAATAACATTGAGACTTTAGATCATCAGAGTATTACTTCATCAAGTTTTAGCTTGAAACTTTGGTACTTCAGAAGTTATAACATCAGAGCTTCTTCTATTGAGTGTGATACTTTAATTTAGTTTGTACATATATTCTTAACTGACCTTCTTAGCGCAAATTGTTCACTAACTTCTATATTTCTTTATCAGATCTTCTCTGCATATTCAAATAATTTATTAGAGAGCATAATTATTCTTTATATTTATCATGTATTTGTTATGATCAAAACTATTACTAAGATGTAGAACCAAACTATGTTCTAACAATCTCCCCCTTTTTGATGATGGCAACGACTTGTATATTTTGAAGAACAAGTAAGAACATAAAGCATTAGGGTCTCCCCCCCTGAGTTGAATACTCAAATAAGGGAAAAAATAGATACTTCCCTGAAGATGTTCAATCAGAGCTTTTGATGGAAGTTCTGATAAGTCCATGTGGCAGAAGTTACTTTCAAGAGACACTTTTCCTGTTTTCTTTTCAAAAAGTGAAATAGAGGTGATGTTATCAAAAAAATTTGAGACTTAGTCCCGACACTATTATATTCAAAATATCTTACGTTCTCCCCCTTTTTGTCATTAATCAAAAAGAAATAAAAACACATAAAGATAACAAAAATGTTATGCATTCAAGAACATAGATTAATACAAATAGAAGGAGACAAACAAAAGTTTAAACATAAAGCATAGAAGAAATAAGAAAAGGAGTAGATCTAAGGTTGTGAAGGAGGTGGAAGTCATGTGAACAATGCTTCAAGGAGACTTTTGATCTGATTGTTTGATTCTTCTTGCTTGTCTAGTATCCCCTTAAATTCATCCAAAGTTTTCAACACTAGAGAAGATGGAGCTATTTCAATAGTAGAAGTCATATTCTCAGAAGTTACTGCAGCAGATTTAATTGTTCAAGTCAAAATTTCTTCTTCAAATTTCTCTCAAGCTTCTTGCTCAGATCTCATTCTCTTGCTCATTTTGTTATTTTTAAGTTTTAAGAAGAAGAATCATCGGGTTTCTTATTTCAAATTAGAGGCTCTTAGTGAATTTATTTTTCACTACTTGAGGTAAGTGATTCTGAACTTCAATTTGCGACTTCAGCTTGCATTCTTAGTTTAGATCTTGTACATAGTGGTGTTGCTGGCCAGACATTAGGTTTGAGATCTATTTGTTGCGTGAAATTGATTGTGAATCATGTTTCTGAGCTTCTGAACATATGTGAAATTTTGTTTTTTACAGTAACTTTCAGTTTGCATATCTTTTTGATTTGTAGATCTTTGAAAATTCTAAAGGCATTATGTTAATCTTTGCTATCTTCTGAGCATTTTAGTTTTTGAATCGTATTATTTTGTTAATATTTATAGGAGAAATATGGATTCGAAGTTTAAGTGATGGATCTGTTTTTTAACAAGCTTGTGATTTCTTGCAATTAGTAATTTTCTTGACCTAATTTCTTTATAATCCGAGCTTCATTTTCAAAAATTATTGATTCTAGGTTATAGTACTCCATGAGATCTTCAATTTTGATCCAAATTTTGTTTAATTTCCTAGAGAAATGATGAAAATATAAGCGTATGAACTAGCTTGTTAGAACTGAAAATAGTTAGGGTTTCACTTCTTGTATATTTTCATATTTTGAACTTTATTTCATAATTTTGTCATTTTTGAGTAAATAATTAATTCACCAAGACTAATTAGGTTTTAATCACCTTTTTAGGATTTTTATTTTATTTTCTAATTTTCATTAACCTAAAAAATCTACAAAAAATTGTTGTTTTTTATTCTTTTGCTTGCTTAAGCTCAAAGAAACATTTAATTCTCCAATTTCATTGACTTCTAAAAATCAAAGAAAATATGTTTGAGATTTTTGAATGGATTAAGGTCATGAAAACCATTTTTTTTCTTCAGAATTTTAAACATTGATCTAATATTTTCACAAAAATTGTGCAAGTTAATTGTTGTTTTTGATTCTTTTGCTTACTTAAGCTCAAAGAAACATATAATTCTCCAATTTCATTGACTTCTTAAAATCAAAGAAAACATGTTTGATATTTTTGAATGGAATATGGTCATGAAAACCATTTTTTCTAGAATTTTAAACATTGATCTAATATTTTTCACAATTTAGTTTGTCAAGTCTCTCTAGTTTGAGCCTTTTGCCAACTAGTTTTGATAGTTTCAAATCATTTTCACTTTTCCAAGTTAATCCAAGAGTGTAAAACCATGTTTTTGAATTTTATAGGTCTTTAGGAAGTTAGGATTTAATTGGCATGATTTTACAAGTCTTTTTTCCTATTTTTAACCTAATTTTGACTTAGAAGTATGCATAGAAGTTTGCCTTTGTCTAAAGTACCTACAATTGTTGGCTTATGTGCATAGTTTTAGGTTAGTATTTTGTGTAGGGAATGCTACTGACTTGGTCCTATTGTGATCCATCTTTCCTATTCTTCTCATGCTTATAACTCTCTTTTCTCTTGTCAAGCATTACATGTCTCTTATGGTCTTCTTTCTTGGGCTTTGTGCATAGACTTCTTGCATTATGTGTGATGCTTGAGTATGCTATTTTAGAGGCTTGTTTATTACTAACATGTATGTCATACATAATATAAGCATTCTCTCTCTTCATCCATGTCCCTTCTTGAAATTCATTTGCATTTAAGAACATGTTAGGAGATATTTTGACCTAGTTGTTGCACTACTTTGTGTGTGTGCTTAAGTGTTGATTGCTTTAAGTGTGATTAAAGTTCTTAGAGTGTACTAAAATGATGTGCTTGCTTCTGACTTCACTTCTATTTGACACTCTATGCCATGATCAATCCATCATACACATATTTCTACTTCACATTCACTCCTTATTTTAACCTAAATGTATGATATTTATTTTAAGGAATTTGAGTCCAACTTTCCCGATGTTTAAACTTTAAATTTAACTTCTCTTCTCATCCCAACCCCTCATGCTCTTATGATCCTTTTTGTTGGCACTACTTGACCTAGTTTGTAGGCTTTGATGTTTGTACCATGATCTTCATGTCTAATTAAGTTTTACCTTGATTATTTAGTATGTGTTGAGTGAATAACATGTCCAGGTTTACTTTCTCTTCTCCATATCACCTCTTTCTTCTCACATGTTTTCTTGTTAGCATTGCATGAGGACTTATGTCCACTTAGGGTTTCAACCAATTTTCCTTGTATGATTTGATTGTAAATCTTTCTCAAGCTTATGTGTACGAGGATGATGAGTTTCATACGTGTGCACTTTTGACTTGTATGCTACTTAATATATTTCATATCACTTTATATTCTCATGCTTCCTTGATTGCATATTTTTGCTTCTTCTTCTCCACTTCTTCAAGTGTGTTTAAGGGTCTCATCTCCTGCGTGTGCTTTATCACATGAATGTTATGTATGCTTGATGTGTCATCATATTCATCTTGATGTTTTGTCATCTATCTCATATTACTTGATGTCTTGTCATATTAGTACATGAATGCATGTTGTTTTGTCATCTCTTTCTTTACTTGATGTTTCGTTACCTCATATGATGTTATGCCATCCATTCCTGATGTTTTTTCATCTATACTTGATGCATGTACTTAATGCTTGGTCATTATTTGTGTGATGTTTTACCATACCTCTTCTATCTTTGCTTTCTTTTCCTCTCTTATGCTCCCCGTATGATCTTTAGTTCATTCTTCTCCAAGTTTGAACAAAACAGACCTTAGGATCTTTATCCATGCACGACAATGTTGCACCCCAAAATTTACCCTCTTGTTTTAGGCTTATGTTTCATCATGAACATTATAGTGCATTGCATTCATACATTGTGATAGGATCAAAGTACTTTGGTTATCAAGTCTTCCTCGAGCATTGAAGGTTGATTGCATTGACAAGTTGCCCAAGAGATATCTTACCATCCAAATATCTGGATCTTTCAAGCGCAAAAGTTTTTGCATATCTCAATATGCTTTATTCATCACTTTGGGCCCCCAGAAGATTGGAGCTTATGCTTGATCACCAGTGGAATCACTCTTTGGATTCATCAGCCAAATTAGGGTTTGCTTGAGCAAGGTTGTTGGCCAATGTACAAGACTTGATTTAGGGAGCTACAACATCTCTTTGATATTTTAAAGGTCTTTGCATAAGGAATTGGTCAAGATGCCCAGAGGATTTGAAGTTTTGAAGACAATTCATCAGTCTCCTAATGTGTTGACCAAAATTAGGGTTTTAGTTTTCATTAGGTTTTCTTGAGAATTTTGAAGTGAAACTTTTCACATGGCCTTTACATGTTTGGAAGATCATATGTTTTAAGTTTTAATCATCAATTTTGGAGGAAAGTGGATCAATTGATTCAGAGGGGCAAAATGGTCATTTTGGTCAAAATCAGTCAAAGTCAAAGTTGACCAAGGAAACTTTTGGTCAACCATCAATTCAAGGATTTACTTTTCATATTTCAAGACCATTTTTGTCATTGGATTAAAGAGATTAAAGTTTGGGTTGAAACTTGTTCTTGAAGAAACCCTAAAAGTTTCTAATTTTGGAAAATGAAGACTTAATTTCAAGAATTCATATTTTATTCATCTTTGATCACAAAAATGCAAATGAAATATGCTTGGAAAGCTAAGAGAATGATCTTTCACCTCCTTTTGGTCTCATGTCCAAATTGATTCTGACTTTGGTTCATCATTTTTCTTATTTTTGATTAAAAATTTAATTTCAAAGGTTATTTGTAATATTTTTTTGTTTTTTATTTTATTTTTAATACTTCTATTAATTCAAAAATTCCTAAAAAAATCATGTAATCTTGTTTTTAATCATAGAACCTGATCACATTTTTGTTTTGCTTTTTTGTGATTTTTGGTTATGTTTTGCATTTTCTTGCCTTTAAATAATAATTTCATTATTAATTGTTTGTTTTTTTTTGTTTTTAATATTTTCCTTTTATCCAAAAAAGTCACAAAAATTCAGGGACATATTTTTTTAGCCCTAATATTTGAATATAATTTTGGTTGGCCATTCTTCTGACTTTTTGATTTAAATATCATTTTGACATGTGAATATTTGTTAATTACATAATTGTTTGAATATTAATTCCTTTCTTGACTTTTCCTAATTCAAAAAATATGAAAAAATATATTTTCTGACATTTAGGGTTTCTTGATGTTTTTCATGACCTTGGTTTGATTTGTTTGAGTTTTGATCCTATTTAATTAATATTTAGGATTAAAAGTCAAAATCTAGGGTTTTGTTGCTTATGGTGCAAGTTTCATGTTCAAAATCTTTGTGCCTTGGACTTTTATTGGATTTCAGGTCTTGATAATGGTTCATGGATGTGTTGGGAATTTGGAAATTATTTTCTTGAATTATTTGACTTGGTTTGACATTTTTCCACAAATAACTTTGAAAACTTGCCTAGTTTGGTGGTTTTGCCAACTAGTCTTGAACTTTGAATTTCATTTGGCCTCCTCCCCAATCATTCATGAACTTAGGGTTTTCATTCTGACTTCTAAACACTTCCAAGATGTTAAAATATTTTTGATTTGAATTATGGATCCTTGTTTCTATTTTTGATGTAATTTTGAAGTGAAGGTACCCAATTATGTTTGCACGCTTTGTTGCAATTTGTTTGATGGCCAATGAACTTGAGTGAGGCCTATAGTTGGGAACCTAATGATCATGTTGGTTCTGACTTGTCCATGTTAGCATCAAACCATTTTGACTCAATGTCCCATACTTGAATGTTTTGAACCTCCTGGTGCATTATGTAGGCTTCATCTCCTATTGTATTCATGAAGTTGTGTTTGAATTATTGTGCATGATTGAAATGTGTTTGCTACTGACTTTCATGGTCTTTGTTCATATTATTCTCAAGCTCTTATGATCCTTGGTTGACATTTAATTGTCAACTCAACATGGTGATAGAAAGGAGCAACATTCCTCTGACTCTCTTGACCTAATCTGTGCATATGCTTGTTTCTTCTTGCCTATCATGTATAATGTTTGATAATTGCCACCACAATGTTCTCATTTCTTTTTCACCATATGGAATACTAACTTGGTTGTTGAATGTGCGAGGTACTCTGAGAAAGTTGCCCCTTTTGGCTTGAGGCTCTTTTGTGTTTCACTTTATTTGTGAAACACAATCTATTATACTAGCATTGTTTCTTGTGCTTGGCATGTTTGATGGTTTATGCAGGATATATATATATATATATATATATATATATATATATATATATATATATATATATATATATATATATATATATATATATATATATATATATATATGATTGTGAATGCCATACATTGCCCCTCGGACTTGTTCATATCTGATAGATTCCTGACTCAATTTGATTACTGATGCCAGCTTGCTTGAAGTTTCTTTGGATTTCTTTTATTCTTGCTTGATTGCCACAGATAGTTATCTGTTTGGTATTGTACTACTTCCTTTCTCCCATTTTCATTTTGCATAATTCTCTGATTGCATGATGGGACCTCTGTTGCTGATATATGTCAGGAGGCCCTCTGGTTTTTTATCTGATGCATGTGTTGTGATTGTTGATCGATGAGTCACTCAATTTAGATATTGAGATCACGAATTCGCTCTCATTGCATGTTCCCTATAGGATGTTTATTGCTTTTCTTCTTTAATTGTTGATCGATGAGTCACTCAATTTAGATATTGAGATCACAACTTCGCTCTCATTGCATGTTCCCTATAGGATGTTTATTGCTTTTCTTCTTTAATTGTTGATCAATGAGTCACTCAATTTAGATATTGAGATCACGACTTCGCTCTCATTGCATGTTCCCTATAGGATAGTTTTGTTGAGTTCCCTTTAACATGTAAATTAGGATAGGATTTTCCATTTATCCTCAACCTTAGGGTCAACCATTGTATGATAACACCAGGGGTAGTGCTAGGCTAGTATCCCTTAGTTTATTTTTCTTTCTTTGCATTTCTGCATCTTAAAGCAAAAACTTGTTTTCTTGGCAAATCATAAGACATTTCTAATGAACCCAAACTCTTCTTCAAAGTAAAAGATACAAACCAATCTTACTTTGTCTGTGTTACCTTTAAGCCGATGTTTCTCCATCGCACATGTTTGTTATCCTACTTTGATTCTCAATATCATTGTCAGGTGTGATGTTTCGTCATTTATTTCATTGATGTTTCTCCATCTTTGCCATGTTATCCTTTAGTCGATGTTTCGCCATCTCACATTTGTTTGAAGCCGATGTTTTGCCATCGCACATGTTTGTTATCCTACATTGATTCTCAATATCATTGTTAGGTGTGATGTTTTGTCATCCGTTTTATCGTTTGATGTTTCACCATCTTTGCCATGTTATCTCTTGGTCGATGTTTCTCCATCGCACATTTGTTTGAAGCCGATGTTTCTCCATCGCACATGTTTGTTATCCTACTTTGATTCTCAATATCATTTCTATGTGTAATGTTTTATCATCCGTTTTATCATTTGATGTTTCGCCATCACACATTTGTTTGAAGTCGATGTTTCGCCATCGCATCTGTTTGTTACCCTGCTTTGGTTCTCAATATCATTGCTAGGTGTAATGTTTTATCATTCGTTTTATCATTTGATGTTTCGCCATTTTTGACATGTTACTTTGTTATTATTTAGTCGATGTTTGATCACCCCATTTATTTGTTGTTTCATTCAATTTTTTTCCATCTTGACTAACTTTGTTTGTCTTAATTAAAAAACACAAACCAACCAAAACACATAAGTCGAACTACGGCTGCTCTAATTCCTTAAAAGGGATACGTAGGCATTGGGGTAGGGCCCAACCAAGCACAACTTTTATTTTCCCTACATTATTTTCTTTTTCCTTTCGCATGCATTCCCTTTTCAGTTTTAAGCCATGGACATGGGATTTGACCACACCCATTAGATTAGACAACAAGAGTGGATATCATAGAGTACTACGGGCGTGTGGGGTGCTAACACCTTCCCCTCGCGTAAAAGACTCCCTTACCCGATCTCTCGGTCAAAAGACCGTGATTTCTCCCTTTTCAGGTTTTCTCGATGTTTACCTTTCCCTTCCGGAGGGATAAAAGACGTTCAGTGGCGACTCTATTGATGTTTCATTAACATCCAGATGACAGGTTCCGGCCGCGTAGTTTCAGACAATATTAGGTAGATGCTTCCCTCCTATCCCAACTATAGGATCAACATTGCATGATAACTCTAGGGCTATTTTTCTAGTTCCCCTTAGACTTTTTCTTTCCTCTTTTGCATATCATTAAAACTAAAACCTCTTTTTCTTTCAAACTCATAAAACATTCGAAAATTGCAAAATCTTTTTTCAAGGTAAAAACACAAACCAATGCAAATCTTTTTGTCTTTAGACTTTTCCTTTTAATACATTTTCAAAAAGGACATGCTTCTCTAGCATCGTCTATAAAAAACACACAACAAATGGAAACCGTTGAGACGAACTACGACACTCTGATTCCTTAAAAGGGATACGTAGGCATCTGGTCACGGGGCTCAGCCGAGCGAAACTTTGTAAATCTTTCCTTCTTTTCCCCGTGTTTTCTTATGCATGCATTCCGTCTTTGCATTTTCCCTTTTAGCATTAAGCTTTAGACTTAGGCTTTTTATATACCCTTAGATTATAACAAACTTAAGTGGATCCTGTGGAGTACCACATACGTGAGGGGAGCTAATACCTTCCCCTCGCATAACCGACTTCCTTGCCCTTTTTCTCTTGGTTGCAATGACCATGCTCTTTTCCTTCCCTAGGGTTTACTCAATGTTTCCTTCCCCCCTATTGGGATAAATAACATTAATGGCGACTCTTCTATCTTTTCGCCTCTATTCATGCTTCGATGAAAATCCAAGACATGACAGTTGGCGACTCTGCTAGGGATATGAGAGACCTATTGTTGGTCCTTCTTATGTAAGTTAGTCCTAGATTTTGTCTATTTTATTTTCTTTCAGTGTATTTTTAACGCTTTATTTTTTTATATGCTTTCATGTGTTTCATTTTATTTCTTGGTTTCCTATACTCTGAATAATGTTGTTGTGTTGTTTCTTTGTTGGGTGGGTTGTTTCTATAAGGTTAAAGGCCCAATACCAAGGCCAAAGTTGTATACCACTAGGAACACCTAAGATTAAAGTTGAGAGTCGTAATGGTTGATAGGCGTATTCTCTATCATGTTCGATCATGAGAGCCACAACCAGAGTAGGTTTTAATGGAGTGTTATCATCATCACGTATGCTGTATGATGATAATACTTTCAATCAAACCTACGACTCTGATTCTCCCTTGCCTTACCTTGACCTAGACTACACCCCTGAGTAGGGAAGGTATGATTCTTACATATGTCGATGGTGACTTTTGGTTCTGTTTTTGACTTTGTTCCTGTTGGTGACTTTGTTCCTGTTGGTGACTATATGATCTCATAATTTCATGTCGGACTTATCATCTTGTGATAGTTGTTTATTTTGGCCATTCAAGCAATATCCAGTGTTATGGAAACCTTGATCTTGTCATTCTTGCATCATGGTATATTTATTTTTCAAAAAGATGATGTACAAAAAATGTTAACCTCCATATGCATTGTCATTTTCCAAGGACATTCAAGAATTAGTATCTTCATCAGAGATGGATGACAACATAGTTACCATCAAGAAGACTACCAAGCACATTCTTTCCTATAGTTTCTTACATGAGGATTTGACACCATTAAGAGGTTTGGGCGCTTAATTTGTCAGGCACAGTTCAAGAAGATTCATGCAAGACTATGGAAATATCTTGTCTCTATTGAATGCCACCAGGGAGCCACAAGCTTTACTCACTCTTCTACAGTTTCATGACCCGAAGTTGTGATGCTTCACTTTCCAGGACTATCAGCTTCTTCCTACTCTAGAGGAGTATTCCTTCATTCTCGGTATCAAGGTTCAAAATCGGGTTCCCTTTGTCAATGTTCCAGAGGTGTTTAATCTTAAAGCTATCGTTGAGGCTCTTTATTTGAGCATGAACGATGTGAAAAATAATTGGAAGCACAAAAGTGGTGTATTTGGCTTTTCTTCCAGGTTTTTGACGATGAAAGATAAAGAGTTTGCGAGTGAGAGAAATTGGTTGGCCTTCAATGATGTGGTGGCTATTTTGATTTATGGGATAATTATGTTCCCAAATGTCACAAAATTTATAGATTGCAATACTGTTTATCTCTTCATGGATAAAAACCCCGTGGCGACTCTCCTTGCTGATACTTACCACTCTATTCACTTCAAGTATGGAACGAAGGGAACAATTGTTTGTTGCTTGCCATTACTGTATATGTGGTTCACGTCTCACCTACCCGTAAGTGGACCATTTGTAGACGTACTAGACACCCACTCATTTTCTCAAATAATCATGAGTCTCACTCATCATGATATAAAGTTGCATAACTTTGAGATGGATAATTCTGAGATCATTACAAGTTGTGGGTAGTTTTCTAACGTCCCTCTCATTGGAAGAAAGGGTTGCATCAACTACAATCCTATGCTCGCACATTGTCAGTTAGGGTATGAAATGGATGATGAACCTTTAAACAAGGATGTAGAAGGTTCTGGTTTCTTTAATAAGGTAACAAATCCTGGATTATTGAAGAAAAACAACTATCTTGGGCAGAGATTCATAGGAAATACGAAGATCTCCTTGGTAGGAAGGATGCTAGTGTTGGGATTCCTTATACCAGATGGGTCATGAAGAGAGTTGAAACTCTTATATTTCCTTACCCATGAGAATAATCATTCCATTAACATATTCCGCAGTGAGCGATGAAGACATTTGTATTATGAAGTAGCTTTTCGTCTTTATGTTGTTAATTGTTGCATGATTACCACCAGAATTGTTGGATGGGATCTTGATGTCGTATTTTGCTACCATTGGTGTAAACCCAGTTGATTTGCAGCTTTGTTATGAATGAAAATAGTGTTTACTATGATAAAGTATTGACTATTGCTTATCTCTGTTATCTTGTCGTTTAGTCTTTCTCGATGGTTGACAAAACTCTTGAATACCTGGGAAATGACAAAACATAGCATGCATAATCATGCATTACATGTTTTCATACCGGACTTCTTATCTCTCGATTCTGGTTTTTCTCAACAGATTTCTTTGAGACAACTACTTGCCAGCATTCAACCAAGGACGATCGGCTATGCCATATGAACAACTTCAAGCTGAGTTGACTGAGATGAAGGCTGATATGTGGGCCTAGATGGGGTTATTTATAGTGGACATACAAGGTTTAGTCCATGGTTAGGAACTCCTAAGAAAGGATAACACTCAATTGAAAACTCAGTTGAGTTTGGTTATGGACATACTGAGAATGGTCGTGAAGGAAAAGGACAATCATGCGCCTGCCATTAAAATTAGAGTTGCAACCCTTTCCCATACTTCGGTGGCTCCTTCAAGCCATGGGGATAATTCTTGGACCTCCTCAACACTCTCGTGTTTCGGGGTCTTCTCGTAAATAGTCAGTCCCTGTTCCTCAAGGCAATCCAAAGGGCAAAGCCCATCAGCAAAAGAAAAAGCAGTCTGAGAAGAATTTGGATCCTATTTCGATGTCCTATGCCCAATTACTCCCTAGATTACTTGAACATCCATTGGTTGAGCTCCATGTAACACCCCGTTTTCAATTAATTGATTTATTTAAATTTGGGAATTTATTTTATTGGAATTAATAAAATAAAAAGAATTATTTATTTTGGAGTATTTGAGGAAAAATAAAAGAAATAAGGAATATTGGGATTTTTATGTTATTGGGCTTAGATGTTGTTAGAAAGAGTGGGGGTGCAGAGAAATAAAGTTATGTTTGGGACTTAGGCCATTTTCTCATTTTTGGTTTTTCACGTAAGAACAGAAGTTGGAATTTGGGAAAATAGAGCTCTGAAGGTACGAGGAACGGAGAACGAAGAACACCGTCCAAGAACTCAAAGCTGCTAATTGATAAGGTAAGGGGGGTTTATACTCGAATTATATTTGTTTATGGGTTTATATGCGGTTGATTCGGGTAATCGTAGGAAATCCCAATTGTTAGATGTTTCTAGGGATCGATAACCGTAGTACTGAACCTTGTTAGAAAAGGGCTAGGTTCCCAATTCTTATGAATCGATTAAGAGTTTTAGGTCCCAAATGAGGAATTGGGAGTATATATCATGATCGTGAATTTACCTTGGAAGTTGTAGGGATAACCTCAGTGTCAGTAGAATTCCCCAAAAGGACGGTTAATCCCCGATTAAGGTTATTATAATAATCGTTGGTAACTTGGATATTGTGGTGTTGTTGTGGATTGTACAAACTCGATGCGTTAGGTACTGGAATGCGCGTTTTGGCGGGCGTTTTCCCGCGTTTGGACTGCTGTTTCTGAGCTGCTGCAGGTTCAGGAAAATCCTGTACGCGCTCAGCAACACGGGCCGTGTTGCACAACACGGGTGCCCGTGTTGCTCTTCTGTGTTGGGAGATGTTGTGTTCTGGTTGCACGACACGGGCCGTGTTGCACAACACGGGTACCCGTGTCAGATCCCCTGTATTGATAAAAAATAAAATGTGCATTTTCTGGACGTGCTGCACAACACGGGCCGTGTTGCACAACACGGGCACCCGTGTTGCTCTGCTGTGATGATTTTCTGAATTTTTGGTTTCAGTGTTTTGATGTTGGATTTTTATTGCCATGCTTTTAGATATGTTATCGAGCATGAATTATGATATAATTGATGTGATTGGTTGATGTTTGAATAGTATGCTGAGTGATTACATGCTATTCGTAACTTGATATGATTGATGTTTAAATAGTATGCTGAGTGGTTACATGCTATTCATATCATGTTATGTTTGATATTGTTGATGTGCATGATATGTTGATCGATGTTCATAGTATGCTGAGTGTTACATACTTACATATCATGTTGCATTTGTTAATTCCCATTGTGTGGAATTAACATGGTGGCCAATATACGTGTCCGCGATTTAATGGAACGTTGAGGTGGTAGCCGTGTCCGCGATATAATGGAACGGTGAGTTATCCGTGACCCGCGATTTAATGGGGCGGTGAAGTGGTACCACATGCATGGGTGTGTTGCATTACTCGAATATAACATGAATGGATGATTTTTCCAATGTTATATTTGATTGTTTGTATGCACGTATGATTTGATAAATGGTTGATGATGTTTGATGAATATTTGCAAATATGAAAGGCAATATGTCATGGATATATGAATTGTAAAGGTTTTGTAAACTATGAAATATGCTAATTATTGGGTGATGCTTATGATTTCATGAATTGATCGTTATGAATGTATAACCAAATGTATATTTGAGAAGCTCACCCTTACTGTTGAATATTTCAGATTAAGGAGCTTCGTTCAGGTGCTTGGCGAAGGCTTATCGTGTCTAGTTTAGTTTCGTTTTTGTATGTCCGGGTCATGCTCTGATAGTTGTAACTCCGGGAACGTTTGGTTGTCGAGCTGCTTTAGTCAGACTCGTTTATTCCTTTTTTTTGTTATAATATGCTGTTGACTTTCCAGGTGTTAATCCCTGATGATTTGGAAATTATTATAACATTTGATTTTATTAAATAAATTATTCCGCTGTGTAGACATGTATGAGTTACCACTAAAATTATGCATGACAGGAATTTATTTTATTAAAAGAGAATTGTAGCATTCCTCGATTATTACATGTACTCTGAGTTTATAATTTGTAATATTTGCGAAAATTTTATGCGGGTTTTAGAGAGTGTTACAATAGTGGTATCAGAGCATAGTCGGTCGTTGTGACCAGAGTCTTGAGTCAGTCATTCCTTTTCGTATGCGACTAGTGCAAGGTAACACTGTCGATACTGTATTCTGATGTGGAGTATGTTTTAATTCTCAGGAATATGGCTGGAAGAGGTAATGGACGAAATGATGCTGCACTCGCTGAGGCTTTGGGGATGTTAGCTGGTGTACTTGCTGGAAACCCAACTGGAGGCGTGATTGGTGCTGATAGGCAATTGGGAAATTTCCAGAGGAACAATCCTCCGTTGTTCAAAGGTACACATGACCCTGAAGGTGCTCAGAAGTGGCTGAAGGAAATCGAAAGGATTTTCCGTGTGATTGATTGTGCTGAAGATTTGAAAGTCAGATATGGTACGCATATGTTGGCAGAAGAGGCCGACGACTGGTGGGTTGCCACAAGGACTGAAATGGTTCAGGATGGAGAGGCACTGACTTGGGCTAACTTCAGAAGGGCTTTTCTGAGGAGGTACTTTCCTGAAGATGTTCGGGGAAGAAAGGAAATTGAGTTTTTGGAGCTTAAGCAGGGCAATCTGACTGTTAGTGAGTATGCTACTAAGTTCACTGAGCTGGCAAAGTATTATGCACACTACAACAATGATGAGGCTGGAGAATTCTCTAAATGTATCAAATTTGAGAATGGTCTCCGAGATGAGATTAAGCAAGGAATCAGGTACCAGCGTATTCGTAGATTTTCTGATTTGGTGGATTGTAGCAGAATCTTGGAAGAAGATATTACCAAGAATCGGTCGTCTCACTCTCGTGGGGCTGTTGATAAAAGAGGGAAGCAACATATGGACCGTGGCAAGCCATATGGTAGAGATAACCAGAGATCAGGCGGTTGGAAAAGGCTTAGTGGGGGAGATTCTAAGGCTCCTATCAGATGCTACAGGTGTGGTGAGTCTGGTCATCACATTCGAGATTGCAAGAGTGATGAGAAGAAGTGCTATAAATGTGGAAAGGCTGGTCATTTGTCTATTGATTGCAAAGGGAAGTCTGTTACTTGTTACAATTGTGGCGAAGAAGGTCACATTCGTCCGCAGTGTCCTAAGCCTAGGAAGGATCAGTCAGGTGGAAAAGTGTTTGCTTTGTCTGGATCTGAGACTACCCCAGAGGATCGATTGATTAAAGGTACGTGTTTTATTCATGGCACACCTTTAGTTGCAATTATTGATACTGGTGCAACTCATTCTTTCATTTCTTTGGATTGTGCTGAGAGGTTGAAATTGGACATATCTGGTATGCGAGGTAGCATGGTTGTTGATACTCCTGCATCGGGTTCAGTGACAACTTCACTTGTATGTAGGAATTGTCCTATTGAGATTTTTGGTAGAGGTTTCGGTATGGATTTAGTGTGCCTACCGCTTGAACAAATTGATATTATCCTTGGGATGAACTGGTTGGAATTTAACCGGGTTCATCTGAACTGTTTTGCTAAGACGGTGATTTTTCCAGAAGCAGTTGGTGTCGAGAATTTGACTATGACTGCTAGGCAGGTGCAAGAAGCAATGGAAGATGGTGCTAATGTGTTTATGTTACTTGCTTCTTTAGATGCAACAGGAAAGGTCAGGAGTAGTGAATTGCCAGTGGTGTGTGATTTTCCAGAAGTCTTTCCTGATGATGTCGGCGAGTTACCTCCTGAGAGAGAAGTGGAATTTTCTATAGATTTAATTCCTGGTACGAGACCGGTGTCGATGGCGCCATATCGTATGTCTGCGTCTGAATTGGCTGAATTGAAGAGTCAGTTGGAAGATTTACTGGAGAAGAAGTTTATTCGTCCAAGTGTTTCGCCTTGGGGTGCTCCGGTATTGTTGGTTAAGAAGGAAGAAGGTTCTATGAGACTGTGTGTCGATTACAGGCAATTGAACAAGGTAACCATTAAGAATCGGTACCCGTTACCGAGGATTGATGATTTAATGGATCAGTTAATTGGAGCCAGTGTATTCAGTAAGATTGATTTGAGATCTGGATATCATCAGATTCGTGTGAAAGCGGAAGACATTCAGAAGACTGCTTTTCGAACGAGGTATGGGCATTATGAATATTCTGTTATGCCGTTCGGAGTTACTAATGCACCTGGTGTTTTCATGGAATATATGAACAGGATTTTTCATCCGTATCTGGATAAGTTTGTTGTGGTTTTTATTGATGACATTCTGATTTATTCCAAGAATGACGAAGAGCATGCGGAACATCTCAGAATTGTGTTAGAGTTGTTGAAAGATAGGAAGTTGTATGCAAAGTTGTCCAAATGTGAGTTCTGGCTGAATGAAGTTAGTTTTCTTGGACATGTGATTTCTAAGAATGGTATTGCAGTGGATCCTACAAAAGTAGAAGCGGTATCTCAGTGGGAAGCGCCGAAGACTGTTTCTGAAATCAGAAGTTTTCTTGGTCTTGCAGGTTATTACAGAAAGTTTATCGAAGGATTCTCAAAGTTAGCTTTGCCGTTGACGAAGTTGACTCGTAAAGGACAAGCGTTTATTTGGGATTCTGATTGTGAGAAAGGTTTCCAAGAATTGAAGCGGAGATTGACAAGTGCTCCTATTCTGATTTTGCCGAATCCGGTGGAATCTTTTGTGGTCTATTGTGATGCATCTCTGTTGGGTTTAGGTGGTGTTTTGATGCAGAATCAGCAGGTAGTTGCGTATGCTTCGAGACAGTTGAAGGTTCATGAAAGGAACTATCCTACTCATGACTTAGAGTTGGCAGCAGTTGTGTTTGTCTTGAGATTGTGGAGACATTATCTGTATGGTTCGAGATTTGAAGTGTATAGTGATCATAAGAGTTTGAAGTATCTTTTCGATCAGAAAGAGCTCAATATGAGGCAAAGAAGGTGGTTAGAATTCCTCAAAGATTATGATTTTGGTTTGAATTACCATCCTGGTAAGGCAAATGTAGTTGCAGATGCTTTGAGCAGGAAATCCTTGCATATGTCTATGATGATGGTTCGTGAATTGGATTTAATTGAGCAATTCCGGGATTTGAGTTTAGTTTGTGAAAGTACTCCGAAGTGTGTTCGTTTGGGTATGTTGAAACTTACTAGTGGTATTCTAGAAGAGATCAGGATCGGACAGAAATCCGATGTTAATTTAGTTGATAAATTGACATTGATCAACCAAGGTCAAGGTGGTGAGTTTAGAATTGATGAAAATGATGTTATGAGATTTGGCGATAGAGTTTGTGTTCCGGATGTTGCAGAAATCAAGAAGAGTATATTAGAGGAAGGACATCGCAGTGGGATGAGTATTCATCCGGGTGCCACGAAAATGTATCATGATTTGAAGAAATTGTTTTGGTGGCCGGGAATGAAAAAGGAAATAGCTGAATTTGTGTATGCATGTTTAATCTGTCAGAAATCGAAGATTGAGCATCAGAAGCCGTCTGGATTTATGCAACCAATGTTTATTCCAGAATGGAAGTGGGATAGTATTTCTATGGATTTTGTATCTGGGTTGCCGAGGACTCCTATGAATTGTGAAGCGATATGGGTCGTTGTGGATAGGTTGACTAAGTCTGCTCATTTTATACCGGTGCGAATGGATTACTCGATGGAGAAATTGGCACAGTTATATATTGAGAAAATAGTGAGTTTGCATGGAGTTCCTTCTAGTATTGTGTCAGACAGAGATTCGAGGTTCACTTCGAAATTTTGGGAAGGATTGCAGAAGGCTTTGGGTACTAAGTTGAGGTTGAGTTCAGCTTACCATCCTCAGACTGATGGACAGACAGAGAGGACGATTCAATCGTTGGAAGATTTATTGCGTGCTTGTGTTTTAGAGCAGGGTGGAGCTTGGGATAGCTATTTGCCATTGATTGAGTTTACTTATAACAATAGTTACCATTCGAGTATTGGTATGGCTCCGTTTGAGGCATTGTATGGTAGACGGTGTAGAACACCTTTGTGTTGGTATGAATCTGGAGAGAGTTCGGTAGTTGGGCCAGAGATTGTTCAGCAGACTACTGAAAAGATCAAATTGATTCAAGAGAAGGTGAGAGCTTCTCAGAGTCGTCAGAAAAGTTATCATGATAAGAGGAGAAAGAATTTAGAATTCAGTGCTGGAGATCATGTGTTTATGAGAGTTACTCCGATGACGGGTATTGGTCGGGCGTTGAAGTCTAAGAAGTTGACTCCGCGTTTTATTGGTCCGTTTCAGATTACGGAAAGAGTTGGAGAAGTTGCTTATCGCATTGCTTTACCTCCGAGACTTGCGAATTTGCACGATGTTTTTCATGTTTCTCAGCTGAGGAGATACGTTCCAGACCCATCTCATGTAATCCAAATAGATGATGTACAGGTGAGAGATAACCTGACAGTAGAAACATTGCCTATGAGGATAGAAGATCGGGAAGTGAAACAGTTGAGAGGTAAAGAGATAGCATTAGTGAAGGTTGCTTGGGGAGGTCCAGCAGATGGAAATATCACTTGGGAGCTGGAGAGCCAGATGAAAGAGGCTTATCCGGAGCTGTTCGTCTAAGGTATGTTTTCGAGGACGAAAACTCTTTTAGTGGGGGAGAGTTGTAACACCCCGTTTTCAATTAATTGATTTATTTAAATTTGGGAATTTATTTTATTGGAATTAATAAAATAAAAAGAATTATTTATTTTGGAGTATTTGAGGAAAAATAAAAGAAATAAGGAATATTGGGATTTTTATGTTATTGGGCTTAGATGTTGTTAGAAAGAGTGGGGGTGCAGAGAAATAAAGTTATGTTTGGGACTTAGGCCATTTTCTCATTTTTGGTTTTTCACGTAAGAACAGAAGTTGGAATTTGGGAAAATAGAGCTCTGAAGGTACGAGGAACGGAGAACGAAGAACACCGTCCAAGAACTCAAAGCTGCTAATTGATAAGGTAAGGGGGGTTTATACTCGAATTATATTTGTTTATGGGTTTATATGCGGTTGATTCGGGTAATCGTAGGAAATCCCAATTGTTAGATGTTTCTAGGGATCGATAACCGTAGTACTGAACCTTGTTAGAAAAGGGCTAGGTTCCCAATTCTTATGAATCGATTAAGAGTTTTAGGTCCCAAATGAGGAATTGGGAGTATATATCATGATCGTGAATTTACCTTGGAAGTTGTAGGGATAACCTCAGTGTCAGTAGAATTCCCCAAAAGGACGGTTAATCCCCGATTAAGGTTATTATAATAATCGTTGGTAACTTGGATATTGTGGTGTTGTTGTGGATTGTACAAACTCGATGCGTTAGGTACTGGAATGCGCGTTTTGGCGGGCGTTTTCCCGCGTTTGGACTGCTGTTTCTGAGCTGCTGCAGGTTCAGGAAAATCCTGTACGCGCTCAGCAACACGGGCCGTGTTGCACAACACGGGTGCCCGTGTTGCTCTTCTGTGTTGGGAGATGTTGTGTTCTGGTTGCACGACACGGGCCGTGTTGCACAACACGGGTACCCGTGTCAGATCCCCTGTATTGATAAAAAATAAAATGTGCATTTTCTGGACGTGCTGCACAACACGGGCCGTGTTGCACAACACGGGCACCCGTGTTGCTCTGCTGTGATGATTTTCTGAATTTTTGGTTTCAGTGTTTTGATGTTGGATTTTTATTGCCATGCTTTTAGATATGTTATCGAGCATGAATTATGATATAATTGATGTGATTGGTTGATGTTTGAATAGTATGCTGAGTGATTACATGCTATTCGTAACTTGATATGATTGATGTTTAAATAGTATGCTGAGTGGTTACATGCTATTCATATCATGTTATGTTTGATATTGTTGATGTGCATGATATGTTGATCGATGTTCATAGTATGCTGAGTGTTACATACTTACATATCATGTTGCATTTGTTAATTCCCATTGTGTGGAATTAACATGGTGGCCAATATACGTGTCCGCGATTTAATGGAACGTTGAGGTGGTAGCCGTGTCCGCGATATAATGGAACGGTGAGTTATCCGTGACCCGCGATTTAATGGGGCGGTGAAGTGGTACCACATGCATGGGTGTGTTGCATTACTCGAATATAACATGAATGGATGATTTTTCCAATGTTATATTTGATTGTTTGTATGCACGTATGATTTGATAAATGGTTGATGATGTTTGATGAATATTTGCAAATATGAAAGGCAATATGTCATGGATATATGAATTGTAAAGGTTTTGTAAACTATGAAATATGCTAATTATTGGGTGATGCTTATGATTTCATGAATTGATCATTATGAATGTATAACCAAATGTATATTTGAGAAGCTCACCCTTACTGTTGAATATTTCAGATTAAGGAGCTTCGTTCAGGTGCTTGGCGAAGGCTTATCGTGTCTAGTTTAGTTTCGTTTTAGTATGTCCGGGTCATGCTCTGATAGTTGTAACTCCGGGAACGTTTGGTTGTCGAGCTGCTTTAGTCAGACTCGTTTATTCCTTTTTTTTTGTTATAATATGCTGTTGACTTTCCAGGTGTTAATCCCTGATGATTTGGAAATTATTATAACATTTGATTTTATTAAATAAATTATTCCGCTGTGTAGACATGTATGAGTTACCACTAAAATTATGCATGACAGAAATTTATTTTATTAAAAGAGAATTGTAGCATTCCTCGATTATTACATGTACTCTGAGTTTATAATTTGTAATATTTGCGAAAATTTTATGCGGGTTTTAGAGGGTGTTACACTCCATACCACAGGTTCTTCTCCTACAAAGCTTTAACTTGACTATGATGAGAAAGCTAGGTGTGAATTTCATTTAGGGGCACTTGGTCACTATGTTGAGAATTGTAAGGTGTTGAAACACAAAGTTCAAGAGTTACTCAATGCAAGAATAATTCTGATTACTCCCAAAGGTCTGAGTGTACAAATCAAGCCTACCCTAATTGTTGTAGAAAAGATGGTTCCGACTTCTCGCCTTCAAGGCTCCACTTCATATTATGGGATACACCGTCTATAACCTGTACTCCCAAAAATTTCTCTCCAGCACTCAGTGCCTTTTTCAAGATATGAGAATCAGATAGTTAATCAGAATCAATATCATTCTTATGCTCGGCCAATTCAGTGTGCTCAACAGAGACGTCAACAACAGGGAAGACACAAGGACGAGAAGCCAGAAAGAATGTATGGCACAATTCCCATACCTTATGATCATTTGTTCTCACATTTCCTCAAGCTTTATTTGATGGAAAACCAACGGTTGGATCCCGTTGTTTCTCCTTATCCAGATGGATTTAACCCCAACATCAGATGTGTCTACCACACTGGGGCACCTGGACATTTAATTGAAGACCGTTGTCATTCAAAGATGAAGTTCAAGACCTGATTTATTCAATGATGGTTGCATTCACGTCGGGGAAGAACAAAAATTGTGTGCCAGAGTGAGTATTAAGAATTCATAAAGTCTTCTGAAGCAAAGAGTCCATACAAAGTCTAGTCTCCTTAATATGACAATTTTCTAGTTTCATCTGCATTCTCATATGTAATCTTTCTTGTTTGGTTCAGTACTTTATTGCATGTAAAACTTGTTTGTTTTTGAATTTTAATCATAATCAATTGAATATAATTTTCTTGAATTAATACATTCATTGTCACTCTTATTTGTTTGTTTATATTTGCTTTCGATGCTCAACTCATGTTTAAAAAGGTAAAACCTCTTGAGGGAGGATGATGAGAAATATACCAAGAATTTCATATGGTATGCTTTTAAGTAAAACCCTACTGACGATGTACAAGCATTGTTTCAAATTCCTAAACACCTAAGATATAAGAGAGATAAACCCTCGTTAACCCCTTTAAGCCTTGAAGTAGGAGTTTCTTTTCTGTTCAGAAAAACCCTCATTCTTAACCCGGGGCAGGATAGTGTTCAGTTAATCTGATTGAGTATTCAAAGCTCACATGGAGTGTGCATCTGAGGATGACCACACCCCATCCATAACCTGTCATAAGGATATAAGATGATGATACAACCATGGTTATCCCTCACCGACCAGAGAACGAATCAGTCACAATTCTTCCAACAAGTCGAAAACGACTCGAAGTCAAGCGATATGTTCAAAAGGAAAGAAAGGGTAATGAATGAAAAAAGAAAGAAAAGGAAAATAAAAAGACATAAAGCCCTCTAAGTCAAAAACTTGAAAACAAGTGACTTAGGCAAAAGTAAGGGTATCCCGCTGGACTTGGAAATCAGAAATCAAAGAGAACTGTCTAGGCAAAAGTTAGGGAAAGCGGAAAATAAAAAGACAGAAAGCTCGCTAAGTCGAAAACATGAAAACAAGTGACTTAGGAAAAAGTTTGGGCATCCCGTTGGACTTGGAAATCAGAAATCAAAGAGAATTGTCCAGGAAAAAGTTAGGGAAAGCAAAAAGCGCGAAAAGCGAAAAGGATTACAAATAAAAATCCTCAGCAAGGAACAAATTCGTGTGACCCAAAACGCAAAGGAAGAAAAGGTGAGTGACTATCATGTACAAGAAACCTTAGTGGTTCCTCAACCATCATAAGCTCCTCTCGAGAGATGAGTCCTCGTATTAATTTAACTGAATGTAGGACTGGATATAATCATGGAGAATGGGTGGGAACCAATTAATTTTGAGCCTTAAATCCTTTTTTTTTAAACCGTGAACTAGGCCATGTTACAACCCTTGAAAGTCCTAATTTAAGCATGGGTTAATTCAAAAGCAAAATTGTAACGAGAGTGCGATAATTTGACTCATGGGAGGCTTGCTAAAACTTTTTGAGTTGGTATCACTCCATCTCTTTACTGTCTTTTGCATAAAAAATTTGTTTTTGATGTTTCAACATCTTTTTAGTAAAAAATTTTCCACTTCAAGACAATCATATGATTTGCATTAGAATTATCGTTCTCATATTGAAACATATTTTGCATATGAAAAAGTACTTAAAAATAAGGTGAGCTTGTACAATGAGCATCAGTGAAGAGATTAACCTTGTCAAAGAAGAGGGGCTTGAATAATCTGTTGAATCAAGAGCTAATCTTTTCAAAGAGTTGATGATATCAAGGGGCACAATTTCCCAGATACTCCATTAAAGTGCAAGCAGTTTGATGCATTACAAGTCTAAGTACCTTAAGGGGTTTGCTTTCCAGAGACTCCGATGAGTATGAACAATGTAATGCTTTACTGTTTGAGTACCCTTAAAGGGATTGAAGTTTGCAGTTTCTACCAATCTGGGACAGTTACATCGAGAAATTTCTTTAAAATTCCATTAATCTGTGGTAGTTATGTCGAGATTCGGAGAATATCTCAAAGTTCTGAATGATCAGGGTCCGTTACCAAAGCATGGTTGAAACCACTTCCAACTTTGTTTAGCCAGAAGTAGTGCTTCAAAGTACACAACACTGGGGAAGGTTATCTTGATGGTACATATCTCAGGAAGTCCACTCGAGGAAAGTTCTTTAACAACCCTACAGACTAGGGCAAGGCATTATGCATGAGCATTCCTATATTTCATAATTGATTAATTTAAGTCCAGTCGCAAGCTACAACAACTTATGAATGTAAAGAGTATGTCAGGAAGTCAGGGTTGTTATCCTCAACACAAATCTCATGGAGTCCTCTCGAGGCAAATATTTTCAAAGGTCAATTAATCTGAAGTAGTTACATCGAGATTCAACAAATCTCTCAATGAACCAGTTATGTAAGAGAAATATTCAGAGCTTGAATACACTGGGGCATTTTATCTCATGAATCATCATCCATTTGATATGTGTAACTTGCGAATACCAGAACAACATCTTTCAAGATGACTATGGTATCCCCAACTTGGGTTGTATCCCAAGCAGCATTAAAGTTTCTACTTCTCCCTAGTGAGTCTCCCCAAGCAAAGGGATTGTGGCTAAAAAGGTTTGGCTGATTTGGACATTCTTGGATGATTCCCAAGTAAAACTTGAAGTTTACTTCTCCCTAGCATCACCAAGTGGAGAATCCTTGTCTGATAGTTGGTAATTAATGAGATTTCTTGGTAAAGAATCTGATTCCCCAACAAATATTTGTGTTATGCTTATGGGAGAATGTTTATTCTCCGAGGCACAGTTCCTCATTCCCCAACCAAGAGTTTCGATTGAGAAGTTTCTTATTCCCCTGTAGAGTGGCCTTTAAAGATTTCTCTTATTCCCCAATTAAGTTACTTCATGAAGATTTATTATTAAGGAACTCTCTCATTTCCCCAACGTAAGCTTATCTTGAGACTCCTTATGTTGAAAATATCTTCTCATCCCTTAGTCAAGTCTGCTTGAGAATGGTTCATTTTTCCCAAGAGTCATGTCGAGGATCGTGTCACCCCTCAGAAGAGGTTGTTTATGAAGATCTTTTGATCATGGTTTCCCCTGTTCCCAGAAGAGTTACCTCTCTGAGACCTCTTTCTCAAGATCTTAGCATAAAGGCGCTTTATTTGATGAACCTCATTCTCCGTCAGAGATAGACTCTTGAGATCTCATTCAGTTTCCCCAGTGGAGTTGCCACTTTGAGACCTTTTGCTCAGGGACTTTTATCTCCCCAACTAATTTGCTCAGAGACCTTATTTTAGTGGATTGTGGAGAAAAACATTCTTTTATTTCTAATTCATGTATGCGATGACTCATATTCGAAGCCACTACTTTTTTCTAATCCTATGATTATTTCGTCCGTTACGGATGAGATAGTAGAAGCCCAGAAAGTTTCCAAGGATTATTCTGTCACTTTCAGTGGTCAAAATTTCTTGATTGATCTCATTTGTCTGCCGCTCAAGAAGATCGAAGTAGTATTGGGCATGGACTAGTTGTCATCTAACTTAGTGTACATTGGTTGTAAACAGAAGGCTATATTTATTCCAATAGAGAAGACCACTCTTGTTAATGTTATTGGAAATATGATTGAAGGTACAATTAACATGGTCAATTATCTTTTTGTTCAAGAGAAATCTTTTCTTTTGGTTGTCACTACAGATCCTGAAAACAAGAAGAGTGTGTCAAAGATTCCTATGGTGTGTGAATTTCCTGACGTTTTTCTAGAGGATGTCACTTCTCTCCCACCAGAAAGGGCAGTTGAATTCTGTATTGACCTTGTACCAGGAACCCCTTCAGTTTCTATCGCTCGTATAAGATGTCTCCTGTAGAGCTGAAAGAACTTAAGAGCCAATTAGAAGAGTTGTTGGTGAAGAACTTTGTTCGGCCTGATGTTTCTCCATGGGGATCTCCTGTTTTGTTAGTGAAGAAGAAAGACATTATTATGCGCTTGTGCATTGAATATCGTCCGTTGAATAAGGTGACCATCAAGAACAAGTATCCCTTACCATATATTGATGACCTTCTAGATCAGTTGAAAGGAGCATGCATGTTCTCGAAGATTGATCTCGGGTCAGGGTATCATCAGATTTGGGTTAAGAGCTCAAATGTATCAAAGACTGCGTTCAGGATGCGATATGGCCATTATGAATTTTTGGTTATGATGTTCAGAGTAACCAATGCCCCTTCCGTCTTTATGGATTACATGAATCGTGTGTTCCAGCCATATCTGGATCAATTTGTGGTAATCTGTATAGATGGCATTTTGATTTATTCTCGAATAATGGAAGAGCATATGGAACACTTGAGGGTTATGATGTCAGTACTAAGAGAGAAGCATTCATTCACAAAGCTTAGCAAGTGTGAGTTTCAGACGTCGAAGGTAAAATTTCTTGGACATGTTATTTCTGGTGGCGATGCAGCTGTAGATCTATCCAAAGTGGAAGTTGTAGTAAATTAGGAACAACCCAAGAATGCAACATAAGTCCGTAGTTTCCAAGGTTTGGCATCTTATTATCGGAGGTTCATTATGGGATTTTCTAAATTGGCACTATTGATGACGAGGCTTACAAGAAAGGAGGTTTCTTTAGATTAGAATTTTGAATGTGATTCTAGAAGTTGAAGAAGAAACTAACTACTGCTCCGATGTTGGTAATTCAAGATCTGGAACGATCCTACAAAGTTTTTTGTGATGCTTGTAGGAAATGCTTAGGTGGTGTGCTGATGCCAGATGGTCAGGTTGTGGCATACGTGTCTCGATAGTTGAGACCACACGAAGAGAATTATCCTACTCATGATCTGGAACTTGCTGCTATTGTTTTCTCTCTTAAGGTGTGGCGACATTATTTATATGGAGTTCACTTTGAGGTATTCAACAATCACAAGAGTCTGAAGTATCTCTTTGACCATAAAGAACTAAATATGAGCTAGAGAAAATGGATGGAATATTTCAAAGACTATGATTTTGATTTAAAATATCACCTCGGAAAAGCTAACAAAGTAGCAGATGCCCTGAGTCGAAAAGAGATTCGAGTTGCAGAACTGATGATGTTGGAGTTTGACCTTTTGGAGGAATTCAGAAACCTTGATCTACAGTTCGAATAGGCATCAACATGTGTTTTGATCAGTAATCTGAATGTTGAGAATGATTCAGAGTTGCAAACTAAGGAAAAGCCTCCCAGATTTCTCCCGAGCAACCAATGAAATTATTCTATTTAGACACAGAGTGTGTGTACCCAGTGATGTATGTCATACCTCAAAATTGTCCCACTCCTTTATAAGGATCATCTGGCTTATGCATCATGTATCCTTCATTTACATACTTCTCATTAGGTCATCTAACATCGCATGCATCATTAATCAGTAAGTGGTCATGGGATCAAGGTATTTCTTTTCAGAAGCTACACATAAAAAAGATTGTTCTGTCAGAAAGCACAATAAGGCAAAACTCTGTTTTTTCAAGGTTTAAATGTGTTCCATACATTTCATAAGCTATAAAATCAATAATCAATAAAGCCCTCATCATGTCAAGCTCTCATGTATTTCAACACACTCCTAATTACGGAGGAACTTGGTGTTTCGGTTAATTTGAAACGGTGTGAACCAGAAGAAACATTGTTTGCTGGTTTGAGCTTAGGAACTCACAACTTTCAATCGAGATATTATTTTGAAATGGTTCCTCAGGCTTTGGAACCGTCTTGATATTTTCTTTATTTCATATGTTCATAGCGGAAGCCAATTATGTGAAGAAAGTCTGTAAAGAGTATGATTTCCATGGAACGGTATTTGAATTTAATGACTGGTTATTTGTTTCTCGAGTGTTTGGAAATTCATAACCTTCATCAGATTAATTGTTTTAGGTTGATTCTTCGAGCATTGAGACTGTCTTGATTTTCTTATCATTTCTCATCTTCAGATCGAAGTCTGATTTTGTGAAGAAGATCTCCGAGAATTTTAATTCTTTGAAGACCGTGTACTGAATTTAATTGCTGGTCCGCCGTTTCGCGTGTACTTAAAAATTCATAAATTCTGATTGGGATACTATTTTGGAGTGGTTCTTGAGGAGTAAAAATTGTCCTAATATCATCTTCAGTTCTCATGTTCAAACGTTCAAAAATTCATAACTTCCGTCTGTTTAGACGTTTTTGAGTGGCTCTTTGGGCATAAAATTCATCTTAATGTCATCTTGAGTTTGTATGTTCGGCTCGAAGACTGATTCTTTGAGGAAGATCCTCGTAAATGCGAATTACTCGAGATTTTATTATGCTGGATGGGATTTTTATTCTATCGTTTCTCGATATTGTAAAAATCATACCTTATTCTATTTTATCTTATCGATACGATTCTTGCGGCATAATTTCATAAATTATGTTGGCTACAAGTTTTCTTCAGGGCTCGAGGTCAGATTTAGCTCTGAAGGTTTCAATTGATGGCTAGCTTCTCAAACCGATCCGTGAAAAATTCTGCATTACTAAAAAAGACAATGTCATTGTCAAATATTCTCTCCATTAAAAAATTTATAACTCATTTGATTTGTATCGTATCGAGTTGATTCTTTTGGCACGATGTTACAAATTTCGTCACCTACGATTTTGGTGTTGATCTCGCATCAGGATTTCGCACCGATTATCATGAGTTTATGGGTTTTCGTTAACCGGCGCTTCTAACACTGAGAAAATCTACATTATTGAGAAAATGTTTGGGCTTCTCTTGGCCCAAACCAGGCCCAAATGTGAAACTATATATTGATTTTGCCTCTCTATTTTCACAACACTTGATTCATTTGCTAAATTTCACTCTCCAAATTCTTTCAACTCTCTCTCAACTTTTCTCAAGAACACCAAGAACCTTCATAGCAATCTCAAGAACAAATCAGAAAAACTTCCAAGGCTTCATCTTTTCTCCCTTCAATCAACCAAGCTTGACCAGACACATCATAATCGGCCAAGCCTTGAACCGATTGGACCACCGCATGTAGTGGTAGAAATGTTTAGACTAAGCCATTAGATTGACTTAACTTGCACATATCAAATAAAAATAAAATCTCCAGCACATTTTATTGTTTCTAGAGGAAATGGGAAAAGAGCGAATAAACCCAAAAAAAGAGGGGGGGGGGGGGAATCTAGGTACGGGGGTTGGTAATGTAAAGGGAAGGTATTATCACACTAACATCTACGGTACTCTGATGGAACCACTTTGAAAATCAGTGTATTTTGGCTATAAAAGGTGTATACGAAATAAGATGGTGGAGATGAGAAAATAAGTATTTTTAACAATTTTTACACCCTCCGCAGTTACGAACCTTTAGTGCCTACGTACCACTTTCCGTTCAATATGGGATCAGGGTACTCAAAGTTCACCTCAAAAGTTTTAAAACACATGTTTATTGGTTAATTTTAAGAGAAGAGACATCATCGTCATATCCGAGTGGAAAACAAACTTACTATCCACGATTATGAGAAAGGAGAATTTGTATCATCTCAAAGTGAAGCATATAGCTTAGATTTTAAAATCAACAAAGCCTCACTCAACACCCAACTGGAAAATATCCAACTTCACTATATTTTGTAGAAGTATAGTAGCCTGCATCACTACAAGAATCGACAAGAGTCTAACCTTTTGATAAAAAAAGTTTTAAGTAAAAAGCCAAAGTGGAAAAATTATTTGAACGAGGTTAATGACTTTTAGTCTTGAGAAAGATGTCAAAGTTTGATTAAGTTGATTAAAGTTTAATTAAGAAAATATTTTTGAAAATGCATGGACCCAAGTCCAAGTTTATTATGAAAGCGATTCAAGTTGGAAAACAAGAAGAGTTTTGAAAAGGATGGAGAAGATTTTTTAAATTAAAGAAGATGTGAGGAGATGAAGGGACTATCCTAAAGCATAAGGTAAAAGCTAAGGAAAAGAATTATCTAACCAACAAGAAGCTGAAACTTGACATGAAGAAGTCAATGTAGAATCCCCATCCTTTTGATTGAAACCAAGCAAGAAAAAATACTAAACCTCTAAGGAATTCCAAGCTTTAGATGAATTAAGTCTTCGAAAAAGTTGGGCAAAGTAACGATTATATACAGAGGAATTCTTAATTACAGACAGAGCATATAACCAGAATAACTTGCACACACATAAAATCAACCCAATGCCTTGGAGTAAACCCCAATAACTTCAAACAAAATAACAATAGAGCAACAAGGTCCCCAAATATCAAAACTTCTAATCCTAAGTCCGAGAGGTCCACAAATCCACAATGCCAAGGGTATTAACCAAATAGTCCAAGTAACTTTAAAGCTTTTTATGTTCAAGTTGATTATTAAGTGTCTTCAAAAAGAAAATAAAACTCAAGTGAGCAAAAAATAAAATGACATAAAGATAAATGCTCAAGTGAGAAAAGATAAAATGACATAAAGACAAATTGTTGTACCCTAATTTTTTCCCCTAAGATCGCTCTATCATATCATATCAACTCAATCACAACAAGATCCCACTAGGGTTGGTTCTTCATTGTATATTTAGGTTTGTCCATGAGAAATCACAAAGCACATTGACTTGTATTTTTATGATAATCTATATTTTGTATTTATTAACTTTTTAACTAATAAATACAATGAGTGTTTGCCCCAATTGTTGATGTTATAGGTGAAAGCACAACACATTCCATCAAGTTAATCTATAGGTTCATGAGTTCACTTTTATGCCTTCTTCAAAAAAGCTTCATTGAGGTTCAAGCCTCATCATTGAAGATGTTTTGAAGTAACATCATGACAAAGTCTTTTATGATTCATCATACCTCAAGTTATCAAAAATAGTTTAAAGGTACAAGGGTTGATTGAAGAGGTTTGACCTAATTGGACAAGTTCTTGATTCATTTATCACAAGAACATATCTCATTCAATTCTCAAGGCCTGGAAGTGGTTATGGTTTCTATGGCTTCTCATTATCATCCTCACTAACTTATATTCACATGACAAAATTATTTGTGCAAGAAAGTTGGTCAAAATTGTAAAGGGTTCCCAAGGCAATTTGTTGCTCTATGAGCTAGGGTTTTGAACTTCAAAGGGGTATATCTTTCTCATATTTTGGTATTTTTGAGTGATTTCAAAAGTATTCTTCTCTTCAAAGGGTTAACAACAAATTAATTCAAAAGTTTTAAGAAAATGTTGTGTGGAAGATACCTAATGACGAAGAAAGATTACAAGTCCTCTAAACAAACCATCAAATTCCCATATGTGACTTAAAAAGATCATAACTTGGTTAATTTTTATCACCTTGAGCCCATTATTTTTCCATATTGATCATAAATATGTGAAATTCAACCCTTATTTTAAGTGCAAAGTATTAAAATGGATGGAAGATGCCCTTAGAATGCAAAAGATTATAGGTCATTTTATGAATTTTTGCCAATTTCAACAAGTCATAACTTTCTCATTTTTTGGAGATTTTAAATGGTTCAAGTCTCAAAATTACATTCAAGAGGTCAAATTCATGCCATATTTTTTGGTAAAGAGAAAATTTCCAATGGAAGGCCATGTTTGGATGAAAGACAATATAAGTCATTTTTGATGAAAAACTTAGAAATTTTCTAATTATAGAAAGTCAACCTCTTTTTCTCAACTTTGACTCAACACAAGTTTTAGATCAAGCATCCATTTGATGGCATTCTTTGCATATTGTAAATCTTGTGACCTCATATTTCTAAAGCTTCAAGAGTCATGTCCTAAGACTCCTTGAGCTAAGAATGCCATTGATTTGAATTTGGTAACTTAATACTGAAGTTTCTTCAAAAGTCAGAATTTGAAACCGTTCATTTAGCTTCTAAACACATTTTTTCTACACGCTTTTTCTTTTAAACATGTTTAGTGAATCTCCAAAAGTGATTAGCATATTAAAACACAAGGTTTGGATGAGTTTTGATCAAAATAGAAGTCACACTTTTCTTGTTTGCAACTTCACACGATTTCCCTTTAAACTTCATCATTTCACACGCTTGAGCATTCAATCAGGTTCCCTATAAATAGAGGATCATAACTCATTCATTTTCTCAAGCTTAGAGAGCTAAAATCACCCTGCCAAACTCCCTCTTGAACTCCATTTTCTGCAACTTCGAATTTTCTCTTACAACCTTTCTCAATCATTTTTATTTGTCAATTCACTGTCCTTGAACCTCACTGGAGATAACATAAGAAGAATTAAGCTCTAATACTTCCTAAATCGTGCTAGCCAAGTCCAGTTTCAGAGTTCTGCAACTTAACTTCAATAGGCAGATTCCTTCATCAATTCTCTCAAACTTTGATACTGTTAAAAAGCTCTCATCATCCTGATTCTAGTCGCAATAATTGTTTTCAACTGGAAGTACGTTTTTACCATTAAATTTCAAATCCCTTTTCATATCTTCTTTTCAAAAACGACTGAGCTACAACTTATATAAATTTTTCGCGAAGGTACCATTGGAATCGTCTTGAAGAGACGAAGCAAATGATACCAGTCTCGTGTCCTAATTTTTACAGTTTCTAGAACCTGCTGATTCGTTGGCTGGAGGTTGAAGATGACTAACATGTCATCTATTAACCAATGAAGGCATGCCACGCATTTTTTCAAATCTGATTTAAATAATTGATTCCATGCTTTATTCACTAATGTCCATGATATGCACAGCGTCCCAGATCCCTTGGATTTGATTACTAACACGTTTTGACATTGGTCCAATGGTCTACATCTTTTTGGTTTTTATTTTATTTTCTGATTTTATATTTTATTTGTTTTAAACTTCAAAAATTTATTAAAAAATCATTTTAACTTCAAAAAATCTAGAAAAATTATGAAAAATACTTTTGATTTTTCTCTTTCTAATTTTTGTTTTTTCACAATTTTATTTTGTGTTTTGATATTTTTTTATAATTTTTTTCATTTTATTTGAATTGTTTTAAATGTTTGAAAATAAATTTCTTCATTTTTAAATTTTGAAAAATTAGGAAAGGATCCAATGAATTTTTGACAAATATTGGTGACCTTATTTTTATTTTTATTTCTGACTTTACTATTTTTCATCATTTTTGGTTTGTTTCGCCTATTTCTTTTAATTTTAAAAATAGTTTCCGACTTTAAAAAAATTACCAAAAATTTTGTATAAATATTTGAGCTCATTTCTGATTTTCCTATGCTCTTGTTTAATTTTTCTTGATTGTTTTGAATATAATTGCTATTTTCCTCTTTTATTTCAATTTTAAAATCATTTTTAAAATCTTTTTCTTTACTTTAAATACAATTTTATTTTTTGTATATATTCTGGCTGATCTTGGACCATGAAATTTTGATCATGAACTTTATTAACATCATTGGATCCATGGTGTTGAGTCTAACTCCATAAAAATGGATGAACGATTTTAATAATAGTTTGATTAAATTTTTGGTTCATATGTGGTTTATTCCTCACCCTATCCCTCTTCATCTTATCTTGTTCTTATTGTATTAAATGTTATTGGAGAATGATTTCCATATCATTTCTCACAATATATGGTACATAGATTGCTATTGACCGACCTCAATATAGGTGCGACTTCTATATAAGTCCACTTACGATTGCTTAACATAACGCTAAATTTTGTCCTGATTTGAGAAAATAATCATTCTTGGCCCAAACCCATGTTTGTAAGCACATGTATGTTAATTTGAACCATTTGATCCAATAACCTTGAGATTCATTGTTAGGAGGCTTTGGTCTTATCAATCCTCTAATGAATTTTCATCAACTTTGGTCAAAGTGGATCACTTAAACATCATTGATCATTTAATGTTGCCTTGAGAATTCTTAAATGGATGATATACTTGACAAAAAGCAAATGAAATTTGTTTTTGAGAGGCTTTGGTTTTACCAATCCTCTAATGAGTTTCAAATGCAAGTTTCAAGACGGCCATTCAACTAACCTCTAATTTCTAACAATTGACTTTACTTTGTGCCTTTATTTTGTGCTTTTACTTTATGTACCCTTTTATTTTAGCATTTACATTTCATGTTATTTTCATCTTTGCTCACTTGAGCATTTATCTTTATGTCTTTTAATTTTGCTCAGTTGAGCTCTTCATTTTCTTTTTGAAGATACCAAATAACCAACTTTAACAAATAAAAATCTCTAAGGTTACTTGGACTACTTGGTTACTATCCTTGGTATTTTGGAGTTGTGGACTTCTTGGACTTAGGGTTAGAAGCCTTGACCTATCTTGAGACATTGTGACCTAAACTGTTATTTTATCTGGAGTTCTTGGGGTTTACCCAAGACATTGGGTTGTTTATTTGCTTTGTGTGTAGGTTATTGTGATTACATGCTTTGTCTGTGATCTGGAATTCGTCTGTATACAGTTGTTACTCTGCCCAATTTTTGTGAAGACTTGATGCAAATGAAGCTTGGTTTTATTAAGAGGTTTATTATCTTTATTTGTTTGGTTTCAAATCCAAATGAGGTAAATTCTACATTGAATCATTGTGTCAAGTAATGGCTTCTTGTTGGTTATATGATTCTTTTCCTTAGCTTTTACCTTATGTTTTACGATAGTCTCTTCATCTCCTCCCATCTTCTTTAATTTCAAAAATCTTCTCCCTCCTTTTGAAAACTCTTCTTGTTTTAAAACTTGAACCACTTTCATAATAAACTTGTACTTAGGTCCATGCATTTTCAAAAATCTTTTCTTAATCAAACTTTAATCAATTTAATAATACTTGGACATTTTTTGTGAGAAGACTAAAAGTCAATCTACCTCATTCAAACTATTTTTTCCATTTTTGCTTTTATCTTTAAGATTTTCTCAAAAGATTAGACTCTTGTCAATCCTTGTAGTGATGCAAACAACTATACTTCTACAATATGGAGTGAAGTGAGATATTTTCCACTTGGGTGTTGAGCGAGGCTTTGTTGATTTTAAAATCCAAGACATATCCTCCACTTTGAGATGATGCAAATTCTCATTTCTCATAATTGTGGATAGTAAGTATGTTTTCCATTCGGACAACGACAATAATGTCTTATCACTTAAAATTAACCAACACACTTGTGTTTTAAAATTTTTAAAGGTGAACTATGTGTACCCTGATCCCCTATTGCACTAAAGTCGGTACATAGGCACTAAAGGTTCACAACCGCGGAGAGTGAAAAAATTGTAAAATATACTTCATTTCTTATCTCCACCCTCTATTTTTATACAACATTTATAGCCAAAAATACACAAATTTTAAAAGAGGTTCCCGTGGAGTACCATAGATGTTTAGGGTTATAATACCTCCCCTTTTCATAACCAACCCCCTTACCTAGATTCTCTCCCCCTCTTTTTGGGTTATTTTCTCTTTTCCCATTCCTTTGGAAACAATAAAGCGCGGTGGCGATTTATTTTGATTTGTACGAGTCAAGTCAATCCAATGGCTTAGTCTCAACATTTCTACCACTACAGAAAAAATGGTGACTTCACTGGGGAAAGATTGACCTCTTGCTAGTCCATCCCTAAGTGGGTTGAGCCTATCTTTTCTTAATTGTATATGTACTATTGTTTGTTGTATATTATATATATATATATGTTTGTCTGGATATTTTCCTGGTTTTCAGGGTGCTTGGTGATTTCTCATAAGTCCTTTACCCATACTGGGGCAAACTTAAGATAGGACGGGTGGTATAGTCATGTTAACTTTGAGGGAGTAATCCCAAAAAAGGAGACATGAAATCCCCCCACTCAGTGGAGGCCCCTTTGACTGTAGTGTCATTTACCGAGTAATCAGGAAGACGTACTGCTTTCGACCTGGGAGCCTGCTGAAACTGAGGACCGTAGAACCTTTAACCTATCTTGGCCTTTTAGGTGTAGTGAAAAAGCTATTACAGAGTAATCCGGAAATAGTTGTCATGTAATACTACGCTCGAATGAGTTTTTCTTGAGAATATTGCTAATTACCGAGTCAATCGGGAAGTTGGTAATATCCGAAGGAAGGATGTAGACTCTAGGAACCTCTAGAACCTTGTTCGGCAGGTGATAACTTTTAGATCATACCTAATGGGTAGTACCTTCAACCTCATGCTCGTGACATTGAACCTATGAACCCTATGTTTGTGATCTTGTATGTGATTATTGCATCATGCATTCATGCACTCATGAGCATCTTTCAAAGACATTCTTTTTCAAGGGACTTAAAATATGACCCTTTGTGAATATCTCATGTACTTTTTGACTATGGATTCTGGAAAAAGAAATACAGGGAAATACAGTTTCAAAGATCCCAATATATATGAGTTGATGAGTCTGATTCCCGAGATCGAGATCTCTACATATTTTCGGAGGAAGTATAGGTCCGTCATTTCTCTTATGAAGCTCAGGATGAAGGAGGATATTCTCTCGACTTTGGTCCAGTTCTATAATCTGATGTATCGATGCTTTATTTTACATGATTATCAGTTGATGCCTACATTAGAGGAGTATTCTTATGGGTTGGGTTTACCTATTACTGATCGTGTTCCTTTTACTGGTTTGGAGGAGGAGCCAAAATCTCATGAGATTGCTGCTTTGATCCATTTGGGGAAGTATGAGGTTGAAGCCCACATGACTATTAAAGGAGGTATTAAAAGATTACCAGCTCAGTTCTTATTGGAGAAAGCTCGTTATTTCGCCAGGATGAAGAGTACGGTTGCTTTTGAGGCCATCTTTTCTCTACTTTCTTATGGGTTTTATTCCTATTTCCCAGTGTATAAAAATTTGTGGATATTAATGCCATCAGGATTTTTATGATTGGGAACCCATTCCCTACATTATTGGGTGACGCTTATTACTCTATTCATCTTCGAGATTCTTATCATGAAGGGATGATCATTTGTTGCACGCCTTTGTTGCATCAGTGGTTTATTTCTCACTTACCTTGATCTGATGATTTTCTGGGATGTCAAGAAGTGTTATACCCCAAAATTTGCCTTCTCGTGTTTTCCAAGACTTTTTCTTATATGGGTGGTCACAAGCATTTGATTAAAGGAAAAAAATAAATTTTTGAAGATAAACAAGGAGTCTTCGATTGGCATCTTAATAAAGTCTTTCGATTGGCATGTTAAAGGGCCTTTCGATTGGTATTTGGACATGATTCGGTTGAGGGCCTAACCTTCTCCAAAATTTCCTCAAATTTCCAATCTTCGATTAAAGCCTTGGCCTTTTACTTATTTGTTGTATACAAGATTCGACTGGGCATGTGTTTCCTTTGAAACAGCCTCCTTTGATCCAAGAGGGAAGGGCCTTCTGTTAGTGCTCCTTAGATTGCACCATTGACTTTACATGCTGGCTTGATTCACAATGCATTGGCTACCTGCATGCAAGTTGGATTCCTGCTTCGTTTGGGCATTTGTTTGTCTTTGGAGCAAGCTTGATTCCTACTTCGACTTGGCAAATTATCCCTCATTGCGTGACTTCAGCACACAAAGCAAGAACTTCTTCAAACTGGACTTCGATTCACAAAGCTCCCACAGGGAAAAAGGCCCCTCAGCATGTCACCAACGCACGTATGCCTCTTCATGCTTGCCTTGGTTTCACAAGGCAAAGACCGATCGGCATGCCTTCAACTCACAAGGCAAAAGGCCCCCTATTCAGCTTGCCTGCAACATACAAGGCCAAGACTCCTTCAGGTTTTCCTTTGATCCACCAAGCAAAAAGCTTATTTTGATTCTCCAGGCAAAAAAGTTGCCTTCGACCCATAAGGCACTGACTACCTTTATGCCAGCCTCGCCTAGGCAATGGCCTCCTTTACGCATGCTTTGACTTGCTTCATGCTAGCATCCATAAGGCATAGACTGCCTTTGTGCCAGCTTTAACTAGGCAATGTCCCCCTTTTAAAAAATTGTACACACTTCAACACACATGATAGCCATTCTAAGGACACACCTTGGTGGCCCATTCGAAGAGGGCACAAAGCATACACAGAAAGTCCATTCAAAAGAGCTAGTCGAAGGAAGCAACTTGAGGCCAATCGAAGGGCAGGGATTAAAGGCATTCAAAAGAGGGAAGCATGTCCTGGTTCATTCAAATTCAAAAAGGGACAAGTTTACATGAATTTTGCAACGTTACAAAACTTCATTCATGGCTTTGAAAACATTTGTTTATGGATGTTTAAACCATTGTCTTCTTGTCCCCTCCCTTCTACTCTATATAAGCAGCGTGCTTGCAAGCCAAAGGAGGCTGACACACATACGCTTCCCCATAAACCACCCCAAAGGTACCAAAATCCTCATACATGGTCCCAATCAAAGGAAGTTTCAAGAATGCTCCATTCATTCCCTAAAGTCTGTAGGAAATATTCTCAAACACTATCCAATTCACGCCCCAGTCGAAGCATCTCATCCTTGGTAAAATTTCAAATTCATGTTTTGTTTTCATGATATGTTGATATTTCCTAGTCTGATTCATGCCCAGGATATAATATAGCACAATGTTCTCATGGACATACAAAGATAGAAGGCACGATACGTGCTTTATATCGAATCCCAAGAGACAATGTTTTTTTGTACTAAGGCAAACGAGCCAAAATTCGAATTCAAAGAAGTCTAATTAATGGGAGGTCTAACTGAAAAAAAGACTTGGGTTCACGCCCAGGTCATGCTTTTGCATTGTTGACACTTTTTCTTGCAGATTTTAGTGCTTTCAAGCTAAGTCATCAGGCGCTCCAGCAATGTTCTCTGCTGGGTCGAAGGTCTGTCTTCACA